>JBAJHW010000004.1:180258920-181458920 GCA_037013535.1 Intellagama lesueurii
TCCACTACACCACATTGGGTACCTATATTATTATCAGGGTGGCTTAAAATCAATGGTGTTTTTTTAAAAAATTAAAATTAAAAAAATGAATTTTGAAAAAAATTAAATCAGATTTTTTTATTTAAATCAGATTTAATTTAATGAAATACTTTTGGAAGAAAAATTATCTAAAGATAGTTTTCTATTTAAGATATATTATAGTTCAAACATTATTCAGCATGAAATAGAGCTTAGTTATGTAGCATGAGGCTGCATATTTATGCAATATTTATATTTCTGGTAAACTAATTAAATTAATCCAAGTTATCCAAACTGTAATAACATGCATTTTTCACAGTAAAAATAGTATAAAATAAACAACGTTCAGGAAAAGACTTCAATCCTATTTTGTTCTGCAAATCTATGTATAAACAATGAACACATTACAGCAGGACCACAGTATCTGCAGGGGATCGGTTCCAAGTCTCCATGCAGATGCCGAAAAATGTGGATGTAGTGAATGTCATACATTGCATGGTCTCTGTATCCCTCTAGTGGCCAGTTCTGGTAAATACACCCTGGAAATACATATAAATATGTATGGGGGGATTTACTATTTTCAGGCAGCAGATAAGTGAATCAGCAGATTCAGATACTACAGTTGGAGTGGTTCCTACTGTACCTTAAATGCTACATCTGAAGACTGTTTGGAAGATAGTTTGATTTTTTTAAAGATATTTTGTTTAACCACTCCAGTTAATAAACATTGGTGTTTAAGCAAATACAAGAATATGTACGCTCAGTTAAATAAAACAATTTAAGTAGCTATCCAAATAAGAGTGATTAACCTGTTAAACTAAAATCAGTTCTGATATAGCTGTTTTACAAATTTGACACATTATTATTCTAAATATGAACTCTTCATCTGGTTGCAAATATTAAACATTATAACTACCAGCAAGGATGAGTCTTTACATTTAAAAATCATGATTTAAACCGAGTCTTACTGACTAGTGATTTAAATCATGATTTAAATTGACTTGATTTAAATCAAATCCACCCTGATTATTATCATACAAATAACTGTGCAGAACTCTATTTTCAAGTATATTTATTTTGAATATTCCTACTAAAAGGTCCTAAAAAGTAATTTGTTTTCTTGTGTTCATTTATCCTCTCATAACCACTAGTCTTCATGAAGACCAAGAAATGTTTTCAACAAAAAATTGTGATTCAGATGTTTTTTCATAAGAGCGACAGATGTGACTTACAAACAAAATGAACTTATGCAAATATTACCTCTGTGGTTACACATTAATGTATCTAACTTATCTCAGACTGTCATTTCCAACTGTTTTCCTTTTAATTTAAGCAGTTGCAAGTGGCTGCAATTTCTCTTATTACTGCTCTTATTACTATTATTATTTCTCATTACTAATCAGACTGAACATTTCTCCAACCTTGGTAATTTTACTTCTTGGCAACTACTTATGTTCTTCACCCTTTATAATATTGTGGCATCTCCAGCTAATGGGTCTAATTTGGCTTGTGGAGCCTTACTGTCCATCATCTCAATAGTTTCTCCTATATTGTACCCTCACCTCTGTGGCTCTGTTACTTACTGGCCAAGGCTTTCTTTTCCCCCTACGGTTTCTTCCATCAGATTGCAGCTCATACTAAAATAAATCTGTTAGTCCTTAAAATGTTACAACATTTGGCTTTGGCTTTCTTTTTCCTCTGTCAACAAGCTCAGACCAACTAACATGGCTTTGTTTGGAAATTAGTTTTGAAAATTAGTTAGTTTGGAAATTCAATCCATTTAAAGGGATTTTTTCACTATGCAACCATTCATCTTTTGGAAGAAAAAAAGAATTGAAAAGACTTTCTTAAAAGGAAAATGATTCTTAAAGGGTCAACACCTTGAACATTAAAAAAAAAAAACAATGCCAGTGCTGAAAGGCGGTAATGATTTTAAAGAAAGGGGAAATACCTTTGGGTGATCTCCGAGTAAACGACAAATCGTGGAGAAACAGATTAATTAAAAGCAGCCAATTTGGGATATTAAACAAATTAGAGGGAGATAAGACAAAGGGTAAGAATGGATTGATAGATGCAAGCTGGGGGTGGGAGGAGAGAAGTGACCTCATCAATTTTGGGACCTGGGTCCACTCAATCCTATCATACAGTCCTCATACCTAAAAAGATTTTTTACTATATGTTAATAACGAACATATTATCCAAATGTGGGTTGTCATGCAGACAAATATATAAGGATAGGTTAACAGCAGGCTTAGGAAAATCCCAAGGTTTGCGGAAGTAAATCTTTGTTTTAGAACAAAAACTAAACAGACCCCAATAGCCTGCTCTGAGGCTACAGGATGCTCTGAGTATATTTTAATACATCACTGTGTACTTTTCCCATACATATACCCTCAAAACTAGTTCACAATGTATAGATAATGTGCCATCAAGTCAGTTTTGACTTCTGGTAATCTTTTCAGCATTTTCCAGGTATAAAGTACACAGAATTAGTTTACCATTCCCTTCTTCTGGGTGCACTCTGGGACTGTGCAGTTTACCCAAAGCTACACAGGTTGGCTCTTCTGCTGGAACACATAGTGGGAAACTGAATTCCTAGCATGTAGCTCCACAGCCAGGCACCAAACTCACTGAGGTATTTAGCCAGTTGTGTGGAATACAACTCACTTCAAATATATCTAAGCTCATTTTAAATATCTCTAAGCCGGGCATCGGCAACTTCCAAGGATCTGCAGTCCCTTGATTCTCGAGGGCTGCACATCCTTCCAGGATCCTGAAAACAAACTGGTCATATAAAAACAAAATGCATCCCCACCAAAGATTCTTGGCAGGGAATAATTTGCACTGAATACCCAATTTTGGTTCTTGTAATGCTCTTTTTACAAACAGGGAGTGACCACTTAGGCTGAAAGATCTTAAACAACCAAGAGGATGGGAGAATGTGAATATATTACAAATCACACTTCATAATACTTTTTGAGGTGCACAATTTGGTGCAAAATTTTGTTCTCCCAGGGTATTCCAAAAGTACACTAAATAACAATAACTCGTTCAAAGGGATCTGAGGAGGCAACACTGGTCTCCAGTGGAGGCTCACTTTGCCCTTTTTGCTATAATTCTCAATTGTTTTCAAAGCAGAAGGTATCCACTAAGAGCCCATCCATATCATGAATTTGTTCAACTTTCTTTGTACCAATGATACTTGTATTACAACCCCATGTCTATACAGTGAAGGGCTGAAGCTACTTGTTAACAGTAGTTTCAGTTATGTGGGACCAAAAAAAATCCCTTGCTTTCTGGGGCATTTAACAATATCATCAAGTGGTGGTGTATTTTTGTTCTGTTTTGCTACAAGTTGCTCCAGTCCATGATCTGCTCCTGTCGACCCTGGCATACTTAGGTAATGGAAACCTTTAGTAATTTACAAGGAAGTTATTCCAACCTTGCCCTTCTTACTGTCGAACAATCTCATACTGTATATCTCTATAAAAAATTATTGCCAGGGCACAGAACACAACATGATATAATAATGATATACAGCTTCCAAATACTTTAACCTCACAGGATGTTCTTGTTACGGATCTCAAAGCGCCTACTGTAGAAAAAGAGAATTACAGAGGGAGAAGCAGAAATTGGCTACATAAACAAGTTCCCATTAATCTCTAAGGGACTCGATCGAGACCAAGGGTTCTTAGCACCTTACATATATGAATCACCCAGCTGTCTATAGTATCTCATGCTGTTGAATAGTTGCCTCTCTTGACAGACTCCCAGCCAGTCCTCTTAGCAAACCTATGTCAGCCAAGGCCTCCTGGCCTACAGCTACTGCCCTGGCCAGGACCTACTAACTGAAGTACTTAACAGCTTCACAGTCCTATTTCTGTGTTAATAAACCATAGTCACTTTGTCTGTTGTCTGGATCCTCACCTGCTCACGGGGTTAAGTACAGTGGTGCCTCGCAAGATGAACGCCTCGCGCCACGAAAAACTCGCAAAACGAAAGCGTTTGCGATCGTGTTGCTGACTCGCAAGACGGCTTCTTCTATGGCCGTGCTTCACAAGACTTTTTTTTTTCGCGACCGATGCCTCGCAAGATGAATTTCATTCGTCTTGCGAGGTTTCCCATAGGAATGCATTGCAATGCATTCCTATGGGAAACTGCTTTTCGCAAGATGATTTTTTCGCAAGACAGCACTACTCACGGAACGAATTACATTTGTCTTGCGAGGCACCACTGTATATGAAGTATACTGTGTTTCCTCAGTGTCTGAGGAAGTGAACTTTGATCCACCAAAATAAACACTGAAAAAAATGGTTAGTCTTTAAACTGTGTAAGAAACCCCCCTAAAGGGTATTCTACTAGGTGAAGGAGCCTCTCTAGTACTATACTCACCACACTTTCAACCGCAGGCTGGGTGAAACCCAGAGGATGCGTGAATTAGCACTATGGCCAAGTTTCTAACCTACGTTTTCACCTGCCCCTTTACCCAAGACAGAATTTCTCCTGATTGTGCTCTTTGTACTTATTGCACCAAGCAGACAAGGTAGTCCACCCAAAATACTTAAATGCAGCAAATGTAGACATTTGGCCAGGCACCTTCTTTAGACACCCAAACCCCTTTTCTCCCAAGGATCACACCTTGGTAAAATATTTAAAAGTTTATTAAAAATTATTAAAAAATAAAAGAATTATAAAAGGCAGTTGTACAGCTTTAGAGCAATGCAAAAGTATCAAGCAATTCATATTCAGTTAAGTGAGCTTACATGAAAGCAATCCCCATAACATAATAAAAGCTGGCTACTTCTGCCTAAAACTATTTTCCAGCTAAGTAATCATGACTAAATCTCCACAACCGCATTTTGAGGCTTAATCCATCAACTGTAGGCATACAGATGAAAGGATAGCTAGCTAGACAAAACGCAACCCCCAACTAACTCCTTGTTAGATCTTAAATCTATGTTCCACCAACATGGTGCTATCCAATCAGGTTTGAGTCCTTTGTCCAGTAACTTCACCCTCAAAATGTAACTTTTTAAGACCCTCTCTTCAGTTCTCATGAGAGCGTCTCCTGAGAAACAATTAGAAATGGGATGTGGTGTTTAGGCTCTGCCTGTTACACCCTTGAAGTAGTCTGAATTACCGCAAAATAAATCTTTTTTCTCATGCAAATAGATAAAGCGCCACCTTGTAAAAGACTGGTGAAGTACAATATAACCCATCTGATTTCCTCACAAACTGCTGCAGTATTTTCTTTCTTCTTTTCTTTTGGCAATAATCACATAATTTATCTCAATATAATAAAGCTGCCACATAATAGAAATCTTTCAACCAGGAAACTCAAGCTATATGGGCCACTGAAACTCTACTCTGATTTTTAGGAAACACAACAAATCAAAGTTGTTGATCAGAAATCTTTGTTGAGTTCACAGACACGCCTCCCACAGAAATTATTAGGAATCTTCCACCATTACTAGGTGACCATTCAACTTGGAGAAGAGGGGTGGGTTCTGGAAGGATACAGTGAATGTGTCTAAGAACCTAAACTTGTAATTAATTAATTAATTAAAGGTGTAGACACTAGAGAGGAGGATAAAATAAACCTCTTTGCAGATGATACATTATTAATAATTAAAAACCCAAAAGAAACATTGCAGAAAATTAGAATATATTTGAATTTTTTTGAAGAAATTACTGGCTTGAAAGTAAATTGGGAGAAATCTGAATGTATTTCATTAAATCATTAGTAGAGAAGGATGAGAAGGAACTGAAAAAAGAATTTAAGGGAACAATTGAAAGTACAATTAAATATTTAGGAATTTATATTACATGGAATTTACAAGAAATGGTTAAATTGAATATGGATAAATTGAAGAAAGAAATTTGGAAGAATAGCATTATGTAAAATGAAGATTATTCCTAAACTTAATTTTGCATTTTGGATGCTTCCAATAAAGATTGGAGAAACATATTGGAAAGACTGGCAGAAGTTGATAAATAACTACTGTAATGGAAACAAACTAACAAGGATCAATAAGAAACTATGGTATATTCCACAAAAAGGAGGGCTTCGATTACCAAATGTTAAAATTTATTACACTGCAAACCAGCTTAGACATATTCCGGATATTATCGCACAAAAATGTAATATGGAGGGAAATGGAAATGTCAGAATATTCTAATAGATCGGAGAACTTCCTTTTTAAAGAAAAAACTGTAGAAGAAATAAAGAGAATAACTAATCCCTTTTTGAAGAACATGTTAGAATGTTGGAAAGAAAATAGATATATACTAAGTCCACTTATTTCCTCATTACAACAAGTAGTGGAGATTCAGAACTTCCCAAAATTATTAAAATTAACCTTAAATAAAGGGTTAAATACAATAAGGAGTTGGTCAAAAAAAATGAAAGATAAAAATACTATAAAGGAAATTTTGGGGCAGGAAGAAGGGATATCTTGTTAAACAAAGAAGTTTATCAGAAAAGTAGGAGAAATTAGGAAGTTGACAAAATTTGAGATTACTGAGAAAAGACAAATTCAAGAGGAAGGAAACAAAAGAAAGGGTACAGTTAGTGTAATTTATAAGATTTTAACACAAGCAGGATCTGAAACAGCTATGATGAAAAATCAGTGGCAAGAGGATTTAGAGGAAGAGGTCAAAAGTGAGGATTGGAATAAAATATGGTCACAAAGAATAACGAAGAATATGTCTATAAGGGTAAAAGAAAATTGTCACAAGGTTGCATGGAGATGGTACTTTACTCAAGCAAGATTGAATATAATAAATAAAAATGTACCATCTCAATGCTGGAGATGTAAAAAAGAAAAAGGGACCTATATGCATATGTGGTGGATTTGTGAAATAAGAAAGAATGGACACTGATCTTTAAAGAAATTAGAAAAATAATTGGATATAATATTCAAATATCACCAATTATTGCCTTATTAAATATAATTAAAATTGACCACATTAAAAAAGAACATAAAGAGTTAATTATTATAATGGTCACAGCAGCAAGACTAATATTTGAAAAGAATTGGAAAAGTGATAAGCAAATTAATCTTGAAGACTGGTACAAAGAAATCTGGAGTTTAGCGATTAATGATAAACTAACATGTGAAAACATCAAAAAAAACTAAGATCATGGCCACTGGTCCCATCACCTCCTGGCAAATAGAAGGGGAAGATATGGAGGCAGTGACAGATTTTACTTTCTTGGGCTCCATGATCACTGCAGATGGGGACAGCAGCCACAAAATTAAAAGACGCCTGCTTCTTGGGAGGAAAGCAATGACAAACCTAGACAGCATCTTAAAAAGCAGAGACATCACCTTGCCGACAAAGGTCCGCATAGTCAAAGCTATGGTTTTTCCAGTAGCGATGTATGGAAGTGAGAGCTGGACCATAAAGAAGGCTGACCTCCGAAGAATTGATGTTTTTGAACTGTGGTGCTGGAGGAGACTCTTGAGAGTCCCCTGGACTGCAAAGAGAACAAACCTATCCATTTTGAAGGAAATCAACCCTGAGTGCTCACTGGAAGGACAGATCCTGAAGCTGAGGCTCCAATACTTTGGCCATCTCATGGGAAGAGAAGACTCCCTGGAAAAGACCCTGATGTTGGGAAAGTGTGAAGGCAAGAGGAGAAGGGGACGACAGAGGACGAGATGGATGGACAGTGTCATCGAAGCTACCAACATGAATTTGACCCAACTCCGGGAGGCAGTGGAAGACAGGAGGGCCTGGCGTGCTCTGGTCCATGGGGTCACGAAGAGTCGGACACGACTTAACGAGTAAACAACAACAACATGTGAAATGAAAGTAAGAAGGGGAATGACAAAATATAACAATTTTAAGAGGTATGGAATTTATATCTGAAATATGTATTTGTGAAAGGGAAAGGTCATAAGCCAGCAGAAGAATCAATGTATTTTTAGAGTGGAATGGGGTGAAAAGGGATTAAAAGGATATTTTGGTTATGTAGTCAACTAAGATAATGGCCAGAAGCCTTTTGGGAATTTATGCACACATATGTTAAACTGCATAACTCGCCGTAGCAAACTGCAGGCACCAGTTCCATTACAAAATGTGTACCTGCATGCACTTGCCTCATAACACAATTAGAGACTTGTTAACTAGCAGCAATTCACTATGGAAGCCCATCCAATTTAACGTTTGCACATGTACCTCACTGACAGGATTCTTGCCATTGTTTATGTGTCCACAAAAATTTGTGAATTTCACATCAATACCTTGTTAACCCTCAAAGTATGCATCTCCTATTCATGCAGCCATCTTCCTCAAAAAACTACATGGTCTAATTTAACTACTGTTAAAATAGTAAAAAGAGAGAAATGAATTCACACAAATGCACCATATAATTCTCTCTCTCAAGAATTAGGTGGCTTTAAAAAAATCCATGGGAAGGGAAACCTTGAAATGGGATTGCAACATTTCTATGTTCCTTGTTGATTTTGCTCCTACCTAAGAAATCAGCAAAGTGTCAATGTGAATGGGAGCTCATATACAATCTTCCAAATTCAAAGAGAGGAAAAATATACAGAACAGACCTATCTACACATAGAAAAATACAATCTTTAACCTGTGGGAAAAGGACTGTAAAAACAATAAGGAGACTATGGCTGAAATCCTTTTAGTAGCGTAAGCCCAAGCAAAACTCTCCATCCGTTTCTCTCTTGTAAACAAATTGCGACAGCTGTGATTCTAAGGTTATGTGCACATGCACACACCAAACCAGCATGCACATGCTCCCGAGAATTGCAGTAGTGGCAGTTTATTTAATAGATGGAAAGCTACTCTTGGGCTTATGCTACAAAAAAAAGATTTCAACCTGTGCTATGAAGTTACAGGAATTTATGAAAACTACAAATGGCTGCAACAGTAGACAAACATTTCTGATAGCAGACTGGGCAGTAATGTGCCTGTGAGGACATTCTTTTATGTCCTTAGCTACTCCCCAACATGTTTTTAGTAGTGAAGTTAATGTAAAATTAAATAAATATTCATAGCAGTCAACGTTCCCTCTAATTTCATTCCATTGCAACAGGAATGAAAGGGGCCAGAAACTATCGCTGTGGGTGAGCAGAGGAAGAGGAAAGCTGCGTGGAGGGGGGCAGAGTCGCACACCTCAGGAGGAGCCTTGATAGCAGTTCATAATAACTGGCAAAGTAGATAACCAAAGCACTGGAATTCTTTCTACCTAACCAGGACTGTCTTGACATTGACAGTTTCAGAACATCAAAATTTGACCACCATAATAACACAGTCTAGAATAGGGACATGCCATTCAGAATTTTTTGGACTTCAACTGCCGGAATTCTTCATTTTTGGAGTTCCACCTGACAGACCTACACATAAAGACACCTAAATGTGCCTCACTTGGAAGAAGGCCTAACTCGAAGCCTTCACAGCCTAGCTTGCTGTTCAAAGAGGAAGCTACCATAGTACTTGCTAGAAAACTCCAGATAGGCCCAATTTAGGTGTGTGTAGATGTGGGTCTGTCAGGTGGAATGACTAGAATGGAGCATTCTGGAGGTTGGAGCCCAAAAAATCTACATATCACATACCTAGTCTACAATAAACTGTCTTCAGTTCTCTGGAAATTTCAGTTGGTGCAGAATGCAGCAGCCTGTATCCCTACTAGGGCAGCTTATTAAAATCATGCACCACCAGTGCCACACAATCTGTACTGGCAACTGACTGTCTTTTAGGCATAATTCAAGGGGCTGCTTTTGATCTGCAACACCTTCAACCTGCAAATAGAAGACATTCATGACTATTAACATCATCACCTGAGTGTGCCTTCTTCACTCTTATTATTTGTGTCCAAAGTTCAGACTGCTAGGGACCAGAAGGAGGCTTTTGTGGACACTGTTCAGTATTTCAAAATACTATCAAAGGCAGAGGCTATGTACACTTTGGGAAAGCTCTGTTCTAACTGGCATTCAAAAGACATAGTTAAGCAGGCAAATAATTAAACTATGTATTATTATTATTTTAAATGAAATCTAAACTGGCAAAACTTCCCCAGTAGATGGCACCATGGCATAAAGTTCATACCACTTGTGGTGAACGTATCATATTTATACCTTCATTTCAATAATGGGTTCATGCACGCCACTATTTTAACACATACACAATCAAATAAAGAACAGCAAAGACTGCCATTTTAATAAAAATATAAGAAAACATAAGATATTTGAGATCCTTGATACTAGCAAGGAGAGTATGCTAGAGTCCTGTGGCACTTTAGAGGCCAACAAATTAGAGTACAATCCTATACATGTTTTCTCAAAAGCAAGACCCATTCATTTCAAAGGGGTTTATTCCTAGGTAAGCAGGTACAGTATCAGTCTGTATAAGAAACTAACGCTAACCTTTGGAAGAAGGTAAAATTATGTTGTTCATTGATACCTTGTTTCAAAATATATTTTAAAAATCAGATATGGAAAAACCCTTTTTCTTTGTTTGAATTTGGTTTTCTAATTTTTGTGAGAGCAAGAATTCTCCCTTCTCCTCCCCCATTCTTATACATATCTTTGTGACATTTCAGGTACATAGTCCATCAGCAGAGATTTAACATTTACATTGGTCTCAACAAAAATGGAAAACAGATTCATAAGGGGAGGGATCACAGATATAAAATAGATATCTCTTTAAAAGTTCTAATTTTATCTTTTTTTGTGAAATTTTTTTATGAAAGACATAAAATGATAAAAATATTATTTCCCCCCCTTTACCCCTGCCAGTTTGCCATAGCTCTTTGTGGAAAGCCTAACTGTTTAGCAACCTAATTTTGAGTATAAAAATTTAGATTTAAGTTGAGCAATTATCGACCACCAATCATAATATTAATATTTATGAGAAGTTAAAGAAGAATGGGAGTGTTTCAAATTACTTAGAAGTATTGTGGATCAACCATTTAGTAAAGCCCACCCAGTGTTCTCAGTGTTCTCAGAACCAACTCCTTATACTACTATGGCCAAATTAACTATATGTGCCTTAAACAACAGTTAAGACTATGAAATCTACCTTTCCTCATACTATCTAACACAATACACCTTGAATGGGCAGATAATGAGAGGTTATCAGCAAGCTCTGGAACACATTAGATACTCTGCTGGATACAGGGGGATGAGGGGCATACAAAACTCAATCAATCTCCACCATTCTCCCAATATTCTGCAATACCAGCTGAGGGTCAAAGGAGCTTCATAATATCATGACAATGTGATATCCACACATGGAAGTGGAGCTTTCAATATATGTATAAGGGTCTCCCAAGTAACACAAGTGGGGAGAGCCATGTTAAGGACAGCCTTACATACAACATAAAGGCCAGAGGACTGTCCATTATATAAGTGTCTTAATTTCTGGGCTGTCCAGGGGCTTAATGCGGACGTAGAAGTTCAGTATAAGTTTTTAAACATTCAATTGTCATGTGGAGAAATTAAGCCAATTATTCTGAAAAATCTTTAAAAATTATGTAATACATAAAGACATACCAAGCCAGCCGTAAGTGATGGAGCAGACTGTCCCAATGACTGATTCCTCATGCGGACCAAATTCGTTGATTCTCCAGCTGGTTGCCATGTTGATGGTCCCACTCCACTGTGCATACTGGTGGATAAAGGAAGCAACTGCTTTCCTTTAAAGAGAAAAATATATATATTTTTACTTGTCATTTTATTAGTTCATAATGCAATGGCTCAATTACAGAGTAATATAAATAAAATTCAATCAAAAAGATTCACATCAGAGTATTTCAAAAGACTTGTTACAGCCCTAGATAAGTAATCCTTATCTGTTGAAAGAGGGCTTAAATTTCATTTATACATATAATACTGTAAACCTACTACAGTGGTGCCTCGAGTTACGAACTTAATCCGTTCCAGAAGATGGTCGTAACTCGAAATGGTTGTAAGTTGAAGCACCATTTCCCATAGGAATGCATTGAAACGCGATTAATCCGTTCCGGCTGGAAAAAGAAAAAGAAAAAAACACACTGCAAGACCCATCAGAAACGCGATTAATCCGTTCCAGCTGAAGGGAAAAAAAAACCCAAAAAGCAAAAAAAAAACCTGCAAGACCCATCGGAAATGCAAAAAAAGAAAACCAAAAAGCAAACAAACCCTGCAAGACCCATCGGAAATGCAAAAAAAAAGAAAACCCAAAAAGCAAACAAACCCTGCAAGACCCATTGGAAATGGGGGGAAAAAACCCAAAAAGCAAACAAACCCTGCAAGACCCATTGGAAATGGGGGGGGGGGGGACCCAAAAAGGAAACAAACCCTGCAAGACCCATCGGAAATGGGGGAAAAAACCCAAAAAAGCAAACAAACCCCGCAAGACCCATCGGAAACACGAAAAAAAACCCCAAAAAACAAAGACTGCAAGACCCATCACAGCACAGAAACATAACCCCCCCAGCCCAAAACCACGCTGCAAAACCCACCCAGAACAGGCAGTTTTTAAAAAGCAGAAAGCAGCACCTTACCAGGCAATCTGAAGCCTCCTCCGAACGCACTCTCTAACCGCTAGGGCGAAAGAGCTACAAAGAAGCAGCCTCTTCGCCACCAACAGTTAGCAGTTTGAATTCCCCGCCTTTTTCCCTGCCTTTTTTCCGATCGTAACTCGAAGCTCCGGTCGCAAGTCAAAGCAAAATTTTGTGGCCGGAGCTGGTCGTAACTCGAATTGGTCATAAGTTGGGATGTTCGTAAGTCAAGGCACCGCTGTACAAGTTATCATCAGATGTAAGTTCAACAAAACCATTACCTGAGAAAGAACTGGCTAAACTGCCCTTTCGGAGCTTACAATCATCTTGACTCAACTGACGATGGAGTTTACTTTTCCCAGTTGATGAAAAAATGTCAGGGTTACTAAGTTTTCGGCAGCGCAGAGAAAGCGGTTCTGCCACAATGTCCTGGAACAACAGTAAAAAGTTAACAAAAATAAGTTTTATGGCTATAGAAATCTTACATTAATTTAAAAACAGACAAGATCATCTACTTATACACTATTTGGTCCTCAAGTCCTCAAACTTATAGTTCAATTTTAAACAAGTTTACTCAAAATAAACTTTACTTTATCTAATGGGAGATACTTCCTCACATATATGTTCAGGGTTTAAAACCTTAGGTTCTCCGTTATTACTTTTTTATATATAAGCTGTCATTTTAAGTCTTTCATTAAGTACATAATACTCACCCAACTATAACATACAATCTAAAAAAATTAAGAAGCTTTCCTCTTCAAAACAAAAAACCTCTGGGCTCATTAAAAAAAACCTGTTGTGTACATCAAGAAAAGCTTCTATCTTCTTTGCAACAAAACAAATCTACTCCTTTATGCAATCAGCTAAAAACTAAAAATATTACTATTTCAAGTTATCTTCATGCTAATAGCACACCATCAGTTTTACCAGATGGGAGGTACAATCAAACATACAAAAAGTCTACCAAAAAATACATTCATGCAGCAAACTAACCTGATTCATAAACAGTAAAAAAAATCTATATAATAAAAATCATTAGTAGCCTCTTCAACATATGAACTCCAACATTTACAGAATGTAGCAAACATCCATTCAAGTTAATTATAAACAAACAACACATGTTAAAACAAGTTTAAATATTAGAACTGATTTCACTTAGCATATTTCAGCCAAAGGGATGGCACTGTTTCACAAACATTGCAACTGCCTACCACAAAAAAAGTGAACTGATTTTAGGATAAATGCAAAAACCAATGCATGCAGAGCCACACAATGAAAATCAGCCTCTATCACAACAGATATGAGTACAGGTACCTACAAGTGTAGATAAGTGCTAGAGAATCTTTTAAATCCTTTGTATAAGGACAGGTTCTCTGGTACCACCAACTGTCTGCCGCAACCATTTTTCTAGGGAAATCAATGTTACACAGCAGGTTTAACTCTCACTTTAAATACAGTACAGGCATATATACCGTATTTTTCCGTGTATAATACGCCCCCACGTATAAGACCCCCCCCCCCACTTTTCTAACCCATAATTTCTTTCTTCATAAGAAAGTGGAGGGGGAAGGCAGGGATCAAAGCACTATGATTCCTGCTTTCCCCCTCTACTTTCTAGCGAGGAAAGTGCTTTCCCCTCCCACTTTTCCCCCTCAAAGCAAGAATTACTTTGATGATTCCTGCTTTCCTCCTCCACTTTCTTCCGAAGAAAGTGGAGGGGGAAAGCACTTTCCTCACAAGAAAGCACTTTCTTGTGAGGAAAGTGCTTTCCCCCTCCAGTTTCCTCGCAAGAAAGTGCTTTCCCCCCTCCACTTTCTTCCCAAAAAGTGGAGGGGGAAAGCAGGGATCAAAGCGCTTTGATC
Organism: Intellagama lesueurii; assembly: GCA_037013535.1. Taxonomy (NCBI): domain Eukaryota; kingdom Metazoa; phylum Chordata; class Lepidosauria; order Squamata; family Agamidae; genus Intellagama; species Intellagama lesueurii. The sequence continues at coordinate 180,273,312 of JBAJHW010000004.1, forward strand.
CCTCCCCCTCCTTACTTCCGTGCATAAGACGGTCCTAAATTTTTAATCTAAATATTTTGGAGAAATGTATCATCTTATACACGGACAAATAGGGTAATGTGAGCCCTTCCCAATTTTCATCAATCCAACAGTGCAAACTGCAAAAACAAATTACAAAGACTATGCGCTATATATGCATTTCAAATATTTTCAGTAAGGAAAAGGAAGCAAACAGTCACTAGAAAATTCCCTTCATTCTTTCCAGATGAAATCTGCATCCATTACACTAGGATTTGTCATCAGAAAAGCAAGAGAAGTACTACAAACCATTTTCAAGATACCACATAATGTAAAATGAGCTAATGCACACAATTCATCCATTCTAACAAAAAAAAAAACACAAAAAAGACATGTGGCACTTGAAAGACTGCTATATTTTAATGTAAGCCACTGCCTCTTAGCGAATGTTTTACCATGTAGTCTCTATATTCTACTCATATGTCTGAAAAAGTGGACAATGTTCCATGAAATGTTATACTAAAATATAGCGGTCTTTAAAGTGCCACAACGTCTATTTCTTTTCCTTTTTTGCTTTTGTTTTGTTTTGTGTTTCTTGATGTAATGCCTGCACAGACTAACACGGCTACAATTGTGAAAACAATTCATCCAGAATCCCACTACTTAATGCACACTGCCTTCAGATTCTGAGGCTCCCTAGGGCTCCCTTTTGCCCTGGGAAAGCCTTTGGAAGCTTAAAGATGTGGGGGGAGGGGGCTTTAATTGTAAAAAAATAACTGCTGGATCAAGACTGTTAGAAGCAATCAGGAGATGATTTTTCAGAGTTAAATCACTCACCTGATCCTGACACTCCCAAAGACTTCCCAGGGCAAAAGGGAGATCTAGGGGGACAGAAAACTCTCCATGAGTTTAAATTAAATGTTTCCAGTGCCCAATTTAAATTATGCCTGTGTAAAATTACACCACAAGTTTTTGTCCAGTGAACGATAAAATACTTGCGTTCTCTGAAAAAGGCTTTTTAGCCTGCCTCTTGAAAATTTATTTTGATTTATTTTATACTTGACTTACATTATGTAGTTTCATGGCACTCTTACAAGAATGCACTGAAGCATAGCTTGCACTCTTAAGTTTATTTATTTAGCATTAACTTGGCATTTAAGAACGTGTTATTAGCTTAATGTTCTCCTCTTCAGCTAAAAGTTTGTATTGCATTTTTCTTATTTTTTAGAAACTGTTTTATTTTATATCTGGAATTATTTTCTGTATTTTTAATTGTTTGTTTTATTGTAAGCTGCCTGCAAAATGTCCAGGGTTCACATAAGAATATTGTTAATATAAATTAGGAATTATTTAAAATCTATCGATTAACTCTTCTAGGTCGTGCTTTCAGGGAAAATTATAGCTGTGAGTATTTCAAACATTTCACATTCATACAGAGAGACAGTACAGTGTAGTAGATAGAATACCAGACTACCACTCAGGAGATCTGGGTTCAAATTCTTGCTTGACCATGAAAACTCACTGAAGGCTGACAACGGTAAAACCACATGTCAGATACCTTTAAAACCTTATTAGGGTAACTGTAAGCGGGATGTAAATTGATAGTACATAACAACAATTTCCCTAGCACTGCTTACAACTACTCCAAATGCTCTCTCCATTGAACCTACCACGCAATATATATACAGAGAACCATTAATTTGGAAGTCCTTCTCAGCAACATCTTGTTTTAATGATTAACAGTACCTTTGAATAATGTCACATAACATTTATTTATCTATTAGAGCACAATTCTAAAAATTAGTTTGACAGGACTTATTCCTAGTGCATACCAACAAGAAGGCGGCATACCAAGATATCTATATTTCTGGAGAAAATCATAGCTTTCTCAGCCTGGCTTACAGCACAGATTTCTTATTGTGAGGATAATTTGGGGAAGAAAGCAATATGTGCTACCATAAGGTCATTAAAAAAGGAAAGGATATAAATAGAACTAATTAATTAATTAATTAATTGCTTTAATATACAAAATGTTAACTAAAAACTTTTTAAATGTAGGTGCAATCTGCATTAAACTGTTTTGTTTCTGGGTTTTGCACAACGTTAAACTATTGGACTACAGCAGATTTCAATTAATATGTTAATTCTCAACATTAAATAAATTATGTTCTTAATGGATTCTTCCATTCTGTTTCAAGAAACACTGCCTCCTCTTTTAAAAAAGGAGTCGAACCGCTATAAAAGGAACTGGCAAAGACAAGTTTCCTGAGGCGATCTTGGGAGACCTGCTTGCTCAATAGTTTAGCATATGAAACTTGCTTGCTCAATAGTTTGAGATAGGAAAGGGGTAGAAAGTCAAAGCAGTTGTGACTGTACGCTTGCATGCATTTCATAAATAGAACTGAGGCTGTACCTCTTGACTGAGCTTACATTCCAAGCCAGGAGCTGCCAATACTCACCTTGGGGAAACAACTGGAGGAAAGCAAAAGCAAAAGCAATGAATAAATAAATAAATAAATAAATAAATACATACATACATACATACATACATAACATTTTTAAAAAGGCCTTCTTGCATAATCTTTTGCTTTCCTCCAACAGTTTGGCCAGGAACCATTTCTGAAATCAGACTATCATGCAAAACAAAAAGTCATTTTAATTCATTCATACAGGCCATATACATGTAAAACTGCATCTGGGTGAAAATCCCCCACAAGATGCCTTCTTATGCTAATGGTTTCTGCCCTTATTGGCTCTTTATTTTCTTCTCCTTGCCTGAGCTTGCAATAGGAGAAGCCAGTAACAATCAGGGTTTGCAAGTAATATCAAAAGCCCTCAAGGAATGTTGTGAACAATTAAAGGGAATACTTCATTTTTCAGACAAACTTAGTGAACTGCTGCTAGAGTGTGTAATTGGAAGCAGGAGATGGAAAAGCTATATTTTCTTTGCCAAAGCAAGACCAGGAGCAGATTGTGGTACTGATCATAAACCGTTATTATCAAACATTACAGTAAAGCTGGAAAAAAACATTAAAAGAATCATAGTGCCAAAACATAATTTAAGCAACATTCCTGATGAATTTAAAGTACACATAAGGAACAGATTCCCATTACTAAATTCAACTGACCATGAACCACAAGAACTGTATATTGAAACCATAGGTATTATTAGGGAAGAATGCAAAAAGGCAATTCCTGTAGTGAAAGAAAGCAAAAACCTAGATTCCTGATATTCAAGCTAGTTTCCAAAAAGGAAGAGGCATCAAGATCATATTATAAATATCCACTAGCTACTGGAGCACATCAAAACATTTCAGAAGTCTGTGCTTTATAGACTACAGCAAAGCATTTGTGTGGATCAGGATAAACTATGGATTGTTCTGAAAGAAATGGGTGTGCCTCAGCACTTGATAATCCTGATGTGTACTATGGACAAGAGATACCATTATGACAGCATATGGCCAGACAGAATGGTTTCCTATAGGCAAAGTATAAGACAAGTGCACATTTTATCCCCTTATCTGATTAATCTATATACAGAACATGTCATATGGAAAGCCAGTTTAAATTCAGATGAAGGAGAAGTGACAACTGGTGGAAGAAACATCAATAATTTAAGATATGAAGATGACGCTGTCTTACTGGCAGAAAACAGGAACGAATTGAAAAAACTTTTAGCGAATGTGGGGGGAAAGTACCAAATCAGGACTGTAGCTGAACATTAAGAAGGCAAAAACCTTGATTACAGAAGAACAACACAACTTTAAAGTCAACAATGAAGAAACTGAAATACTGAAAGATTTTGAATACTTTGGTTTAATTACCAATCCAAATGGAGAATGTAGTCAAGAAATTAGAAGAAGACTGAGACCGGAAGAGCAGCAATGAAGGAATTAGAAAAGATAATCAAGTACAGTGGTGCCTCGCAAGACGAAATTAATCCGTTCCACGGTTAATGCCGTCTAGCGAAAATTTCGTCTTGCGAAGCGCGTTTTCCCATAGGAATGCATTGAAATTTAATTAATGCGTTCCTATGGGGGAAAAAAAGTCAGAAACCCAAAAAAAAATTACCAAAAAGTCACTTACCAGGTAGAGTAGACTGAGTCCAGCTCCTCACAGTGCGTTTGTAGCCCAGAACAGCCGGAAAAAGAGTGCCAAACAGCGGAGAGTCAGCAACCAGCAGGGAGCCGGCAGCCATTTTGTGGTCGTCTCCGCTCCTGCCCCCCCCCTCTCCCCGCCTCTCAGCTGACCGGCGCTGGGTCTGAGAGGCTTTTTCCCTGCTAGGCAAGCCTCGGGAAGCCTGTTAGACCCAGCGCCGATCAGCTGAGAGGCGGGGAGGGGGGCGCCAATCAGCTGCCCCCCTCCCCGCCTCTCAGCTGATCGGCGCTGGGTCTAACAGGCTTCCCGAGGCTTGCCTAGCAGGGAAAAAGCCTCTCAGACCCAGCCGGTCAGCTGAGAGGCGGGGAGAGGGGGGGGGCAGGAGCGGAGACGACCACAAAATGGCTGCCGGCTCCCTGCTGGTTGCTGACTCTCCGCTGTTTGGCACTCTTTTTCCGGCTGTTCTGGGCTACAAACGCACTGTGAGGAGCTGGACTCAGTCTACTCTACCTGGTAAGTGACTTTTTGGTGACTTTTTTTGGGTTTCTGACTTTTTTTTCCCCATAGGAACGCATTAATTAAATTTCAATGCATTCCTATGGGAAACGCGCCTCGCAAGACGAACAATATCGCAAGACAGCCCGTCTTGCGAGGCACCAAAAATCTCTCAAGACCCTTTCGTCTTGTGAGTTTTTTGTCCTGCGAGGCATTCGTCTTGCGAGGCACCACTGTATAAGGTGTTGTCACTGGAGACCAAGACTTTCCACACTCTTGTATTCCCAATCTCTACATATGGGTGTGAAACCTGGACAGGAAAAAAAATGATTAATTTGAAATGTTAATATTTTTTAATAAATGTTAATATTTATTAATAAATAAATAAATGTGGCACTGGAGGAGAACTTTGCAGATATTCTCGACTGCCAGAAAGATGGACAAATGGGTTCTAGAGCAAATCAAGCCTGAACTATGTCTGGAGGCAAAAATGATGAAACAGAGGCTGTCCAACTTTGGCACATCATGAGAAGGCAAGATTTGCTGGAAAAGATGATAATGCTGGATATCTTGGCATCAGCAGGAAAAAAGGAAGCCCAAATATGAGATGGATTGACTCACTAAACTTGAGTTTACAAGAGCTGAGCAGGGCTGTTGAGGACAGGACATTCTGGAGATCCCTCGTATATAGGGTCACCTTAAGTCGGAGGCGAATTGAGAGCATGTAACAACACATACAGATACACATGTATATATTCCATTTAAATAAATAGTTTTCACAGAGGACAGAAATACTGCAAAATCAGTGACTCCTTGTTTGCATATATGTGTGTGTGTGTGTGTCTGTATCTGTATACAGAGAAAGATATACAGTGGTGCCTCGCAAGACGAATGCCTCGCACAACGAAAAACTCGCAAGACGAAAGTGTTTTGCGATTTTTTTGGTGCCTCGCAAGATGACTTTTTCTATGGCCGTGCTTCGCAAGAGGATTTTTTTTTCCTTTTTTTCCCAATGCATTCCTATGGGTAACCGCACTTCGCAAGACGAAAATTTTCGCAATACGACACGACTCGCGGAACGAATTATTTTCATCTTGCGAGGCATCACTGTATATGAATCATTCACTGATTCAATCAAGTGGTTTTTTAGGCAGCTTCATATACTACAGTATACAGCAGATATCAATGGCAACCAGAGCAATAACTATATACTGCATCCATGATCAGAGCCAGTATGCCTCAAAATATCAATTACTGGGGAAGAACAGTAAGGGAAAGTTAACAAAAGGTACCAGGTTCGAAAACAGGTTGTCTGACAAGATAGGTCACTGGTCTGGTCCAACAGGGCTCTTGAACTGTTATGGAAAACAGTTCCATGGAAGCAATCATACCTCCACTATCTGCTACATATTACATCATTTTTCAGAGGCAAATTCTCTGGCTGCAAGATGTGGAGGTTCTGTTTTCAGACAGTACAACATATAGAAAAGAAATGTTTTCAGCTTTATTATTTGCACCTTCAGATGAGATTTCTCAGATCAGAAGGTGTGATAAGTATTTACTGACCACAGAACATCTAGCTATCTTAACCCTTGTAGTTTACTGAACAAGTTCCACAGACTGCAATGAATACAAGTCTACAGCATTTTACAATCAGAACAAATATTCATCAGAAAACTATAGATAAATGTTTAAGCCACATGATTTCCCAGTGTCTTTAAAACATATATCACCAGCCAAACCACACAACTATAAAATCCAGCTGGACTTGTTTAGAAGTCTGATTCCTTGCCAATCAATCCAAATAGATCAGTCATTGTATCATTTCAGCAGCCTGTGGAAAGGGGCAGGTTCCACCCCACCCAGACCCCATATTAGTCCTTAGACTTGTAATTATTTTTCTTTCACTACCTGAAAGAGTTTTTAAAAAACCAGTTTTCTGCTTCTCCTCTCATTTTTTCTCATCATAATGCCACTAGGTCTTGTTATACATACGGTAAACTGCTACTTTTTTGCATCATCTAATCTGGTGGTTCTTAACCTTTGTTACTCAGGTGTTTTTGAACTGCAACTCCCAGAAACCCCAGCCAGCACAGCTGGTGGTGAAGGCTTCTGGGAGTTGCAGTCCAAAAACACCTGAGTAACAAAGGTTAAGAACCACTGATATCCACCAATACACATACAGGAAAAAAAGGTTTAATACAATTACTACTAACTGTTTCTGGCGTTACAGAAAAGATAGACATGCTCTTCCACAAGTTGTCAGTCACATCCTTACTGCTATGATTGAAGAGGAAATAGATACATACAAGTCTATATGGAACATGCATTCAGAAGACCTATTTCCTTAATTTTGAGACATCTCCCTCAGTTTTGTATAAATATTCCTTTCAAATGCTATAGGACCATAAGAATGTATGTTGCAGAAAGTAAGCCATACTTTTCCTGTAACATGCAATGCAGCTTCAACTGGACTGAAAATCCGACAAGTAATCTGTCCATGCAATCTTCCAAATAGTGGGCCATTCCATTCTTGTTTCTTCTACACATTCAATGACTATTATCTTACAACAGGCTAGGAAGCTTACTGATGAGACATGGATGTAATCACAGTAGGGTTCATTTATTAATGAACTGCCACAAAGCATTTGGTTGTGTCTGCACTACACCATGCCTAACAAATGATAATGGAGACTAGGAGAACTAATGATACATAAATACGGCCAAAAAGCTGATGGTCAGAAATATGGGGAATGTTGGACCCTCCAGACGTCCTAGATTTAACTTAGCAGAAGCCAGAACCAGTACTGCCAATGATATGGGATTATACTAGTTGTTTAAAAACAGGTCCAAGGTCAAGATTCTCCACCTTTCGTCTACCCACAAGCCAGGGCCTTTTCTATGTTTTACCTTGCTTAACCACACACACTGTTGTTCCCCACTGACAGGGACAGATGACAACTACAAATGCGACAAACTGTAAACAATTATCCACCAAAGTAAATCACTTATGCACATCTTGTTCAGGCTATCCCTAGATCTCCAGTTGCTAGAGGAAACAAAGAATAGATAAATGGGTTAGCCATACGTCTGCTGCAATTTTTCATACACCTCAACTGAAGCAACTGATGCATTAACAAAAAGTACCTGATTGGAAAGACATGAGTCTAATCATGGACTGAACATGCCTGGCTGGCACTTGCTGAAACTGCAATTGGCCTGAAACAACTCAGAGCCAGTCTTTACCAATAAAGACAAGTTGAGCCTCAGGTTACCTATGACAATCTCCACAGGTCGGTTTGAAATAACCAAAGCCAGAACGGAAGACTTTTCTTACATATTCTATCAAACCCACCAAAATAAAAAAGAAAGTCTGTTCACTTTTATCCAAGATATTTTTTCCTACTAAAAACCAAACCATTATAACTACACACATACCCTCTGGTATCAATAGTGTTTTAAAAAAAACAAAAGCCACCCTTTACTTGCTCTTCTGCCCCCCCAGAATACAAAATCGCCAGGAGCTTTCTGAAAGCAACGAATGTCTCAACAAGGTTTTCCTGGCACAGCATCCCACAAGACCAGGCCAACAGGATCCTTCCTCCTACCATTCAGGCATATGCTATCTTATAGAGTGACACCATACGAAAAGAGCTGCCCACAACAGTGTCCCACAGACCCGCCTCACTTTTAACCTGTCTCCTCAGATAAGTGTCTGTGAAGCCCCCATTTCCCCCCCCTCTTTTCGCTACCTCCCCTCCTTGCAAAAAAGAAGAAGGAGGAGGAGGAGGTGCCGCAGCCCCCAGTACCTTTTCGGGCGGTTCCCTGTTGGCGGCGCTACCCCCACCCGCTTCTTCGGTCTCCTTCCCGCAGCTTGCCACCGAGGAAGCGCTTTTTCTCTCCGAGGTCTCTATCGGGATCCGGGCCGTCTGCTCCATCCTCCTTGGGGCCGGCAACGCCGAGGGCCCCGCTTTGTCCCCCCGAGAGCGCCCCTTCCTCATGATGAAAGTAACGGCAGTGGCGGCGACGGCGGCGCCTCAACGCGGGGGCTCCTTGGCTAAGCAACCGCCCATGGCTGCAGGGAAGCCAGGGAGGGGATGGGGAGGGTTGAAAAATGGGGGACGTCGATGAGCGCCTCAGGGAGAGGCAGCCTCGCGCGCCGACATCCTCCAACTCCTGTCAGGGGCGAGCACGCCGGGGCACTGCTGCTGCTGCTGCAATCCCGGCTCCTCGGCCACGTATCGCGAGAGGAGGGGCCGGCGGCTCGCGAAACAAGAAGTCCACGCGGAGGCGGGAGGAGGAAAACACGAAGGGAGGGAGGAGCGTGAGTTGCGTAGTAGCTAAGGCGAAAGAACGGCGGGAGAGACGGAGAGGAGGGAGGGTTTAAAATGGGGGGGGGGGAAATCGCCGTCCTTTCGCAAAGCATGATGGGGGCGATAGAACCGTTCTTCATAAATACAAGCACGGGCAGACCTGGCTGGTAGTTCTTTATTTGGAGTCTCTGGAAGTGGCGCCTGTGTTCTTAAGAGGGAGCCGCATATTCTTCCATAGTTCCGTATTCTTGGATAATGTAACGTGGGTCTGGAACGTCGGCGAAATTATCAAATGTAACTAAGAAATAGGAAGGTATATGGCAGATTGAGGCAAGCGTCTCGCGTCGTCTGTAACCGCCCACGAACTTGTACAAAGCAGCGTTTCAAAAACCCATATAAGGAAAGAGAGAACTGCTGCTGTGCATCTTTGTAATGTGAAGTTCGTATAACAGATTCCAAATACGGGCTTCCAAGATGAATTTTCCAATGTATGATGGGGATAACGTTGTGGTTTGGGGCGTTTTTCTCCCAGTTCCTAAACAGACATTTATTGATGCCAGAAATTAAAATACCAATATAAGATGCCATAATAGTAAACATTGAACATAATATATAGGTATATATAATAATAGTTCTCACTGCTTTTGACCCTCGCTGCAGCAGATCCCACGATGGACTTTCTGCCAGAACAAGCCTGAACGTGCCTTCTAAAAGGCAGGAGCTGACTGACACCTTGTGAGGATCCTGTGTAAGACATTGCTGATACAGTAGATGCATTTCTGAGCTTTGATATATTGTGAAGCATAAAGAAAATGTCTGGGTTCCAAACATACAAAAAAAATTCTCAAACTATTTCATTTAAGTGCTTGCTTCTAAAAAGGTTTACCTGTAAAGACAGGAGCTTGTTGTTGTTGTTTAGTCGTGTCCGACTCTTCGTGACCCCATGGACCAGAGCACGCCAGGCCCTCCTGTCTTCCACTGCCTCCCGGAGTTTGGTCAAATTCATGTTGGTTGCTGGAGCAGGAACTGGCAAGCCACTCCAGTAACTTTGCCAAGAAAACCCCATGAACAGAAACAGGAGCTTGACTGAGCATCAATTATTGACACAATTGCCTTTTCTCAGTTCTGAAAATTGAGTGCTTCAAAAGTAAGAAGCCCTCAGGAAACAAAATACATTTGATTAAATTAATTCTATTTTTATGTTCATTTCCTGAAGGAGTAGAAAAGAAACTTGTAAACAGACCTGTATAAATAAAATATTGCACTCTAATACGGAGTAAGATGGTGGGGCGGAAACTACTTAATCGGAAAAACACCACAATAGACTGTTTATTATATGAACATTTACATTATGATTTTGCAAGAGCAGGTCCCACACTGTGCGGGTACAATGTGAAAAAGGAATAAACCCATTCTAATATGGATTACTAGTCCTAATATAAAGGGATAAGGATGCACCTCATGTTAGCATTTCCCAGTAGAGACATGTTCTCATAGCAGCTGCACACTTGGAGAGTGGTGTTGGTGTTTATTCTACTTTATTGGGCTGGAATGTGGTCTGGTTTTAATATACCAGTTGGCTTCTACCCACTGAGTATTGAGTCAGTCCCAAACAGAAAGGTACATTGGGTAAGACTCCCTTCCTTACACTGTTTGTACATTTGTGTGTTAAATACAGTATACTGTACATTAAAAAAGCCTAAACAATCTGTTGGTCTTGCTGTCTCCCTCCTGTGGATTTAGAGCAGATTGCAAGAATTTTACTTTCTGTTGCATTTCATTATCATCTTTTAACAAAAAATGGTGTGTTCTTAGAAAAGCCTCCTAGAAAATAGGGGCCACTAGACTTAGTGTGGTGTATGTCCATGTGAATCTCTATATATTTATGGACAAAGAGTATACCTAGTGTAGGAATCTGTATCTGCAGTGCAGGAACCCTTATCTCTTCTTTGTCCTGGAAAAAGATGGTAGTATGTATCTTTGCTCTGTAGTGTAATGGTTGTGGCTGTGTTTTCACAGCTTGCAAAATCTAGATAGCAAATTATGCTGAATCATGTATTACCAAGGTTTCTCCTGGGTATCTGCATTATCAGGAGTCCTGCTGATGGTGTTTTTTTGAATTCAGGTTCACAGCAGGCCCCAAAATGGATATCAGGCAGAACCAAGCTCAGACCCCTGTAAAAAGCTTTAGTGCCAAGCTGAGCAACTCTTGAGTCATCTGACTTCCAGTTTTGCAATCATTTTGGGTCAGACTGTTCTTTGAAACATGAGGCAAAACCCAGAGCAGATAAGGAATCTTATCTTTTATAAATATTTACCTAATTTACCTCTTATTATTTGGAACTTATGTTTTGCTTTTGCCTCAGATAGCCAAAACTGTATTAGTCTGTTTGTCCCAGAATGTGTGAATGCATGACAAAGTTTCTACTAATACATCCTAAGACTTAAAAGCTAAGCTACTTCTTTTGTGTTGGATATTGAAAACAATAGTTTCCTGTCAAATGTTGTCAGCTTTTAATGATTTTTATAGTCATGTTAATGTCAAGTTGGCAAATAAACAGCATGGAAATTGGAATCAATATTTATTTATTCTGTTGTTTTTAATGGATTTCCAGAACAAACACTTCTGGGCTCTCCAAGAAAATCTTAGCTGTTCAAAAATCTTTTTGAACACCTGAATTTTAACTCAGGCTCAGTTTTTGAAAAATTTAAACTAGGTTTATAAATGCCAAATGCTACTGGTAGGTTTTACTACTAACTACTAGAGGTGGTAGTCATGGCTGTAAATTCATAGTATATTTTCATTTTAAAATACATATTCAGAAACTACACATACAACCTATGTACATTTATTTGACCTCCATTTGCATTTCTATAGTAACCTTTCTATAGTAATATTGGCTGAAATTCTGTTGCTTAGAGTAGTAAGTTACAGTAAAATAGGTACATTGTGGGGATTTGGTGAGAGCTCCTCCATAAGTCCCATTGATTCAAAGAAGTTTGCTCTAGTTGCAACATACTTTAGCATGGTAAGTTGCAACTACAGTAAGCCTATTTGAATCAGTAGAATTTATGGAGAAGTTGATTCATGAAAGCCCCACTAATTCCGTGGGCCTACTCTGTTGTGATTTACTGCACTAAGCAACAGAATTTCAGCCATTATTTGATTAAATAAACATTTGTTAGTTGCCTGAAATGATTTGGTGCTCTCGGAGGCTGGGATGTCCTTTCAGTGACAGGAAACAGTCTCAGCAACAAGACTAGGGAGGGTTGATTTCCCCCTCCTCTTCCTCTCAAAACCTGCTTCAAAAGGCTTTGAACAACTACCCAAAGCACCTTTTTGGGCTAGCTAGAGATAGTCAGGTAGAACAAAAGGCTTGGGGGAGGGAGGACAGAACGAGAAAGTTCCATTGTACTAGCAGAAATAAACTACATAATGCTAGATCCTGGCCAGAGTTGTAAAAGGAACTGTTAACTCATTTCATAAAATTGACAATACTTATGATTGGTTAAATATTTTTAAAAATTGGGGAATATATAAATAATCATTTTTTTTTACATTGAACAGTTGATCTGCTTTAATAGTACAGGTATATATGCTTTAAAAACAGCCTACAAAAAGAGTAACAAAACACAGAAATTTAAGATACTGTAAGTTACCCTCATCTTCATACCTTGAATGGGGTGGTTGCATTGCATGCAATAACTAGTCCTCAGTCATGTTATTTAATATTCCAAGTAGATTTCTTCATTTGTTAGTTTAGCTGCTAAATCTTGTGTTACCAGGGACATAATAGTTTGTCCTGTTTTTAATCCTGCTGAAAACATTTCTATGCCACTTTTCATTCCCAACATCTCAAAGCTTTTTGAAGTATTGTATTAAAACCATACAATTAAATCAAGTAATAAAACCATAAAGCAGCAATAAAACAATACAATATTTAATAGTGAAAAATAAAAATCACTAAAACTGGCTAAAGATAATCCACTAGTCATCATCATTTTAGAACTGCAGAACTGGAAGGGACCCTATGGATCATTGAGTCTAGCCCCTGTCAAGGACGCACGGTGGGGAACTGAATCCCAACCTCTGGTTCTGCAGCCAGAGACCTAAACCACCTAGGGAGCCCCAGGACCTGACGGGGGGGAGCTTTCCATTAGTTGAAAGCTAGTGCTGGATCTAGATAATGTTGGTGTTTGCTGTTGACAGACTCTTAACTACTTGTGACAAATATGAAGATGATATTTTAGTCATAGTGAACAACCCTCTGAAAATGTATACCAACTGTGAGAAAGAGAAATTAAATAAAAATAATGTTCCCTAATGCCATCATATAATTGCACAGCATAGCCAAAAGTAACTGTATATACATTCCTCTAGTGAAGGCAGAACATCACCTTCAAAATGGTATTCTCTTTCTCAAAACATGTGTTTCAAACACCATATTCAGATTTTAATCCTATCTGTTTTGTTTGGATATTTCCACACAATTTTCAGGGTGTATCTTTTGCGTACCAATCACTGTGCTGGAAAAATATAATATAAAAATAATTAACAATCTTATATAATAATTTTTTTTTCTTTCCTCTTTTTCTGGGTCTTATTTCTCAGGTACCCCTCTTCAATAAACTTTGCATAATTACTGTAGTTTCATTTCATCCTAAATACACCTGTTCGTCTTTTAAATCATCAGCTTTTATATAACATGTCTCACAACTTCACAAAAATTAGCAGCTTTGGCATTTCTCTCTCTCTTAAAATTGCTACAGTCTTAGAACCAGGAGATTCTGCTATTAATTTATAACAAACATGAACAAATAACATTTCAGAATGTTTTTGTTCTTTCCTGTTTTACAGTTTGTTAATAATTCATGGAACATTGTAGGAGAAATTTTAAATGACCTTTGTGTTCTTGCATAACCATTTAGATGTGATTAGATATTTGAAACATGTTCTTTATATTATATAAATAATAAACTGCTGGATAGCTTAGTGATTTAGGTCTCTGGCTGATCAGAGGTTGGGAGTTCGATTCCCCACTGGGCCTCCTAGACAGAGGCTGGACTCAAAGAACCATAGGGTCCCTTCCAGCTCTGCAGTTCTAAGATTATTTTTAAATAAAGGATTTCAAATTAAACTTAAGTTTCTGCAAGATACTCCCTTTTCTGTTGTTTAATGAAAACAAGTAAAAGAGAAGTGGTGACGCTGCGGGTTAAACCGCAGAAGCCTCTGTGCTGCATGGTCAGAAGACCAGCAGTTGTAAGATCGAATCCACGTGACGGAGTGAGCTCCCGTCGCTTGTCCCAGCTCCTGTCAACCTAGCAGTTCGAAAGCATGCAAATGCAAGTACAGTGGTGCCTTGACTTACGAACTTAATCCGTCCCAGAAGATGTTCGTAAGTCAAAACGTTCGTAAGTCAAATCAGCATTTCCCATTGAAATGCATGGGAACGGGATTAATCCGTTCCAGCATTTCAAACAAATACCAAAATAAAAATAAACAGAGCAAGTCCCACGCTGGGACTGCAAAAAAAAAAATCGCCAAAAACAAAATAACACCGACCCTCAATCCCCCCCTCACCAACAAAACAAAAACTTTTTTTAAAAGCAGCACCTTACCGGTCCAAAGCCTCCGAAGCCTCCCGGGTTTCTACCGCCGCGGCCGGGAGGCTTGAGCCTGGCCAGGGTGCTTCGGCCGCTCGCCTCCCGCTCGCTCCTTGCCACCCTCCGCAGACCGATGCCACCGATGCTGCCCGACGCCGGCTCCAGCTCTGGAACCTGCACCAGCGGCTGCTCGCCGGGGCGGCCGCGTCGGTCCTTGGCGCTCCTCACCGCCCTCTGCGGGCCGATGGCAGGAAATTCAAATGGCAGAGGGCGACGAGGACTGACGAGGAGCGGCCGAAGCAACCCGGCCAGGCTCAAGGCTCCCGACGCTGGGCCACCGCTGCGTCCGCCGCAGCCGGGAGGTGAGCGGCCGAAGCACCCCAGCCAGGCTCAAGCCTCCTGACGCTGGGTCACCGCCGCCGCTGCCTCCCTTTCCCGAACCATTGGGGCGAAAGAGCTACAAAGAAGCAGCCTCTTCACCACCAATGGTTAGTACGTTTAAATTTCCCGCCCTTTTCCCCTGCCTTTTTTTGTTCGTAAGTCAAAGCTACGTTCGCAAGTCAAAGCAAAATTTTGCGAACGGAGATGTTCTTAAGTCAAAATGTTTGTACGTCAGGGCGTTCGTAAGTCAAGGCACCACTGTAGATAAATAGGTACCACCATGGTGGGAAGGTAACGGCGTTCCGTGTCTAGTCGCGCTGGCCACGTGACCATGGAAACTGTCTACGGACAAACGCTGGCTCTACGGCTTGGAAACGGGGATGAGCACCGCGCCCTAGAGTCGGACACAACTCTTTTTTTTTTTTAGTTTCCTTTTCTTCCATCTTGAATTTTATATTTTGTTGATTTAAGTATGTGATTGTTTTTTTTATGATATAGCTGTTTTATATTGTTGTATTTTATGATGTTTTTATAACTGATTGTAAGCCGCCCCGAGTAGACTTTGTCTAGAGGGGCGGGGTAAAAGTCAAATAATAAATAAATAAATAAAAATAAACTGGACTAAATGTCAAGGGGAACCTTTACCTTTTTAAAAGAGAGACAGACATACAGACGGAATCTGTACTTTGACCAACAC
Source organism: Intellagama lesueurii (assembly GCA_037013535.1). Classification (NCBI taxonomy): domain Eukaryota; kingdom Metazoa; phylum Chordata; class Lepidosauria; order Squamata; family Agamidae; genus Intellagama; species Intellagama lesueurii. The sequence continues at coordinate 180,288,897 of JBAJHW010000004.1, forward strand.
TAAGGTAAGGCGAGTGTGTTTTAAGCTGGGATGGGAATGGGCAATCTTCCAGCCAGTGGTGGCTGGTACCCATTGTAGCTAAAGGGGCACAAGGAACTAACCAGGTACTCCTCACCACTTAGAATAAGCAGGAGTGGGATAGCCAGGGATTGGGCGGTACCCCATCTGTCCTAGTTGACTAGCTTCCGCTGCCTCCAGGTGTCAAAGACTACAAGTCTCTCTAGTCCTGGATAGCACACCCAGTGCTGAGGGATGGTTGGAGCAGTATCGGGAGAACCATACATTCACCATTTCTGTTTTAAATCACAGTAATCTTAAGGTGAAAAAGGTGGCAAGGCTGACAATAGCGGAGAAATGTCAGGCATGAAGATTTTAAAAACTGAGTTGATGAGCTCTCATTGTGAATGTAGATGCCAGAAAAGTAAGGGAAAGAGAAACACTTTTGTTTTACTGTGAAGACTGGGACATTGGCAGGTCCATATTGTAAATATGTGTTTTCTATATTTTTGTGTATTTGTCAAAAAGATCTTGGTCTAATTTATGGCAAGAATTTTAATACAAATCATAAATATACTTTTATGCATGCTTAAAAAAAATCAAATCTACTGTCAGTCTCACATATTTGCGCTGGTGCAGTACATTCTCCATTTTAACTCTGTAATGCAGCCTATAAATAGTAAGCATTCTGTATTATATTATATTAAAAGAAGCTTTATTTTCTGTATATAGTTAGTTTCCCACAGGCTATGAGGAATGTACTTGCTGCAGACTGCTGATTCAAGATAAATTCCTGCTTACTTTAACAAATTTCTGTCCACAAAGGGAGGACAACTCATTAAATAGTCCCTTACGAAGAATTTGCTACTTATAATACGTAGCAGATCTTAAGTTATGTGTGACTGTTGGTTTGATTAATAGATATGTGTGAAAGTCAATATAGGGCAGTAGATAGCTTCTAAAAATGTGAGAAAGCATTATTAAAAGTGACAACATCAGACTTCTCTTCCAATATCAGGGTAAAAGTACAGGCCTCAAACATAACACTCTCATATTGTAATTGTTCTTGTTTTGCTGCCTTGCTAGCAGTGCAAAAACAGGGCGCACTATCTTGTCCAGAATCCTGTTGGTGCAGCTCTGCAATTTAATGCTGATGATGTCATTAGCCACAGTCTTTTATCTTTAATTAAACATTTCCTATCCCACCCCCAAGATTCCAGGGTTCCCTAGGAATACTTTTCAATCCGGGGAAGCCTTTAGGGATCTCATTATGCAGGGAGGGCCAAAAATTTTAATGTCCAAAAATCACTGCCACCAGCCCTGGGACTGGCAGCAAGATGGTGATTTTTAGATTTCAAGGTTCCCATCCACCATTCTGAGGCCCCAAAGGCTTTTTCAAGATGAGATAGATTCCTAGGAAGCCCGGGGGGGAGGGGAACCTTTAATTAAAGATAGATGGCTACAGCTGATGATATCACCAGCCTTATGCGTGCAGAGCTGTGCCAACAGGATTCCTATGAATGTTTATGTAGAGGCCTGTTCCTCAGACCTGTCTTTAACGAACCAATCCCTAAGGGCCAATAAGCGATTGAGTCGGGAGATCTGGAAAACGTTTCTTTGATCAGCTGAGCAAAGTAACGGGCGGACAGTCTCTTTCGAAACTGCCGCGCTTACAAACAAGCAATCCCCCTTTTTATACCCTTAAACAGTTATACCATCCCCCCTTGTACCACCCATTCTTCTGGCCCCTCCCTTCTGTCCATCACATTCTTACAATCTCCTGATCATGAGTTGGCAGTTGCTCACCACCCCCGCCCAGTCCTGTTTGCACATACATAATCCATCATGGAGTCACTTTGGTTCCCTTCAGTTTATTTATGCATCAACTGTTTTTCAAAACCTGAAAGCAACCTACAGTGTATAAAATAACACTTAAGAGTCAGTAGAATAAATTTCTGAAAAATAAAGCACAAACAACAAAACTTATACAGGGCAACAACATATAGTATCATCTGATGACTTCCAACTTGTCACATTGAAGTCATAGTCTTTAATTAGATGGACCAAAATAAGTTGAAACAAAAACATCTTGCAGTGTAGTATCTTAAAAAATAATCATTTTGAAGGCTCAGGAGCCCTTCTGTTAAGGCCTGGTTCCTAATTGGTGAGACTAGCATGTAACACAACATGACTTACACCATAAAATTTATTATAATATTCTTGCATTTTCATTTTGCATTGGTGGGTCACCAATTTTGAAGCCTTTTCTAAAGGTTTCCAGTTTAGAATGTTGCAGCTAAACTGGATTTCCATAATGGATCTGGGAAGGTCAGTCAACATCACTGTTGAAACTGACCCTGACAAAAGTCTGTTAGCATTCCAAAGGGTCAGGAGCTTTGGTTGGCAAACAAATTATGCTTTTGTGCAGGCAGTATATAGGAGACTGAAAGAAAAATAGCAGTCCTTTGTGTTATAGCCTCTTGCAAGAAGAAACAGAATACCAGCAAAGAGGTAAGACATTAGAGTGTAAATTTGATTGATTTGTTTTACTTTGCTTAAAACTCAGGGAATCCCCTGATTCAGTTTTGGAGTCAATTTGCAGATCTGAATTTAGATTCAATACCTGACACCATTCAATTTATATCAAAATCAAAATTAGGAAATCCAGATTAATTTGCATTAGAAAATTTAAATGACTGTAAATTTTGTTGTTGTTGTTGTTTCATAATTTAAGAACTTTTAGGGCACTGTAGCTCCTTCTAAAATTACAGTTTCTTACTAGTTTCAAATAGACAGGTCCAGTTATTTTTGTGCCTTTAAGATCTACTGTTAGTTGCTTAACAACTGCTAAAACATAAGATGTTTTCTTTAGCAGGGTAATATGTGTGGTATAGTATGGTGCTTGTGCATTAAAACATAACTTTGTAAACACAAAAAGCAAGGCAGGTTGAAATCAGAATGAAATATAACCTTAAAAACTAGAACAAGATGAGGGTGTAACCGTCCAATAAGGGAGGTGCCACTACATCAGTGATGGCGAACCTATGGCACGCGTGCCACAGCTGGCACGCGGAGCCCTTTCTGCCGGCATGCCAGCCATTTCTCTCTCTCTCTTTAGTTGGTTGGCGTTGCCCGCCTGCACGGTTTCCCACCCGCTCCTCCTGAAGGAAAGCGGCTCCAGGGACAGAGAGAGAGAGAGAGAGAGAGTGCGCAGGGGGGGTGTTTGTCTCCCCTCCCTTTCCCAGGAGGGCCATTTTGCACGTGCACGCCGCGTGAAGGGAGGGAGGGAGGGAGGGAGGAGGAGCAGCTCAAAATGGCGGCGGTGCGGCTTTTACAAATCCTGAGGAGCAACCGGCCCCGCCTGGCCCAGCGCACGCGACAATAGAGAGGTGCCCGAGCGGCGGGGACAGAGCGGCGCCCGCCTCTCCTCCTCCTCCTCCTCCCTGGGCTCGGCTTGTGGGTCCTCCACCGCCTCAGCCTGCCAGGTTTTAGCATGGTGGGGGTCGGCCGCTGGTTGCCCACCTCTGCCGCCCCCACCTGACCTCCTCTTCTTCTTCCTCTTCCTCCTCGTCTGACTGGCTCTTTCTTGGTCCCTCCTTCCCGGTCCCCCCCCGGCCGTCGCTCGGTCTTCTTCTTCCTCACAGCCACCCACCCACACACACACACACCGCCTCAAGATGGGCGAGAAGCTGGAGCTGCGGCTCAAGTCCCCCGTGGGTAGGGTTGCCAGATACATGGGTACCAAAAGGAGGACATAGAAAGACAAAAAAGAGGACAGAGGAGGACGTATTGAATGTTTCATTTGAATCGCTCCGGATTAAACCTGCAATCAATACAACTTTATTACAATAGCTGCCAATAAATGTCTCTTAGTGAACCAACCAAGAAACAGTTATGTTAAAAAATAAAAATAAATTCAATGGAGGCTTTTTTTCAAAATACCAAAAAACATTATTTAAACAGCCAATTGTACCCGAACCCACCCCGGCCCGGCTGCGGGATCCCCCGGCCGCTCGCACTCTGCACAGGCTGAGAGGCAACCTTGCTAATCTGGACGCCCAAACAAGGCTCCGGTGCAGGCAGGGGGAAAGCGGCGCCGGGCAAAACCGAATGAGGCAGCCTCCCCTCCCCCGAGGGTCATAAGTTCAAGACTGGGGAGTGTGGGAGTTGGAGTCCCCAAAAGGGACTTTGAACACACACAGTCCGGGCGCTCACCTTCCCATTGATGCGCTCGGGCACTGCTTACTCCTGCCTGGCTCGGCGGGCGGCGCTCCACTCGCGCTGCCTTCCTGGACTCCACGTGGGCTGGGCGGGCATGGCGGATTGTTGAGCAGCTGCTGCGGCGGCAGGAGGGGGTGAGGGCTGTGCTCCGGCGCCGGCAGGTAACGGGGGACGGGCGGGCGGGTGGGGGCGGGGAAAGACAGGGGGAGGGGGGTCCTTCCACCTCTCCCCCTCCCATCCAAAATTATAACATAAAATATACAAAAGCCTGACATTTTAAAGGTTTTTATCTTTGCCTGCCGGACGGAGGACATTAGGCTAAAAAGGAGGACATGTCCTCCTTTTGCCTGACGTCTGGCAACCCTACCCGTGGGGGCCGAGGCGGCCGTCTACCCGTGGCCCCTGCCCGTCTACGTGAGTCCCTGAGGGGAAATGGGGGGAGGGGGTTGAGGGGGAGACCCATGGGGTGGGTGTCTAAGGAGGGGGGGAAGGGAAAGAGGATGTATTGAGGGTACAGGTGGGGGCAGGAAAGGGGGTAGCCCCCAGGGGGGAGAGGGGGAAGGTGGGTGACTTCCGGGTTCGCCACATCCCTAATAAAATAAATAAATAAATAAATAAAGCCTTTGCTTTGCTAATTCCTACTATTTATTTAAAAGGATGTTCACTATTGTTGTTGTTTAGTCGTTAAGTCGTGTCAGACTCTTCATGACCCCATGGACCAGAGCACGCCAGGCCCTCCTGTCTTCCACTGCCTCCCGGAGTTGGGTCAATTTCATGTTGGTAGCTTCGATGACACTGTCCATCCATCTCGTCCTTTGTCGTCTCCTTCTCCTCTTGCCTTCACACTTTCCCAACATCAGGGTCTTTTCCAGGGAGTCTTCTCTTCTCATGAGATGGCCAAAGTATTGGAGCCTCAGTTTCAGGATCTGTCCTTCCAGTGAGCACTCAGGGTTGATTTCCTTCAAAATGGATAGGTTTGATCTCCTTGCAGTCCAGGGGACTCTCAAGAGTCTCCTCCAGCACCACAGTTCAAAAGCATTTATTCTTCGGCAGTCAGCCTTCTTTATGGTCCAGCTCTCACTTCCATACATCACTACTGGAAAAACCATAGCTTTGACTATGCTGACCTTTGTCGGCAAGGTGATGTCTCTGCTTTTTAAGATACTGTCTAGGTTTGTCATCGCTTTCCTCCCAAGAAGCAGGTGTCTTTTAATTTCGTGGCTGCTGTCCCCATCTGCAGTGATCATGGAGCCCAAGAAGGTAAAATCTGTCACTGCCTCCATATCTTCCCCTTCTATTTGCCAGGAGGTGATGGGACCAGTGGCCATGATCTTAGTTTTTTTGATGTTGAGCTTCAGACCATTTTTTGCACTCTCCACTTTCAACCTCATTAAGAGGTTCTTTAATTCCTCCTCACTTTCTGCCATCAGAGTGGTATCATCTGCATATCTGAGGTTGTTGATATTTCTTCCAGCAATCTTAATTCCGGTTTGGGATTCATCCAGTCCTGCCTTTCGCATGATATATTCTGCATATAAGTTAAATAAGCAGGGAGACAATAGACAGCCTTGTCGTACTCCTTTCCCAATTTTGAACCAATCAGTTGTTCCATATCCAGTTCTAACTGTTGCTTCCTGTCCCACATATAGATTTCTCAGGAGATAGATAAGGTGGTCAGGCACTCCCATTTCTGTAAGAACTTGCCATAGTTTGCTGTGGTCCACACAGTCAAAGGCTTTTGCGTAGTCAATGAAGCAGAAGTAGATTTTTTCTGGAACTCTCTGGCTTTCTCCATAATCCAGAGCATGTTAGCAATTTGGTCTCTAGTTCCTCTGCCCCTTCAAAATCCAGCTTGAACTTCTGGGAGTTCTCGGTCCACATACTGCTGAAGCCTACCTTGTAGGATTTTGAGCATAACCTTGGTAGCGTGTGAAATGAGTGCAATTGTACGGTAGTTGGAGCATTCTTTGGCACTGCCCTTCTTTGGGATTGGGATGTAGACTGATCTTTTCCAATCCTCTGGCCACTGCTGAGTTTTACAAACTTGCTGGCATATTGAGTGTAGCACCTTATCAGCCTCATCTTTTAAGATTTTAAATAGTTCAACTGGAATGCCATCACCTCCACTGGCCTTGTTGTTAGCCATGCTTTCTAAGGCCCACTTGACTTCACTCTCCAGGATGTCTGGCTCAAGGTCAGCTACCACACTATCTGGGTTGTCCGGGACATTCAGATCTTTCTGGTATAATTCCGCTGTGCATTCTTGCCACCTCTTCTTGATGTCTTCTGCTTCTGTGAGGTCCCTACCATTTTTGTCCTTTATCATGTCCATCTTTGCACAAAATGTTCCTTTAATATCTCCAATTTTCTTGAACAGATATCTGGTTTTCCCCTTTCTATTATTTTCCTCTATATCTTTGCACTGCTCATTTAAGAAGGCCCTCTTGTCTCTCCTTGCTATTCTTTGGAAGTTAGCATTCAATTTTCTGTAACTTTCCCTATCTCCCTTGCATTTTGTTTCCCTTCTCTTCTCTGCTATTTGTAAGGCCTCGTTGGACAGCCACTTTGCTTTCTTGCATTTCCTTTTCTTTGGGATGGTTTTTGTTGCTGCCTCCTGTACAATGTTACGAGCCTCCATCCATAGTTCTTCAGGCACTCTGTCCACCAAATCGAGTTCCTTAAATCTGTTCTTCACTTCCACTGTGTATTCATAAGGGATTTGGTTTAGATTATACCTGACTAGCCCAGTGGTTTTTCCTACTTTCTTCAGTTTAAGCTTGAATTTTGCTATAAGAAGCTGATGATCAGAGCCACAATCAGCTCCAGGTCTTGTTTTTGCTGACTGTATAGAGCTTCTCCATCTTTGGCTGCAGAGAATATAATCAATCTGATTTCAGTATTGCCCATCCGGTGATGTCCATGTATAGAGTCGCCTCTTGTGTTGTTGGAAAAGAGTGTTTGTGATGACCAGCTTGTTCTCTTGACAAAACTCTATTAGCCTTTGGCCTGCTTCGTTTTGAACTCCAAGGCGAAACTTACCTGTTGTTCCTTTTATCTCTTGACTCCCTACTTTAGCATTCCAGTCCCCTATAATGAGAAGAACATCTTTCTTTGGTGTCAGTTCTAGAAGGTGTTGTAAGTCTTCATAGAATTGGTCAATTTCAGCCTCTTCAGCATCGGTGGTTGGTGCATAAACTTGGATGACTGTGATGTTGAAAGGTCTGCCTTGGATTCGTATTGAAATCATTCTATCATTTTTTAGATTGTATCCCAGTACAGCTTTTCCCACTCTTTTGTTGACTATGAGGGCTACTCCATTTCTTCTACGGGATTCTTGCCCACAATAGTAGATATGATAAACATCTGAATTGAATTCGCCCATTCCCATCCATTTTAGCTCACTGACGCCCAGGATGTCAATGTTTATTCTTGCCATCTCCTGTTTGGCCACATCCAGCTTACCACGGTTCATAGATCTTACATTCCCGTACCCTCTCCCAACACTCAGAGTCACCCTGACTCCTCCATGCACCAGGGAGCTATCAAAAGTCACAAAACTGCATGCCTTAACTTGCATGCCAACCCTGCCAGATAGGAATACCCAAACACCCACAGAATATACAGGATCCAGTGGAGGCATGAGGTAAGGACCTTATTTTGTACCAGAGGCACTCTTCTTTTTACAGGAACCAAATTGTTGTAAGCTTTTTATTGTTTTATTAAATATGTTGCAAAAAGTCTAAAGAAATAAAGTCATAAGCAGTTTCCAAAAAATAGTTCAAAAGTTCAAAAGCAGTTCAAATGTTTGTGAACCAAATATACATTCAACATTTTTAAGTGTATGTCAATTCCAAATCAATTATCACAAAAAATAAGAAAGCTATCTTAGACTATTTACATAGAAGCAGAAGTTCAGCATAGGTCCAGAGTATGTGCAGAGTAGCAGGACAGCAGGTGTGCATAGCATTCTCCTGAGAAAACTAGGCTAAACTAAACTTATTCCCCATGGCATTTTTATACCAAGCATCCACCTTCCAGATCTTCCAATGCATTCCACCAATCAGGTTCCATTTTGCCCTAAAACTTCCGGAAGGGAGTAATTTTTGCTAAAGTAATTTCACTCCTTCTCCTTCCCTTTTCTCAGCTGAAACCAGTTCTTCACTAAGGAGCTTTTAGTACCAGAAGAGAGTGTTTTATAACCTTGGAAATTCCGTCTCTCACATTGATGACACACAGCTAGCAAAAACCTTCCAATTATCAGGCAATTTTCTTTCTTTTTCTCCTGGTCTACTGTCACCCAACACAAGCTAACAGCCCCAAGTTTCAAAGGTGCTGAAACCGTCATCGCCACTTTTGTCTGTCTCTTGACATGGTCACCCTTCCTGAGCTGAAGTCAGCAAACTCAACAGTTAAAGCAAGCAGACATGAGGCTACAAAAGCATTTAAAAAGCATAAATAAAACTTAACACTAAAACCTAACTCTAACACATTTATTAAAACAACAACAAAAAATTTATTCCCCATATAGTTCCTACTCTAGCCAAACAAGCGAGCAAGCTGAGGTAGTGCAAGAAACATAGCAGCATACAATGTGTAAGGAAAATACTGAAAGGCACTTATATTTAGTGGAAGTATACAGAATCAAATGCAAAAGATGAGGATACATGCAAGACATTAGAAATACATTTCTCTGACAATTCAGCCAGAATTCTTCCATTTCCCACCTTCCACAGTCATTCTTCTCCCAAATACATTCATGATAGGCTGTCTGCTGCCAAATTCTCATGACCTCTAATGTGCTGAACCTTGAAGGTAAAATTTTGGAGTCTCAAACTCTGTCTAAGCAAATGCAAGTTATGATTTCTCACACATTGATTTCTCATGCATTCTGCTTGCAGCAGAAACTTTCTTCCCCATAAATAAGGTCTCAGTTTAGAAAGTAACCATATAATTGCCACTCTTTATCAACCACAGAATAATTTCTCTCGCTAGGCAGAAACTTCCTGCTAATGAAAGAAATAGGATGAAGATTTCCATCAGGGCCTTTCTGCAACAAAACTACACCCAGGCCAAATTTGGCACCATCAAAATAGGAGTTTCATCTTCAAAGTTGCAAAAGCTTGTCTGTCCATTCAGCTTTCACTGGCATACACTTTTTACACAGATTGGTTAAGGGAGTAGCAATGGTACTAAAATAAGGAATGAACTTCCAATAGTACCCAGTCAAGCCCAGAAAAGATATGACTTGCTTTTTATTTTGTGGTAGCAGCCATTCTTTCAGGACCATGGCTTTAACTTAGAGCCAGAATTAATTTGGGACTCTTGTTTCTCCCCATTCACCAACCCCTGCAATGCCCTCCCTGATGAAGAGTTCTGCAAGGCTCAAAAGCTAGCCTGTTTCTGAGAATCTAGTGGTGTAATACAGGTACTGTATTGAAGACAGGAGGGCCTGGCGTGCTCTGGTCCATGGGGTCACGAAGAGTCGGACACGACTTAACGACTAAACAACAACAATACAGGTATTGTCACCTTTGTTTTTGCATCCCCCATTAAAGCTGCTTCCTTGGCAGTCAATGAATTACTGAATACCTACCTGAACAAAAATGTCTGCTTACCAGCAGAAGGACAATAAGGAGGGGTCCAACCTTGTCTCCCCTCTGGGAGGTGAGGGGGTGGAGTGTTCCAGAGTTTCTGTTCAGTTCTATGCACAGGTGGCCCATGACTAGAACAGCACTAGTATCCATCTAAAGGTGAGGTGCCTGCCTGCTTGGTCCGTGAGACACCTTGGTTGTACTTTTATATCATCTAATAGCATTTATTGCTGACATTTCTCAGTGAGCATGTCCTTGATTTTAAACCTGCTATTCAACTACAGTATCTTTCCATACAGAACCATTACAAAAACAATAGCAAGGAGAAGATGTTGAGGTTTTCCATGCTTCTGTTCTTTGCTATCTCAGCAACAACCATCAGTGAAAAGAGACAAAAATGCCTGGAAGGGGCTGGTCACAAGTATAAGCCTACCCCAGAGAATTACTTGCAGGAATGCACCCTATATGCCAAATGTAAGTGCTGCAAAATCTGTGGATGAGCATTTGCAAACCTATTTGACAGTCAGCCTCTACATGACCTAACCAGTTCTCCTGCCACTCGGATTACTGTGATGTCCTGGAGGATTTATTCCAATTGAATTTTAATATTAAAAATTGTTTATATAAATGCCTGTGCTAAGTACCCTCCTTTTTGATGTCAGCTGCAAAATTCCTGTGTGCTTTAATTTAATCTCTATGAACGTATGTGGTTTAGAACACATACAAACTGTATCACTTTCAATGGGAATTATTTCAGGTTGGCCTGTGTATACAGTATCTTTGTTTATACACTGTCTTGCTTGTACATGGTCAATCAATGTAGTAGGTAATATTCTGTAGTAGGTAAATGCAACACAAACAGCCATTGACACATTAAAACATGCAATGCGTAGTTCCCCCATCATGGGCAAAAAAGTGCTAAATATACTAAAACTACAAAAGTGTCTAAAATACAAATATAAGAAATTTGTTGTTCATCAAGACAAGATATTCATATTATATCTCATTTCAATATTTATGAAAATCAGTTTAAGAACAGAAGACTGTACTTTTTATGGAATGTAGCTGAAGGAATTAAATCCTACTCACTGCAAGATTTATTCACTGGAAAGCATACAGAGGATTGCAGCCTAAATCCCTTCGTCAATAGATAGAAAGACAGTCCAGCTATTTAACTAAAGTCACTATCTCATTTCCAATACTAATAGTTAAACTGAAGTATTTCATGAATAATGTACTTCTGGAATTTTTAATTTCCAAGTTTTTCATTTGAAAAAATCAAAAGGAAAAAGCACCAACTACATTACAAGGACATCTTGCTTTCCATTTTCAAGTACTTATACAAATTCTGAATCTTCAAAACTGTAATGATGTTGAACAATAAACCTTTATTATGAGCTGTTTGTTTTTTAATTCCCCACAGCCTCTTGTTGCCACGCAGACATTACAGAGGAACTTATTCATTCTCCCATAATCAAAGTAAATACCACCTACTGGAACAGATGTGGAAATATCAGTAAACTGTAAGCTACTTGTTCCTTTTTCCAAGTGCATTCTGTCTTTTTACTTATTCAGAGGCTCATTGGTTGTGTAGAGAGCCACTGGTATAACTCAAGGGAAAGAGTACAGCATAATGTTGTTGCTGTTTTCTTAAGGCGTGGCTCATATAGCCATAACAGCAGCCTTCAGAAATTCATTTGGTCAAATTTTTCTCAGGATGATGTGCAGTTATTGAACACACAGGACATAAAACAGAAAAAGAAAGGGCAGTCCAGAATCATCCCCTATCTAAATTCAATATTTACATTTCATTGACTTAATACTGCAGCTTATTATTGGTGCAGAACAGAGGACAAAAGTTATTGAGAGATTGAAATTAAAATAGGCAACACTACACTACAGCACTTTCTAAAACAGTATTTCTTTCTTCTGCAGAGTACATGGCTTACTTTTCCAGATCACAGTTAAAAATTTGATCTGTTCAATTATTCATTCTGACACTAGGAACTATAACATGAAACTTTAATTCAGTTACCAAAATCCCACATCCACTAACAAGAATTATAGGCTGTAATTAATAAAGTTGTGGCCATTTTTTACTCCAGTTATGGTGTGTGTGTCTGTTGTTTCAGGGAGGGGGCTAGGGCCTCCTTAGCACTAGGCCAACAATATAGCGGAAGCTACATGCAATGACAGTAGTTTTTCATGTAATAACAATGGTGATTTCTCAAAAAACAGGTGTGAGAGTTATATGAAGAAAATAGAGTGCTTTTACCAGTGCTCACCACATGCTGCTCTCTGGGCACATCACCAGTATCCAGGTGCTATTGAGTCTGTTCCCCTATGTCAACACTTCTGTGATGACTGGTAGGTTGGATGTTACACTACACATTTTCTTGTAACAAATCCTTATACACACAGGTATATTCTTGTGTGCATGAAATTTATATTTGCAATTAAATACAAGCCTTAATTCTTTTGTAAGACCAACAGAAACGGTAGCTGATAAAGTAAAATCAACAAGACTAATTGTGCTGCTTTGTTTTCTTCTGTTGCATTGTTTCCACTGCTGCAATTCACATGAGCAAGAGATAAGGTCTGTATCAGCCTGTGCAAATGGGGTCTTCAGTACTTCACAATACAATTTTTGCCTATTTAAAGGTGTAATACTGTACACTTTGGGCTTGTGAATCATAGAAGATGCCAGGAGGGAGCAGTGATGAATAAAGTAGAAAATCTCATTCTGCATTTTCAAAACATTGGACATAATTGATGCAGCATTCTGGATTGATGCCTGCTGTTTGGGGGTGCCACAACCATATTAACCACCAGAAAAAAACATGAGTGATTCCTCTCACTGTAGTCTATATATTGTTTATATGACAGCAATTCTGTGAATGACATAGAGCTCATACATGAATAGCTTTGATTTAAGGCTTTTTGTCATGTGATAATAACTCCTTGAAACCCATTTTAAAAATAGAGTGGAGACTGGTAGACAGCATTTTTAGCTTTTCACCAAGTTCTGTAGCTCGAGGTGCTAACTTTTCTGTACTATATTCCCATCTAGATTAATGAGGTGACAGTGGTATAATTTCTCAGAAACTAGGTTTGGATCCATTTGCTACCAATTTAAACTTAATCCCATTTTTAAAAAATGAATTTATGTCTAGGTTTGTACTCAGACTTTGGATGCGGTCAAATGGGATTTAGCCTGCTGTTTGGTACACTGTGGGGATGGTCTGATTTGCTTTTTTTTCCCAGTGAGCACATGACATAATAGTTGGAGCAAACCAAATAATCCCCAGTGCTTTCCTACCCATACTTTTTTGAGCCCGTTAGTGTTTCCACTTTAATCCCTTTCCACTTTAGTCCCTCTCGGTTCCTTGGATCGCATCCAAAGAGAGTCCACGATACCCATTTGCAGTATAAACTTTTTATTGCTTAACAGTGTCGGTGAATGTACAAAAACTTCAGTGGGCTCAACACAACTATCAACTCGAACTTTCACTGACCAATTGTCTTTCAACTCTGGGGTTGCAAACAAATTTACCAATGAGGGTTCACCCCGAACCTCTTCCGGTCGGTTGGCTTTCTTAGGGGTCGTCTCAGGGTAGGGCAAATAGTCCCACAACACAGGTGATGGGCCCATTGACCCTCGGTGGGAATCTTGGATTGTGTGGACATTTCAGGCATCGCCTCCTCCTTCCAATGACCGTTTCCCTGTGGGTACACATATACAGTCCATTCTAACGGCTCTGGCTCTTCTAGATGCACTGCCACTCCTCTTTTCCCCTTCATACACCATTCCATTCTCTCCTTCTCTCCCCAATTAGATGGTTTGCTCACTGGCTTACTTTTCTGTCATCTCTCTATCTCAGATAAGGGCACTTTCATCTTTACCACCTTATGACTCCATGGGTCCTCCAGCTCTAGCCAACCCCAACCCAAGGGTATGTCTTCCTCCCTTTCATCTTCTCTTGTGTCCTCCTTTTGTCTTTCCACCTCTTCTATCTCTTCCCCCTATCTAATCCCTCTTTTATATCCTCTTCTATCTCTTCCTCTATCACCACCCCCTCCTTGCTACTCATAATCATCAAGATTTCCACTATTGGAGGTTCTTTTCTCACCCTTATTTTCCCACCTTGCTTCTCCTCTATTTTCCCACTCTGATTGTCCTGCACTTTGACTTATGATATGGCTGGTAGTAGGGTATAAACCATTCCATATCTCTCCTCCATAAACTCATGAGAGGGTGGCTCATTCTTGGCTCCCTCAACTGTGGGTTGCTCCAGCTCACAGTCAGAGTCTTCTACCTTTTTGGTGTTGGTAAGAACACTCTGGGTTGGTTCATTTCCAGTGTGTGTGATCACTGGAAAGGAACATAAAGCAAGCCATCTACCTGTCAAGACTCCTTCAGTGCAAATTTCCGATATCGTGAAGTGGCTTAATAAGAGAGCCACTTCAGGGTATTGGCAAATTAAATACTTCCTCTGCTCCATAGCCATAATGCAGAACATTTTCACTATCCTAATAAGAGACTAAAAAAAAATTTTTTTTAACTTCCTCTGTTCCTTCATCCAGAAGAAGAGGAAGTGTTTAATTTGCCAATATCCTGAAGTAGCTCTATTATTAAGCCACTTCATGATATTGGAAATTTCCAATGGAAGGAGCCAGACCAAATAGGGTTGCATGAGCTCTGATATGCCATTTGGATGCAAGAATTGCGCCAAATGGCATATCACACGTCTACCCAACCCCAACCAACCTTATTTAGCCCACACCAGACCACTCTAAAAGATCCTGTACAGACAAGCCGAAGCTTGTTCCCAAGCAGAAGCTGCAAGGCTGTTTATTAGATACATGCTAAAAATCTATTTAACATTCTACATGGTTACTAAGAATAGTATTTTTTCTCCCCCATTCTGCAGATATCCTTGCTTGAAAATCTCCTGCTCTTTATAAAGATTGGTTTTCACAGTGCTCTGAGGGAGCAGGGATTTGACTTAAAAGGACTTAAGGAACTTCTGCTAAAGTGTTCCTCTTTCTGTTGGCTCAAGACTGCTTGCTTCCTACAGCTCATGTTTCAGCATGTATATGGGCTTTGAAGACCTTTAGGGGCAGATTCCCTTTCCAACCCACCTGCCAAATTGTCCTTGGACAATTACAGAGGAAATTGTGAATTTGACACATTTAATAATTCCCAGCACTGACATAAGAATTTGTTTTAAATGAAACCAGATATTTGGTGAGGCAAGAAATCTGACTTTGGGAAAATTATTACATTGCTTTTTGTTATTATTCAATTTCTCTGATGCACTACACCATATGATTTTCCTCCAGATGTCTTCTTTTTACAGACTCTCTTTACAGTTTGAAATAACAAACTGAGTTATTTCAAGTACCTTTTTAAAATGAAGGCCAACATGAAATAATTTATTATGGCTACATACAAGTTCCTCTGGTAAAGACAAAGCTTCACTTTAACTTCAATTTCAAAATACTGTTGTCCTTTTTCTTTAAATAGGATTTAGGGGGTAAGTGGAAGGAGCTTAGAATGATGGAAGAGGATACTAGAGTTAATTAAGAGTTATTTACCTCAGTCAAGGACCTGTCATGGATGCAAACCTGTTCATCCTTATTTGGCACTATTGGCATCATTAGGATAGACTTTTGACTATAAACTGCACAAAGTAAGTGTGCATGCAAGCAGAAATTGTTCAATGATAACTTCAGCAAAAGATGGAAAAGCAATTTAGCTGTATGATCTGTGGGTAAAGTGAAAAATCAGAATTGGTTAATGCTGTTATTGAAATGGAAAAGCTTACTAAGCTTTTCCTGTCACCATGTTACAGATGATGTACCCAACACAGTATCTGTCACGTTACTACATCCTGTTCTCACCACCACCACCCATAGATTTTCCCTATAACGTGCATAACCGGGGGAAGGGACTAGAACTGCACGAAAAGAGCAGTGGAGAAGGGAAGCCCAGAAGGGTTTGGGTTTTCTTCCCCAATGCTGCCTTTTTTCTTTTTCTTTTCTTTTTTTCTTTTATTTTCCCTTTTTTTTTTTGGCAGTGCAGTTTCCCTTCCACTTGATACTGTTTTTTTGCTGTATCTTTTTTATGTGTTTGCATATGTGCATGTCTTCCTTTTCTCTGTCAAAACCGATTGCCAATTTCTCTGTCTATATGTACTATTCCTTTCCCCTCCTGTTTCCATTTTTCCTCTCCCTGTCTCTATGCACATGTAAGAAGAGAGATGGCAAACCCTCTGAGTGACACAAAGGACACGTGCACACATGGGGTGTGTGGGAAGGATGACACTCAGCATTTCGTAATTTGCCATGCTTCTCAACCACAGACATTTTGCAATTGAACCTTGAATTTCCAAATGGGCCCACCAAATGGGCACGTGGGACTTGTACTAAGGTGATGGGAAAGAGTGTATCTCAGTAGTATCTCCAGTGCCATTGTTAAGGTTGTCATCTATGGAATCTTTATTTCTCATGAGATTTTTTGCTTCAAAGCTACAATGTCAAATCTCCATAGCTAAAATCATTTGCTAGTCCAAAACAGAATAGGCCAGTTGAATGTAGGGGTCCAGTTGGTCAACACTTATTTGAGCTATTAATTCAATAGGTGTATTGTAGTTGGGGGCCAACAATTGGATTTAGCTCCCGTGTTGCAACTTGTAACAAAAGTTAGGGCTTGATAACACCAGCCAAATGTACCCCCATCATACCCCAGTTAGATTGCTGCACAAATTTCCGGTCACACGACACATAGCCATGATCAAATCATTTTTCTGGCCAGCAGTATATCTGTGGTTTATTTCCCCCTCACTGGAAGAATTGTGTTATTTTGTTCTGATGATTTATCAGATCAATTCTTATTAGTATGTGTGTCAATGTCAATCCCCCACGGCTCCCCAGCACCCCAGCCTTCTGCATCAACTTATTTTTCCCGCACATCAGACATACATCCTCCCTGGGCTCGTGGGGCTGAGGCTAGCCTGAAGGGGACACCCCTTACTGCAAAATGCACCACTTTGATAGGCTCACAAACTAAAACAGGACTCTGGAAACCCAGGCCGGAAAAAAGAGGCAGCTGCACTTATAGGCGAGAAAATTACCTTTCCTTCACGTCAGGTCATGAGCCCAGTACGGGGGGGGGCACAGCTCCCCATTTTGGAGGGTGCAGGCCCCTGCACACCACTCGGCAATTCGAGACCTCTCTGGGGCATGTTCTGGGCACTTGTCCTGTCCCAGTTTGGCCAGTGAAGGAGGACTGACAGCAGCTCTCTCAGCATGGGTCTCCTTACCGTGTCTCCTGTCTGTACTCCCCACCAGGGAAAACTTAGAAGGGAGAGTGACAAGGACCAAGGCACTGCCTCAAAGAAGTGTGCCTGCTCTGTGGGGCTCAGTGCAAGTGTGATGGTGGGTACACACAGCCTTTGCCGGCGGAGGGAGGGAGGCATGGGGGTGGACTCATTGCGTACAATGCATTTCTTCAAGCGTAAGGGGCTGCCCTGCCCCAGGAGACAAGACAGAAAATAAATTGGTTCTACAGTCCATAACGTTTCAAACAGGAAGAAATGAATTGGTGACGCTAAAACAAATGGGAATGTTCATCCCGGTATATATACCACGTGATTGCGATTCAGTACAACAGAGGTATGGAAAGTATCGTTAGAAGTGGGAAACATTTGGCTGGTGTGATCAGGCCCTGATCACAGGAGGCAGAAGTCCACACTGGTATAAATACATTGGTTGTTGGAGATGCCTTTAATAGGCATGTTTTAATACCTCAGGTATTTAGGATCAGCCTTAACTGAGTCTTCTGCCACAGTGCTTGAACTGCAGTACTGTTGTCAAGATTCTGCTCACAACCTAAGTTTGATCTCAAAGGGCTCAGGTAGCCGGCTCAAGGTTGGCTCAGCCTTTCATCCTTCCAAGGTCAGTAAACTGAGTATCCAGCTCCTGGGAAGAGGGGTCAATGTGCATAATTAATTTGTAAACTGCCTAGAGAGTGCTTTAAGCACTATGGAGAGGTATATAAGCAATACACTTCACTTTTAACTGCTCAGCAAATTAAGAGGAATGAATTTTCCCATGAAAAGTATACACCAGCGGTCCCCAACTTTTTTGGGACCGCGGACTGGCTAGGGTACAGGCTCCGTGTGGGGGGGGGTGGGGGCACCTCCGCGCTTGCAGGGTGGGTGTGTCACGCTCGCGGGTGGGCATGTCGTGCTTGTGGAGGGGCGTGTCACGCTCGCAGGTGGGCGTGTCACGCTTGCAGAGGGGTGTGTCCTGCTCGCGGGTGGGCGTGTCGTGCTCACGCTCGTGGGCGGGCGTGTCGCGCTCACACCCACCTGCAAGCGCGACACACCCCTCCGCAAGCGCGACACTCCCCTCCGCAAGCGTGACACACCCACCGTGCGTGTGTGCGGGGGCGGAGATCCGTGTCCACGGCCCAGTTCAAGGAAGCTGTCACGTTCCCGGGGGTTTCAACAGCAGAGTCCCGATAAGCCAGTCCAAGTTCAGAGCCGATACCAAAATGCCAAAGCCAAATCACAAACCGTAATCCAAGGTCAGGGTCCAAAGCCAAATCACACAGTCCGGGGTCAGAGTCCAAAGCCAAAGGTCCAGGGAACAAGGTTCAAAGTAGTCAGGAGCGTGGATGCAAGCCAGAGATTTGACTTGTTGCTTCCACGGATTTCTAGCCGACTAAGAGCTGTTTATATAGTAAAACAGCCCCTTGAGCTGCTGGAAGCTTTTCCATCCTGTCAGTACTCAGGGCTAGTTGATCGGATGTTTCTGTGGGCAGCCTTCGAGCGATCTTCTGACCTTTTTGTCATAAGTCTTCCCCGAAGCCTGGCCCTCAGCCTGTCTACTGGGGGAGGAGAATCTGGGGGTGATTCAGATGTTTGCGTTTCTAATTGCTCAGCATTCTCCTCAGCCACAGTTAACCCTTCCGGTTCCAGGTCTTCAGCTGCACTCATGACAGAAGCCCACGGACTGGCACCGGGCCGCGGACCGGGAGTTGGGGACCCCTGGTATACACCATTACCTTGGGTTCATGTAAATATATTTCAGGTTCAGTAAGGCTGTGCTAACATTTAATTTGTACCAAAATATAAGAGGCAAAATTAATTTTCACAGATATTTCACTTCCTTTTGGGTAAAAACAAGCAGTGCATTTTATAGTACAAAAAAAAGATAACACAAACAAGCAAAATGTGGTTTTAAGGAACTTGGTAACAAATGAGGAAGTTATTTGAGAGAGGTGGTCTTAATTTTAAAATCTCACAACTCCTGTAAGTTGCTGAGAAAAGTCATGAGGTGCTGTTACAGCAGCCTGTTTCTTTATGGAGTTGGCATTCCACTTATAATTTTCATTGCCAAACAGAAAGCATTAAAAGTGAGATATATCTGCAGCATCTTAAACATTAGAATATGTTAATTGCCATAATTAAGTTACATAATACCATTATCTGAGGTAATATCTGCATCTTTAATTTTATCTAGAGTGTTCTTAAATAAGACTTATAATTTCAAAACTGTTATCTTGGAACGAGTCCTGCCAGTAGTCACACCATTTATTTATATATTTAAAATGTTTATACCCTGCCTTTCTCTTCAAGAGGACCCAAGATGAACTAGAGTAGAGCTATGTAAGCAATGAGATTTACATAAGCTTGACTCTCAATTCAACAATTGATTCAATGGGTCTATTATAATTAGGATGTGAGTTGGATATACTGTATAGGCCTTACTAAGCAACTAACCCTCTTATAGACACCATCTAATGTCAAACAGAATTAATAGTACTGAGACACAAAGTGGACACTTTGTTCCTGACATGCTGACAACAAAAACTAGGTCATACTGTTAAAAGGTCAAATGGGATTTGCCCTGGCAAAGATGAACAAGAAACAGGTTGACTAGCCAAAAGCAAAATAAACAACTTTGCCAGAATAAGAGTGCCTCACCCTCATAATGTTTTCCAGTATGTATGACACTATGGCCATGACATCTGATAAAATGTTGGCCTGAAGTTTGCTTTTTGACATGGCGATGGTACAGTATTCCAACATGGCATGAAGAATTTGCCCAAAATTGCCAGCAAAGGGCTAGCAAGAACTGGGATATAATCCTGTGGAAAAATACTATACTGTGCTATACAGATCAGGAGATTTATATTCCACTTATTCAACTTTTATACACAAGCTAGATACTGTATAAACAATTGGTGTAAAGATGAAGCCAAAGACTAACACGGTGACCTATTTTCCCCCTTACAGATATAGATGTACTTTTGTGGTTTAATGATACACTAGAATCATTAAGTGTACCCTTAGGTATGATCTTTGTTTGCAAGAGTTTCTGCTTTGAAATACAATTTGCGTAAATGTGTTTTTCTTTAAGAATTCATCATTAGGAGAAAGCAAAGCCAGTGTATTGTTATTGATAGTGTGAATTTTTGGGAAGCAATTGCCAAATTTGCTTCCCAATATGCCAAATGAAGAAACTCCATATATTTTGTTCTGAGGTAACTCAATGGAAGGAAATGTTTTCCACATAAACTGCATGGCTTCCTCTGTGTTGTATGGGATGGTACGAACACAAGCAAGATGATGATCTTTGGTTTATTTTTCTCTTTACTCTGTAGGTATGAAGCTTGTAAAGATGATCTCACTTGTGTTAACAACTGGTTGACAGACTGGGAAATTGATGAAAAAGGAGAAAACCACTGTAAAAATGAATGCATCCCCTACAGAAAGGTAGTATATAGTATGTACTAAACAGAAGGCAGGATAGAGTCCTGAATTCAACATCAGTGTTCTAATCTAACAAATATTCCTTTAGTGAGGAGAGAAAACCTACCTATTCAGTCCTTTCCAAAATTCTGGTATTCTTTAATAGATCTTATATATTCAGTATTCCTACAGAAGCAAAGGAAACTGAAATTTCTGTTGAGGTTGGCCCACACAGCTAAATACAAAAGCAACTAAACTCTAAAAGGAATAGAATTGGACAGTACACTGAGGATAGACGGTCTGTTTCAGTATTTTTCCAAAACATTTAGCCTTTTCAATACAGCTATCAGCAGCTTTCTGTATGATATGTGCAAATAGCTGAAAAGACTGGTGGAAATCATTGTTCTTATTTGAAACAGTTTGTTCCTGCTGCTAGATCTTGTACATGCCATCTAAATCTTGCCAGATAAAATGCTGACCTGGAGTTTGCTCTTTGACACGGCTGTGTTAACAGCATTCCAAGGTGGTAGGAAAATATGGCCCAAATTGCCAGCAAAGAGCTGACAAGAATTGATCCTGTGGGGAAATGTGTGTGTGCAATAGTATTCATGAAAGTACTTTGTGCCCTTTCATGGGGTCTCTGCTGCATGACTGATCACATACCAGTTGTAAAATTGGTTGTGCAGCCAGATGTGCCACTGACACCCTGCCAAGGTTTGCCAACCACTTGCACAAATAGTTCTGCAGATAATTTATTCGGCAGGATTCTAGGCACAATCTTAAGACTGGATGATTTAAATGTGACCATCTTTGTCTGCCCAACTCCTAGATGTATGCCAATGGAACTGACATATGCAAGAGAATGTGGGGCCATTCCTTCAATGTTAGCGATTCCATCTGCCTCTGCCTGCAGATGGATGAAATGGATGACAAGGCAATCAAGCTAATCGAAGAGAGGTTCTCCAGCAATAGCAGCAGCAATAGCAGTAGCAGTAGCAGAAGTGATGAAGAGCAATACTGTCGCCATAAGATGGAGAAAAGGAGGGAGATGAAGGAGATGAAAGAAGAAGGCGTGGAGACATCCTGAGTGCCAAGGTTTGGTGGAGGGGAGAAGCATATTCATGTTATTTCTTTATTAAATGAAACCCCTGCCATGATCTTAAAAATGTTTCAGGGTGGCTGATAGCCATAGAACCATGAAAACAAAGCAGTCACAAAAAAATAAGAATTACATCATCTTAAAACCCCAGATAAAACATGTCCAAATCAGTATTTAAAAAAACCCAAAGGTAATTAAAAACCCTGTCTAACAAACTTATCTTCATTTGGTAGTAGAAACTAAAAAGAAAGAGAAGATTTCTGTTTTGTTGGAGAGAGCTCACCTAAGGTGCTGGCACTTTCTATGCATTTCGACCAATCTAGTAGCATCCCGTGTTGGAAGTCAGAGAACCGCCTTTTCATCAGAAAATTCCCAGAGATGAAACAAGGTACAGGAAAGATGGTATGTAAGGAGGTACCTCATATCCAAACCATTTAGGATGCTATAGTAAATACAATTAGTGGTGTAGCCAGTGGCATAGTGATAAATTTGAGCATGCAAATGCTATTTATGATAGTCCTTGCAGTCATCATGCTCCACGCTGCCCAGAAGAGTCCAAAATCACAAGCTACTGGATTGGTTCATAACATCAAAGGAGGAACAGTTCTTTTGTAAGGCTAGTAGCTCTTAATTGTTTGCTCAAGATTAAACCAAATAGTCAAATACCTTATGTTGTAACAGGAAAATCTTGCAACAATATACTGATACTAGAAAAAATCAAGTTATCTCTCAACTGCTATAACAAATGTAGCTAAGCTCAGACGAAACGGAAGCCAGAAAGGCATGACAGGCAACATCATTGTCCCTGCTACTCAGAAAGTCCCAGGGTTTTGACCTTGTGAGCTTTAGCTCTACTACATCACTGTTAGTAACATACAGGTGCTTGGAATTACATTTGTAAATTATTCTAAAATGGGTGTAAGACACTCACACATAGGTGTTCCCATGAGAACAGGATGCATCCAATTGTGCTTTGGGATGCATTGAAACCTTTAGGTACTCTTCAGTAGCATCTATATAGATCTTATTGCAGTAATTTTACTTTGAACAAATAGCCACAGCCATGCATGTTTGGTTGGGCCAAAGCGTGGGTTGCTGTGGCCAGCTGTTCTTGCTTTGGTGTTATCATGTTGGTCTGAACTGCTCTCTCCATTTCAAAGAGGATGTTAATTAAAAAGCAGAATAAAACAACTGCAAGCTTCATCCCTTAACTCAGTGTCTCATAAAATTACAGAGCCTGTTAATTGATACACATTTGGCCAAAGGACTAGTGTACCTGGAAAATGCAATAAATTGCAGATTTATAGGACTAGGTTCTTTCAGGACTTTTTTTGAGGTCTGTTCAGCAATATCAGTGCTGAATGAATTGCCATGGCAACCACCCTCACCAGTTTGATCCCAGCCTCTCAATTTATGAAAAGGTTCCAGGCTGGCTCTCAGGATTTGCAGCTGTTCCTGCCTGTTACCTTTGGAAAGCTTCCCTGAATTTTAACCCTGAAATGGGGCTATAGTGGTGCTTTCTTTCACTGATTAGTTACTTGGCAAAAACATACTATCTGTTAGTCTGATTTGTGTAGGCCATGGTTTTGATCTATTCTGCTTCTCTTAGGAACAAAATTCTAGCTGCCGAATCCTAATAGGTTCTTTTACTGTTTAAGTATCTGAAATTCTAGTCACAAAGGCTGCTGTGTTATCCTACACAGCTGTTTTTAAAAACAAGTAAGAAAGGGCAAACCCTGGCAGGTCTTCTCGAAGGCTTTCACGTCCAGGATCTGATGGTTGTTGTGGGTTTTTCGGGCTCTCCCGAACCACAGCACAGACAGAGTTCTGACTCATGTCCTCTGAAGATGCCGGCCACAGAGACTGGCAAAATGTTAGGAAGAACAACCTTCAGAACACGGCCAAAGAGCCCGAAAAAGCCACACCAACCAAAAGGCATAGATTTTGAACACCTTGTTAGTCATTGAATAAAGCTATTGTAAAAGTAATGCGCACAGGAAATATTACCTTTTGTTTCTTTGTTCATTTCCTGCAGTGTCTTAGAAGTTCCAGGAGCTTTTCACCTGCCAGGTAACCTCCCTGAAGATCACCAGAATTGATGCTAAGCCTGGCATGAGGCAACTTCTGTCTTAGCAGAAATCAGAATCTGCACTGGTCAATCTTTCCCATTGTCCTACTAACCAGAAACAAACAACTAAATTTAACCCAACATATCATTTGTGTTATCAGTTATTTTAATACAATAATGCCACCATTTGCCATAGGCTTTTGTAGACTGTGTGCCACTTTGTCAGATGCATCTGATGAAACACCTCTGATGAAGTGGATTACAGTCCACAGAAGCATACACTAAATAAAATATACTACTCTTTAAGATGCTACAAGACTCTTTGTTTTTTGCTGCAGTAGACTAGTGGGAATAACCCCAGAAGTCCATTCTTTTGTTGACTAAAAATCAGCCAGTCATAGACATAAACCAGGTTTTAAGAAAGCATGCTGTTGAAATGCTCCTATGCTCAACAGAGTTATAGGCTGATCTCTTTCAAAGGCTATGTGTGGATGGGGACAAGGGCGATGAAAGAAAATATTTGACATGACTACTGTAGTCAGTAGCACAGATGAACACGGAAGCTGTCTGTTCAGCTATAGCAGAAACATCAAAGACTTCTCTGGCTACAGTGTCATTTTCCATGGAAGAAGTGTGTGCCTTTGTAGAATGGTAGTTTCTGCACTTTATACCAATTACATCTTTCTGGTCTTCTTACCCAATCTGGCAAGCTTCTCAAGCTTGTTTAATGTATTAGAAACAAGTTTGTACTTTTCTCAAAATTCTGTTTCATTCACATTATATTTTCACATAAGCCTCTGATGTCACTGGCTGTCATTTAAGTGTTCTGTTCATTCCTTGCCACTTATTCGAGCAATTTCTGCAGTGACCTTGGCGTACTATTCTGTCTTAGGGAAGTACCTACCATGTTCTGAACCTCTTTTTCTAGTGGCTTTCATAGTAAAACATCATGTTCTCTATGTATTACTACTGAGCGATCCTAAAAATATTGTCTCTACAATCAGCTCTACATAAATCTTTTTGTTTGTTGACAGCTGGTAGCCACAGAGAGCAAAAAAATGGTGAAAGCATTAGGACAGACTACATTTATAGAATGACCTACCAAAATGAGGCTACACAAGCACATTGTTAAGATAGGTTTTAAGAACACTTATAGTAGTGAGATAATTGAATTTTTTTCCCCAAGAACTCAACACAGCTATTTAATATTAAGGAGTGCTGGGCACCTTTCAAAATCTGGCTAAATTTGCTCCAGAAAGCAAAAGAGCACTTTTGAGTCCTCCAGTTTTTTTTAAACAAGGATTACAGGAGTGAGTTTTGATTCCTGGAGGCTGCATGTTTCCCACCTGTGACCTACAAGGATATTACAACTTTCTATGAAATATGGATGTAGCTGATAATTGTGAGGAAGCTTTTCAGATGTAATATCACAAGCAGAAGGTAAGTTTTTGATTCTGTTCTAACCAGGATGTCCTATGTAGTTTAAATGTGAGACAGTAAATTCCTAAACAGAGAACTGTTTTGGAATAAATTTTCAAATCAAGAATTCTAGATGAGTCTCGAAGAAGCAAGGATAGAAAAAAAATGTCAATAATAAAGTTATAGTTCCCAATCTTCATAGCTTTACATTGCCTCCGGTACAGAGAAGAGGTTGCAGCAAATGTAGCTGGCCACAAGAGAAACTTAAAGTAACAGGGAATGAACAGGCCATGCTTTCTACAGATTCCTGAAAGTCCTTCTGCAAGTTTTCTGAGTGTTGTCCTGTTCAGTGAAGTCATGACCTTGCACTTCAACCAACTCCCTACATAATTCAAATGTCACAAAAATAATCACCTGTCACAATTCTTTGAATGCTTTCTACATAGCAGATGTCTTAATTCTGTTTTTTTAGAAAGATCAGAATTATTAATATTAGGTATGTATAAATCAAAGTGCTTAATGTGAGTAAGTAGAAGATCAAGTTTTAATATTTCAATAAAAAATACGAAATGCATGTTATTTTTTTAAAAAAACAATCGCATGGTATATGAAAATACATATAAAAATTAGGAAAAGCACAAAACAGAGACAACAATAATACTTAATTACTTTGTTCAGTGCCTTTTATCTAGGGAAGTCTGGACACCAAGCAGAATCCTCAGATGTATAAGCTTCCTAGATTTCCTGTGTTTCAAGGTGCTGTCAGCTCTGTGTTACTTAGGTCTCGGCAGCTACAAGCAACCTTGTGCTATACTTTTGTCTTTTTACAGTCAATTGATTACTTTTCACAAAGGTCACTAGTTACCTGGTATCAGAGCCCATAAATAGATGAAAAGGAATAAACAAGATTATAAAAAGAGGGCTTACGAAAATAAACAGTGTAAATATGTAAAGTGGGGGTCATTGCTATAGTAAATACACTTCTGCCATATAGCAGAAATAACATTTAAAATTGGCTGGGATGAAGTGGAAGTATTGGAACCAGACTGATACTACAGAACAAATCCCAAATAGATAACAACCAAACATGATGTGCACAATTCCTCACCCACTGAACATGTGCATAAATAAGTCTGCCAACTCAGACAACATTTTCTGTGCATCTGGTGAGGTGGTCTGTGAATTTAAGTTTTTAAGGTGGCACTTCATGGGCTCTGTGATTCATGGGCTCTCTGATTCACATGTATGTATACTTATGAGCCTGTGCAGATGGTCTTGGGAATATTCTAGAGCTTTAACCCCTCCTCTTAGCTAATATACCACTCCACCCAACAGTTGTTCGTTTGTTTCCTCTAATCCCCAACTAGGCAGCATCTTGGGATTGTTCAGAGCAAGTATGCTGTCTTCGAAATAGTTATTCCTTTTATTTCTGTGTTACTTAATCTTATAATTTACCTTCTCTTTGCTTTCATCCTTCATCAAAAAACATTAAGTGTTGTTCGTTGTTGTCATTGTCCCATTTATGGCCTCTAAGGCCCCATTCAAGCACTGTGTGTCTTGTGGAAACAAGATACTCTTAACTGACAGCTGCAAGAAGCGTCTCTACTGTCTGGATGAAGGTCAACAAAAGCAGAACTATAAACTTTGCCAAAATGTCATGAAGGTGGTCCTAAAGAATAGGCAGTTGAGGATAAAATTCCTCTTGTGAGAGCAGTCACTCAAGGACATTGACACCATCTCTAAAGATCAGGCCTCAGCTTCAATACCAACACCATCAATTTATCAAACTTTATTTTAAAAATATAATAGAGACTGTCTAGTCAGAGAACAATGAAAGTTTAGCAGATAAAGAAACCTTTATCTGCTAAACCAGCCCCAAGAAAGCCTCATTCCAAGACTCCTTAATCTGCTAAACCAACCCCAACAAAGCCTTATTCCAACTGTCCGGTTTCCTCCGGACAGTTTCCAAAATAGCAAAGTAATTGACACCAACTTCTTTGATATTGAAGAAAAGAAAGAAGGTGCCCAAGTTGGAACCTTCAAAGTCTAAAAAGAGAAATGGGAAAGAAGAGAGACAGTTGGCATCAATGATAGTCCACCCCCTCAAAATGTATTTCAGACTTATGAGAGGTTACAGATATTGCCTGTTTGGATTCGATGTCTGACAACAAAGCGATTCCTTCTCAACAAGATCTGAAAAAATCACCCAGAAATGATTCTTATACTATCCATATGGAGAAATTTGGTTAAAGAGGATAGATCACCCTTTAGAGAGGATAGATCACCCTTTAGAGAGAGCTCAGTTAAAGGGGGGAACCGATAGCTCCCCCATATCTTTTCTTTGCCCTGCCACACATACCTTTCTATGGGGGTGCAGATTGGCATGTACCAATGTCCTCTTATGATGAACAATGGGCTAGAGAGGTATTTCAAAACTTGTTTAAACAGATGTCGAGATCAAGGTCTCCTTCAGGGATGTCAGGCCATAAGTACTCAATAATGAAAACGTCAGCACCAAGAAAAACTTCAAAACTGATGGATACCCCCTCAGCATCAGTACCGAAAATAAGTCACCATTGATCCTTCTCCTTGGAATAGCATGCAAAAAGCACCAGGGCAGGTCCTCAGGTAGTTCAATGTTTCAGACTCCAAACACCAACCTCAGAATTGATCTCCTACTTCAAAACTGAAGAACCAGTCAGTTTCAAAGCAACTGGGAATGTGTGATCGGGTCCACTCTCCTTTACCTCTTTTTTCATAGATTCATTCAAAGAAGAAGACGGCAGACCAAAATCTTCTAATAAAACTGGTTTATTAATTAACATATTCTCATTTGCATGTGTAGTCTGTTCATCTGTCTCCAGCTTCAACATCAAGTCATAACTTTAAGCTTTCTTAAAATCAGGTAACTCTCCATGGTATGAAAAAGGGGAAGAACTAACAACTTCTTGGGCCCATCCTGGCTCCGAACCCCACATTTGGGTTTCATGTTTCACAGGTCTTAGTTCCGAGGAGGGCAACCCCAACCCCCTTGTGGTTCCCATACCTTCGGACCCTGGTTTGGCCTCTGGCGTGGTCTGAAGGGACTGGGCCCACGGGATCTCCCAGGGTTCATTGTACATCTTTTCTGCTCTTTCCTTTGTTCTTCTCTTCTAACCCAAGCCTTATACTCTTTCCTTTGTTTCCTCTCCTCCGTTTCACCCCAATATGGTGGCTTTCTGTATATCTGTCTCTTCCACTCTTTCTCCGCATATTCTTGTGGCACTCTAAATTCTACCCATTCGCCCATCCACGGATCCTCCTGAATTATCTCCACCAATTCCTCTTTTTCTCCTTCTCTCTCCTCTCTTCCCCAACAAGCTTCTTCCTCCCTTTCCTCCGCACACCCCTCTTTATTCTTCTCCTTTCCCGCCCGATTAGCGCCCTCTACTGTCTCTGTTTTTATCTCTAATTGTTTTAATCCCTCTTCAATGATTTTAACCTCCTTCTCCCTTTCTTCTGTCAGAGACGGACGGTACACCCTGCAGAGTCTCCTTGAGGGGACTCACAGAATGACAAAGAAGAAAAAGTAAAAAACAAGTTAAATTAAGCTCAAAAAGTACTAAACTAATCCCCAGTTAAGTCGCAGGACACTGATGTATATTTTCCCCAAAAAGAGTCAATGGAAGGACAAAATGAACAACCTCAATTTGACACAGATAATTGAATTAGAATCCTCTGATGTAGAAGGCAGTGTCTTGTCTCATCTATCTCTCAGCCCAAGATATGACAGCTCCAACAGCCTTTTAAAAAGGGGTCCAAGTACAGGACATTTGCAAGGCCGCAACTTGGTCCCAGCCTATGACTTTTGTGACCCATTTATAGCTTGGATGTTAGGCAAATTGGATTCATCATTCAGCCATGCAGTGCTGTCTTTTATACTTGCATGACATTCCACCAGCTGGGTAAGTTAGCTGGGGAGTCACCTATGTGTGTGAATCACAGAGACCACAAAGGAGGACAGGTTACTTACCTATATCTGTAGTTCTTCGAGTGGTCATCTGTAAATTCACACAATGCACCCAACCTTCCTTCTGTCTGTCATAGTACTTCCACTTATGCTGTGGTATCGCATAGAGGGAGCGTAGGAGCGTTTGTTGGGTGGAACAGTATGTTAGCTGAGATGAAGCTCCAGAATGTCCCTGAGACTATCTGTGCAGACACAGAGGTATCCATGTGTGTGAATTCACAGATGACCACACAGAGAACCACGGTTACATGTAAGTAACTTGTTCATCAACTCTTGTTTTTGCTGCAACACACTACATGTAAACATGTTTCAGATCCCTGGAAATATTTATATTATCCATAAAAATAGATGGTGAAGGTGAACTAAAGTTCAGAAAGCTTGCAAAATTAGGTAGGTCTTCAACATATAACTGAAAAGGACAAGGCGGGGTTTCATTGTGGCGAGACAGGTCTGGTTTCGGGAGAGCTTCTGAAACGGACCGAGGCCCCTCAGTTTTGAGCCCCCCAATTTAGGGGGCAAAAGGAGGGTCCGCTAGGAAAAGCAGCATCTGAAGCAGCAGAGCTGACAAAGAAGGGGAGAAGAGATGGCAGAAGCTGTTCCCCCCCCTCTCGAAGTCACATCTGAGTGCACAGACCGAGGAGGGAGCCATTTTGGGCAATGAGATGGGAACACCACTTGCAGAGAGTGGAAGAATACAGAAGGATTTTGGAAAATATTTTGACCAGGACTCTAAGTAAGTCAAGATGTTTGTTCTATATAAGGAAAACCTTTATGGACCTAAAATAATGATACAGAAAAGAGCTGGGCATAACGAGTCAGTGGAAACGGATTAGACCTGTTAATTATCTGAGCCGCGGTAGAAGAGCACCTCCCCCCATCCCTCAGCCTTGATTGGGAGGAGAAGAAGAGAGGAGAAAGAGAGAGGAGGGGGGAGAAAATTATTTTGTGAACGAACGGTATTAATCAAAGGCAAAGACTTGCTCCTGCGGGACAGTTTAATTTTAAACTGTCTAATTACAATGCTGATGGTTGTTAGTAGAATCAGAGACAAGAACTTTTGAATTTTGGAAGAGTTTTAGTTTGTGTACCATCATCGGATTGGAGGCACCTCTGTTTCTTTGGCACCGTGGTGGAGGCGACTCCCTCCTTCAGCCCTGAGCAGCTTTGATCAAAGGGGGAAAGGAAAGGAGAAGGATATTAAATGAAGGAAACTATTTTAAAGAAGACAAAGCCCTTCTCCCTGGTTAAAAAGGTAAAGGTTCCCCTTGACAAATGTCCAGTCGTGTCCAACTCTAGGGGGCAGTGCTCATCCCCGTTTTGAAGCCGTAGAGCCAGTGTTTGTCCGTAGACAGTTTCCGTGGTCATGTGGCCAGTGCGACTAGACACGGAACACTGTTACCTTCCCACCGTGGTGGTACCTATTTATCTACTTGCATTTGCATGCTTTCGAACTGCTAGGTTGGCAGGAGCTACAAGAACCATCAGAAATGCGATTAATCCCTTCCGGCTGAAGGGAGGGGGGGAAGAAAAGCAATCAAGCATGCAAGACCCATTGGAAATGCAAATAAAACAAAGGAAAAAGCAAACGGAGCAAATCAGAAATGCAAAGAAAGCAAACGGAGCAAATCAGAAATGCAAAGAAAACAAACGGAGCACATCAGAAATGCAAAGAAAACAAAGGAAAAAGCAAAGGGAGCACATCGGAAATGCAAAGAAAGCAAAGGGAGCACATCGGAAATGCAAAGAAAACAAACGGAGCACATCGGAAATGCAAAGAAAACAAAGGAAAAAGCAAAGGGAGCACATCGGAAATGCAAAGAAAGCAAAGGGAGCACATCGGAAATGCAAAGAAAACAAAGGAAAAAGCAAAGGGAGCACATCAGAAATGCAAAGAACAAACCCCCCAAGACCCATCGGAAATGGGAAAAAACACTCCAAAAAGCAACCAAACCCCCCAAGACCCATCGGAAATGGGGGGGGGGGGGGACAAAAAAAAACCACACAAAAAAACAACCCAAGACCCATCGGAAATGGGAAAAAAAACTCCAAAAAGCAACCAAACCCCCCAAGACCCATCGGAAATGGGGGGGGGGGGAACCAAAAAACAAACAAACTCCCCAAGACCCATCACAGCACAGAAACATAACACCTCCAGACCAAAACCACGCTGCAACAACACCCAGAACAGTTTTTAAAAAGCAGAAAGCAGCACCTTACCTTACCAGGCAGCCTCCTCCGATCGCACACTCTCTAACTGCTGGGGTGAAAGAGCTACAAAGAAGCAGCCTCTTCACCACCAACAGTTAGCAATTTGAATTTCCCGCCTTTTCCCCCTGCCTTTTTGTGTTCGTAACTGGAAGCTCCGGCCGCAAGTCGAAGCAAAATTTTGCAGCCGGAGCTGGTCGTAACTCGAAATGGTCATATGTCGGGACGTTCGTAAGTCAAAGAACCACTGTACTGAGGCTGGAAAGAACAATTGAACTGCTAATGTTATTTGCCTCAAGGCACTGTCTGTTCCTTTAAACACTCATTGTTTTGATTTGCGGACTCTGAGAACATTTTAACTAGAGGGAAGCTCTAATTTACCTTCTGGATTTGCTGTGTAAACAGTGTTGAATGAAAGAAAAGTAAGGCAATGATACCTGCTGGGAGGAGACCCAAACAGCATCCTTTAATAAAGAAAAAAACTGGAAGTATGGCAGTGAAAGGAGGAAAAGAAAAAAACTCAAGAGGTTCACCTGCACAAGAACAAAGTTTGAGTAAGTTATTGGGGCAAGAGACACTTAAGGATTGGCAACAGATATGTGATCTACAGCAGTGGTCGTCAACCCCTGGTCCGCGGCCCGGTGCCGGTCTGTGGCCTGAGCCGGACCGGGCCGCGGAGACAGACCTCCCAGGCCCCCCTGCACGCACTCCCCTCCCCACAGCTGCTTTGCGCATGCACGCGTATGCCAGCGCCAGCGTGAGCGTTTCCCCACCCCTTCACGCAAGCGCCCGAGCGCCCGCGCAAAGGGGTGGTAAAGCGCTCATGCTGGTGCTGGCGGGCGCGCGCACACTCCCCCACCGCTTCGCGCATGCACCCAAGAGTGTGTGTGTGCACGCGTGAGTGCGGACGGGTGCCCCACCTTCCTCAGAGGCTCAGCCGGTCTGCGGTCCCAAAAAAGTTGGGGACCGCTGATCTACAGGATTACAGCAGAGACAAGGAGGGATGGCTCAGCTATCTGAACAAATCAAAGATATAGGGATGCAAATGACTGAAATTAAACACCAAATTACAGAAAATAAAAAAGAAATAGCTAAAATAGCAAAAGTCTAAAAAACAAACAAACCCAGAAAAAAGAGTGGAGACCATGAATGCAGAGCTGAAAGAGATACAACATGAAATAAAGCAAGATTAAATCAACCTGGTAGAGCTGTAAATGGAGGGAGCCAACCTCATACTTAGATTCCAGAATCTTCTAGAACAAAAAGGTGAAGACACAGTGCAATTCGTAACTAATATTTAGCCCCACTTATGGAGATGCGACCAGAGGAAGTACAGCAAAATATAGATATAGCACGAAGAATTAATACAGAATATACCAGGAATAATAAACTCCCCAGAGAAATTCATGTTAAATTCACGAGTATGGCATTTTGAAAAAAAGTTCTAAGAAACATGCAAGATAAACAAAGTAGTATAAAAGATAAAGAAATCAAGATTTTGAAACATATTCCGTGGCAAATAAGACAGAAAAGGAGATAATGTGCGGCGCTGACATATCTCTTGAGAGCAAATTCAATTACATATAAGTGGTTGATACCTAAAGGTGTCTTTTTCCAATTCCAGTCACAGAGATATTCTATTAATTTAACAATGAAGGCAGAAGACTTTATGAAAAAAAAGGGGAAATGGCTGGGTAGGAAAGAAGAGGAAAAAGGCAGATGAGAAACAAGAAGAGGAGCAATCAAGTGGACCAACAGGATCAAATTCAGAAAGAAGTTCAGAATCTGAGCTAGAAGACTAAATGGAAAGCACCAAAGGAAAGCCCACCATGGAAACAAGAAGATCCAAGAGGAAAGAAAATCTTAATAATAAAGATGGATCAAATGAATTTAAAAATTGCTCAACATTCTTTTAGTCAGCGTAAATGGCTTAAACTCACCCCAAAAATGTAAAAGAATTTACCAACAATTGTAGAAATTAAAATTGAATATTATCTGCCTCCAAGAAACTCATATGAAAAGAACAGATCAACATCTATTAAAAAATAAAAAATAGGAGGGCACAAATATGGCAGAATAATATTAAACTTACAAAATCAGTAAATTTCAAAGAAAATATATATGTTTTATAGATGGCAAATGACTCCAGCTAAACGTTCTAAAATGTATGAAAATGTCTCCAGCAAGTGTTGGAAATGTAAAATGTAGGAGGGTACTTTTTATCATATCTGGTGGACATGTAGGGAAGCAAAAAATACATGAAATGTTACAAAAAATGTATCTTGTATGATACCATTCAAACCAGAATTGGTTTTATTGAATATTATGCCTGAGATTGTAAATAAAAAAATGAGATATTTGATAATACATGTAATTATTGCAGCTAGGATACTATATGGGAAATATTGGAAGCAAGCAGAAATACCGTCCCTAGAGGAGCTGACAAAGGATACTGGAAGTGGTGGAGATGGATGTACTAACAGAAGCATTAAATGAAAGGTCGTCTCAAAAAGGACTCAAAATTTGGGAACGATTCTATAGCTGGACTCGAAACATGGATTGGAAAGCATAGATAAAAGAAGAATCTGAAGGTCCAACTAGGGAATGGAGAGATTAGTAAGTATAGAAATTCTGGTAAAATTTGTTAAATTGTTTTTTGTTATCTTCCTCTTTAGCACAATTGTATAAGTGGCTGCAAAAGTACTCTCTCGCTCTCTGGAATTTTACCTTTCCGCCACCCATAGCCATTCCCCTTACCCTCCCATCCCCCTACTCCAATCCTATTCCAATTGAAAACGAATTTTTAAAAAAACATATAACTGAAAAGAATTCTCTTCATATGTCTAATACCAGAAGGAAGACTCTTCCACATATTGGATGACACCATCTTAATGCTATGCTCACTATGTACAAGCTTTGCTATAGGCACAGAAGTTTTCCATGCAGTAGAAGGCAATCCATATGGTACATTACAGCCGTCTTTTGGACCTACAGCCATGTGGGACTGTATACAGAAGTGTGTCCATGGTGGCCATAATTAAAACATTAGCTCAGTTGTAGGATGAAAGCTCATGAGGAAACGCACTGATTAAACGTTCTAGAGGACTTAAATGCATGCTCATAGTTTTATAGCATTTTGGTTGGTCCTAATTATTGCTTAAGCATGTGTTTAGAAATGAAACACTTAAGTACAGTTACCACAAATGTGAACTCTGAAAAGAAGAAAGCAAAGAGAGGTTGGTGTACATGCAGCTTCCTCTTTCTGCTCCTCTGAAACAACTCTGCAGTCATTGCAATATGGGGACCACACCCCTTTAACTCTGAGCCTTGTTTGTGTCCTTAAATTATCTCTGGTTCTCCCTTTGGAATGGAAATGCACTAAACCCTTTGCGAATTCAGCACTTGGTTTTCTTCTCACTCACACAGCTGTGATGAATTCATTAAACAGACTCTTGAGTTAATTCTGTTGTTAAACTCCTTCCTTTTCAGTAAGATCATTGTTCCCAAGGGGGAAATGATATGTACTACACTATATAGGGCTGAAACCTGACAAGCTTTTATTCAGGATGTTTGCTTATACAAACAAGCTGCTTCGCTGGATTGTAGCCAAGCTTGGGACTGAAACATAATATTTATCTAAACTAAAAAAAATCAGAGGTCAAGCACTATGAGAGGGAAGAGAGAGACAGAATATTAGTTGTTGTTCTGTGTACCTCAGTACTAATTAATACCTTGAGCAGAGACATAAAGGATAGGGATCTTTTACTCCTAATACCTACATAGGGCTGGGAAATTTGCAAAGCAGTTTTTCATATATTATTCCAGCAAGAGTTAGAAAAATTGTATATGAAACATGACTTTTTTCTGCTCTTTTGATTTATTTATATTCCTTTGTGTATATGTTTTTTTAGGAGTGGAGTTAGACACGGCCAGTTTTATTCCTTTTCTCATACCAGCAACACACACTGTAGCAGAGATGTGTCTTCTTGAACTCAGCTGTACCTAGATGGAACTGGTGGTGGTGGGGAGTTTCTAAAGGCTAAGTATTTTTAAAAGTAAATAAAAAATGTTTGAGAGAAACACAAACTAAAGCACAGTCAGAGAATCTGGAAGTTGAGTCATGGCAACTGGACTTCTTTCTTATTAGGTTGAAATGTTTCACTACTCATCCAAGTAGCTTCTTCAGTCTGAGGAGAGTTGGTAGGAGATCCCTGATATATCCTCCACGTTGGTTTCACTTCCTCCAATTTCAACCTAACAAGAAAGAA
The DNA here is from genome assembly GCA_037013535.1 of Intellagama lesueurii. NCBI lineage: Eukaryota > Metazoa > Chordata > Lepidosauria > Squamata > Agamidae > Intellagama > Intellagama lesueurii. Next base: position 180,324,537 of record JBAJHW010000004.1, read on the forward strand.
GTCCAGTCCCCATGACTCAAATTCCAGATAACCACTCCTGGATGGCTGAGAATCTTCAGAGATACACAGTCAGAGAAGTATTGATAGTTGAGTTTGTACTACATATAATCCTTGCCCTAAACCTCCATTTTCCTCTTTCTCATCAGATGTGGGGTACATAAATAAAACAAGCTATGACTGAGCACACATACTTGTCTGGTTACCATAAGGGACATTCACTTAAGAAAGGATTTCCCCTCATTTATTATTATTTATTTATTACTGCAATTTATATACTACCCCATCAGTGCTGAAGCACTATTCTGGGTGGTTTACAAAGGATTAAAAATAGAGAATTCGTATTTGTATATGAATACCCCAACGCAGCTGGACTTAATGAGGGTCCAGTCCCTGGAGTTGGGAATTGAAGGATACTGGGAACTGTAGTCATATAAAGAGGGAGTCTGTTAGGTTCTGTGTAAGATGAGTGAAAGGCAATGTGAGACTGTTTTTGCAGAGCTGACTGGTACAGAGATGCCTGGTACAGAAGATAAGAAGGCAAGGCCGAAGAAGCTAGAAAGGAGACCAAACAAGAATACCACTTAATTGAGAGCGAGATAAGGCACCTGTGGATCTCATGTGAAATATGGGTGGAGAGTTGTGTTAAGCTTTCTTGCAATTAATTGGTTGACAGATAGACAGTGTCAGGAAGAAGGAGGTCTTAGACATGTAGAAAAATTATTGTTTGTGTATGTAAAATGTTGGTTCATGACATGTGGAGGAATGCTTGCAGAATGTAAAAGAAAAAAGGTTTGCCTTTTGAAAGGAGGAGAAGGGGGAATGAATAGCCCAGCTTGGAAGTCAAAATGATTACTTAGCTTAGATTTTAGTTGTTCTTATTTTAATTAGAAATAGAAGCTTTATTTAACCATTGTAATGGGTGGATATGTTAAATGCTATTGCTTTACTGCAACAATTGTATTCTAATGAAAACTACTTTATTTTCTTAATAAAACAAATATAATTCTTACACAGGACTAGTTTCTTGAAACAGCAGGACTTACACCTAAATCCAGTGGAGATTGGAGAAGGTCACTAAATTGCTACTATATTTGAGTGGTCCTGCTTTACCAGGCTGTTGTGTTGTCTAAGGAAGCACAAAGTCAATGCTTGTTTACTTGGAAAGTAAGCAAAGGTTTTCTTTTAAGGTCAGGATAGTTCATGGGACTTATGCTACGCACTTCTGAGGCTTAAAGGACCTACCTCAGAGATAAAGGTGGTAGTTTTGCGCCCACAGTGACTCCCTGCCCAAACATCATACTCTCTTTAGGGGGAGGTGATAGTTACATCCAGCAGTGGTGGCAGCCTCGGACAGCCTTCCAATCACTCCCAGAGCGCCACTCTCTTTCCGCTCATCTAGCCACTCGGCAGTGCAGGGAGACTCATGCTCCCACTCCCACTCCCACCTGGAGTTGGCTAGATGAGCGGAAAGAGAGCAGGGCTGCGGGAGCGATTGGAAGGCTGACTGAGGCTGCTGCCACCGCTGGACACATGAGTGGATGGTCCAGCCCCAGGGGCCGGACCCTTGTTAAGTCCAGCTGTGCGGGGGTATTCATATTTATATACGAATACCCCCATCTCTAATTAAAAACAAAACTACACAACAGAACACTAAAATTTAACACAAAAAGCAATAATGTGGCAAGAACATTGAAAAAGAATCAGTGGCACCAGCAAACTATCATGACCCCCTCGTCTGTAACCATCTGTGCCTCATGAAAATTGAGGTAAAAATCTCAATGTTGAGGGACAAATCTCAATGATGAAGGAGGGGGTGGGGGAACTGCTAGGGGGGCAAGAAATCACCCAAAAGCCAGTGGAGAAGGGGATGGAAAACTTTGCTTCCACGAGTTAACATACTTTAGAATCCAAGGCACGATGTAGAAGAGAATTGTGGCAGATGCAATTTATCATATCATATTGCTATAGAACTCAGAAAAGCTGCTACTCAGGTCTCATTTAGAGCCAAAAACATCCCAGAACCCAGATATGGCCTAGCAATTGATCTCTGGCCTCCTACCAAATCAAGGTGGGGTAAAAAGATCGGTGAAAGAAATTTAAAATGTTCCTAAAAATTGTGATAGACTCTCTACATGAATATAACATTTTAAAGTGCCATTTGCAATGCTTCAAGTCATGAGCCGCACATCCATAAAACCCTCTTATTCCTTGATGATTGCTATAATGTAGTGTCTCCTGGATCACTATGCGGAGATCACACAGCGGCATCCAACAATAGAGTGGAGTTGGCTGGCTGCCCTTGCATGAACAGCAGATAAAAACATAAAATTCTCAGCACAACAAGCAACTTTTGCAAAGCAATCTGGAAATGAATGTATAGGAAGAAATATTTTAATTGGAAAATCCCTGGGCTGTTGCAGAAATTTCCAGGGGAGTAGAATTGTTAGTCTGTTGCAGCAGAAATTTAGAATAGACTTGGAACACCTCAAGGTTATAAGATAAATCTTTGGATGTATTTGAAGAAATAAGCTACAGTCCATAAAAGCTGATGCCAAACAAAACTTGGTAATCTTTCAAGCTGCAACGAAGTCCTTCATCCTGTTGTTGATCACCATAACAGCAGAACTTGTGGTATATATTGGCTATATTTTTCCAGAAGCTGTAACAGAGGACTCTGGTTCCCTCTCTATTACTTACCTGCATAAACTAGACTCTCATCAGATGTGACTTTTGTTTCATCTGGGAGGTGTGTGTGTGAAGGGAAGGCTGTGTTAGTTTCTCTGTTTGTTTGTTTTTACTAGATAGTTTTCTTTCTCTGTGTTGTTCCTAATAAAAAAGAAGCTGTTTATGAGCCTGTCTGTCAATATTTGAAATTTTGTGTCTATAAGATGTTAAAAAATGATTAAAGGGAGTACAGAAAAAGCTGCCCAGAAAATGAAAGTACGTTTAAGAGTACAGCTTGGGAAATAGTTTACATTAGTTATTTGTTGCTGTTGTTGTTTAGTCGTTAAGTTGTGTCCGACTCTTTGTGACCCCATGGACCAGAGCACGCCAGTCCCTCCTGTCTTCCTCTGCCTCCCGGAGTTGGGTCAAATTCATGTTGGTAGATTCGATGACACTGTCCATCCATCTCGTCCTTTGTCGTCCCCCTTCTCCTCTTCCCTTCACACTTTCCCAACATCAGGGGCTTTTCCAGGGAGTCTTCTCTTCTCATGAGATGGCCAAAGTATTAGAGCCTCAGCTTCAGGATTTGTCCTTCCAGTGAGCACTCAGGGTTGATTTCCTTCAGAATGGATAGGTTTGTTCTCTTTGCAGTCCAGGGGACTCTCAAGAGTCTCCTCCAGCACCACAATTCAAAAGCATCAATTCTTCTGCGGTCAGCCTTCTTTATGGTCCAGCTCCCACTTCCATACATCGCTACTGGAAAAACCATAGCTTTGACTATGTGGACCTTTGTCGGTAAGGTGATGTCTCTGCTTTTTAAGATGCTGTCTAGGTTTGTCATTGCTTTCCTCCCAAGAAGCAGACATCTTTTAATTTCGTGGCTGCTGTCACCATCTGCAGTGATCATAGAGCCCAAGAAGGTAAAATCTGTCACTGCCTCCATATCTTCCCCTTCTATTTGCCAGGAGGTGATGGGACCAGTGGCCATGATCTTAGTTTTTTTGATGTTGAGCTTCAGACCATTTTTGGCGCTCTCCTCTTTCACCCTCATTAAGAGGTTCTTTAATTCCTCCTCACTTTCTGCCATCAGAGTGGTATCATCTGCATATCTGAGGTTGTTGATATTTCTTCCGGCAATCTTAATTCCGGCTTGGGATTCCTCCAGTCCTGCCTTTCGCATGATGTATTCTGCATATAAGTTAAATAAGCAGGGAGACAATATACAGCCTTGTCGTATTCCTTTCCCAATTTTGAACCAATCAGTTGTTCCATATCCAGTTCTAACTGTTGCTTCCTGTCCCACATATAGATTTCTCAGGAGGTAGATAAGGTGGTCAGGCACTCCCATTTCTTTATGAACTTGCCATAGTTTGTTGTGGTCCACACAGTCAAATGCTTTTGCGTAGTCAATGAAGCAGAAGTAGATGTTTTTCTGGAACTCTCTGGCTTTCTCCATAATCCAGCGCATGTTAGCAATTTGGTCTCTAGTTCCTCTGCCCCTTCGAAATCCAGCTTGTACTTCTGGGAGTTCTCGGTCCACATACTGCTGAAGCCTACCTTGTAGGATTTTGAGCATAACCTTGCTAGCGTATGAAATGAGTGCAATTGTACGGTAGTTGGAGCATTCTTTGGCACTGCCCTTCTTTGGGATTGGGATGTAGACTGATCTTTTCCAATCCTCTGGCCACTGCTGAGTTTTCCATACTTGCTGGCATATTGAGTGTAGCACCTTAACAGCATCATCTTTTAAGATTTTAAATAGTTCATCTGGAATGCCATCACCTCAACTGGCCTTGTTGTTAGCCATGCTTTCTAAAGCCCACTTGACTTCGCTCTCCAGGATGTCTGGCTCAAGGTCAGCAACCACACTATCTGGGTTGTCCGGGACATCCAGATCTTTCTGATATAATTCCTCTGTCTATTCTTGCCACCTCTCTTGATGTCTTCTGCTTCTGTAAGGTCCCTACCATTTTTGTCCTTTATCATGTCCATCTTTGCACAAAATGTTCCTTTAATATATCCAATTTTCTTGAACAGATCTCTGGTTTTTCCCTTTCTATTCTTTTCCTCTCTTTCTTTGCACTGTTCATTTAAGAAGGCCCTCTTGTCTCTCCTTGCTATTATTTGGAAGTCTGCATTCCATTTTCTGTAACTTTCTCTAGTATAGAGTCGCCTCTTGTGTTGTTGGAAAAGAGTTTGGTAAGATACACATTTTAATTGTCGCTATCCTTCCTAACATTGATAATTGTAAGTTCTTCCATTTTTCCAAGTCTGTTTTTATTTGTTTAAGTAATTTTACATAGTTGTCTTCTTTGATGGTTGCACATCTTGCGGTTAGATATATTCCCAAATATTTAACCTTTTTAACTATTTGTAACTTTGACATTTCCGATAGTTGGTTTTTTTGCTTTGCTGTTAGATTTTTTTGTGATAACTTTCATTTTTTCCTTGTTGATTTTCAGTCCTGCTACTTCTCCATATTCCTCAATCTTTTATATTAATTTCGGTGTTGATTCCAGTGGATCTTCCAAGATAAATACCAAATTCTCTGCAAATGCTTGTAGCTTTCACCTTTTATTTTTGCTCCTTTAATTTTCGGATCCTGTCTCACATTTCTATTGAGCACTTCCAGGGTCAATATAAACAGCAGAGGGGAGAGAGAAGCCCCTGCATTTTTGAATGTAATTTAAAACATTATTTTTGATATTTTATTGTACTTTTATTCGTGTGTTTTGGATTCAAATATGACTTATGTTCTGCCTACAACTTAAGCTGTAACACCTGCATCTTTTTACAAGTTGCAAGGATTTTGTTTAAGCATTTGTACTTACAGTTTTCTTCATAGCTGCAAGACATTTGTATTTTTATAACTCTGAAACACTTTGTGCATATGGAATATAGAAGTAATGTAGATATAGTGTGCAGAAATAGTCAAGCTGATATTACCTATAATTACTGCAACAGTAAAAAAGAGCTGTACCTTGATACTAAGAAGTTTGATATAATTGTCAATGACAGAGTTTGTTTTTATTCTAGAACTAACCCTCTATTGGGATAAATGCCAGCTGTGATGAACACAGTTTTCTGATTTTCCCCCTAGAGGTCTGTAAAGTTCTGTAGGACTCCTGGAGAGGGTCAAGCATCACGTATCTGCTAAGTGCTGACTTGAAATCAGTTTTCCCAGCATGAAAGTCTGAGTATTCCATCCATGAGCAAAGTTAATAAAAGCTGACTATAATTTGGTGATGTCTCTAAAAAAAAATTATGTGATTCATAATACTTTGCCTTAAATGTGTTTTTATCTATAAATGTGTTGTCCAAAAAGCTGTCTATATGAATACCTGAAAGAAAAGTAGACTTTTCAAAATTGTGGAAACAACTGTAACAACTGTTATATTAAAAAATTAAGGTTATGTGTGGAAAAATGTTTCTGATATCTACAAGGAGTCCAGTTTATAGATAAACAATAGAAAGGTTTTTTTATTCCTTTCCCGCTGTATCTTTACATTTGCTAAATGCATATATAACTAGATTCTGATACAAATGCAAAGTATTCAGAACCTCCCCCCCACCTCCAGTCCTTTCTATTCTACTGGCCTTCTATTCACTACACAACAGCTAATAATATTTTTCGACACTGTCCTATGCATGTAAGCTTCAAAGAAAGCCAAATTAATTGGGACTTATTCATGGGAAAGTGTGTATCAGGATGCACTGTTAATTTGTTAAATCAGTCAGAAAGCTTGTATTCACATGTTCTTTCCATTAAAATAAAATACAATGGCAAGCAACTTCCACAACTGTTCAACCCAATTATAATATCAATATATATTTAAAGCATGCTGCAGTTATGCCCCCTGCTGGAAGTATCCATCTTATCATCTTTCTTTATTCATACCACAGTATTCCACAATTTAAAACTATGGACGCATATGAAATATAGATACCGGTAAATGCAAACAAATTTAAAATATTAAAATAAAACAATTAGACTATTTTTGACTAGAATCAGACTACTTCAATAGTGTTATCTCAGCCATTTACTAGATCTTTTAGTAAACATTTAACATTTACACATGGTGGGGCACAAATTACACACATACACAAATGCTGCATTGCTTGAATTTCTCCACATTCACAGAAAATTTGTCCTGTATCCAAATAGCCTAATTTTCCTTGATTCCTTGATTTGATCTTCTTACTTTGCTTCAAAGTTTATTAAGTGACTTCCAGATGGTCCAGCCAGAATCTTGTCCTGGATGAATGCTGTCCACTCTTCGGTATTCATCCATTCGGCAAGATGTGTAGTTTTTTGCTCTCTACAGATTTAGCCTAGCCTCTTCTGGTTTAATATTTAGCACTTCCTCGATCATAATAGAGAAATATGGATTCTTTCCTCTTGCTAGGAAAATTTGGTGTCTGTCTCACTTGTGAATCTTTGGCACTGCAAATGATGGTGCTCGGCTGCAAAATCTTCAAAGCCACATTTCATACAATTGTGATTAGACCACAATTGACTTGTATGCATTTCAAAGGGATATGATCTTTTGCATTTGAAAAACAGTTACATTATTTGGATTAAATGTTACATCCCTTGGATAAAGGTCTAAGAGAACAATGTGACTTTTGTGGAGACATCACTGAATTTTATTTGTTTCCTTAAATATTTGTCAAGTACATTTCTGGCCAAGCTCAAGTAAAACAGCAATCAAAGCATAAATATATAAATAAAAGTATAATAATGTTACACTAAAACCTTCAGAATTGAAAAGCTTAAAATACAATTCAGCCATGCCGGGGAGGGGGGGGGGACGACTTCCAGCGCCACAAGAAGTAAATAAATAAAATGACAGCATGACCATTAAAGCACAAAATTTAAAAGCCATTCAAAACTGATGGCTAAAAAAAACAAAACCCCAATACTACGTTAAAATAATATTGTATACCCGGTAAAGTGTGTTATCAACTAGGACAGAAAAAAACAATATAATATTGTTGATGTACATAAACAAATAATTATATAAAGTCAATTCTGACTTATGGTGACCTTTTCCAGGTTTTTTTAGGTATGGAGTGCTCAGAAGCCGTTTATCATTACCTTCATCTGGAAGTGTCCTGAGACTGTGCAGCTTGTCCAAGGCCACACAGGCTGTCTCTTTCCCAAAGACACACCGTGGGGAATTGATCTCCCAACCTCTACCTCCTCAAGGAGATGCCCATCTCACTGAGCTATCCATCCAGCTTGATGTACAGGTAGATTAACACTAACAAAATTCACCACTGAAGTCCTAACAGCAAGAACACCTTGCCCTCTTTTGTAAGATTTATTGGAACAATTTAGGAGGCATTATTTTCCCCAGAGTTCCCCAGGAATGACTATGTAGTCTGTCCATCCTTGCTTCAATTTTTTTTAATGACTGAGTGAAATAGAGATACCATGTTTTGCAGCGACATTCTCTTTTTGAAATTCCACCTGAAGAAACCGACCGGCAGACCTGGGCTGTAGTCCACAAAAGCTCATGACATCTAAAGCTTGTGAAATATAACATGTACTCATTAATGTGTAAAGTATAAACTTAGTATATAGGGAGAGGGGATATGAGGAAAAAACGGGGATATTATTCACTCACAGAAAGCCTCGACACTATCGGGACACAGGACGCTGACGAGTTGGGACCGTTTCTCTCACAGAGCGGCTCCAAGTATCCTAGTATTGCCCGGCTAGAGCAACACAACGGGTCTCGGAAGAAAATTCAACGTATTAAGGGAACAGAGCTTAACTCTCTGTGCTAGAAGTAACAGCGCTCGCTACCGCCTTTCCCTCTCTTCCTAGAACGGCAGAGGCTCCCCTAAGAAGGCAGGCCCTTCCGTTGCCTGTAGGCGAAACACTTGGGCCGGCCGGGCAAAGGAGCCCGGCTTTCAGGCGCTTCCCGCTCCCTCCGCACCGCAAGGGCAGGTTGCCGTCCCCGTCCTCGCCCAGCTCTACCAGGCAGGACGCCGCCAGCTCCCATTTGCCTGGTGCCCGGTGACGTGGGCGCCTCGGGTGCACAAGGCCGGCCCCCCGGCCCCGCCGTCTCCTCCTCCTCCGTCGCGAACCCGTCCTCTCTGCTGCCAGTCGCGCCGGCCGGCTGGCGGTAGGTGTACATGGATGGGAAATTGCCGTGCGAGGACCGTGCGCCCTTCCCCTGCTTCCAGGGTGGATGGATGGTTTCCTCTCCTTTTTCTGCCTTCGGCTCCCAAAAGAAAAGAAGCGCCTCTCCCGGTCGGCTTCTTTAGGGGTGAAGCCGCTGTTGCCAGGCGCAGGCGTCCCAGCTTGTCCTTATGCAGGGAGCAGGGAGCTCCGGTCTCCTCGTAAGTAAGTAACGAAACGGCAAGAGCTTCATACTCTCTCCCGAAAGTCTGCAGCCCTCAAGACGTGCGGGCGATGGCGAAGGCCGGAGGCTTAGCCGGGGCCTGCCTCCATCCTGCAGCGGGGCTTGAACCTTAGCAGTTCTTTTAAAAAAGCATTCAAAAGCAATAAATAATTGTATTGCCAGAGTTTCATTAAGTTTTGCCTGCGGCATCTCCCCCCCCCCCCCCCGCCTCGCCTTATATATCGCTCCTGTTGTAATGATCACGTGGAAGGCCCAAAGCTCCTCCTATTTCCCTCAAAAGATGTTTATAAAATGAACCGTAATTGGATGTCCGGGTCTTCCTAGCTTTTCCGCAGAAATGGTTTATTTCTTTGTGTCGTGGTCTTTGAATTGGTATTAGATTAAGGATGGGCTGCAATCCTGTTGACATCAGCTGGATGCAAGGGCTTCTGTAGAACTGATGGCAGGGGTAGTGTTTATTAATGATGCCTATAGTTTGTTGACCTGGTTGTCGTTTTCCTCTGTGTGGATTTAAAGAAATACCAAGTTTATTATGTGTGGGGGCGCGCACACACTCCCCTGCCCCATCCCCCACCCTCTCAAGAAAACCATGCCTGGATATCATAGTGTTTTAAGACTGGTTTGAGAAACTGACTACTGAGCAAAAGCTGGGTAGGGCTATGTGAATCACAACCATCACTCTGAGTTGTGCCCAGAAATGAACCAGCAGCCATGAGGCTGATGAAACAGGAGTTGTATGTTCCTTGTAGCCAGCCCCAGAAATGGATGTAACAAGATACCTGTACTTAGAATAAATTTTACAAAATGGAGCTGCTAAAGTGAAGCTTGGAAGAAGTAAGAGCAAACGACAACAACAATACTTGTGTGATGTCAAGTCAATTCTGACTTATGGTGACACTTTTTAGAGTTTTCCAGGTAGAGAATACTCAGAAGTGGTTTACCATTCCCTTCTTCTGGGGTCACCCTGGGATTATGCAGCTTGCCCACGGCTACACAGGCTGGCTCTACTCACAAGAGGCACAGTGGTGAATTGAACGCCCAGTCTCTGGCTCTGCAGCCAGATACCTAAACCACCAAGTAATAAGAAGGCAATGAAGTGGCAGCTAAATAATTGTTTGGTGTAACCATAAGGAAATCTATCATTTAATCAGCATTCCAGCATTTTCTTCTTTTATAATCACAAAAACAGATTTTCAGACCATTACCGGATTGAAATCACAGATACTGATATCAGGAAGTGTCTTTAGTTTAATCAGACTATTTGGATTTATAGTTGATTAAAGCTGCATAAAGTCTTAATAGTGTGTATGATTAGCACTAACTTTGTAGTTAGAGCTTTAATTTTAATTTGTCCTTCCTAGGTCAACTTCAAAGGATGGTGGACATCAGGCATTCAAATTTTCTGTGACCCTGTCATGGCTTGTGTGGTGGGTCCCAGTACAAATGAGTCCCCTTTTTTGGCAGACAGACATGCTCGTCTTATACTGGCCCAGATCAACAAGATGAGATGTGGTCAGCACTTCTGTGATGTGCAGCTCCAAGTTGGAAAAGATGTGTTTAAGGTCCACCGGCTTGTTTTGGCTGCAAGTAGCCCTTATTTTGCAGCTCTGTTTGCAGGAGGGATGAGAGAGTCTTCAAAGGATGTTGTAGGGATCCTTGGTGTGGATGCTGACATCTTTCAGATCCTCTTGGACTTTATTTACACAGGTAAGCTGTTTCTTACGAAGTTTTGTAGTTAGGCCTTAGTGACATGGATATTTGAGAATGAACCATTTCAGTTCAATGACTGCTTACTGTTTTACACCTTACCACTAATAGTTTCATAGGCTCTCCCCTCCCTGTTATTTCAGAAGGTCTTCATTGATAGGCAAATAAGTTATGAGATTATTTGCTCTGCCTATATCTCCTCTATGCCCCATGCTGGACTATCCGAAATTTAAATCAAGAGAGAAATATATACAATTCAAAAATTGGAAAAGAATTGGAATTTATAGAATAAGAGACCTATTTGACGCAGGGAAACCAATGACAATTAGGCAGTTAGAGGACAAAACAAAGGAAATAAAAACTTGTTGTTTAGTCGTTAAGTCGTGTCTGACTCTTCATGACCCCATGGACCAGAGCACGCCAGGCCCTCCTGTCTTCCACTGCCTCCCGGAGTTTGGTAAAAAAAACAACAACAAACTAATTGGCTACAATTAATACAGGTAAGAAATTTGGCAACTCGTTTATACCACAGTTCCGGACCTATGAGAACGCTCATGGAACTAGAACAATATAGTATAGAAAAAGATCGAAATATGTAAAAGGAAGGGAATAACTTCAGTAATATATACACATTTGGTTGAAAAAGCATTTCTCAGGGGTATGGGATCTAAAATAACATGGGAAACAAATTTGAATATCAATATATCAGAGAAAGAATGGATGGAAATATGGACTACATATCCATATAAATCAATATCAGTTAAAACCAAAGAAATGGTTTTGAAGGTAGTTCATAGATGGTATTGGCACCCCACAAAATTACACAAAATTAATGGAGAAATCTCAGACAGGTGCTGGAGAAACTGGAAATAAAGGCACACTAGAACACATGTGGATCTCTTGCCCCAAAGTGGAAGCATATTGGTGGGAAATAATTAAATGGATAGAAATATTGTTGAATCAAAAAATAATTAAAAATTAAGCTTTATTATTATTTTCAATATTTAAGGATGGAAATTAAAAATTAATTAATAAAGACCTAATTGCACATCTTATTGGTGCAGCAAGAGCTGAAATTGCACAGAAATGCTCAAGTTCTTTCAGTACAAAAATTTGAGAACAGAATTTGGCAAATGGTCCTGATGGAAAAGTTGACCAATCAAATTAAAATATATAGAGGGGAAATAAAACAAGATAAATTTATGAAAACCTGGCAACCATTATTAACATATGGAATTAGCTCAAGAAAAAAAGAATGTGAAATAGGAAGTAATTTGGATTGCTGGCATGTAATATTTTAAAAGAATTAAGTAAGTATGTTAAAATATGAACTAGTGGATATGTAAAGAAAGATGTGCTGATAGACTGTGTAAGTAATGTGATAGTATTGTACTACAATTCTAACTTGCATTGTCATACTATGGATGTTAATTTAAAAAAAGTTAAAAAAAAAGATAATAGTAATCTGATGATCATATACAGCCATACCTTTCAAGGGACAATCACCATTTTTATGGAAAAGCTATATGTTGTCATTTTGAAGATATTTTATACCAGCTGAAAATTGATCTCCTTTGTATATTCAGGCATAGTCAGTATTGGCGAGAATAATGTCCAGGAATTGATTGTGGCAGCAGACATGTTCCAGCTTACAGAAGTGGTGGACCTTTGCTGTGAATTTTTAAAGGGACAGATAGATCCTGTGAACTGCATTGGACTCTTCCAGTTCTCTGAGCAAATTGCTTGCCATGATCTGCTCGAATTTACAGAGAATTACATTCATGCCCACTTTCTGGACATCCACAATGGAGAAGAATTCCTAGCCCTGACAAAAGACCAGCTTATTAAGATCTTGCGAAGTGAAGAGCTGAGCATAGAAGATGAGTACCAAGTTTTCACAGCTGCAATGCAGTGGATTCTGAAGGATGTTGGGAAGAGAAAGAAATATGTCGTGGAAATACTGGATACAGTTAGATTTCCATTGCTACCTCCGCAAAGACTCCTGAAGTACATAGAAGGTAACTGAGTGTAGGATACTATGTGAATTTGTTCTTTGTGTAGTTTCATGCCATTCACTGATCCATTGTGGGCTCCAAGTACTGAGTTTGTGAACACTTAGTAGCTATAAACATGGATATCCTAGCAAAGGGAGCCTTGCCTCAGATCTCATTATATTAAACCCCTGCCACATTGGAACCCCAGGTACTACTGTAATTATTTGGAAATTTCCAGCTGTGAGTAGTATTGGGTTCTACTAAAAATAACCTGCAACATGATGCAGAACATCGTGGCATTTCACTTTTCACAGGCAGGGAAGCACTGGATATCTTTTCATCTGAAGGAGAACATGGGATACTGACAGTTTGGTCAGGAAGAGAGGTAAGGCAGAGGAATTCTGGAGTAAGTGCCTAACCTATTCTTACGTGAATACTGAATTACAGTATTGTAATTGAAAAATTGATGGGGAAAACTGATGTACTGTATTAGAGGGTAAAAGCTCATTCCAAGATTCAGTATACCATGATTACATTGTTTAATCTCGACCTTTCACAGAGATCAACAATGATGTACCCAACTGCAGAAATATAGGCTTAGGAGCCTGCAGATCATTTCCTTCCATCAGCTAAAGAAAATCAGAAAGGCTATATGGCATTTTGCTTTATTCTGCTTTCAGTAGTTGAAGTTAAACAAGTAAGAAGAAAGGGACATGTATTTAATGTTTTCAGATTTTTTGGAATCTACTGTTCTTTGAATGGAGACAAACTACAGTGAAAATGAAATCACTTAGATTGCACACAGACCTTTTATTTGTAGATTGTTTATTACAAAATGTTTCATTTGCTTTTTTTTTCCTTCCCAAGGTGTTCCTGATTTCAGTCTTAGAGTAGCTCTTCAAACTCTCTTGAAAGAATACTGTGAAGTGTGCAAATCTCCCAAAGAGAACAAGGTTAGCAGCTTCCTGCAGGCAGCTAAGGCTCGTCCCCGGAGGAAAGCCAGGAAGTACCTTTATGCAGTAGGTAGGGATCCTCATTAGTATTCAGATATTTTTAAAACCTGAAATATTGAGAAAATGCTTTTGGGCAGCTAATCATTTGTGCCTTCTCTGCTTCTTGAATAGGTGGTTACACTCGCTTACAGGGAGGCCGTTGGAGTGACAGCAGAGCTCTCAGTTGTGTGGAGCGTTTTGATACTTTCAGTCAGTACTGGACTACGGTGTCTTCCTTGCACCAGGCTCGCAGTGGGCTGGGAGTTGCAGTGGTAGGAGGCATGGTCTATGCAATTGGAGGTAACATGAAGGATCTCTGGGGCTGGAAACAGGCTACTTGATACTTTAAGGAACCAGAAAATGGAACTTGGGATCTTCAGCATGTGGAACATTTTCCCCTTATTATTGCTTATGCCAGGCATTCATGGGAAGTTTTGTGCCCCAAAGAAAGGAACTGTGCTTTATCTCGGCGACAAGTTGATAAGGAGTTGGGAAAATTCACATGGGCAACAGGATTTTGCCCATTGAATATTATGCAAACGTACTATGCGGACAATTTCAGGAATGAAAATGGTGTAGCCAGTGTGTGTGATTGAAAATTCTGTATACAGTAATGTAAAAAAGTACACCCTCTTTGAATTTTATGTTTTTACGTATCATGACATAATGAAAAATCACCTGGTATTTAACAGGTCTGAAAATTAGGTCAATACAACCTCAGAGGAACCACACATGACATATTACACTGTAATTGCAACTAAAATAATCATGGTGATCCCCCCAAAATACTTTGCAATGGGGTCATAATGACCCCCAGGTTGAGAAACCATGATTTAGGGCTGTACATTGTGAGAGGGAGAGCGCCTTAGATTTGGCAATCACACATAGTATGTATACTATAACACTTATATTAATGAACTATTGGTCTTCCAATAGCTGAGCCTTGTTTTGAAGAGGTGTTATATAAAACAAATTTAATTACTCTCTATTCTTGTTTTGCTTTAAAGGTGAAAAAGACTCCATGATTTTTGACTGTACCGAACGCTATGATCCTGTTACAAAGCAGTGGGCTGCTGTAGCTTCCATGAATCATCCTCGCTGTGGATTAGGAGTGTGTGCCTGTTACGGGACTATCTACGCTTTTGGCAAGTTCTTCAGCTACTGAATCATTTGATTTGTGTATCGTTGAGAATAAAAATAAGAGCAAAATGTGCATACCAAAAGCTGACTGATGGTTTGTGTAATAAAGTATCCTTTTTGGCTGTAGCCACACTTTTTTTCATATAGTAAAACCTTTGTTTAATTTAATGTCTACCCCATTTTTCTCCCTATAGGGCAGAGGTCCCCAACCCCCGGTCCGCAGCCCGGTGCCGGTCCGTGGCCTGACCGGGCCGCCAAGACAGACCTCCTGCCCCCCCGGCACGCACTCACCCCCGCGCCGCCCGTTTGCGCCTGCATGCGCGCTCCAGCACCCCCGTGCAAGCGCCGCACTGCCATTTGCATGCGCAAATGGGCGCACGTGTGCCCGTGCGAGAGCGCATGCATGCTTGTTTGTGCGCGCGAGCGCGGGGGGTGCCCCACCTTCCCCAGCTGGTCCGCGGACCAAAAAAAGTTGGGGAACGCTGCTATAGGGACTTTTAAAACTCCAAAAGCAGAAATACTTGCTGAGTTAGATGAGAACAGTCTACCTCCAGCTAGTCTACCATTGTATGGTTTCTTTTGTGAATTAATCTGCAATAGATTAAGAGTTTTAATTAGAGTTATACAGCATATAGAATATTCGGTGACTTTAAACAGGATAGAATAATGATGAAACTTTTATTAAGAACATTAAAGGTAGGCATAAAATGGCTATTATTTAGATGCCCTAGAAGCCTCTCTTTTAAAGTCTAATATTATACATTGCATTCTGTTGCACAAATCAGATAACATTTTAAACCAAATACAAATGTAGCTCCTTTAAGCAGATGGCGAACTCTTAATTCCACTGCATTTCTTATCTTCATAATCATCTGGTTTACAGGAGGCTGGATTGGAGCTGAGATTGGAAACTCAATTGAACGTTTTGATCCTGAAGAAAATAGCTGGGAAGTAGTAGGCAGCATGGCTGTACCACGCTACAATTTTGGGTGCTGTGAAATGCAAGGTAAATGGACTTGAATATTTGGGTAATAGTTAGTTATTACTAATTATAGTTGTAAATGGGCAAAATCTATTGATAGCTACATGAGTGTAACTCAGTGTTATGCCCATGGTAAGTACAATACTGCCAAGGCAGAAATACTACCCACAAAGCACTTCTGCTGGTGCATTGGGCAGTGATCACATTCTTTCTTTCTTTATTTGTATCAGAGTGTTGCACAATTTAAAACTATTGTAGTGTATGAAATATAAAGTTCAAACCAATTTAAAATGTTAAAATTAAACTATTCTTGACCAGACGTGGGCTACTTCAATAGCATTATCTCAACCATTTACTAGATCTTTAGTACACGTGGTGGTCGCAATGGGAATCACACAATCAGAGTATGCAGTTCCCTGTTACGGAGTATGACTGCCATTTATATAGGTGTAACTTTTTGTTGCACCGCACAAACAGGATTTTGCCCAGTAAGTATTTATTATGATTTACACTGAAATCACAATAACACTGAATGTGTTACATGCAATGTAATATTACATTTCCTAGATACAAAATATTGTGTATAGTTCTACAGTCCTGTCCACAGTTACTTGGGAGTAAACCCCATTTGGCTCAATCAATGTATTTTTGAGTAGACATGCTTAGGACTTGCTGGCAGTATTGGGGAAATTAAGTATTTTTTACGAAGGGTTGTGTTTCCTTGAAGGGCATTACAGTGTGTTCTATTTCTCAGAAGAACTCAGGCCTCCCACCATTCCTTCAAATAACTCCTTGTTTACCCTATTTCCCATCAGAATTTAAAATTATGAGAAAGAAGACATGTGAGGAGAATGCTTTCTTCAAGCACAGTCACTAAAAGGAGGGTTAGGGTACAGCAGCTGTGGCTGGCCCTCCATGTTTAATTTCCTATGATAACTGCTGGGATGCAATTCCTGTGATGGTAACAAAGGTGAAGACTCCCTCACACTCCAACAGTCTGCATCAGAGGTGTATATAGGGAGGATTTAACCTCACTTCCATCCCAAAAGTTCTGCTTAATTTTGCTGTGATGGAGGCAAAGCTAAAGCCTGTTCTCCACCACAGTGATCTTTAGCAGCAAGTATGTGTGCACAGGTGGACTATAGCTTCTGATGGTTCCTGGAAGAGGTGTCCAATACCCGCCCCACTTCATAGAGTTGTCTATTTCCACAGTAAGAGAAAGCCATTAAAATTCTTATGAATAGCTGGCCTGTGAACTGTTATGTTTCTTATATGTCTCTTTACTAATAACTGTGTGCGGGTGGGTTTAATTGAAAATCTTTATGTCTCTAGGTTTAGTTTATGTTGTTGGGGGCATTGGCGGTGAGGGAATAGAACTGTGTTCTGTGGAAGTCTATGACCCCATATCTAAGCGGTGGTCTGCCCTCCCTGATATGGGCACTCGAAGAGCATATCTAGGTGTGGCCACTCTGAACGACTGTATCTATGCTGTCGGAGGATGTAATGAAACTCAAGATGCCCTTCCAACCGTGGAGAAATACTCTTTTGAAGAGGTAGGATTCAGTTTTCACAAACCAGATTACAAGTCCTATTCATTTCTGTTTGACTCTCAGTAGAATATGTCTAGTTAACTGCACTAAGAAAAATGACAGCCAAACTGCTAGTAAGTCTGACGATGAATGGTGCTCCATATTGTGGTGCACTAGGTCTCCCTAAGGAGCGCCTGGCACTCGGTCAGAGAGTTCGACAGGCCACTTACCTACCACCTTTGTGCTGGGGCAAGTCCCAAGACCTCAGCAGTGCGTAGCGTAAGCCCTTTGAACAAGTCTGACCTTAAAAGAACACTTTACGTTTACTCAGTACTTTGCAAGTACAGACACATGGGCTTTGTGATTCCTTAGAACTCACAATAGCTCAGTTAGGTAGGACTCTTAAAGATAGCTAGTTTGTGGCCCTCTCCACTCCCTGGATTTAGCCAGACCCTGCTGTTCAAGAGACCAGTCCTTTTGTAGAATTTTTATAATTAATTTTTATTAGAAAAATAGTTTCATAGAATCAGTTTATATTGCACAAGCTTTAGCATAAAGAACATATTCAAAGATCATTACAGTTAAATAAAATAACTATTTCCCATTAAAATAATAAACACTACTAAGGTGGGCTACAGTGGGCTAGCCCCACCTCCTTCTTTCTTTGTACTTACATCCTCTCTCAATCAAGTCACATACTCAAACCATCATTATGGAATCGAATCCCAGAACAAGTCTGGCTCTCCATCTCCTCCATCTTCTCTCACATAACCCATCGTCCATTTTCTACACTCTCTAACTCCTCCCTTCTTCTTGACAATTCTGGCTGTTAACCAATTAGCCTCAAGAGGCTGTAACACCTTCCTCCTCCCTTAATTCCCATGGAAGTCCAGGTGTTTTATCTCTTCTCCAATTAGCTTGGAATGTTGAGTCTTCCACAGGCCCCTTTGTCCGACCTTCGGTGCTATCTCGAACCAGGCTGTAATGGTCTTCAGAAAAACATTCTCAAAGCACTTAGAAAAACACATTCCAATGTCTCTCAAATCATCTTCACACAGAACCTGTCTGACTCCATCTTGCATTTCTCTGACTACATATCACATCATCATGACACATATTATTTGGATTATGATCAGAGAAGTTAATCACACTGCTAGCTGTTAGCGGCTAGAACAGACACATAGCTTTTAAGTGAGTTCCTTCCGAGATTGTGCACTGTTTGATTGAGTCTTGTGACTATGATCAAGCCATCTCTCTCTTATCTTACCTCCCAGTATGGCTTCACACAGTGCTGACTGATTGACCCTAGTGGCAGCCATAAATACCCTTCTTACCCAAAGCACCATGTTGTCTAAGTAAAGCCAACTCTAGAGCTAATCCATTACATGAATCAAATGTGCTATTCTACTTCAAACATTTCTCATAATTTAATTATTTTAATAACTGCAATCTCTTGTCCTTTACCAGTAGGAAAATGAAGAAGTCAGTTTGGCAGAACCACTACAGAAAGTTTATATCACCAAAATAAATGTAGAGCATATTTCTGGAGAGGAATGTACTGCACAGAAAACTTTTGCTTTGTTGTGTTATTTTCATCATTAGGAGAAATGGGTGGAAGTTGCTTCGATGAAGGCCCCAAGAGCTGGAGTATGTGTTGTAGCTGTGAATGGCCTCCTTTATGCCATAGGAGGCAGGACTGCAAGCTACGATTCAGCTGCCCCAGTAACTTCAGATTCTGTGGAGGTTTATAACCCACATATGGATACTTGGACAGAAATTGCTAACATGATCACAAGCCGCTGTGAAGGAGGTGTGGCAGTGCTTTGAAAAGTACAGGATTTTTTAAAAGCAAAGAATATAAACATTGAAGAGATGGTAAGGATTTGAAAGCCTTCTAAGATAATGTCTCTACAGTTAAGAGAAGAATGATTTCCAAAATATGTACAAATGTCCACAGCAGTTGCTAATGACTGTGCTAAAATCTTTACACTTCTGATGAGTTCATGAATAATTCTGGCAGCAGCAATGTCTTTGAATTTTAGCAGCTACCCTTCACATACGTGCTCTGGTATTTTGTCATTAGTATAACAAAGTCAAAATTAAATTAGAATTTGTTATCCTCTAGGTAAAGAAAAGTGTGAGTTATGTTAACCACAATGGTCATCAAGGAGGATCCTAAGCGGCATGGTTTTATTGTCAAGTCTGTTAACTTTTTTTAAGAGCAGGCTTCTGCTTTGTATTGCATAAATTGATTTACTTGAGAAGGACATAAAAAATAAAAGCAGAGGTATTGTTTAGAAACTTGTTTGGGAATTTTGTTTTAGACAGTGAAGGTCTTAAGAAATAGAAGACAGAATGTTTTAAATTGAAACCTCCTTCCCACTGGATATGTAAGATGACAAGATTGGTAGTATATATCTTATTCTGCTTTTTCCCTTCCAGATTCACCTTTACTATTGAAATACAGTAACTTGCTTCCATGTGGGTAGCAAGAACTTATTATCAGTTTTGGGTGTACTGCTTATATATTTAGTTCCCTCCACTTTTTTCTCCTAAAGGTCATGGACATTGTATAGTACCTGTTCAATATCAGATACGAGGCGGTTAATTTCAAAGTTCTTTTTGCTGCTAAGACTAAGGAATAGCTTAAAAGAAAAAAAAGTACATATAGAGAGGTCTGTAAAATCTTTTAGCTCTAGCAGCAGAAAGAACACTGAAAGGACTTGCCTCATAGCTGATACTTTCCTGTTGAAGTGAACAAATTGTATAAAGTTAAAAGAAATAATGATTTTTTTAGTAAAGAATTGAAGAAAGTTGGGAGAGGAATGTGGCAGCAACAAAGGATAGTGGTGTATTCAGCTATGTGCTTGATGCAGCTAACATGTTTTATAGGTTACTCAACAGAGGCACCATATTTATAACAGAGTGCTGTTAACAGGCAATTGGAAAACAGCTGGCTACTGGCAAGATTTGTGGTTTTGTTTTGGTTTTTTGATTGGCCTAATAAATAGATTACTGTAACTTGGATTTTGGAATTTCTTATACCATCAGTTACTGCCCCCTTCTTTGACAGAATGTTCAGAAGTCTTATTTTCTTCCTATGCTGGCTAATTTTACTTGAAAGTAAGGCATACTGATTTAAATGGAATGGCCAGTATCATATTGCTACTCTCAGAGTAAATTCACTGAATCACTTACTGGACTGTAAATCCATTGAGTCCATGGGCCTCCTCTTGTTGGGGTTAGGAATAGGTTACTGATCAATGTGTTTTAAATTAAATATGCTTAGATTGCTTTGATGAAAGCAGACTATTTTCAGTTTTCTTGCAAGATAGTGTTACATGCTTGGAAGAGGTGCAAGGAAGAAGGGAATGTTTACTCATCCACTTACGGAGGATATTTTCCCTTTTGCAAGTCAAGTGCAGTGGGAATGCTAGTGTGGTGTAGGTTTCCTTTAGATCACACACGTTATCTTGACGCTAATATAATAAATATGTACTGTATGTTATGTGGTGTCAGTCAAGAATGCAGACACAGTGGTAAGAAAAATGCAGTTTCATCTTATTCCCACTTTTAAGCTCAAACCTGATTAAATCCTCACAACTTTGTGTTAAAAGTTTTTATTCTAGGGGTATGTTCATGTGTGTTCTTACAGCGATTACTCCTTTTTACCCCTGGTAAGTGCAACAAAGAGGTCCAATACTTTTATTCACATTGATTACATTGTTTTTTTCTTTTGGCAAAAACAAGAATATGACCAATATTTAGCACAAGAAATTAAGCCACACTTAACATTGATTAACTTACACTGGAAGTGATAAACTACAGTTTAAATTACAAAGAGAAAATGCTTAAAGGCTATCCTTTGTACCAATACAATATATCAAATATATAATGAAAACACATTGTTACATATACTGCCCTGGGTCTTTTAAAATGTCTAGAACTCATGCACTAGCTTTTTGATGACATTTCCTCCAAATGTCCCATTGTTTTCCTTAAAACTTCATGGCAATTATAATTAGCATTAGAGATGGGTAACTGTCAAATTTGAGTGATAGTTCCAGTCCGTTTTTAAAGCCACTGCTGTTCTTATGTTTCACCCCTCTAATCCCAATACATAAGCCTCTTTACATAGCAGCAAGACCAACTGATTTTAAACAATTTTATTTATTGGTTAGTATGTCTTAAGGAGTGATCTTAGTTGTTGTTTACACATAAATATCACAAAACTTAACAGGGAAGCATGCAAGGAGTTGCAATCTTAACACCAAAATGTAGTCATTCCTAGGAGTAATTGAATGTCACAGAACATCTATTGTAAAATAACAAAAATACATGTTTTTTTCTGTTCGAATATGTGTAGCAAATGCCTTGGAAGTACTCTAACAAAGGAGCTTTGTACAATAACAAAGACATTATCTGACTTCCTGTATCTTCTCACAATCATCCATTAAAATTGATTATAATAAGTTAAACTGTGACCAAACTGCTTTAAAACAATGTATTCTCTTTAAAACGGCTTCATGAAAAACTCCTGTAAGATGGTTAAAGCATAAGCTGAAAGAGAATTCTGAGCTAAAGGCATGTCTGGTCTCATTCAGCAGGGTAGTTAAGTTCCTATTCAAATTTTCAACCTCCAAATGACTGTTCTCACCAAAGTATCTTATGCATTTACTGTCTGTTTTACTCAAAGTCTTGTCCACTGTGGGATTGAAACTAAGCTTTAAGGCTGAAATTTTCAGCATGTTTTCTTAAGTGTAAATGTCAGTGTGTGCAATAGGACTTCTGAGCATGTTTGCCTAGATGTAGCCCTTAGAACTGGGTGATACGAGTACAATTACATTTAAGTAAAAGCAGTATCTCTTATGTAGATAGGTATGTCTTAGTATTAAAGAAGAGCATGTCACAGCTGCGTTTTCTTTTAATTAATTTCAAGCCTTGAGCATCTCCTCCTTATGGAGGGGATGGATAAAATGGATAGAGGGAGCTCTTTTTCCCTCTCACGCAATACCAGAACCAGGGGACATCCACTCAAATTGAGTGTTGGGAGAGTGAGAACAGACAAAAGAAAATATTTCTTTACCCAGCGTGCTATAAGTCTGTGGAACCCCTTGCCACAGGATGTGGTGATGACATCTGGCCTAGATGCCTTTAAAAGGATTGAGATTCCTGGAGGAAAAGTCCAACGCAGGTTACAAGCCATGATGGGAATGTATAATCGCCAGGCTTAAAAGAAAGGTACTTCAAAATGCCAGATGCAGGGGAGTGGTATCAGGAGACAGGTATCTAGTTGTCTCTTGCACTCCCAGAGGCATTTGGTGGGGCCACTGTGAGATACAGGAAGTTGGACTAGATGTGCCTGATCCAGTTCTGATCCAACAGGGCTCTTCTTATAGTCTACAGTTATAGATGCAAAGAATTCAGCCACATTTTCCTCTCACAGCAACCTTCCTTTCAAGCTACATATTATTTTCATAAGACAGTCTTGTGAATAAGCCCCTCTAGTATATGGGCCACTGCATTTTTTAAAATTTTATTTTATTTATTTATTTATTGTTCATTCATTTCAATTTGCTATTTTTTCTCCTTACAGTATCAGCTAGATGTTTCTCTGGGAAAAAGTTCATAATAAATATTGTGGCCAATAGGGAACCTGCAGCCACTATAGTTAAGATTATCCTCAGGCCTTTAAACCAGCTGGGATACGTGGGAAAGACTGCAAGGTCATTATGTAGGGCTATTCCTAATCCTACAATAATCGTGAATCCAGCTTCAGTAGCACTATATAAAAGCAAAGCAAGCCAGGATATTAATGGAGGAACTATGCCGAGAAACAGATTAAACCAATCAGGCTTCTCAGGGCTGCCTTCTGGAAGAGCAAATCCCCATCTGATCCCTCCCAGGAAAGATAGTATAGATGCACCATATGCAATCTGAGCAAACACTAATTCTGAGTAAGAGACCTGCTGGATAGCCATTATTAATGGCATTGAAACAAATGGTATTAATCCTGCAAAACCCAAATAAAGGGCAGGCTTTGGAGAGTCCTTGAGTGATAGTATGTTATACCTTGCCAAACTGAGGTTGGTTAGCTCAGGATCTGGAAGCTTCTTTTTTTTCCAGCTGCAACCAGAATGGTGGAAGTCCTGTGCTTTGATTATGCTGGCAGGTGCCTGTCTTAGCAGCTGAAGTTTTGGCAGACCACAACTAGAAGAATAAGCAGAGTAGATGATCTCTCTCCTTCCCAGCTGCAGAAGTCTTTGATGATACACTACCTGCAATTATGCACATAAAACATATTAGTATACAATAAAGAAGCAACTGCTTCACAGTTGGTCTCAGATGTAATTGTTTCAGTCTTAATAATGTAGGGCAGTTTGAGGAACTATCAACGTCAGAATACATGAGATGAAGAAATGGGGGAACAATTTCCAGGTGCCAAAAATTGCCTGGCTTTCATATGTTCTACAACAGCATCTTACTCAAGAAGGACAACTGGCAATGGTATGAAAATTCCACAAAGATGCTCCAGAAGGCAAACAGCTCTCCCACCTAACTACGATAAAACAAAATCAAGAAGAAAATTATTAACTGATTTTCTTTTTGGCACTCCTGATGTGAGAACACTAAATACTTTATTTACTGATGGATAAATATATTTGATCTCCAGGACACAAAGCATACAGAAAATTAGGTCACTTTGACAGGCTCTTATTTGAGGAATGCTTGCATGCTTGCCATCATGCCAAGCCTGACAGAGGACTATGTCACCAACCATAGTATATCTTTCCTATAGGGCACACTAGGGACTAATTATGAGCTCAATGTAGGAAAAAAAATTGACATGCTGTATTCCAACTTACTAGAAATAAATATTGTTCTTGATGGATTTCTAGCCTAAGCTATCAACAGTTTTTTTAAGTTGCTTTAGGAGAGAGAAGAAGAAAAACCCCATGTTCTACACTTGAAATCTAGCCACAGAACTCGCTATTGTCACAAATGTTTATTTCTATTCTTAATATCCTGCGTGGCCCACACAGCGCAGTAGTGGTCTTTGGTGCAGGACTATCAAATGTCACAGAAAATCCTTGTAAGATTAAAGGAACATTTTATCCTGTATTTGTCATATCCAACCACACATTTTTGCCAAGTCACAGAAAGAACACAATGGAACTACACAGAAACAGATAACAGCTGCTCTCTTCTGCTGTACTAGGGAATCTACTGTGACTGCTCTACTGCTCTTCAGCAATTTAGTAGTATGCATTACTTCGTCACAGACACTATACAGTTGTTTGTATGTACGCTAGTCATTTCAACTATTGTGTTTAGAAAGTTTTTTTTTCCTTGTGATCTCCAAGATAGTACAAGAAGAAAAACAATGAACCCAACAAGCAACTGCTACTGCAGTTTGATCTGATGTTTTTTATATGGCAATCAAAATAATATAAGTAATAAAGTAACATTCTACAGTGATGACAGTATGATTTAAAATCCCAACCTTGCTATTTGCACAGACCTCTTAACATATGAGAAACCTACAGAGAAGAGTTATATGCTTTCTATGTATATGACGATCTTCATATTGCAAAGAAATGGGAAAACCTGTTCTGGGTTTGACCAGTAGAATTCCTTTCACTGCTTTGAATATCAGTTTCTGTACAATGAAATTTAAAAATAAATTGTTTTTGAGAACTTTACCTTGGAAGGAATTTGGAAACGTTGGAAAAGATGGAACATTTTCTGAGATCCTGAAAAACAGAGCATGGTTAATCTGAAAATGCACTGTGAATTGCCTGGAGGCATGAATACAGAGTACTATCACATCACTGTTATTCTATGCTGAAGGAATCTTCCTCCAGGAGCAGTGCACTCATGTGAAATCCGGAAGATTCCAATCATAAGTGAAAGATTAGGTCCATGAATCAATATCACTGTAAGAGATCTGAGAATGTGAAAGAACATTTAACCTCTAAATTAATGGGAGCAACATGACACTGATGGTTGTTGTAGGTTTTTCGGGCTGTTTGGCTGTGTTCTGGAGGTTTTTCTTCCTAACATTCACCAGTCTCTGTGGCCAGCATCTTCAAAGGACAGGAGTTAGAACTCTGTCTGTGTTCTGGTGTAGTGTGTGGGACTTCTAGCTCCTGTCCTCTGAAGATGCCGGCCACAGAGACTGGTGAAACGTTAGGAAGAAAAACATCCAGAACACAGCCAAACAGCCTGAAAAACCTACAACAATCGGATCCCGGCCGTGAAAGCCTTCGAGAATAACATGACACTGGTTTGCGACAACCACAACAGCTGGACCATGCACCATTCTGCACCTGTACCTGGAGCTGACTGATCATGGTCACCTATGTTAGTGAGGGATATCAATAGTTAAGGAGGAGGAGTGGATAAAATCATAGATCTGTTTAAGATACAGGAGGACCCTCTCTCCCAGCACAAATTTATTTCATATCATCTTTGGCATACAGTTACACATTTATTCCTCACTCCCTTCTACACAGAAAGCTACATTTGAAAACTTTTTATGGTCTCAACCACAAAACAAAGGGATGATTATTTCAAATATATTTGTGGTTAATAGAACAGCAATGGATCAAAAATAGCCTGGAAAGTGGAATTATGACTCGCAATATCAGAAACTCAGTGGAATAATTCATATCTCATCTGTGTAAGTCAATATCAGCAAAAGTTAAGAATTACAATCATACTCAGATGCACTTAAGCCCTAATAAGTTATCTCACTATAATAGTACTAATATATCACCAGTGTACTGTAAACTGCCCAAAAGTTTATGAATCCTGGAAAACCTGCCAATAATGTGGAAAAAAATAACAGGAAAATATCAGCTATTGTGGTGAGCTATTATTATTGTCAACCTTTATGGGTATCAGTGAACAATTAATTCGTTAATTTCATTTATGTTGGTAGCGGCACATATTTTAATAGCAAGACATACCTAGGAAGGATAGTGAGAAAATAACAAAATGCAGTTGACATGGTATGGGAAACAGCATTATCTGAGAAGTGGATATAAATAAAATATTTTAAAAGGAACTGAAAAAATTGACAAGTATACTGCAGTATAGCTTCATTATATTTACAAATTTAGAAAATACATAGATCAACAAGAAAACATTTAAATTTTTAAAAAATTACTTTTAAAAGAACCTTTACAAGATAATGAATTTTGTATCCTAGAACTCCTGAATTCCTCACTCAATTGGACTGAAGACTGAAACACAAGACCATGGCTAAACGTTTATGGTTTATTTGAATTATTCATAAACTCATACATTGATTGTTATAGTTAGCTGTTTTGAAGATGCACCTATAAAAAATCATGGTAAAAGTACTAAAACAATACAACTGCTTTTGAAGGGAAAATGAATATAAAAACGAACCATAGAAAAATGCATTTAACCGCATGCTTGTACTGGAATGAGAAAACTAAATAAAAAGTTAAGACAAAACAAACAAATACGTACATCAGTCACGGAGCCTACCTAGCCAAACTACCGATTCAGAACAGAGTACGTCCACGACATTTTTATAAAATAAAAGACACGTGTACTATACAGCTCGTTCAGATGCAGAACTTTGTTTTAACTGGTGTAATCTAAAGAAATTTCTACTTGCTCTGTCTTCAGTATTTGTACAGAAGAATCATCTCTTCCTGAAATTCATGGAGGTGTTGGAACTCTGCTAAATTGGTACTTTGTTTGCTCTCTTTCCCCCGAAACCTCCCTGATCCCCAACCTGCTGCTTGTCTATAGATACTTACTTTGCAGAAGCAGAAAAGAAACAAGGAAACCACCGAAAGTTCAAGCAGCAGGCAATTTGAACGTTACTTTCAACGGAGCCGTTCATTAACTCTCAGCGGCAACGGAAGTTAAAATCCGCGACTCTATAGCTTTGCTGATTTGCCATAGAAAGCATTTCCGGGATCGAAGGGTATCAGGCCGGATGATAACAATGGGTTTCCTAAAATTGTAGGAGGCGAAGAGCGTTAAGTGTCTTTGCACCTTTACTTTCACAGCTGCTGCCCACGTATAATTCACACTACTGGAGACAGAGGGAAGGCGCTTCCGGTGCTCCCATTTCAGTCCACGGGGCGCGCACGTTCACCGCTTAAGCTCTCGGCCTGAAACAGGCTGCAAAGCTGTTCCTGCCTGCGGAGGGAAGCAAGCGTATCTACCCACCCTTCCCTTCTAAAAGCAGCCACTGCACCCTACTGCCTTCACTTCTGTACGAGGCGGATCTCGTCGTGAGAACTGCGATAAATTGAGGCAACAGATCTACAAATGTATTTGAATTGGAAAGCAGTGGACTAATTTTAGGACGAAATAGAACTTACTACCAGTATTTGGGATGGGGGTTTAAGCCTTCGACGTTAATGGATACACGCAGCGCACAGAATTTTAGAATATTTATTTATTTGATCAAATTTAAAGGTAGGTATTAAAAGTATTCCTGTATCAAACAGCATAGAAGGAGTGGAAATGCATTGTTTGTGAGTATACTCGGGCGTTCTGCAGTGGCATGCAGCACGCTAATCCTTCACTTCCAGAAGAGTTGCACTGGAACAGCACCAACACACCCACTTCATGGACACCGACTCCCTGGATGATGACTGAAGTTGAGGAAAAGTTTCTGCACACATCTCAAATCCTGACGGCTTGTGGTCAGGAATAGTCTGATTGTCTTGACATTTTAGGTGTTGTTTTTTTAATTCTGCCTACATTTTGTGTGTGTCCATGATTCTGAAGTATGTAAGGATCTGATGCGAATAAAGAAAGCTCAAACTAAAGAGGAAGTCTTGGAGTAGCATAGCAATTGCACCAGAGTCTTCACACAGATATTAGAGCTGTAGTCTGTTGCTAGAAGATAACTCTCATCTAGTCCTGTAGACTGGAACGTAAGATAAACACTCCTCTCATCTGGTCATATAGTTTGGATAAACATTTCAGTCACAAAGATCTAAAAATTTTTAAATATCCTGAAAGATATCCTAAAACAAAAAGCAATTATGAAGAACTCAAAAATACTTTTCGTCTCACTTCCATACTACCAGAATATGAGCTCAACTAGTAAAGCTGCATGGTAAAAGATTCCGTTCAGATAAAAGCACAGACTTAACACAGCACATAGTTAATTTATGTAGTTGTCTCCCACAAGGTGTAGTGATGGCCATCAGTTTAGGTCAGTGTGAAAGGGTATTATACAACATACATGGAGAATAAGACTGTCAGTGGCTACTAGTTGTGATAGCGATATGTTAACTAAGAATTTTGTAATTTTGGATGGCAATTTCGCAAGTGCCTCAGTTTTGGCATATTGGGCTGGAAGATTCTGGGATTTTTTTTCTTCCAGAAAGTAACATTTTCACATTCTGGAGGTAGCATGCTTTTGAATCAGTAACAGCAATGATAGAGAACTCCCAGAGAGAGTGGCGTTGATTAATAAGGAAAATCCAACACTCTTACCAGGATAATACCTTTATTAAGCCAACAATATAAACAAATGGGAGGGAGCATAATTATTGTTACCCTGAAAGCTTGAATACAATTTCATGCCTTCTCCTCTCCATGTTTGGTTGGCCTCATAAAAGTATCATCATTATCATTCTTTATTACGGTCACAGACCAGCAAGATTATAAGAAAACAGAACATACAGGAAAAAAATCCTATATGTAGTATATTAATCCTTCTTTCAATGTGATTGCAAGATTTTATCTCTAGTTCTCATAGCAATCAATAAAAATTTAGACACCCTGTCAGTAATATAAGTGGACACGCCCTCTAAGCAGGTCAGTAACAAATCTGTGGGGCTACCATGCAGAGAGACACCTATTAGTGGAAAGATTAACTTATTTCTACAATCATCATACATTCTGCAGTGAAAAATAACTTGTTCAACTGATTTGGTTTCTCCATTTCCACAAGGACAAGTTTGATAATTAAATGGAATTTCCCTAAATTGCCCATCTAGTATAGCTGATGGCAATACATAAAAGTGAGCTAACATTAATGCTCTCCTATATTTTGGAATGGACAATGCATATAAGTATGGAGCAATTAAGAGTCCGTAGTTATTAATTTTATCAGTGGAGAGCAGCATTTATTAGCTGCAGTTCTTAAGTGCTGTAGGTCCAAGGCTATTAAACAAGGGATTTAACCTTCTGGTAATCATAACTACCTACATCTTCTACTGAAAAAACTAACTTAAATAGCTTCTTCTCCATCTCTCTCGACCATTGGGTAATATAGGTATTGTTAAGCAGTAGAGAGAGATAACTACCAGGGACTGCTAGAAAGTGTAGCTTTAGCCACCATTTAAAGGCTGCGATCCATGCCTCACATTCTACTGATCGAATGTCCAGTTCCAGATAGATAGCAGCGAAACCCACGCAAGATGGAAGGCCCAAGAGTTTCCTTAAGAAGGCAGATTGAAGTTTATCAACTTGGGCATTGAATCCCAGTATTCAAATAGGGATGCCATAAATAAGTTGGGCCAGAGTCTTGGCCTTATAAATTTGAATAGCAGAAGGGATATATTGACCCTCTTGCATATAGAAAAACCTTAGGATCTGCTGCTGACTAGAACTAGCTGAATTAGTCACCTGCCTTCACTGTTCTACCCAAGATCCCGTGGTCTGCAGTTGTATGCCTAAATAGTTTGTGCTGGCCACTTGCTTAATGGCATTACCATTTAAGGTCCATCTATATTGTTTACGAGCTTTAGAGAACACCAGCACTTTTGACTTACTATAACTGATGATCAAAATATTCTCACAGCAATAATTTCCAAAGGCAGAAAGTAGCCTATTTAGCCCAGTTCTTTATAATGATAGCAGTACTGTAGTGCATCATCGGCATACAAGAGTAAAGGTATCTTGGTATTTGATAGTTTGGGAGCATGAGAGTCAGTACTGCTGAGATGAGAAGGCAGATCTTTGAGAAATATGTTAAAGAGAAGGGCCCCCAAAATACATCCCTGTCTTACACCTTTTGTTACCGGGCTAATAAAAGTATCACACAATTTTGTGCTATTTTTCTTTGGTTTCCCGGGGCGGGAAACCAAACTAAACCCTTCAGTTAGTCCAATAAAGGTGTCACCTAAGATGGAGTTCAAATTTTGAACAATGAGAGAGGGCTGTTGCCATCATGTTCAGTTTATGAATTTCCCACAGGTTGACCACTTTAGAAAACGGGATACTCAACTAGATAAGCCTATGGTCTGATCCCGCAGGACTATTGTTATATTCTTAGGTGCATTTGCTAAAAAATTGGTGTTTATACGGCTATGTAGGAATATACTGTAAATGAGTTATGTTTTGTGTGGTTTGTGCTCTGCTAAATAAAAACTAATGTGAACTATAATACCTATCAGACATTTCAATTTCTTTCTTAAGTTTCCATGTGAATTATTTTACTTATGAATGTTTATATTAACAGTTGAGGATTTAATAGCTGGTTTCCTCTGATTTTCTTTTAAGGCAAGTTTCATTCTAAAAATACAGTTTTTACTAATTTGTCCTGTTTCGTAATGAATAAGGAGGTTTGGAGGAATCTGCCTTTAAAGGGAAGTATATGAGGAATCACACATACTGTACAGTACTGTAAGCAATTGTTGGCTCTTCTGTAAACATATATTGTGAACACATTTAACTAATACTAGTCATTTCACAGCATGTTTCATATTAACCACCTTACATCTGCTTTGTCAGGCAGTCATAAAATATTAGTTCACTGCCACTTCTTTCCACCTCTGCTTTCAGCATACTCAGTTTTTATCCTGTGTTCATTAGGTTTGTTACTGATCTTGTGTTACATAAATTATTAGACTCAGCATAACACACATAGAAGCAGATGGACAGGAGTGCAAAATGTATGGATGTCATTAAAGAGCTAGCATATTTTGCCTGAATGCACAGCAAAGTCCCATGAAGATTGGGGATCATGTACAAATACTGTATATATTCAGTTTTCTATGTTTTAAAACAAAGCTGACATAGTTGTTTATTTTTGCCAGCTTTATAGTCTTATTGAAAATTAACTGCTGTACAGTCATATATGCTAATCTTAAATAAGTATGGGAGGACCAAATTGTCTGGCTTGTCTCTTTTTGTTCTGAATTGTTTAAAAGCTTTAGGTGATGACATCTAATTAGCAGTTTTCAAAAGGTTTGTCATGTTCATCTCAGAATTAATAGCTAAAATAAAAACCAAACAGTTGGGGGGGGGGTACCTTAAAGATCAACAGATTTGTTTCAGTGTGAGTTTTCTTGCATTACAATCTGCATCTTCACACACATGTATTTGACTGGATTACAACTCATAAAAGCTCACACTAAAATAAATCATCTGGTTTTTCAGGTGTCCCAACTCTATTGTTTTTATTTTCCTATAAACAACTAACTACTGTCTCTGAAGATCTAATCCACTTTGAGCTGTCCTAGCATACAAGAACTTAAAATAGAAACTATTAGTTGGTTGCCTTGTCTGGAAAATATCTTCTTCTTCCTCAATTTGACACTGTAACACTTGTTTTAATGTGTATGTTTTCGAATAGTATCAGTGCATTGAATGCTTTTGATCAGAAAGTTATGTTTTCGGACTACAACCGACAGAAAATCGATATGGCTTGGCCATACTTCTCAAGAGATTCTGGGAGTTGCAATCCAAAAAAGTAACTGTCACACGTTTTGGGATTGACCTACAATTTATTTAGGTATGACCTTATCTATAGGAAAATAAAAACCAAGTTGTATTGCATTTTGATTAAATTTAGGTCGTTTATGCTGGAGCACGTCGTATTCTCCAGCTTGCTGATTAACAGCAAACCTTATACAGAGAAACCGTTCTTACGCTTGGTTGTTGTAGGTTTTTCGGGCTGTTTGGCCATGTTCTGGAGGTTTTTTTTCCTAACGTTTCGCCAGTCTCTGGCCGGCATCTTCAGAGGACAGGAGTTAGAACTCTGTCTGTGTTCTGGTGTAGTGTGTGGGATAGTTGAGTATCTGTAGCTGTGGGATCAGCTTTTTTTCCTTTTCAGGAGATTGGGTGATTATGGTGATCAGGGTGTTTTTTGTTATGGGTGTATTGTTGTGATAAGGGGGGAGATGTCTGTCACTGTGATTGATGGGTGTTGTTAGCTAGTCTTTTGTGTGCAGTGATCACAGGTCCTTGTGGCTGGGTAGTTTGTTGACCTTTTTGCAGGCTGTATTTTTCAGTGCTGGGAGACAGGCTTTGTTAAGTTTTAGACTTTCTTCTTTTTTGTTGAAGCTGTGCTGATGTTTGTGGATTTCAATGGCCAGAATACATTGTTCTTATGCTTATTTGCAAATTATAGGCATTCCAAATAGTAGAGAAACGAGTACTAGATTGTTTAGCACAAGTTCCTTGAAAGAGTGTGTATGAACGTCTAGCCTTTAAAAAAAAAGGAAGTTTAATCAGGACTGTTTGACGAGGGGAGAAAAATAAAACAGGCTATATTACAGCAGGCAAGCAGATCTTTACAAGTGCAAACTGAGCGGAAGACGAGCGAGGAAGCGAAACTCATAGGGTTGCGGAAGTACGAGTTGCAAGTTGTTTTGCCTACAGCTTTTATTAACATAAGCGGGACATTGGCGCATGCGCAAAATGGGCTCGCGCGAGCGTCCGGGGGGGTACCTTTAGCTAGCGCACGAGAGACGGCCTGCCTGCCTCGGAGAACGAGAGCGCGAGCAGCCCAAGAGGAAGTGCGCATGCGCTGTACGCTTTCGCACAGGCCGAGCCAGGTGGGTGTGTTTCTGCCCTCTTCCTCCTCCTCCCCTCCCCTCGCGTGAGTAGTCCCGCCCTCTCCGGCCCCCGGCCGGGCAGGGCCGAGCAGCCATTTTGGGCAGAGCTTTGTTATGATTCGGTCTGGGGAACTCAAGCTACACGAAGAGTGAGGGGGGCGAGTCGGGGCCTGGTCCGGTAAGCACGGCCTTGCGTGGAGCAGAGGCAAGAGGAGGTGGGCTTTGGACAGCGTTGAACGGCAGCTAGTGTCTGTGTTGAAACTGAGGGAGGGAGGGAGGGAGGGAGGGAGTGGGGAAAGACTCGAGCAGGCAAGGGGGCGGGAGTGTAAATAAGAGTTGGTTCGGTGGAGGAAAAGGAAAGGGGGTGGCTGAAGGCCTGCTGTGCGACTTTGACGACTACGGTAGTAACCTGGGCAGTTGGAGGAGGACAGCTGCGGAAAGCCTTCGGAAGAGAGCCTTTGGGACGAGCGCTTGAGGTCGGGGAGCGCCTCTGAAGTCGTTCGGGGGCTAAAGGGGAAGGTGCTGGCCTGCGGGAGGGAATTGTGTGAGACCTGATTTTTGGGTGTGTGTGTGTGTGAGCGCGCGGGGGCAAGCAAATGGGCTTTGAAGGAGAGGGACACGGTAGGGCGAGACCTGGATTCAGGAGGGGTGTGCGAGTGGATCAGCTGGGCTGAAGAGTTGGGGAATAGAAGAGCTGCGCTAGGCCTCGCAGTGCAAAGTTGATCCACGGTGGGATGGTCGGAGGAAAGCGGTATGTGGTTCGGAGGGTGGCTGGGAAGATGTTTGTAACCGAAGGTTAAAAGCAGAGAGAGTCCTAGGTTAAAGTGCGGGTGTAGGAAGGGAGGAAACGGCGGGTGCCTACTTCGGAGAAACGAAAGGCTGTTGTGAGAGTAGGGTAAACAGGTCTGGACGGGTAGATTAGGAAGTATGGTGGTTAGGAAGGACAGCCCTTTCGATGCTGAGTGAAGCGTAGGTTTTTGCGGCTTGCGATGGGGAATCGGGGCCGCGCTGGCTTGTTGTTAGGCAAGTTATTTATGAACTAGAATCAAACACATATGATAGGCTAAAACCGGGACTGTTTAGGTAAAATACGTAGTTCAGGACTGCTCCTTTTGGAGCAGTTTTCACTTTCTTTTCTAAGTCCCGAACTGTGTGTTTCAGGAACAGTGTCATGGGTTTGCTAATTATCCTTGCAGACAGAGCTAATGAGGACTGCCCTAATCTAGCATACTTCTTGCTGAGTAGGCTGAGGAGGAGGGGTTGATTTGGGGTGTGTTAGGGAAACACAAATAGGGTGTCTTGAATATTTAAGAAGGAAAGGTTTATCGTTGTGCAAGACTTTTGGTCACAGATACGTACTACATTAGTGCAGATGCCTTCTAACTTAGTGGGTGCATGTTGGTTCTATATAGTAACTTTGGTTTCAGACCGCACTGGTAAATATTTTTGTATTAGGTAAAATATACATTCCGTGCTTTTCTTGTTTGATATGGTTGATGTTTGAGCCAAAATGTTGCTCTTAAATAGGACTAAAGTGTAAATGGTGGACATTGTTTTTGTTTAATAGCTGTTTTGCCTACCTTGCACTCATGTTACACAGGATATACTAATACATGTGTATACTTGGCATGCTAAGAATAGTTTGAAGGGAAGGAACAATTTTTATCAATAGAAGAGAGTGTTGATAGTAATATCAGCACAATTATTTGTTTTTTTAAATGCAGTAGGAGAAAATTGAGAAGTGTTCACTTAGGTTATCATTATCATAGAGTGGGGGCTGGGAGAGTTAAGATTATCTTGGATGGAGATGGTGTTTTGACATTTTGATTTTTTTATTTGCTTAAACTAAAAAGATCATATATGTAAACCTGTACAAACTGACATGGAGTGTTCAGATGTCTGTTACAGATGTAATTCAATCTAATAAGTGGTTTTGGGAAGACTTGTATTTCAACCAACAGTTCCTAGTAGGAGCCAATTTACTTTTAGCATTCCTTGTACCTAAACATGTCAATGCAAAATTTGCTGTGCAGTCTAATGAATGCTAGAGAAATACTGTTAATATTTCTGCTGATGGCAGAGATAAAAATAAAGTGTGTTTTTACTTCTGTTTTCTCAGAATAAAAAATAAAAATAATGGGAGTATTTGTGAAGTTGTAGCTGCTTGGAGGCTGTTTGTTGTATGTAGAGTGCATGTGTCATATTCAGAAGGTCCAGAGGAAAATATAAAATTACTTCTGGTACCTAAGATCTCCCCATATAAGTTTCCCCAGATTTCAGGGAGGCCCTTTTCTCTTTGTCCCACTGTCCTTACAGGTGTGCCTAGTGAGGATACAAGAGAAGAATATTTTTGGTGGCAACTTCCAGCTGATGCAACTAACTCCTTTTTATGGGAAGCTAGGTTGCCTGCATCCCTGCTGATCTTCTGCCAGCAGACCAAACCTTTCTCTTCAGGCAAACTTTGGGCCACTGAATTGGCTGCAGTGAAAACAGTTTTTGATGTGGGTGCCTGTCCTTCTCTTCTTTTTCTTATTTTTTTGGGAATTTTTTGCACTTGTTTTAAGTTAATGGTGGTTTGTTGTTAGTTTAATTACATTTTTATATTGCAACATATCTTTTTGCTTCTTTAACCCATTTTTAGACTTCTTGGGTATTTGCAGTGGGAGACAGGAAGGGTATAGAATAAAATAAATAATTTTTTGAAATAGAAACATAGAAACATTGTATCAATCATCATATATCATCTTAGAATAGCAAAGATGGAAGGAACCCCATGGATCATCAGGTCTAGCCCGTCAGGCACAGTGAGGACTTGAACTCCCAACCTCTGTCTCTACAGCCAGATACCTAAACTAAGAGAAAAGAAATAGATTTAACCTGAAGGAAAATAATTGGAGATCAGAGGATGATGATTAATGGCTCCTTCTCAAACTGGGAGGGGGTAAAGTGGGGTACCCCAGGGCATTTGCACTAAGGTAATATCTGTGACCAAACGTCTTGCACAATGATAAAGCTTTCCTTCCTAAATATTCAATACACCCTATTTGTGTTTCCCTAATACACCCCAAGTCCTCCTCAGCCTATTCAACAAGAAGTATGCTAGATTACTTTATAGGACAGTCTGCATTGGCTTTGTCTGCAGGGAAGGCTAGGGACAATTAGCAAACCCATTACACTGTTCCTGAAACAGTTCAGGACCTAGAAAAGAAAGTGAAAACTTGGTTGTTGTAGGTTTTTTGGGTTTCACTTGACTACACTTTCCTGGGGAAGTAATTCATGATATATAAGACTACTAGAGAAAAGGAAACATTTTGCCTGCAGTTGAACAGGGGGAATTTGGGGATACCATATACATCGTTCCCAGAGGAACACAGTATTATATAGTGAGGATGGTGTAAAAATACATCCTGAAGTACATAATGCTGGTTGTTTAAGGTACTGAAAATACGTTAATTGTCTTGATTTTAGAAAGATGAGGCTCAATCTATTCATAATCAAAATTACCATATTTTTTCATGTATACAATGACCCCCCCCCCTAATTTTGTCCCTTGCCAGAGAAAGAGGAGCAGTCAATGGGCAGCCGTGAGGGGTGGCTCCGTCTCCTGCTGCTGCTGGCTCCACCACCCGATCACGTTGCCGCCTTGTCCCCTGCCCGAAGGGAGCCCGCAAGTGGCACTGGAGGAGGCAATCCGGTGGCGGAGGCAGCAGCAGGAGACGGAGGCAAAGGAGCAGCCGTGCTCAGCTGCTTCTCGCGGCTGCCCATTGACTGCTGCTGCTACCGTCCAATCGCCATCTCCTCCTGCCAGGGTTCACCTCCAGCTCACGTCGCCGCCTTCCCCTTCCCGAAGGGAGCCTGCGAGTGGCGCTGGAGGAGGTGATCCGGCGGTGGCAGTCAATGGGCAGCAGCGAGAGGCAGCCAAGCACGGCTGCTCCTTTGCCTCCACCTCCTTCCATGTACAAAACGACCCTCAATTTTTCCTCTTAATGATTTTAGGAAAAAGTGTTTTATACATGGAAAAATATAGTATTATGAAAAGGCAATAAAGCTACCAGATAATTAAGAGAAACATAATGAACTATGAAATTTGGTGTGCATTTGATCAACTTGAGCAGGATTTTTAGAAAAGTATGTAGTAGATGCTACAGGCCGTTAATTTATTATTTAAAATATTTTTACCCTGCCTTGCTCCTTAAGAAGGGCCCTAGGCAGTTTACATCATTAAGACATTATTTAAAGCTAAAAGCAGTAAGTATACAAATATTAAAAAGGGTCAACAAATACCACATTAAAAGATGGTACACAAAAGCAACTCCAAAAACACATTCAAAGTAGTAAGGCACAACCATCCATTTAAAACCTCACTCAGGCAGCCAGTCATTAAGGGAGAGCTTGCCTGAAAAGAAAAGTCATTGCCTGCTTGCAGAAGGACAGCAAAGATTGGGCCAGCCTGGCCTCCTGTGGAAGGGAGGCACATTGTCTGGGAGCAGCAACAGGGAAGGCCCCCTTCTGTGTCCGCACCAAGTGCGCCTGTGAAAGTGGTGGGATCAAGAGAAAGGCCACTCCTGATCATCTTAACACCCAGACAGGCTCATAAAGAGAGAGACAGTCCTTGAGATAGCTTGAACTCAAGCCATTTAGGGTTTTATACATTAGAACCAGTACTTTGAATTGTGCCTGGAAATGGATTGGATAAATGGATAAATATTAATGCTGCAGCTAGAGCAGTTATGGAACCTGGCAGCTTCAATCATGCTACACCTGCTATCTTTCTGTTGTAATGGTTCATATCTGGATCCAAGGCAAGATGTTTGTTCTTGCTTTGCACATGTTGTGTGAGGTTGTGTTGAAAAATATTTGGAAACTGCAGGTTTCCCACAAGAGCTAGGATACTTGTGGGAACAAAGTGCTTAGAGCATAATGTACATTTCCTGTGTAATTGATGTTCATTGCTAACTTGCTTCTGGACTCCATTTCA
This sequence comes from Intellagama lesueurii, assembly GCA_037013535.1. Lineage (NCBI taxonomy): Eukaryota > Metazoa > Chordata > Lepidosauria > Squamata > Agamidae > Intellagama > Intellagama lesueurii. The sequence continues at coordinate 180,362,688 of JBAJHW010000004.1, forward strand.
GTGTCCTAAATTTGGTTGTAAAAGTTCTAAATAGTTTGGAACCATATTATCCAAATAGCTGCCTGTGCTAAATGAACCTGCCCAAGCCTTAAGATCAGTTTTCCCTGATTCATTAGCCATGGTGATCACTGATTAAGCTGACAGGAGCCAAGGATACTTTCTTGGTGGCTCCACATCTTTCAAATCTCCGCAGCAGATAGAGAATTTCATAATTGCAGGTTGAGAAAACAACTCTGAAACTGCATTTAATCCTATCTGCCTACAGTCCTTGGTGAAAAAAGAAATGCCATTGTATTTTCATATTTACAAGCCACTGTGGCCTGAAAGACAGGTTAAACAACTGTTAAATCAGGTGGACAACATGCTTGATTACATATGGCCCCCTCTCTGGTATTGTGTTATCCCTAAGGTTGTTACTGCTCCCAGCTGTTCTATTTGTAAACAAGGTGTGCATGAGTATACTTGTTTAAAGGGAAAGCTTTGCTCTTTCTGCCTCTCCCCAACAATGAGGCAAATTTGGTGGTATCGGTGGGGTTGTATGTTTCCCATTGGGTTAAAAAAGTGTCATTGTGCCTCCAAACTTGACAGTTTGTCCACCCCACATTGACTAAACATATAAATAATAGGCCAATTGTAACAGCGATGGTTTATTGCTCATATGTAATGTGCAGGATATTCACCAATAAATGTGGGTTTAATGATCATATGTCAGTTTTTCAGAAAGACCACTCAGGGTTCAGCTGTCAGGATTGATGTGTGTTTTCCAGAAAAGTAAAACTGATTTTTTTTCAGAACATTTGCCAGAGCTCTAATGTTATCTTATTTAGCTTGTTTGGTGTAAATGTTGTATTCAGACATGTTCAAAGTTTTGTGCAGGCAATGAATGTTGAAAGGTAGCTCAGAGATGTTTTAAATAGTAGCAGTATGAAATCAAATCCTAACCGATGTCTTAATCCACCCCCCCAGGAAATTTACCTGGAAATAAATTGAACCTCAGTTAAATTTTGAGATGTCTCCTGTTAGTGTGTTGCTATCTGTTGTGATAAGAGTCTTCATTTGAGAAATCTGCCTGATCAGATTCCAGCCGGCCTATGAATTATTAGCCTCTGTTCCACTCTCTTCCTCCTCAATGAAGTCCTATTGTAGCCATGTTTTACACATGCAGCCACTCCACATGTGGCAGACATATCTCTACAGCAGATATCTCTATTCAGCTGTGGAATAGAGATAGATAGGAGGTGGGCCTGGAACTGTTCTTGCTCATGCTTTCAAACTCACAGTTTTTTAAAAATGTCTGGATAGGACTTCAAATACAGAGAAATGACTGCTTCATGAGGACCTTCTGAGGATAAGTAGCCTTAAATTTGAGAGTGCCTTAAATTTGGATATGAACATGAATAACAGGCCCAGACTGTCATAGAAATAGAAAACTCTAGATAGTTCTTCTTTTTAGTATAATTATTTCTAGGAAGCCTGTAGCTCCAATGCTCCATCTAATATGAAACCTTCAGCTACAGATAATTATCGTAGAGAAGCAAATGGTCTTGGCCTGTTCACATTTACTTAATTCAAATTCTGTGTTCCAGGTAGTTCATTGTTTTTTCTCATGGCTGGCTAGAGGGCAGCTAAATTTAAAGTAGTGAATCCAACTATTTGCTTTCAGTTTTTTGGATGGTGGAAACCCATTTCTAACCCAGTTGCATCTATTTGATAGCCTCAAAAAGTAAACAGGTTTTAAGTCCCTGAGCAGACTGCTTTGGGCATGAAAATTTTTAAAAAACTAATGTGCGTGCTGCAGTAATGTATGCTACCACCTTCCTGGCTTCGATTCTGAAAAGAATAAGATCAGGTCATGCACACAGGCAATTGGGTAAGGAATGCACCAGCACAACAAAGGTACAAAATAATATACCCCTGCTGGTTATGCGAAAATGTTCTGAAGTTACACCATTGGCCAGGAAAATGTCTCGATCTTGACTGTACGTCATGTGACCAGGAAAAAAAGCAGTGAACTGGGGGATAACTAGAGGATATTTTCCTCACATGACCAGGGCCTCAGTAGGCTAGGAGTCCATTCACTGCAAGCCTTTTGGCAAAACAAAAATGGGAAGTCATTTGTGACAAGACTTACACTGATAGGGGAGTAGCAGAATTGTTCATATTCTTCAAGAGGAGAGAGAGCTTGAGCTACCCAATAGTTCAGATATGGATTGTTGCCAAGAAAAGCTCTCTGAATGGGACTAACTGCTTGTTTAAAAATGTTCCACTTCTGAAAGTGTAACATGATGTTTTAAACTTGGCATGGAGAGCAAACATTTGCTTGAATTTCTATTGCAGAGCTCCATGTGCACAATAATGATGATGGTAGCATCAGCAGCAAATAACAACTGATTAAGGGTGCACATTACTTGCCCACAATGTGTTCCATGATTTCAGCCAGTACATTAGCTTCATGTATGCCTTATTTAAAATCATATCTGTTCTATCTGCCCTTGTGGCCTACTTTGAGAAATTTGTACTTCTACCTGTGCTGTCATTTGAATAACAAGGGCAGGTATGGACGTGTCCTGTGAATTAGACATTTATTTAACATTTAAAATATTCTTTAAAACTGTTTTTATGAAATTCCACTGTACTTTTAGCTCCCTGAATAAATTGAATTTTTTTTTCCAGCCATGTCAAACACTGTGTTAAGTAGCAGGTTTTATTGGAATTGATCAGTCTGTATTTTGAAAAGATAAAAGTACTGGGTCTTGTTTTGTTGGAGTAGAGGGACAGATATTTGCCTTGTAAAGTAGTGGTATAATTATCATATTTTTCTGCCCGCCACTATTTCTTCTTCCATAAAGCCCACATTTGCTTTCTGTGTTACATAGTGCATTACCCTTTTGTTGAAGGCATCATCATCCTAAAACATTGCATGTCAGAATTATGTAACAACCTAAAGACATGTTTACTGTGGCACAAACATTTCTAGACCTATTCCTCAAAAGCAAATTTCCAGAGCATTTCTGTATAAATCGGTGTTGTGTGGAAGGATTAGCTGTATTTAACCCTTTCCCAGTGAAAGACATACCAGATATGGAAAGTCTGTAGGTTCATATGTAGACTTGTATGTTAAATTTATATTTACTTTATATATGGCACAGATCAATAGAGAGGCAGTCTCTTGGCTAAATAGAAAGTAAAAGTTTAAAGGAGGTAGAAGAGTATGGGATTATTGTTTTTGCATTATTCGTTTTAGTAGAAACATTTGCTGTTAAGCAGGACACACACACACACACAAAAACAAGGAATTTTTAAAACATTGTGTCATGTTCAGAATTTGTGTTTATGAACAGAGTGAATAAGTGTTATATTGTATTGGATGTTTCTAAGTCCCTTTTCTTTCACATTGGTGTCTTAAAGTGGTCGACAGCAGACCGAGCTGTATGATAAACTACAGTTGAATCAGTAAATGGAACAGATAATTTTAAAATCAGGGTGTATTTGATTTTAATCAAATCAATTTAAATCACAATTTAAATTTAAAAAAATGTTTTTTTGATCATTTAAATAATTTTTTAAACTAAAATCATGATTTAAACCATTTAAAAAATGTTGATTTTTATCCATCATTTAAATTCTGCCAAAGCCATAAAGAGACAGGCCTCCATTAGACACTAGAACATATGTGATGGCAGGGGTGTACTGGGATTTCTAGGCTGAACATTAATACTGGCAGGAGATAGAGCAACCCTCTTACCTTCATGCCATTCCTGTGCCATTTCTTTGTGCCATCTGAAAGGTGTCCCACCACAATTTTGTGAATCACAGGAATCTTTGCAAACTTGCAAAAATGAAATGGGGTGCTTTTCAGAGGGCATGAAGCAGCAGCGTGGGAGTGACAGGGAGGTAAGAGGGCTGCTATTTTGACGTATCTCAGTCTCATAATTTGGCCTGAGAGGTTCCCGCTGAAGTATGGGACTGTGCATTATTTCCCCCCCCCCCCCCGAAAGTCTCATCCCTAATGCTCAGTTCAGAGGAAGACCGTGAAGAACTGGGGGGCAGGGCCAAAATTATTTTTAGAAACAAGATATTTAAAGATAGGTCCAACTACATATTGGAATTGTCTTTCCTTAAGATTTTTCTATTAGTAGTGAATACGTCTTCACTGTTAATTAAAAGATGTTGCCTATAGAAAATAGTTGACAGACATGTACAAAAAAATAGCGGTGTGATCCATTAACAGAAGCTAAGTTGTAGCTTGAGCAAAAGATTTATTGTAGGGGTGTGCATTTGGATTTAGAAATACTCGGAATTCACAGAATAATGCCATATTCAGATCGTTCCAAATATATCCCAATATTTGTAATAATTTCTAGTATTGAGAGTCTCATTTACTCCTATAGCTGGCTGGAAAGTTCATTGGTTTAGGTGCCTGGCTGTGGAGCCAGATGTTGGGAGTTCAATTCCCCACTGTGCCTTCTGCAATAAGAGCCAGCCTGTGTAGTCATGGACAAGCTGCACAGTCCCAGGATGCCTCCAGAAAAAGGGAACGGTAAACCACTTCTGTGTATTCTCTACCTTGAAAACCCTGGAAAGGATCACCATAAGTTGAAATTGACATGATGGCACTAAGTACTGTACATACATAGTTACTTCAATAGATTAGAAAGCAAAAAGCTAGGTTTCTGCTTGCTAGAGGAAGATGTGAAAGTGCAAAGTATTTCTTAGGCATCCTGGAGAAGTTTCTTGAGAAATGAAGCTTAAAGACAGTCTAGCACCAAGGGTAGTGGGGGGCAGAGAACCCATGGTCTCCTGATTGGAGTTGCCATGGGTTTTCTAAGGGAGGGGGGGCTGGGGGTGAGAACAAAAAATGAAATCTTTTCTGCACCAATGAAATCTAGAAATAGGCACAGACACCAGGAGGTATTTTTTCACATAGGTTATTTCCAATTGAAAAGTGGGCATACCTGTTTATAAATATCTGAGCATTTGCTATTAGAATATTCAAGCTTACACTGCAGCAGCCTTTTCTGTGTCCTTTTCTGAACCTTGAACTTCCATTTACATTATCTACATCTCATTGTATATTGTTTACTTAATGTGGTTAGGTATAAGATTTAGGATTAGTAGATTCATAGACTGATACATTATAAATCAACAGAGAAATATTATAATGAGTTTAGGTCCCTTTGGGGTGTAACAGCCAGGGGAATAAGATTTTGTTATATATTGTTGTTGTTTAGTCGTTAAGTCGTGTCTGACTCTTCATGACCCCATGGACCAGAGCACGCCAGGCCCTCCTGTCTTCCACTGCCTCCCGGAGTTGGGTCAAATTCATGTTGGTAGCTTCGGTGACAGTGTCCATCCATCTCGTCCTCTGTCGTCCCCTTCTCCTCTTGCCCTCACACTTTCCCAACATCAGGGTCTTTTCCAGGGAGTCTTGTCTTCTCATGAGATGGCCAAAGTATTGGAGCCTCAGCTTCAGGATCTGTCCTTCCAGTGAGCAGTCAGGGTTGATTTCCTTCAAAATGGATAGGTTTGTTCTCTTTGCAGTCCAGGGGACTCTCAAGAGTCTCCTCCAGCACCACAATTCAAAAGCATCAATTCTTCGGCGGTCAGCCTTCTTTATGGTCCAGCTCTTACTTCTATACATCACTACTGGAAAAACCATAGCTTTGACTATGCGGACCTTTGTCGGCAAGGTGATGTCTCTGCTTTTTAAGATGCTGTCTAGGCTTGTCATCGCTTTCCTCCCAAGAAGCAGGCGTCTTTTAATTTTGTGGCTGCTGTCACCATCTTTGTTATATATACACAGATGTAATAAGTTAATAGATTTTATGTCTGTGTGTACTCATATGTGATTTTCATTGGAAGGGTTTGTGTTCTGCTGTAGCCAAATAAGATACTGCTCTTTGGGTAGAGTCTGTAGGCAATAAGAAATGTGGATGCAGTAGAAGAAATAGGTACAGTGGTGCCTCGACTTACGAACTTAATCCGTTCCAGAAGATGGTCGTAACTCGAATTGGTCGTAAGTCGAAGCACCATTTCCCATAGGAATGCATTGAAACCCCATTAATCCGTTCCGACCGGGGGGGGGGGGGAAATCACAAAAAAAAAATAAAACAAACAAAAAAAACAACACTGCAAGCCCCATCGGAATGTGTTGGGGCCGGAAAAAAAATCACACAAAAAAAAACCACACACAACACCACATCAAGCCCCATCGGAACGCGCTGGGGCCGGGGGAAAAAAATCGCCAACAAAAAAACAAACAGAACAAGCCCCATCAGAATGTGCTGGAGCCAGAAAAAAACCACACCAAAAAACAAAAAAACATCACAACACAGAAACATAACCCCCCCCCCCCCCCCAGCCCAAACCCAACCTGCAAAACCCTGTACTCACTCAGAACAGGCATTTTAAAAAGCAGAAAGCCGCACCAGGCAGTCCGAAGCCTCCTCCGACGCACTCTCTCTAACCGTTGGGGCGAAAGAGCTACAAAGAAGCAGCCTCTTCGCCGACCAACGGTTAGTAATTTAAATTCCCCGCCTTTTTCCCCGCCTTTTTTCTGATCGTAACTCAAAGTTCCGGTTGCAAGTTGAAGCAAAATTTTGCTGCTGGAGCTGGTCGTAACTCGAATTGGTCGTAAGTCGTAAGGGACGTTCATAAGTCGAGGCACCACTGTAGTTGAGCAAGGCTACATGAGTGCAGCCTGCACCCACTGCAGTAGCTTCTGCTGAGAGGAGTGGAAGAGGGAGAAGAAAAAGACAGCCTACAACTGCTCTTATGAGCCTCCCAAACAAAATATGTCACCCAGCTACCTTGTTTAGCACTGACACTATGAAACAGCAGCAGGCAGCATTACAGGGTATGTGTGCCTCTGCCAAGGATGTGGCAGAGAAGCCTCTGGTTCAAGGTGGGAAAGATATGAGTGAACCTTGGACATGTTCTAGTGATATCTTCGTGCAATCTAGCCAGGTCAAGGGGCCAAAAAATATGGTGAAGAAGGCATTTTTCTCTCAAGAGCCCATGTGAGTGGGAACTCCTCTTCAAGTACATATACATCTGATGCAGAGGAGGAAGAGACTGTGGGGACTCAGGTGAACAGTATTCAGAAGCATGACTGAAATCACCCTTGCTCCTCCAACTGCACTTGCCCCACCAGTTGCTGGAAGTAGTGATAACAAGTTTTCAATCCCTGTTAGGAACATGCAGTCAAAAACTGGAGCTCTCAAGTCAGTAACCTGGAAACATTTTCGGCACTATGCAACAGATGACTGAATGCTTCGACTGCAATAAATTACTCAGATACAGTGGTGCCTTGACTTACGAACTTAATCCGTATTGGAACGGTGGCCATAAGTCAAAACGTTCGTAAGTCAAAGCACCATTTCCCATAGGAGTGCATTGAAAACCGATTACAGTGGTGCCTCGCTAGATGATGTTAATCCGTTCCACAAGGATCGCTGTCTAGCGAAAACATCGTCTAGCGAAGCACGTTTTCCCATTGGAATGCATTGAAATCGCTTCAATGCGTTCCAAGGGAAAATGCAGTCGTCTAGCGAAAATTTCCCATAGGGAAACATCGTCTAGCGAGTGCGGGTCCCCATAGGAATGCACTGACAGCTGCACTGACAGCTTTTCACCACTACTCGGCGCACTCCTATGGGGAAACCTCATCGTCTAGCGAAAATCGCCATAGGGAAACATCGTTTTGCGAAGCGCAGTAGCGATCGCAAAAAGGCATCGTCTAGCGATTTCCTCGTCCTGCGAGGCAATCGTCTAGCGAGGCACCACTGTAATCTGTTCCGGCCGAAGAAAAAAATACAAAGAAAAGAAAATAAACAGAGCAAGTCCCACGCTGGGACTGCAAAAAAAAACCCCCCAAAACCACCAAAAAACAAAACAACACAGAAACGTAACCCCCCCAGCCCAAACCTACCCTCCAAAACCCACCCAGAACAACTTTTTTAAAAGGAAAAAGCAGCACCTTACCTCCACCACCGCGACCGCCACCGCCAGGAGGCCTCCCGGACTCCAACTGCCGCTGCAGGGCCAGGGCTCCAGCCACCTCTGCGGAGGCTTCCAGGGCTTCCAAAGCACCGGCACCCGTAGGGCAGCCGCAGCGGCGGGGCCAGCCATGGCGGAGGGGGGCCCTTACTTGTGAGTAGACCCGCGTCTTCGGCGGGGCTTACTCATGCGTAGACCCGCTCCAGGGATGGGCGGGGAGCGCACGGCGATCCAGAGCTGCCCCACTTCTTCCTCCTGCGCCGCCCGCACGCCCCATCCATGGAGGAGCCCCTCAGCCCAGCCCAGCCCAGGGCCTTTGGCGGCCCTTACTCACGAGTAGACCCACGCCAGGGATGGGCAGGGAGCGCACCGGCTTCCTGCACCCGGCGACGATCCGGAGCCGCCCTGCCTCTCCTTCCTCCTCCTGCTCGGCAGAAGTAAAAAAGTTCCCTGACCCCATGCTCTAACCGTTGGGGTGAAAGAGCTACAAAGAAGCAGCCTCTTCGCCACCAACAGTTTGAATTTCCCGCTTTTTTCCCCTGCCTTTTTCCGTTCGTAAGTCAAAGCAAAATTTTGCGGCCGGAGCTGTTCGTAAGTCAAGGCACCACTGTAATGGGCCAAACATGGTGGCAGCACTGCAAGCTGAGAATATGAAAGTACTCTCAGTCTAGGGGTGCTTTGTAGGATATGGAAGTCATGCTTATTTAATATAACTGAGTAAGACAGAAAGGTGTCAGGACATTTTTACCGCAGTGTCTGGGACAGTGAGCTGTTGCAGCAGAGGGAAGAAAAAATGGGATTGCCACTGCACCACCTAATCCAGAATGGGGCGACTTAATGGAACTCCACATTCTACCTACTTGAAAGAGTGCTGGAAGAGCAAAGGGCACTTCACGATTAGGCACTGGAGACTTCCATTGTGCTGCTGCTGCTCTGGGAAGAGATGTATAGGTCAATCAGTCTATGCTGTCTGAAGATTTGAGTCCATCACAGGTTTTTAGTGGAGAGATGGCTATCCTTAGCCAGGTGATCTCAATGTTCTGCCTCTTTGTGTTTTTTTAAGGGGAAAATAATGACTATATAGTATTCATATTGAGTGTAAAGGAGTTCCGGATATCTGAAAATTCCAGATTTTACAAATGATTAATTTTGAATCCAAATGGCTGTAATTCTGAATCTGAATCCAAATTCCAAATCTGAATTTTGGTGCTAGGGCACATCCCTACTTTATTGGATTGCTAAAAGTTACAAGCAAGGTGAGCTTTTGAATTCTGTGGAAGTCTTCATCAAGCAATGGTGGTATAAGTTCAAGCAGATACATTTAGATTGTCAGACTGCGAGAGAGGCAAAATAGAGTTTTAGACTCTACATGTAGCAGAAGTGACAAGGTGTCAGTTTATAGGCTTTCCATCTCAATGAGGATAAAAGGCTGGCTTGTAAAACTTGATATACTGGATTCTCAATTTGTTACTTACTTTTCAATGCCTTTTCTAAAAATGCATTGGGAGGAAAATGGTGATATTACAGTGTTGTCAAAGATAGCTTACCAAAAAAAGCAAGCAGCTTTGATCTAGGAATAAACAGGGTTAGTGTCTGAGATGTATAGACTGATGCAGATAATGTTTCTTAAGGGATGTTCTCCAAATCTGCTACGTATTTTTGATAAAAAAAAAAAAAACTTTTCTAGACCAGTACATCATATAACTTTGTTTATTATTATCAGCTTTGAGTCTCCAAAAAAGGTGGACTGATTCATAAGGTATTATACTGTACATGAGATCTCCAGGCTCTGCAGCAATAACATTATCTTCAGACATTGATATAAAATATTTTTATTTTATGTAAGAGAAAAGTTGTGTTCTGTTATTGGGCTGAATAGTGAAATACAAGTAAGGATGTGAGGGGTGATTGGTTATTCATTAAGCCAAGCATATAATAATTGTGTGTTGTAAAGTCAATTCTGACTTATGGCGACCCTTTTTCAGGGTTTTCCAGGTAGAGAATACTCAGAAATGGTTTACCATTCCCTTCTCTGGGAAAATCCTGGGACTGTGTAGCTTGCCCAAGGCCACACCGGCTGGCTGTACCCGCAGGAAGCACAGTGGGGAATCAAACTCCCAACTTCTGGCTCCGTAGTCAGGTATCTAAGCATAGCCAGTGTTGAATCTCTGGAAATGAATACATGCAAGCAAAATTAAGGATTTTATTAAAGTTCAGTCAGGCAAGGCATGTTCCTGTAAGTTTCCTCAGGAGCAGATTGGATTGGTTAAGTGTGGATAATAGCAAGATCCTCTGAATTTGTTAACTGTGTTCTATTTCTCCACTTTTCTTTTCCTAGCTGCTATAAGCAATTCCTTTTCTAACAAGACTACAGTTATATATGCTTTCAATAATGCGATACACAGTTTGGCCTAAAACAATTAGTGTCGTTTTTCTTCCTTCCTGTCTCCTTTTCCCCCCTCTCAACCTCAATACTGATGAAGTCAAGGAACTTAGGTTTCTTATTCTATCATATTCTAGAATTCTTCCTTTTGTTGAATAAAAAATATTTTAGGGTGGGATGACAGAGACACAGTATATAGCTCTACTATGTGTATGTAGATCCTTTATTAATTGGAAAGGGGAAAGAGTACATATCACAAACGTGGCAGAGATTTGGGTAAAAGTAATTGCAAACATTTGTTTTCTGCAGGGCAAAAAATCTGTTTTTAGAAATGATAACATTGAATGAACACAAATTAAACAGCACAGTTGGAATAGATACCACTCATATCTAAAATTAAAGGGGTGGTGATTATGTGTGGGAAGCACATATATGTAGTTATATCGTCCTTAGTTCTTGTTGTTTCTTATATATTTTCACATACTTCAAGGTTTCCTGAGTGTGCTGATGCTTCCATCTTGTTTCACAATGGGTTTCTCAGAGGCTTTTACTTGGCTCCATTTCTGTTGGTACTGTCTTCTTTTTTTTTTTACTAAAACAAGAAAACAGTATGAAGATCCAGAGAAATACCAGTGTATTCTAAAATTGGGGAGTGTTGTTTAGTGACAGAGTAATCTGAAATTGTTACTGTGCCATGAAGCATACTGGGGAGCCTTAATAAATCAGTTTCTTAGTATAAGGTGGCTCACAAAATGTTTATGAACATAGCATAAGATTTTATCCTTAAAACATTAAGTGAAAGTAGAGGTGCTGTAAAAATTACAGTAGAAATTGAAAATGATGTGAAACTCTTTAAATTCTGTGTTGTTTTGGATCCTTTTTCTGTAATTAGTGATAGATGTTATTTTTTCCCCTTCAGATACTACTTCATGAATTCTACTTTTTTGACAGAAGAAGATTGTTACCTAAATGTGAACTCTTCATTATAATACAGCACATTCTCTATTTTTTTCAAGCAAGAATTCTAGTAGATGTTTAGAGGGAGATTGCTTTCCAACCTGTCCCTTTATTTTTAGCTTTAATTCAGTGTTTAAATGGGAGCTACAGAAAGACAGACATAATTGTGATTCTTATATCTTCATCAAGTTGCTGACAGTTTATCTTCAAGAAAATTTAAGTTACATGATCTGAAAAGTATTTCAAGTTGCTGTTTTCTAAGAACGCTAAATACAACATTATTAACAACTGTAGAAGTGAAGATGAGTCTTGTATTTCAAGACTTCTGAAAAGAGAAGTTCCATACCAAGTTCCATAATCTGCAAGACTTGACAAGATCCACTCTTCGTGTGCCCATCCCCTGCTGGTTGTTGAATCTGGATTTCTTGTGAAAGATGAATAGAGGGATTTTCTGGAGTTCATCATTAATCATGGTGTTTTTCTGAATGCTGTGCAGATCTGATAAGTATTTTTGTAATGTAATACCTGGGTTACATAGTATTGTGACAACAGGGAAAAGTTTAATGAGGTGAATGTGGTTCTGGCTTTCCAAAAATGCACACTCCCTTTTAGGAATATTTTTCTCACATGAGTGCAGAGAGCAACTAAGATGAGCAGCTAGAGAAGTTGAGGGGTGCAGTCAGCACGAAGTGCGGCTTCTCGTGCTTCCTTTGGGACCTCACCGTTGCCACAAAGCTGGCAGAGGTGCTCCCTGGAGAAGAAAGGAACCTGGAGAGCCAAAAGAAGTGCTAAAAGGGAGAGGACTGCAGAGGCCAAACTGGGTAAGTGTTTGTGGGACTTTGCCACTTTAAAATTGTATGTAAGTACACAATTTGGTATGTATATCATGTGAAATACTTCCAATAAGTATGAATATGTAGTGTTCCACAGAGCTTGGGAATCTAAACTGTTCTAAACAATCTGATAGAAGTCTTGTATGACAGTGAGCATTAAAAAAAAGTCATGAGGGAGGTCTGACAGTGAAATATTATGAGTACAAAATTGTTCCTTAATCTCTTCTAGCAGAAACTATGGATGCTTGTAGAGTTAGAAATCTCTGGTCATCTTGGCTGAAGTGACCATGGGGGGGGGGGGGGGGGGAGTTGACAGAAGCTATAAAGCAGCAGTGACTAGAATCTTATTTACACTGCCATAAGTGAAGTATTGCTACTTTTTAACAAGTTGCCACTGACATTCTTTGTTATATACCAAGTTGTGTGACTTGGCGCATGATGAGAATGAGTCCGCTGCCACAGTTTGTGTTATTGCATTTACACACATAAAATACCCAATAGAATTCTGGACAGTAATTTGAAAATAAGCTGTTTTCTAGTTTTAGATTTTCCCCCCCTTTGTTTCAGATCCTGGCGATGAGGTTTGATGCCTCACTTTATTGAAGAGAGACACTGGACCTAAATGGCGCAGCATGACTTTGTTCCTGCCTGGCTTAACTTCTCTACACCACAGTCTTCCAAGGTAGTTATCACCTCTTGGATCAGTCCCTTGCCCTTTGTTAAGGGCAAAGTGAGGCCACAGTGGGACTGGGGAATTACTTTCGTATATCTTTTCTGTATCTAAAGTTAATTGGTCATGTTTATTTTTATATTTTTTACTGCACCCTTTATTTTATGCTACGTTTCTCTCAGCAATGGGACTCAATATTCAGTCTCTTAAAAATATAAGTAGTCAAATAGTAAGAGTTTTTACTATTTAAGTTTATCAAATAAGCAAATGCTATTTATGTTCTTCAACATTGAGAAAGTATTTAATTGAGCAGAATAGCATTTATTATTTGGTGCATTACAAAATCGTATGAGAATCTTTTCCTCTGTTTCTAGGAAATTTTTACAACCTTTTGTGATAATTGGAGTAGGATTACATCCAATTCCTTTTGGGGATTAAGGCTAGGATGCTGTCTCTCAGCATTGTTGTTTTTTGTTTGTTTCATTTTGTAAAGGTTTGTTTGAATAGAAAAGTTTCTGCTATTACAACTAGCACTATTTTCAGAATCTATTTGCACTGCACCTAATCCTTTGTAATCACTACAGACTATTTTTAATAACAATAAAGTATCTGGATATGAAAACTAACATAGCAGTCAGATGTTTCAAATATTAATTAAGATGTTAATTGAGGTGCTAACGTTTGGAAGAGCATAATTGATACAATTGTTGTGCAACAAAGTGAATACATGTTTAGAGATTTTATGTTGTATTAAAAATAAATGAACTACTTCATCAATTTTTTCCCTACTTGGAGGTATGACATATGCTTTTTGATGGTTAGGGAACTATCTATATTAGAGAGAGACTAACATAATCACTATATTTGAGATGAACATAATCAATATAGTGTTATTATTGTACGACAGAGCAAATCAGTGTTCCATAATCCTACTTTAAAAGTGAGGGCATCCCAAACAAACAAAAAAATCATAACTTTGAATCTGGGCATCGGATCAGCACCAAATTTGGCACAAATGTAGCAGACAGTCCACTCTTGCGCTTTACCACATTTGGGGATGTTTGGGCAAATATGTTTTGAGGTATGATTTTTAAAATGTAAAACTGTTCCCCCCGTCATGCAGACATTGGCAACCTTTTCTGTCTGCAAATTTAAAATGGATCAAATACATTGAAAAGACAAAACTTGTATATTTTGAAAGAGGATGGTTGGTCCCAGCCCCTTTTATTTGGAAGAATCCAAGTATGGTGGAGAGGTTAAACTGAACCTGAGAAAAGTGATTTCAGAGAGAGAGAAATTGACTTTCTGACCTTATAAGGCGAGTGTGGCTTCACAAAAAGCTCAGGGAGGACGTAAAAACCAAAAAAGAGATGTACAGGAAATGGAAAAAAGGCCAGGCTACCAAGGAAGAGTACAGACAAGTAGCAAGGAAATGCAGGGATGGCATTAGGAGGGCAAAAGCTGAGAATAAGCTGAGGTTAGCTAGAGACACTAAAAGCAATAAAAAAGCATTCTTTAGGTATGTGAGTACCAAAAGACATAGTTGTACAGCTCCACAGTGGAGATGGAAAAATGATAACAGAGGACAAAGAAAAGACAGAGGTTCTCAATTCCTATTTTAGTTCCGTCTTTTCCCATAAGACAGACTATGAACTTCCAAACAAATTGGAAGTGCAAGACAGGATTGCAGCTAGAGATAGATAAACAAATAGTCAAGGAATACCTTACCACCTTGAACGAGTTCAGATCTCCAGGGCCAGATGAACTGCATCCAAGAGTACTGAAGGAACTGGCTGAAGACCTCTCAGAACCGCTATCCATTATTTTCTTGAAATCATGGGAAACGGGTGAGGTGCCTGAGGATTGGAGGAGGGCCAATGTTGTCCCTATCTTCAAAAAGGGCATAAAAGAGGAACCTGGGAACTACAGGCCAGTCAGCCTGACATCAATCCCAGGCAAAATTCTGGAACAGACCGTAAAGCGGTCATTGTGCAAGCACCTAGAAAACAATGCAGTAATAACTAGAAGCCAACACGGATTTGTCAAGAACAAATCCTGCCAAACTAATTTGATCTCGTTTTTTGATCAGATAACTTACCTGATAGACAGAGGGAATGCTGTAGACGTAGTATATCTTGACTTCAGCAAAGCTTTTGACAAAGTGCCCCATGATATCCTGATTAGCAAGCTAACTAGGTGTGGGCTGGATAGATCAAGCGTTAGGTGGATGCACAATTGGCTACAGAATCGTACTCAGAGGGTGATGATTAATGAGTCCTTCTCTAACTGGGAGGAGGTAACTAGTGGGGTACCCCGAGGCTCAGTCCTGGGCCCGGTGCTCTTCAATATTTTTATTAATGTCTTGGATGAGGGAGTGCAGGGAATGCTTGTCAGATTTGCAGATGATACCAAATTGGGCGGAATAGCTAATAACCTAGAAGACAGAAACAAAATTCAAAATGATCTTGATAGGATGGAGCACTGGGCCGAAAGCAACTGAATGAAATTCAACAGGTATAAGTTCAAAGTACTGCACCTCGAAAAAAGAAACCAATTGCACAGTTACAAGATGTGGGATACCTGGCTCAGCAAAACTACGAGCAAGAAGGATCTTGGAATTGTCGTAGATCACAAGCTAAATATGAGCCAACAGTGTGATGTGGCTACAAAAAAGGAAAATGCTATTTCAGGCTGCATTAATAGAAGTATAGTTTCCAAATCCCGCGAGGTGCTACTCCCCCTCTATTCAGCACTGGCTCGGCCTCACCTTGAGTATTGTGTCCAGTTCTGGACACCACACTTCAAGAAGGATGCTAACAAATTGGAACAAGTTCAGAGGAGGGCGACAAGGATGATCAGGGGGCTGGAAACCAAGCCTGATGAGGAAAGGCTGAAAGACTTGGACAGCTTTAGCCTTAAGAAAAGAAGACTGAGGGGTGATATGATAGCACTTTTCAAATATTTGAAAGGCTGTCAAACAGAGGAGGGGAAGATCTGTTCTCGTTAAAGGAAGCCATGTATTTCGGTTAAATATCAGGAAAAACTTCCTAACTGTTAGAGCCATACGACAGTGGAACTAGTTACCTCGGGAGTTGGTGAGTGCTCCAACACTGGAGGCATTCAAGAAAAACTTAGATAATCACCTGGCAGATATGCTTTGATTGTATTCCTGCATTGAGCAGGGGGTTGGACTTGATGGCCTTGTAGGCCCCTTCCAACTTCACTTTTCTAGGATTCTATAAGCACCAACACTTGAGAGCTGGGAAGGGAGATCTGAACTTTTGATGCTGCCAGTCAGGACCAAATTAAATGACTCTCAAGAGAAGAACTTTAAACTCCATCATGGTGAAACAGACATTTAAAAGGGCTGCTATTTCTCGTGTAAAATTTTTAAAGGTATTTTAAAAAATAGAGAATAGATATTTGGAAGCATAATCATTTGAGCTGTGAAATTACTATTTTTTGCTTTGTGGCTGGGGATGGTCTTACTTGACGTTAGCAAAACTTTGGTGCCTATTTCACCCATCTTGTCACTTTAACATTGTTTAATAATTAAGAAAAAAAACTCCAGAGATGCTGTGTGCCATCAAGTCACTTCTGATGTTTGGTACCATATGAGTTTCTGACTTTTAAATGTCCTATCATTTTCAGCTCTGCTTAGATTTTGCAAACCAACAGCATCAAGTTGTTCTCTCTTTCTACTGCCCAGCCCCCAGCAATATTGTCTTTTCCATTAAGTTCTGTTCATATCTTGCAAACTAACAGCTGTGGCTTCCTTTATTGAGAGAATCCATCTCATCTTAGGTCTTCCTTTTTCCTATTGCTCCACCTCACTTTTCCCAGCAATATAGTCTATTCTGGTCACTTCTGTATTTCTAATATATTTATTTTATTTTTAATTTTTTAAAAGTAATTTTAACCCATCATTCTCCTTAAAAAGGACCCTTACATCATAAAAAAAATATAAAACTAAAAACAATTAGTATACAGATACTAAAACAAATGCTGCACTACGATAAGGTAAACAAAACCAATACCAAAACCACATTCAAAGCAGGCACAACATCCATTTAAAACCTCACTTCAGTAGCCAGTCATTAAGGGAAAACTTGGCTGAAGAGAAAGGTCTTTGCCTGTTTTCTGGAAGGGCAGCAAAGATGGGGCCAGCCCAGCCACCTGTGGGAGGGAGTTCCAAAGTCTGGGAATTGCAGTAGAGAAGGCTCTCTCCTGTGTTCCCACCAAACACACCTGTGAAGGTGGTGGGACCAAAAGAAAGGCCTCTCTTAATTATCTTAACACCCAGGTAGGCTCACAATGGGAGACACAGTCCTTGAGATGGATTGGAACAAGTACTTTGAATTGTACCTGGAAACAGATTGGTAGCCAGGTGATTTGCTATAACAGGAGTAGGTGGGGTATATGATCTTTGTGACCAGCCCAAGTTAGCAATCTGGCTGCCATGTTTTGGACCTCTGAAGTTTCTGAACACTTGGTAGAGTGTTGCTCATTTTTGCTGTAGTGCTCATTTTTGCTGTAGTGAGAGTTCAGGCTTGACTTTTCTGCTTTTCTGGCTCTTTTGTATATGTACAGCTCTCCACCACATTTCAAATGAGTTAATTTTTGTCCCTGTCTTCACTATCTTTCTTTCACATTGGATGATTTTGACCTCGTTTTCCAGTGACACTCTTTGCTAATTCCAACCTCTCCCCCTTTTTTTTTTAAATTTCAGAAGCCAAAAGAACATATTTTGGAAAACATGCAGACAATGTGTCCATAGAGCTTTTGGTCTGATATAGCTTTTCTTTCCTAGCTTGCCTAACTCAAGGAAAGAGTTTGGAAATTGAAAAATGGCTTTCTAGTCTGCATTCTGTGGAGCAGGCATGGTAACATTAGTTTACCAAAGAGGTTCAAGGGTGTGTATGTTTCTCCATTGTACAGTGGTACCTCGCAAGACGAATGCCTCGCCCGACGAAAAACTCGCAAAACGAAAGCGTTTTGCGATTGCTTCCGTGACTCGCAAGACGGCTTCTTCTATGGCCGTGCTTCGCAAGACGATTTCTTTTTCGCAAGACCGATGCCTCGCAAGACGAAAATAAATCGTTCGTCTTGCGAGGTTTCCCATAGGAATGCATTGCAATGCATTCCTATGGGAAACCGCTTTTCGCAAGACGAAAATTTCGCAAGACGGCGCTACTCGCGGAACGAATTACTTTCGTCTTGCGAGGCATCACTGTACAGTTGTACATACTCACACCTTTTCTTCACCATTTCATAAAGTCCAAAACAGCTCTTCAAAATATTTTGGCAAAGAAGGGACTGCAGCCACATACAAGCTGTTCTTGTTTCCGTCTTCTCCCAGGAACATACAGATCATATACTCATCTTCTTGTATCCTTTAGCACTGGGTAAATTCTACGTGAGGGAAGTTTCTATTGGAATTTGTGTGTAGTGTATGTATATTTAAACTCCTGATTTAAAAAGTCAAGGAATTCAGTTCTTCAAAAAAAAACCTCCAGTTTATGAATATGAGATATTATGTTTCTCTACCCATGATTCAAAAAGCTGGGAAATGGCGTGATATTGCTGCACAACATAATGTCCGTATTGCGAGCAGGAAAAATGATGCCAAGCTTTACATAGCAAAAGGCAGCCTGAATGTTGACAACCTAAATGGGAGCAGTCAATATGGTCTACGGATACCCTTTCTACTCACCACCATTCAAGCTTTTTGAAAAACAGCGCTAACTATTGCTTTGTATTTGGGTTAGAAGTGGTTAACTGATGAGAAAAGGAGTCATCTTCTGGGATTCTCCCTTGCATGGTATAACTTTGTGAATGATAGTGAGCACAAGAAGGTATCCTGTAATGTAGACCATCTTCCCCTGCTTCAGTAGTAGGTACATTACTCTCCAAATGAGGTTTCAGTAGAGGGTCTGGAGATGGGGTTATTAAACTGCTCTTGAGAATGGACCTCCAACATGTTTGAAAGGATAGTTTGTTCAGTTAATAATACAGTGGTGCCTCGCAAGACGAATGCCTCGCGCAACGAAAAACTCGCAAGATGAAAGCGTTTTGCGATTTTTTTGGTGCCTCACAAGACGACTTTTTCTATGGCCGTGCTTCGCAAGACGAATTTTTTTTTGCCTTTTTTTCCCCAATGCATTCCTATGGGTAACCGTACTTCGCAAGACGAAAATTTTCGCAAGACGACACGACTCGCGGAACGAATTATTTTCGTCTTGCGAGGCACCACTGTACATACTGTAGTTGGAAGTCAGTTTATTAATTGATTTCCAAAATCTCTGAGTCTTTGCTTTGGGCTGCCATTAAAAGTTCATTCCATTGTATTTAGTTATATAGATGAACATTTTATATGTCAATAGTTTCTCGTAGTTAGAGAACCAGTGTGATGTAGTAGACAGAATGATGGATCAGGACTCATGAGACATGAATTCAAATCTCTGCTTGGCCATGGAAACTCACTGGGGGGAGGTAATAGTAAAACCGCTTCTTAAATGGTTCACATACCCTGATAAATAATAAACCTTATTAAGTTCTCTACGTTGGATGTGACTTGACAGTACTGTGAAGAAATGCAAAGAGCTGAACGATCTCCACTTTTGTTACAGCCTGCTTGGCTGATGAGAATAGTACTAGCTGGTACAGAGTGATAAATCAGTTCTCATGAGAGGACACTTATCAGAGTGAAATGGAGCCAAGGTTACCTTGGACTACCTAGTGGAGACAACTTAATTGCCAATTAGTTTCAACTGTTTCTTTCTAGAATGGGTATGCAGAATTGAGAACTGAATTGTGATGGGTTATAAAGTGCCATTATTGTTGCTGACAGCAAAGGTAAAAGAAGAGAGGAGTGTAAAACCAAAAAGGGACTTGGGTCTTTAGATTTCAGCTCATTATTTTGTTGGTGATATTTTGAACTCTATGTAAGCTCAGGAGTTTATGTCTATAAGAAGCCATTGGTGTAAATAGAATAGGTAAGCTAGCTTTGTTATTTTTCTTGCGTGGTGATGCTTTCCTAAAGTGTTCTTGGTTCAATTTATAACTGGTTTAATTCTCTAAAAGTAATTTTTCTGTTTAATCTGGGATTTTTCTATTTCTTTGAAAAAATCTTCTCCACACTTGTAGTGCTTATAGAGAGTATGGTGTGGTGGGAAGAGTGGTCCCAAATCCACTTTTGGCTCCTTGGCCATCTGTGCAGTTAAGAGTTATGTTGTTCTCCCCTACAAGGTTGGTTTTGGCTCTGACAGAAAAGACTTGCTAACACAGGCAGGAGTGCCAGCTGCCAGAGGACTCGGGCCTCCAAGACTAAACCAGATTTTGCCCTGGGCAAGTTCCTTTATATTATGGCAACAGTTCCAGGGTTTTCTTGGTAGAGAACACACAAACATAGTTTACCCTTTCCTTCTTCTGGGGGCATCCTGGGACTGTGCAGCTTGCTCATCACCACACAGGCTGATTTCTTCTCCCGGGAGGCACAGTGGAGAATCAAACTCCAAATGTCTGGCTCTGTAGTCAGATGCTTAAACCACTGATTTATCCAGCAGGTTATAGCACATAGGACACTGCTAGAATTATTTTGTAACTGACAATAAGAAAAAAATAATCTGGTGGCTTGGATACAGATAACCATTTACCTTGCATGTTACTAGTTAATATCTTGTTCCTCTCCTATTAAGGGATATCATCTTAGTTTGACATTGGATGCAGCAGCTTGAAACAATAACATGCTGCTTCCAAACCAGTCTCCAAGGTCACTCAACAAACAATAAATTATTCTCTGTCCTTAATTTCCTTTTATGTTTATTTTATCCTGAATGATCAGCTATGACAATCTACACTTTCTGTTTTTGTTACATCAAGTTTTCTTTCTGCATTTTTGTACTTTTAAAATTCTTGGTCTTTATTCATTTACCCTAGTACTACTTTGTTGGTCACCATATCATAGAAATTTTTACCTTGCTGCAATAAATCCATAGTATAAATGTTTCTAATTTTTGTATACTAAAGTTTGTGAATCTGTGCCATATATCAGAACTGAAAATACACAGCACTGTGTCCTTTCCCAGTGCCAATTTTAAAGTTTTGTTATATATTATGTTTGTCATCTTAAGGAAGCTGCTGTAGGCCATCTCTATTCAGACTTTTGTTGTATAGCTGTGGTCCTATTGCTCATTCATCTGTGGCTACATGCATCTCCCAGTATATTCCACATTTTCATTTTGGATCTTTAGCTGCATTTCTTGTGCTTCTTGCCTTTTACAGATTACCGTAAACATAATCTTCTTTCATTTTATATTCATCTCCTGCCACTGCTTCACATTTCTTGTAAATTCTTCTATGTATTATCCAGAATTCTGTTTGGAATAGTGGGGTCTCATGCCCCATGGGCAGAGTGCTCCGCATTATTGGAGTTGCACAGGCTGGAGGTTGCCTCATTTGAACCAATGGGGTTTATGCTTGTGTGAAGTAGTAGTGAATATCTCCTTGCATGAGATCTGGAAAACTCCATCCTCTCCCACCATGGACTGTGGTACAAACAGAATGAAAAGAAATCTGTCCATTATCTTTAAGAAACCAATAAAAAGTGCCTCAGTAAGCTTTCAGGTTTTTTCCCTATAATCACTAAAAGTGTTGACATCTCCTTTTTTATATATATAATGTAATACAGGTTGATATTGACTGAAAAGATGCATTAAAACATTGTAAGTCATTGACTTTTTTAGGTTTAATATGATTCTGAAAAAGCGGTACCCAGGAACCTTGTCATTTTTAATAGCTATACTGCTTTGGAGATTTCTGTATTTTCAGTCCAGTATCAACATCAGACACAAAAATTTATGTTATTTTTAAAAAATCTTCAAACATTTCTTCACTGTACTCTCTATACTATGATCTTACCTTTGACATAAAATATCAGAGAATTATTACTATCTTTCAATAGTATACCTTGTCATTTTTAATGTGCCTTCTACTTCATAGATCTTTCTTTCCACAAAAAGGAGTTGTGGATTTATTTATTTATTTTATTTATTTATTTTATTGGATTTCTACCCCACCCATCTAGACCAAAGGTCTACTCTTTATATAGGTTTTTTGTTTTTATACATTCTTCAGACCACTATTTTTCTTCAAGTTCCCTAATTTTCTTTTGGATGTACAGTAATTGGGTAATTCTCTATATCTGATCTCTCTCCCCGCACCCATCTTCATCTCTTTTCATCTCTTTTTCTTTCTCTAATATTTCTTCCGTCATCCACTTCTTTTTGTTCATTTGCATTTCTATGTTTGAGGTTGGTTTTGGTCACATGTACTAATACTAGGGAATAATGTATTACCTTTGCTTTTACAGTACTATTTTGTCATTTTTCTGATTTTTCCTGAATGGACTTAGTGTCTCTTGTGAAACCAGTGTGAAACTTCCTGAACCCACTACCTGTAGATCCATAATCATATATTGTCCTTGGCCCTTTTCTTAATATTTGAATTTCTTAATATTGTGCAACCCACATACATGATGTATATTACAAATTTGTTAAGTATACCTCAAACTTAAATTTTGTATTTAGCTTCCTCTAATGGGTTTTAGAGTAACAGTTCTCAAATCTTGAGTAGAAAAAGTAGGAAGAAGCTGCACAAACTGTCATATGTGCATAATTGTGATTTTAAATCTGTGTATTTAATCTGCTTTAAGGGATCATAAGTGTGTGCACCCTAAGCAATCATGTTGAAGTTCTGGGAAGTTCAAATGCTGTAATATTACTGAACCTGAATAGTTTTTAAACCTAGATGGAAGACTGCAAGAGGAAGCCGTCTATAATTTGGATGGGTTGTAATATCTATTAAGAATGTAAATTCATAATATTAAGAATTTAAATTTGTTCTTTTTCACTTTTTGATATGTGCACAGGTTGGTCTCTTTCTTAGAAAGGACAGACCTGGTCATAGTATTTCACTATATAGCATGATCCAGATTGGATTATCCTAATGTATTCCACATGGAATGTTTTTATAGACCATTTAGGGATTTTGCTAGGTTCAGAATGTAGTTGCCTGAATTCTAACTAGAGACAGGCAGATAAAAGTATAGAAGTCCAGTATATACTTCAATACTGTTTGATGAACAGTTTGGGATTCTGTTCCAAAGTGTTGATTGTTAGTATTAAAGATGTAAATGGCCTCGAATGGCATTTCTTAAGGATTGTTTTTTCTCATATAACCTACTCTGCATAATTTGATCAGCAGTAAAGAGCCTATTCTTCTTCTTTGTGGTCTCTGTGAATGCACACTAATGGGTTTTATCTGCACCTGCGCAGAGGTTTCCGGAATCTTCTAGAGCTTAACACTGTTCGCTAGGACTGCCCCCCTAGTACACGTGGTCCGCCCATCCTGGCAAGTGCCTCAGTTCCTTTTTGCTGCAGCTGAGGTTTCTTCTCTTCGACGAGCTCCGTTCGCTATGGCGTTCAAAAGGAATTTGTGAGAGACTTTGTGCTTTTTTCTCCTCTCCACCGCCCCCTTCCCCCCCTTTTCCCCTGTTTTCACTCTTCTTATCCCTTTTTGATAGTTTATGGCCTCTTCTGGGCCATAAACTATCAAAATTTTACTTCGTGCCCCAGTAAAATTCCTCTGACCGACGGCCACGACTCTTGTCTCTTCTGCCTCGGTGAGGCCCACCAGCCAGCTTCTTGCCCTATTTGCAAGAAGTTTACTAAGCAGGCTCTTAAATTAAGACAGCAGTGTCTCCGTTCTTACTTGTGGGAACGTTCTCTTCGCCCTTCACTGAATATGGAATCCGTACAGCCGCCACCACCTCCGTTACCATCTCCGGACGTTTCTGTGGCCTCCTCAGTAAAGTCCAAGTCCAAGTCTAAACTGCTTGCCAAGACTAAGTCTGGTGGTTCGACACCCAAATCTACACTGGTACCGAAATCTCCCTTGGTACCGGAACATCAGCCGAAACCGAAGAAATCCAAAAAGTCGTCTTCTGCTGCACGGCCTATTAAACATCAGAAAGACAGACTGGTCTCTTTGGTACCACTTCATGAGCAGCAAACTATCTGCCTTGATTCCGTTTCGGTAGACGACGATGATTATCTACCTCCACCATCGGGACAACCACCATCACCTCTGTTGGCACAGTCCCCATCTTGGGCCAGTACTTTGGCTGACGTTACTGTGCGTCCAAAATATGACCAATCGAGCCCTTCGGGTTGCTCCGTCTCCGTGTGTCAGTCGGATTCAGCGTCAACTTTGCCTGATCTGCAACCACCGCGCAAGCAGTCCAGGAAGACACATCATACACCGGAGACTGGTCACTTGGATGTCGATGCCCCTCACCATCAGGGATCGACAGGACTTCTCGCATCGCATGATTCTCGTACGCGATACCGTTGTCCTAAAAGGGTTACTCTATATGAGCCGCCCACTTATTATCAAATGCCATCATCACGATATCGACACCACCGATACCGCTACGGACATCCTGATATGGAAGTTTATGTCGAACCTAAACAACCTCGATACTCTTATTATTACTCTGATTCTGATTCTGACTCGTTTCAGTACCGTCCTCGATATCAGCACTCCACTTCTGATGACTCCCCGGTCCCCCCCACCGGTACTGAAGCACTGTAAATCGTCTCGCAAAAGGAAACAGGTCTTGGCACAGGACCTGCCTCAACCACCGATACCGAAGCACTCTAAACCATCTACAACACCTGCGGTACCGCAGGAGGCCACATCATCGGTACAGGCTACTACCACTTATACTGGCCCTTCCCAATACCACACCAGATTACACGGTCCCATCGTTCTCACCGCGCGAAGGCTCAACATACTGCTCCTCGAACCTCACTTACCAAACGGAAAATTACCAAATCAAAACCTGTACAAACTGCAGTATTAGATGTTGAACCCTCTCCATCTCAAACCTCGTCGTCTGCATCCTCTGATACTGACACCTCAGATTCCTTTCTACCCCCTGAGTCACCGCCAAATTTGCCAACTCCGGACTCTGATGTTGCGGATACGAATCCTCCTTCTCCTTCGGAGGATTTTTCATCTTACTCACAACTGGTTCTACGCATTGCTAAGGCAATGGACTTAGATGTACAACAACCAGTGCAGTCTGAGTCTGACACAGTCTATGAGGACATTAACGAAAACCAGACCCCCCCCCCTTCATATGGGGTTTATTCCATCTCTCCTTAAATTGATTAAGCAAACATGGGCTAAGCCATCCTCGGTCCAGCAGATCTCGAGACGGGTCAAGAACCTATATAAAACTCATGGTGACAATACAGACTTCCTTTCCAAACATCCACTCCCAAATTCAGTTATAGTAGACGCAACTCAGAATAGAGCTAGAAATCGCTCTAATGCAACACCGAACAATAAAGAAGGCAGAAAACTTGATATTATTGGATGTAGGGTATACTCTCTGGCTTCTTTCACTCTTCGTGCTGCAAACTACCTTGCAGCCATGGGAGCGTACCACAGGTTCTTATGGAACAAGGCGCTCCCTTCACTCCAATCAGCACAGGGTGAATATAAACCAAGAGGCCTGGCCTTTCATCAGGAAGCAATGGCTTTAGCTCGCCAAGAGCGCATCACGGCTAGACATATCGTAGAGGCTGCCTCAAGACACATGGCTACCGCTGTCGCCCTTAAAAGGCATGCCTGGTTACGCTCTGCACATATTTCTGATGATTCCCGCATGCGTATTAAGGACTTACCCTTTGATGGGGTTGGCCTCTTCGATACCAAGACGGATGAAATTCTTCACAACCTACAGAAAATGAGAAAAACTGCAATATCTTATAATACACAATCCTACTACAAACCACAACGCTATCAATGGCGTCAACCATATCCCTACCAACAATACAAACCATTTGTTGACAGAGATACTTACCTCAGTCTGCCTCATCCTTCCAGCCTCGCCAGAACAATCAGCGTCAACGTCCACATCAGTACTTTCGTAGACATGACAAGAAACCAAAGCAAAATTTTTGACTCTTATCCAGCCCAGTTCTCTACTCTTCACTCCCCTCGTACTTATTTGACTCGCCTAGCACCTCATTTCACATCGTGGGCAACCATCACCACAGACAAATGGGTACTCACCATCATTGCCACAGGTTATGCAATAGAATTCGCCACCCTCCCGCCATCAAGAACTGTTCTTACTGCACTGTCTCACATCCTGAATCTCAAGGTCCAATCCCTCCTCTCAAGAGATGCTATATCACTAGTTTTTCCATCAGACGACGACCCAGGTTTTTTCTCAAGGTACTTCACAGTACCCAAGAAAGACGGAGGCCTTCGCCCTATCCTCGACCCGCGAGATCTCAATTATCACATTTTCCAGCACCGCTTCCGCATGGTAACCCTAGAACACATCCTACAACTCCTTCAGCAAAGTGACTGGTTCGCGGTAATAGACCTAACCCTATTTTCACATCAATATTCATCACGATCACAGAAAATTTATCAGATTCTCACTAGGAAACACTGTCTACGAATTCAAAGCCCTCCCATTCGGACTTTCTACCGCTCCTCGCGTTTTCACAAAGTGCATGGCCCCCGTGGCAGCCTATCTCCTCACATGAGGGATTTCCATCTTCCCTTACATAGACGACTGGTTACTCGTAGCCCCCTCCTGTCTTCAAGCTCTGCACGACATAGACTTTACTCTTTCCCTCCTAGAGAATCTGGGCCTAAAGGTCAATCGAACCAAATCTACACTCATTCCTTCACAACGGGTGAACTACATCGGGGCAATTCTAGATTCTCGATCAGCGAGAGCCTTTCTTCCCCAAGAACGGGCTATGAAACTGTACAATGCGATTCAACAATTCCGTCCCCACGCTTTGGTCACCACACACCATGCCCAATGACTACTCGGATTCATGCCATTGACAACATCAGTGATTCAGCATGCATGCCTCAAAATGCGCTCTTTGCAGGCGTGGTATCTCTCCCTCTTCAACCCAATATCAGACTCTCCCACGATGTTACTGAGAGTCACACCCGACCTAGCAGCCCAGCTAGAATGGTGGAACACACCACTTCAACTCACCATGCAAATAACCACAGACGCAAGCCCAACTGCTTGGGGAGCTCATTGCAACGGTCTCCACATTCACGCCCTCTGATCTCCCTCAGAAAAACACCTGCATATAAACAACCTAGAACTGCTAGCCATTTTCAAGGCTTTTCGTGCCTTCGAACCACTCATCACTGGTACTGCTGTTCAAATAACAACAGACAATACCACAGCTCTTTTCTATATCAACAAACAGGGTGGCACTCATTCTTTACCTCTACTCTACTTCACAGTGCAAATCTGGGAATGGTTTCTCGAACGCCATATATTCCCAATAGCAATCCATATCTCTACAAGCCAAAACCAACTGGCAGATGCCTTGAGCAGATGCATCACCCAGATGCACGAGTGGTCCCTCGACGACACCATCTTCCATCAACTTTCCAATCTCTGGGGTCACCCTCAGATAGACATCTTCGCATCGACGCAAAATGCCCTCTATATTATTCCAGAGCGGGAATCGGTCACGGCTCCCTAGGCGATTCTCTCATGACATCGTGGACACCAGGCCTAATTTATCTCTTCCCTCCTATTCCCCTTCTCCTCAGGACTATTGTCAAATTATGTCAGGAACAGGCCAACGCGATCCTCATCGCCCCATGGTGGCCCAGACAACCATGGCTCACCCTGCTCCGCTCAATCTCAACAGACTTCATCCGTCTCCCTCTCATACCTCATCTACTCACCCAGAACCAAGGTCGAACCTTTCACCCTGACCTTCACACTCTCCATTTTACAGCCTGGAGGATTCGCCCACTGTAGCTTCTATCCTAGTGAGTGCCAGAAAACCTGCGACCACTCAATTATATTCATATAAGTGGTCCTCCTTTCTTAAGTTCACGACTCAACGTCATCTTCCTACTACGCCTACGACTCTCCCCTACAATTTCTGACTCATCTCTTTAACAGAAAGCTTTCTCTTTCTACTCTCAAGGTCTACTTATCTGCCATAGTAGCCCATCAACCACGAGACTCAGATGCTGCTACGCTCTTTCGCCACCCCACTGTAAAGCAATTTCTTAGGGGAGTCTCCAACATGCAACCCACTAAACCCCACCTCCCTCCACAGTGGTCCTTGCATACTGTCCTCCAACGCCTTACGCTACCACCATTTGAGCCTATGGCTACGACTTCTGACCGCCTTCTTACGCTTAAGACCCTGTTCCTTGTCACCATCACCTCCGCTCACAGAGCTTCAGAGATCGCTGCATCTTCGCGTTGATCCTCCCTCCCTTCAATTTCACCCGGATAAAGTCACCCTTTACCCTGATGTGTCTTTCCTCCCTAAGGTTGTCTCGGATTTCCACTTTCGTCAACCCATTATCTTACCTACCTTTTTTTCGTCGTCTACCTCTGATCTGGAATGCTCTCTCCACCTTCTGGATGTTAGGAGAGCACTGGCTTTTTACGTCTCAAAATCTGCATCTTTCCGCAAATCCAAGAGACTGTTTGTTTCTACACATTTACCGCATAGATGATCTCTTGTTTCCGCCCAAACTATCTCTAAATGGATAGTGGCAACTATACGCCTTGCGTATCAATTGGTGAACAAGCCTCTTCCTGCTGGAATTAAGGCTCATTCTACAAGGGCAGTAGCTACTTCTACAGCTTTCCTCAGGGGTGTTTCTGTCCGTGATATCTGCAGAGCTGCCACGTGGTCCACACCGTCCACCTTTGCCTCACATTACCGTTTGGATCTACGGGCAAAGTCAGACGCTACGTTTGGACGAGCGGTTTTGTCAGCTGTTCTTCCGTGACGTCCCTCCGGACAGGTAAGCTTGCTAATCACCCATTAGTCTGCATTCACAGAGACCACGAAGAAGAAAGAGAGCTTACTTACCGTAACTCTGGTTCTTCGAGTGGTCATCTGTGAATTCACACTTCCCGTCCATCCTCCCCTCTGTCTGTCACGTCAGAATTTTTATACAGCGGCGGACTTTGTGGGAACTGAGGCACTTGCCAGGATGGGCGGACCACGTGTACTAGGGGGGCGATCCTAGCGAACAGTGTTAAGCTCTAGAAGATTCCAGAAACCTCTGCGCAGGCGCAGATAAAACCCATTAGTGTGAATTCACAGATGACCACTCGAAGAACCAGAGTTACAGTAGGTAACCTCTCTTTTTGTTATTTGGGGTTTGAGGTAGGCATGTAAGGCAGGATTTGTCAGTTTCCACACCTCATTTATGAAACACTACCAAATGAAGCTCACTGTTTGATCAATGTCTTTTGGCACTTGTCCCAAAGCTGACTTTTTAAAGAGATCTTTTGTGAAAACTGTGGTTTGATTGTTTGGTGATACTGAAATACTT
The DNA here is from genome assembly GCA_037013535.1 of Intellagama lesueurii. Taxonomy (NCBI): domain Eukaryota; kingdom Metazoa; phylum Chordata; class Lepidosauria; order Squamata; family Agamidae; genus Intellagama; species Intellagama lesueurii. The sequence goes on from JBAJHW010000004.1 coordinate 180,391,963, forward strand.
TCACTTGTATTTAGTTTTGCCACAGTGTGTTACTAGATTTATATTTTTAACTGAGGAATAGATTTGTGTGCATATCACTGTTTAGCTGTCTGGACAGCTCTGTGAACTAGGTATCTGGCTGTAGAGCCAGAGATTGGGAGTTCAATTCCCCACTGTTCTTCCTGGGAGAAGAGTCAACCTGTGCAGCCTTGGACAAGCTACACAGCTCCAGGATGTCCCCAGAAGAAGGGAAGGGTAAACCACTTCTGAGTATTCTGTACTTAGAAAACCCTGGAAAAGGTCACCATAAGTCAGAATTGACTTGATGGCACACAATTATTATTTATCACTGTTTTCCTCTCCTAGTAATTTGAAAGTATTGTGTTTGCAAATGAGCCCAGATCTATTGACACAGTCAGTCGAGGCAGAGAAAATTATCTGACAAGATAGCTTTAAAATCCACAATAAAATAAAAACAAAATGTTCTTTTTCTTTGTAGCCATGCAAACTAGCCTGTGGTCCTCCTCATTATTACTATGATAAAGGCTATCTAGATATAAATGTATAAATATTTGGCATGTAGTACCACTCTTATGTTTGAGGAAGTGGACTTGTCCACAAAAGCTCACGTTAAAACGTAGCAGTTAGTCTTTAAGGTGCCACAATGTTTTTCTCTTCTTTATTTTTTCATTTTTGTATTGTTCTTGCTTGACATGTTACCTAGGTGGTTTGTTATGGAAGATAAATTTTAAATGGTGTTAGCCTGATTGATGTAGTTATAATAAGGGAAAATCTGTCACAGTATTTTTAAAATGCTTTAGATGATGTCTGAAAATATATTCTGTCACTGCAGAATTGTGTTACTAAAGCTGGTTTATAAATTTTATAATTTTGTAGCTAGTCTTACTGTGTATGGCCAAAAAACTTTTCATCAGACCACACATCATCTATTGATACAGCCTAAGGCTTTACTTATAGATAATGTTGGAGTAGAATTTTTTATGTTTTTAAATTGCTTTTCATTTACAGGCCCCTGGAGCTGCCTTTGAGAAGCACGGAGAGCATCTTTCTCGGGGAGAGGGCCGTTTTGGAGTAAGCAGGAGGCGCCACAACTCTTCAGATGGCTTTTTTAATAATGGGCCCCTCAGAACAGCAGGAGGTATATAGCAGGGCTCATGCCAAGTCTACCGTACATGTTTTTTAGATTTCCAGTTTCATCCTTCAGTCAGGTGCTATAAATATTAAATGCAGAGAAGGGACAGCCTAAACCAGTTTATTTTATTGGAACTTTGGAGGTTTTCAAGTTGCACAAAGGTTTTCTGCTTCCTGTGAGAGAATCTTTCATTCTATTAAAGTTGCTGGTACTCTTTAAGGTGTGGCTGGATCCAGCTGCATAATGATTTGGCTCAGTAACTTTTGTTGACTGCAGGAGGTTGGCCATAAGAAAAGTCCACAGTGTTCTTGTATAGGTAGAGGAACTTTGTTCACACTTTACATCAGGGAATGACAACTTCTATTGGTCTAACTCTAAGGACTATTTTTGCTCTCTCCATACCTTCATGGGCCACACAAATATATAACCTTCACATACCCCGAGTCTTCCCCCACCCAAAAAAATTAGTCCCCCAAATGACAAATCAAGAGTTACATTTGTTTTCTTACAAAGGCCTTTTCTTAACCAAAAGAGACCTGTGCAGAAGAGGATTAAATTTAGAGGGCAAATAATGCTCCATTGGAGGCTTTGGTGAGGTTGATTTTCCTCTTTTAACAAAAATATAATTCTGAAGGTTTGAAGAGAGTTGAAGGGGTTGCATCTAGACCACTGGTGTCAATTTGCCTACCCTTCGGAATGGCTATAGACCTTATGTTTAGATGAAGCTGTATTTTCCAGTACTATATCAGAATAATCTCTTTTTGCATTTGGGCTTCTACAGTAGAGGTGTTGCCATGTGGATCATTTGTAGATACCAATTAGATTTATTCACACAACTGTGTTCTTTTTGTGTAGATTGCTGGCATCAGCCTTCCCTGCACCGTCATGATTCTGTGGATTCTGGTGTATCTAAAGGAGCTCATGTTGGGCTGGCTGGTAATCAGCCTGGCTGGCATGGTTCTTCAAGAGGCCATGATGGTATGAATCAGAGAGGAGGAGGGACAGCATCTCATCGGCACTGGAATGGCAATTTCCACTCCCGAAAGGGTTCAGCCTTTCAGGAAAAGCCACCTGCTGAGGCCAGAGAAGAGAAAGAAGAGAAGGAGAAACTGCAGTTTGAAGAGGAAGACTTTGTAAGTGTTCTGAATTTTTCACTACAGTTCAAGGGCATCTTTTTTTTTTTTAACCAGCCGAGGTACATTTCAGGAACACTGAATTGGTTTCTTCTGTGCTATCATGCCTCTCTGATTTGAATGAAATGTTTTATGAGACTATTGCTTTCATAAGTTGCACTGAATGTTTTTTTTTTCAGTACTATAGTGCAAAAAACCTCTGATGCTTTAGCCCTATTCCTTCATTATCTATTATCTAAGTGAGCCCACACACATTGAAAGAAATGTTCTAGTTCCCCCATTTACATCACTTTCAGCACATAAAAATGATGAGCCAGAACCCCAGATGAGAACAGCCTCTCTCTCTTCATACTGTTACTTTCATCTGCTCTGAAAGCAACTACAAAGGGGCTAGCACACTCCCTGGGCTCCACATTCTTAAATGATGATTGTGCTTAAGATGTTGGTTAGATTGCTTCAATCTGCTTGCCATTGAGACTGATATAGATTAGCCCAGGACTGGTGTATGCTTTGTTAAACATAGACATGATAGACTCCCTTTAACACATAACAAAGTTTAGTTCAAAATTCTAGCTGTAAAGTCATCTTTTCATTCCTTTCCTTTTGGAGATCATAAGATCATCATGGCTATTCTGACCTTGGACATGGCAGTTCTAAATAATGTTGTTTTACATCCAAATTAGCACTGAAGGTTCCTCAGCCAATAAATTCTTCTTTTCCTTGGACTTCTTTTCTCTTTTATTTTGTCTTGAATGATCAGATGTAATAATCTGTACTTTCATTGTTGTGTGACTAACAGTATTCCAGCTTGCTGCTTTTTAAGTGTTTTATGGTCTCTTGGCCTTTAATCATGCTCCTTATTACTCCTTATAAGTGAAATAAATGTAAGAAAATACATAGTTGGCTAATAAAGCTGTCCTGAATGTTCATATTGCTTTGATAAAACAGAAATGATACACTAAAGCAGCAGTATCTTCTGTTCTCCATTTCATTTATGACTGCCTAATGATCCTTCAAACTAGATCCCAAAGCTAAAAAAACAGCAACAGTTTCAAACATAAAATTTGGCTTAAGCAGAACTTTGGAAATACTGGATACTTAAAATATTAGATTCTCCCATATATTTATAACTGTATCTTCAGTGATACGTTATACAGCAAATAATATATGGGCCTACAAGGGAATCCTGCATGTGATCATCTGCCACTATTCCCCATTCATACCATTAGCATATTTTTATTCATCTTCCTCTGAGGTCAGATATCTTACGACATCAAGGATTTCTATTCGATTACTATCAGGAAACAGTACTGGCCTTTCCAAATAGCATGGGAGGGAAAGAATTATTTAAAGTTCTGTGGATTGAATCCAGTGACAACATTCTGTTAGTGCAAAGCGTTTATCAATGTTTTCATCCTTGTACAAGTGTCAAATCCAATACTTTAATTTCACTGGCATAAGCCGTTCCATAAGTCATTAACATTTTGTTAAGGAGCCTAATGCCACAGTATTTAAACTGCTGTACTGCAGCCAAAATTGTGCTCATGACCTGGGGTTCAATTCCAGGTAGTTGGCTCAAGGTTGACTCAGCCTTCTATCCTTCTGAAGTTGTTAAAATGAGTACCCAGCTCGCTGGGGGTGGGGGGCAGTGTGTAGCCTGCATAATTAACTTGTAAACCAGGCAGAGAGTTCTTTAAGAGCTATGGGGCGGTATATAAACAGCAATCTTCCCCCCCACACACTTTGTTAGGATGGATATGGTTTCTATTATTTCTATCAGTGGTTGCACAAGCACCATTCAAACACAACTACTTTTTCCCCTCACTAGCTTAATATTGGGTGCTTTGTTATATAGCCTTGGCATAGATATTCTAAACTGCTTCTAGCAGTAGAGTTCAGTTTCTGTAGAAGAATCCATGATGTAATGGACAGATTCAGCTATTCAGGTCAGTGAGCAGCTGGTGGAAGTTGGAAGTTGGCACGGGAAACTTCCATAATTCTGTATGACTGAAAATACAGTAATGTGAGACAGGAGGCTAAAAGAGAAACTGCCAGTCAGTGTAGAAATAGGGATGTATATCCCATATCCATTGGAAGAGAATTTGTTTATGGCATTGTGGACCTGAGAGCAGAGCATGATTATTAGGCTTGTCATGCATATAATGTAGAAGGTTGTTACTTCTTTCTGAGAAGTTGGGAATTCAGGCAGTGCTAAGAAGTTGAGAGGTGTGTTTTTTTTTTTTTACTTATTTCTCCTTCAAGCAGAACAAGTTGAGTGCATACCTTAATTATGAGCATGTCAGATACTCTGTACAGGATGGGTTCCCTTTGTAATGGGAAACCAATCAATTCTGACAAAAAAGAAGCACCAATGCTTTCTTCACAATATCCTCCTTTGAATAATTGTTTTTCAGCAGTTTACATCCTGTATTATTGTGCTTGCATTCAGATGCTGGAGCATCTGAATTTTCTTCCCTTCCTGTCATTCTGCAGCCACTGTGACACCTGAAAACCAACTCCAGAGGGTTCTTTTGTCCTCTGGCACAGATTTTGGGGTGTACAGGGGCTGGAAAATGATCATCCCTCACTTAGTCATGTCTCAGAAGAATAATCCTGCTGGCTCCTACTTAAACAGTGCATTTGGAGATATTTTCACATTTAAGTCGCAAGGAGTAAGTTTAAAAACTAATGTAGGAAGACATTAACTAGACATTTTGTATTGTGAATGGGAAATAAGTGATCTTTTGGAAAGATGTAACTTAAATTCATTGTCTGTACCAGAGTATTGAAAGGTAGCTAATGTAACATCATTTTAAAAACAAGAATGGAGGAGATGAAGGGATCCAGTAATTACAGATATGTTAGTTGATCTTTGCTGCAAGTAAATTGACCGAGAGGTTGCTTTCCTATACTCGCTTGGGGTCGCAGAGCAAAACAGGATATACAGTATTGCTAAGTTCATATGAATACAGTTGAGTTTGAAGGCTAGAATTATCTGGGGAATAATTATTATAGTTTATGCACAAAGACGCTGTTGTAGAAGTTCAGTGACAATTTATTCAGATTAGGATTAAAAACCTACATACTAAACAGTGTTGTGGCTATCAGTCTATATTAATGTAGTTTATGTCAAGGAAGTAACAGCCTAAGGATTAAATAAAGAGTAGAAATGTGCTGAGATTGGAAGTGCTTAAAAGATTCAAACTACTATTTCTTTATGGCCAGAAGATGCGCCCTACCACCTTCTTGCAAAATCTGAAACAAAACAGATTTTAAGTGCTGACAGTTGAGTGGAAGCATGTTGGAAAATGCCAGACTACAATAATGTTATATTAAATTGTTGTATTAAATTGTTCTAATTTTTCATCTTGCCACCATTCCTATCTACAGTTTCAGAGTAGCAGCCATGATAATCTGTTGCAGCAAAGACAAAAGGGTTCTGTAGCACCTTGAATACTAACAGGTTTTATTGAGTGGAAAAGTCTTTGCATGGCCCATACATTCACATAGGTGATCCAAGACTAAAATCAGAGGAGATGGAAGGAAAAGGAATGCATATGTTACAAGTAAAGAAAATCACTACAGGTTACAAAAGTGTGTGTGATATAAAACTTGTTAACCTTTAATGTGCCACAAGACTCATTTTCGTTACTGCTGCAAAATTTCTAGTTACGTATCTAGAAAGTGAGGAGACTAAAATTGTCACATGATATGAAATGCGTGTGTTTTCTTGTGCTTTTACAGCCGTCGTTGAATCCAGAAGCTGGAAAACAGAATAGCCAGTGTAAACCACTTGGCACTCCATCTGGTGTTTGGGGTAGGTATTGAGGCAATATCAATGGGGTATCTTCCATAGAAATATTAGATCAAGATGAGCTTTAATGATAAGCTTGCATTAGTACACATAAAAGAATAAACCCTTACTAGCTTAGGCCTGTTCTATTTAAAGGATTTCATGGTAACAGACTTAACTTGTTTCATCAGATTGCAATTGTAAAATCTGCTTTTAGTGAATGTTACAAATGGGGAGGACTGCATTTGAATAGCACAACTTTCTGTTCAAAACTAAAGTTGAACTATTGATTTACTAATCAATATGTGTAGTAGAGGTCAATTAGATTTATGTGTGCACAATTTCTGAGCACTCCACATATTTTGTTTTACTAGAAAATCCTCCTAGTGCCAAGCAACCTACCAAGATGCTGGTCATCAAAAAGGTTTCAAAAGAGGATCCTGCTGCTGCTTTCTCAGCTGCATTTACATCTGCCGGGCCTCAGCTTTCAAATGGCAACAAAACAACAACCATTGTCCCAAGTGTCTACAAAAATCTGGTTCCTAAACCTGCAGCACCTCCTTCAAAGGTATGAGGATTAGTGTGCTAGAAGATTAAAGAGGGAGGTTAAAATACTATTTGTTATCCTTAGAAGAATTTCTGATGGTAAATGCTAAATAAGTGCTGTAGCATTTGCGATTGCTGTTTGTGTATATGGAAATAAGGGAATTAATGATACAGCACTCGATTGTACACTTTACCATTCTTTTCTGTCCATCCCTGTGAATGCGTATCCTTCCTGTTCTTGGTAGTCTGTGTGTCTGATTGCATGTTGAGTTGCACAATGAACTGTTCAATTGACTGTGCAACTAACTGCACATTGACCCTACAGCTGACAGTACCACTGCATCCTGGAACTGCTTCCAAGGTACAACTGCCATCTTGATGCAGATTTTGCAACAGCCTGTGCAACTTCCAAGTTACGCAGGCATAACTATTCAACAGAATTTCAGCCATGGAATAGATGTGTTATTGGTATTTTTTGACAAAAGAAGGGAGCCTGGTATTGAATCTTCAAGCATTTTTGATTTGTAGATTTAGAGGATTTTGTCACTTATTGAATGCAAACGTTTAGACCAAAGAAATTCCCTGCAATATAAGATACTGTATGTAGTCTATTCTGTTGTGCTACAAGTGGTATTTTAATTGCTCAATCTGGAAACATGCAGATCTGCAAAGCTGAATTTTCAATTTATTGTTGGTTTTGTGCAGTTTGTTGCTATCTAATATTATTGTATTTGTTGTTTCCTTCTCATTATAGACGAGTCAGTGGAAAACTAACAGAAGTGAACATAAATCAGGCTCACTCACCTCCACGCGAGATTCTGCTTTCACCAGTCCAGTATCTATAACCAAACCAGCTGTATTGGCTAGTGGCTCTGTTCTTTCCTCTTCCAAAGAGGTAAGCATGTAAAACTGTAACAAAAATATGATGAATTGGAAAGAAGTGAAAGAACATACTCTAGGATTATCCAGGTTGAGTGCCATATGTGGAAAGAAGGACAGGTTCCGCATAGGAAATAACCAGTGTATTCTGGAAGATTAGCAACACTGTTGTTTTCTCTCCAGAGTCCCTCAAGCACCACCCCTCCCATTGAAATAAACTCCTCACGCTTGACAAAGCTGATGCGCCGCACCACAGATAAGAAGAGTGAGTTTTTGAAGGCTCTGAAGGATGACAGGAATGGAGAGTTGCCAGAACGCCATGCAAGCAACAAACTGGAGGATGCAAAGGTGCACCCCTTCTTTATATTGGAAATATTAAAATATGTATTAATGTTCATTCATAGTATTAAAGTATTAATTTTTCTAAGTGTGGACTGCTATCTTCTCTCAAATTTTCTGCCAGCGCTGGCGGAGGCCCCACTCTGTGTGTGCAGGGTTGTGACCACAACCAGAATCAAACAGGCGACAACACAGCTGCAGGTGCACGACAACATGGCTGCAGGTGCGTGGCACCAATGCAGCACTGAGTAGCCGTGCACTCACACTACTTAGAGGGAAAGTTGGTGGAGGGTAAAATTACTTAGCATAGTAAATTGTAACCAGAATTGTCCCATCAGGGGAACTTAGAGAAGAGTTGAGTCCCCAAATCCCCACTGATTCAGTGGGTCTGTTCCAATTGCAACAAGATTTCAGCCTAAATGTTACAAAGCTCATCTTTACCAAGTATTCTAAAATGAGACTGAGAATATAGGTTTTTGTGGGCCCAGGCTACTAATTTCCAGTTTCTATAAAACATAGGAATAAAAAATATTACATGGAAATGCTAGTGAAAGATAAGGCGTATGTTTTGAAGGTGTGAATAGGTACAAACTAGGAAATATTTCCAGAAAGGTATACTCTGAGAACTAGGAAGCCCTGATAAAGGTCACTATATGTTGGAATTGATTTAACTGCACATTAATTGTATATTTGATTATAGGAAAAAGGCAATGTGATCTTTAAACCAAATAAAACTAACACAGGAAGGACCCTTCGTGTTTAAAAAAGAGCCCACAAACAAAAGAGGATCTCTTTTGTGTAATTTGTGTTCTGTTGGCAGTTACATGATTCATGTTTACAAGGGACAGAAAAGTTTTGCATTTCTTTTATGTTTCCTCTTTCATGTAATCTTTTTGCGCTCTTTCCCCCTTTGTCAAATTACCTGAGAAATGTTTCATCGAATAGCATCACAAGAACTGTTAGCAGCCAGCCAGCCAGTCAGAAGATGTGAGGTGGTAGTGGAAATTTTGAATCTATAAGGTGGCCTGGAAACCTGGGAGGAGTGCTTTTTTTGCCTCAGTGTTACTTGTGAGATTACTGTGTGCTGAACTGGTGCTCTCCGTCTTAGATTGCTGCCTGCCTGCCCCCGTGCTTCCATCTTGGACCCTTTTTTTTTTCTTTTCTTGATTGTTTGGGGAGGATTCCCCCATTTCTTTGGACTATTTTGGCTACTGCCAGGCAGCCTGCCTATGCCACCATACCTCCTTGAGATTATTTTTAAGATCCTTTCCCCTGTCCCTGATTTCTTTGGGAGGGGGTGTTCCTCCTCTTTTTTTATTAGTCTTTTCCTTTCTTGGATTGCCTTTGCTGCTGCCTGGCCTGCCTGATGTTGCCTGCTGGATTTAAAGAGGAGATGAGAAGGTATCACGTTGTAGTGGGGAGAGAAGTCTCCCTATATTCTAGTCGTATTGCTTGGGGGGCCAATACTACTAGAAGATTGTAAACAAAATTCTGTCTTTATTTGTTTGCTTGCTTTTCTTGGTTTTTGGGAGAGCAGGCTTTTAAAAAGAATTTGCTACTTTGTTCCTCTGTGCAGACTTCTTAAAAATGATTTGCAGGGCTTGAAAAATTTTAGAATGTCTCACCAGTCAGTCAAAAATTTCACCAGTCAGCATGACCGGACTATAGCCTTGCAATTTACATTAACAAATTTAAACTAGACACTTGTTCACTTCTATTTCTACATAACAATGCGTACAAACCCAAAATAAATTGTATTACGTACACGGTATTCACCTATGTCTTCTTAGTAGAAAATGCACTGCTGTCAGAGGTGTTGCACTTGTGTCCTTGAACATGCCTGGTAGTTTTAGCACTGAAATACCATTTATCGATGGCCTATTTAGTAGGGTTAAACTGTGGTAGTGGAAAAAGCAAAAGCACCCGGCCTCTTAAGGAGCCACGGTTCCCTCCCACCCCAGGATGTGTCCTCGTTCGGTTGAAATTAGGAGCAGGGAATCTCCATATTCCCCAGCATGGGACTACTCTACCTTCTCCTGCAGAGCTATAGCTATATGTGCCACTCAAACTCTCTTCTCACGAGAAGAGGGCAGTTTTCCTTTTGCAATGGGAGGGGGGAGGGGAGGACTACAGGATTAGAGAGAGAGAGAGAGGCGGAGGGGAAGGAGGCAGGCAGGGAATGAGCTGTGACTCGTCGAGCAGCATTTTTCACTCATCACAGACGAGTGGACGAGTGCATTTTTCAAGCCCTGATGATTTGGTTAATTTAATATTCATTTATTCTGTTAAATGTGTATATTTTTAGGGTTCTTTAGGAGACTGTTTTATTTGCTTCTATGTAGAGGTGTGAGCCAGGTGGTGGACTGTGCCAGTATGCCATTGGGCTGTATGGTGGTAGGTGCTGTTGATTGAACAGAGCTTGGGGCATTTCCCTCTTGTTCTTGATTGCTGAGTGGGTTGCTGCATGCCTGCTTCCTTGTCTTTTTTTTTTCTTTTTTCATTGCCTGGGCCCAGAAGGTTTGTTATTTTGGATGGGTGGCTGTGACCAGCCCCAACTCAGGCTTGTCTTCTTTTGAAACATCTTTTCAGTAGTGTATCTGACACCAGCAATTAACCACACCAGACCTGGTGGCTAAAGAGTGAAAATGATAACTTTTAATTATATAGGAACATAAGACTGGGGAAAAAATTGATCTCGGGTTTTCTTCAACTACAACAACCAATTAAGATAATTCATACCCACGAATTCCTTATCTTTTTCCCTAACTTTAACATTTGCTTAATTCTATATTCTCCCTTTTCATCATAACCTTTATATTTTATTTTTTTCCTTTTGTCCCTCAAAACCTACAGGCTCCTCTCTCTTTATTACTCCAGCCCTCGAGCCTCCTCCTCCTTCAGGCTCCAGGATAGGCTGACTGTATACACCACCCAGCCAGTCACATTGCTACCCTGTTAACAAGCGGATTAGACAGGGTTTCCTTCACAGTGACACTGAACTCATGCCATGTTTTAAATGTGATAATATAAACTAGTGCCTGCATAGGTCTGATTATGACTTTTCTCCTCATTACTGTTAACTGCTTTTGGAGTAGATTGATTCTTTGTTACCTTGCCTCTGCTTTTTTCAAGTAATTTTAAAGAGTTATTTAGGTCTTTTGTGGTGCCAGAAAACATGCAGAGTGAAAGGACATACATAAAAAAATACAAAAATGAAATACACATAAAAATACAAAAATGAAATACACATCCCTAAACCTAACCTATATTCAAATTTTATAATTTTTTTAAAAAATGTTGTTTTTAAATGCAAGAAGAGATTAGCTCAGTGAAATGCTTCTCCCCATGTGCTAACCCAGCACTTCGAGGTATTTGGTATGTTTTCACCTTGAGGAAGAGATAATGAAGGCAAGACTGCTGTCCTTGGAAGCAGAGAATGGTTGTTTTCCACAAAGCTTGTCCGTGGTTTGATAACTATGCACAATAGCTTCAGCAGATTGGGGTGATCTTGCTTCCATCTCTGCTGTACTTACTGATGGTTTGTAAATTCAATTAAAGGCAAATTGTATTCAACACTGTGATGAAGATCTGTACATAATCCTGATTGCAGAATGTAAGTATACAGCCTGGGAATTTGCACAGACAGCATATGCCTTGTACGCCTGAATTTCACTTGTAGAGTTGTTCTGCCATTTTATTAGCATTACCAGAAACATCTTAAAAAGAAGTCCCTATAACATAAAAAGGTGAGATTGATAGTCAGAAAACCTGGATTCATATTGGCTCTTTTGCTAAGAGTATATAAACTGGTCACAGTGTAATCATATGTGTACTTTGTTCAGACATCCCCTTATATTAAATTAGGCTTATTCTGAACTAAGTGTATTTAGTACAGCTGCTGTAAGTCATACATGATAATACTGGAGTAGTTGATTAATGCCATGATAAGAAAGTGCTTAAGTCCCACAGAATATCCATCTAACTCTTCACCCCTCATTACCATGTGATGTTGAAATTTGTGATTTTTGCTTCACATTCCTCAGATCACTTTTCTGTATTTTTTCCCCTCCTCTCCCACTAGATGGAAGAGGGCAACACACCAGAACCAAAGGAAAACTGGGAAGAGAATTGCCATCAGAATGGTCTTTCTCTGCCTCTGGAAGAGGGGAAAAACCTATCTCACTCATTAGAAGCAGAACACAGGTGAGTGAAGGCAACCAGCTAAGAAAGATTTCATTCCATAATCACTGTGTATCAATAAGATTGATGAACTAGGCTTTTGTGTGTGTTCTGTGCCATCAAGGCAGAACTGACTTATAGCGACCCTAATAGGGCTTCCAAAGTAAGTGAGATATTTAAGGAGCAGTTTTACTAGTTCCACTCCCTCAGTGAATTTCCATGACAAAATGGGTATTTGAACTCTATTCTCCAGAGTCCTAGTCCATCACTTTATCCACTGTACCACACTGGGAATCTTTTACTGCTTAGACAGGAGTAAAAGAGAAAGTGTATCTTCATGTGCCACTAACAACACATACTGTTCCTGTACATGTTAAACAGTTTGAGCTTGTTCTTCTGCGATATTGTGCCCTCCTGCTAACCCTTTGTGCCTGCTCATACACTGGGGAGAGTCAGTGTAAACCAATGCTGGGCAAGTGTGGTTTTCTATATGTTCTTGGATTGCAATTCCCATCAGCATAGCCATGGGGGCGGGGGAGGAGATTATGGAAATTGCAGTCTAGCAGTACTTGAAGGACCTAATGTTAACAGTGGGATAGATGTATTTTTACCATTCTTTGCATATGAGTACATTGTTTTTATGAGAGATAGTAGCAGGATTCCCCAACCTGTTCCAGGTAGTTATAAACCTAGATTTTTTGTTTTGAAGCAGCTCATAATCTCATGAATCCTCCCCAGTGGTTCCTGAGTGTCAGTTAGTCTCACTGGATGAAGTCTCTGCACAGAAATAATTCCACCTGTGATGTTTAGGAGTGTCCACATTTGAACAGAGATGAATTTAAAAAGCAAGATGTATTTGTCTTTTGCCCTTGCATGGGCTCTGTTGACAATGCTGCTGTTGCCACCAAGTAGACATTGGGAGACCTTTCTATTGCATTTTGCTTTAGCAGCATTAGCAAAAGATAGAGAGCATAATGGGCTGGTTTAAACAGGGCCTGCTGCTCACTCATTTTTCTTACAATTATGCTGACAAGAACATAATTAATAGGTAAACTAATTCCTATATTGTTAATGTACCTAAAGTTGCTTGAGGCAGTTGTTCTAATTAAAGGAATCAGGTGGTGATTTATTTTTTTTCTTTCCTCTTCTCTCCATGGTACTTTTCATCACAATCTCCTTCATGAATGCATGAATGGTTCTGCTAACCTTTTTACCCAGGCTCCGTCCTTAGACTATTCTCATCACTGAAGAATATGGAAACACTACACAGAACGTAACAAATCACTGCTAAGATCACTGGTAGACAGCAACAGGAAAAATAGGAACACAATTCATCTTTTATATTTTATGAGGGGTGATCTCTTTGCTCTTTTATCTTCCATCTCTGCTTCTTTTATTTCCTAGATTACTGAAAGCAATGGGATGGCAGGAATACCCTGAAAATGATGAGAATTGCCTTCCCCTCACAGAAGACGAACTCAAAGAGTTCCAAATAAAGTCAGAGCAGGTATGTACAACTGCTGTGGTTATGTGCTTATCATATCAACTCTTCAAGCCTGAGGTCTGACATGGGAAGTCATAGTGATTATGACTGCAGCAGAAATATTTGCTGAAAGTTAAATGATCTTGTTTGCTGTATCTGACAGGCAGTGATTGGGAATGAAAATTTCCTGGAAGATTTTCTAGTGCATTATTTTTCCTCAGAAAATTTTCCATTTCTAAAAAAAAATGTTTCATAAAATTAGTTAATACCGTAACAGTGAATAAATACCAGTACAATATTAGGCAAGCTTGGCAGTTTCAAAGCTATCATAAACAACGTCATTCTTGTATTCTTAAGCAAAACTTAAGTCGGAACCCAATTTAGTTACATTCTCTGTGTTATGAGATTATATATAGGAAGTATGTCTGAGAATGGATATATGTTTTATTGATTTCTCAATTAAAACTGCAGATGTACATAATCAAACCAGTGTCAAGTTATGAACTCATGTTTTGACAATGCAGGTCAGATCAAAATGGAGCTGGTATGAATCCTATTGACAATTCACACATGTGTAAGGGAAATTAGATACAATTTAGTGGCAAATTGGGACATGGAGGCACTGCGGGTTAAACCGCAGAAGCCTCTGTGCTGCAAGGTCAGGAGACCAGCAGTTGTAAGATCGCATCCACGCGATGGAGTGAGCTCCCATCGCTTGTCCCAGCTCCTGCCAACCTAGCAGTTCAAAAGCATGTAAATGTGAGTAGATAAATAGGTATCACCACGGTGGGAAGGTAACGGTGTTCCGTGTCTAGTCGCGCTGGCCATGTGACCACAGAAACTGTCTACGGACAAACGCTGGCTCTACGGCTTGGAGATGGGGATGAGCACCGCGCCCTAGAGTCGGACACGACTGGACTAAATGTCAAGGGGAACCTTTACCTTTACCTAGTGGCAAATTGCTGCTCATTACCATGTCCAGGAATGCTACCAATACCTTGTTAATAAGCAGGAATTTGCCACGAAGACTTAAATGATTTCCCTAACACAAATGTAAACTGTTGTGCACAACAAGCCTGTTAAGTCTCTTAACTACCACACTACATTTGACCTCCAGTTAAGATTCTGTGTGATCCTCCACTACATTTTAGATTTACAAGACAGGAGTGCAGGCATGCTAAGGATACCTGTGAGTGGGAGAAGGGTATTAGAGAGAGTGACTTGTCCAGGATCACACAGTGATATCACTGTGCAAAGAAAGGTAATCAGAGTTCAAATATTTATAAACTTTTCGGAATTTGGTTTAGTAAATTTAATTCAGATAAAATATGCTAAATGAAATCAGTTTACAGCATTGAAAAATATTCCAATTCAGAATTCCTCAGAAAACCCAGACCACTGTTAACACAACATATATGCACTTTGTATATGAGTATAATTTGGATGAAGTTTGCTTTGATCTTAACTGTACACAAAGAGAAACAAAACATGAAGCACCTTCTTTCTTTCTTCCAGCTAAGAAAAAATGGCTTTAGGAAGAATGGATTTCTTCAAGGCCGTTGCAGCAGTCAACTGTTCTCCCACTGGAGAAGCACTTTTAAGTCAGAGTTTGAAGAATCAGACACAGAAACAAGCAGCAGTGAAACTTCAGACGATGATGCCTGAACATGGGCACCACAAAATAAAAACAAAATTCACAATATAAATCCAACCCAGCAAACTCAGTTTGTAGTTCAGCACATAAATGTTTGGGGTTCAAATGAAGCAGAGTTTATTCTGTCTCGAGTCTGTTCAGTTTCTTTTTATTGTTGAAAACTTCATGCACAAGGGAAAGAATTATATCCCAAAGAAGAAGGCTATTTGGCTTATTAGTTTTTTGTTTTGCCCTATGCTTCATAGAGACCAGTCCATGCAGATGGGTGACCCATGGCCTTCTGGAGCAAGGCTTCGGTTCAGTCTCATTGGGAGCAGGATTTAAGGGACTGAGTTGGGCAGCCACAAGCTTCTCATACTGCCGTCCACATAACAAAATGCTGTGCGGCAATAATGTGCTAAAACAATCATTGTCAATGACAAAATGGCTATGGAAGTTCTAATTGTGTTAAATTAATGCTAATAACATGGAACTTTTTTATTTTCTTGGCGGCTCGGGGAGCTTCATCACTTAACCAGGCGTGTTTGGTTTTTCTTTTTTGGGTACAGCTGTAAAATATTTGGATATAGGAATTGTTTGTGTTCTTCTTGCAACCTTGATATTCAGGGTGGATTGTAAAATATAAATTTTTGTGGGATTTCAAAGATTAAGATTATTTTGATAACATTATTTACAGATTTAAAAAAGTGACTATCACATTGAGTCTGTATGAGGGGGAAAACTACTGCATCAAAAGATAACTAACTTGGAATAAATATTTTGCATCAGTTTGCCAATTCTGTGTCTCATTTCTCACAGAAAATTCCTGGAATTTAATATTTTGTTTTAATTTGATCTTCATGTTACCACTACCACCTCAAAAGTATAGTAGTACCAGGGTGCGTTCCTAAATAATCAAGATGGCTGGAGACAGCTGGGCTGAATACAAACCCTTCTCAGCCTAGGTGTGTTGGGAGACTACTTTAAGACTTCTGGCCTGACTTTTGTGTCAGCAGATGTTGGGAGCAGGTTTCCTGGCATGAGAGGCTTTAAATCCATCCCAAATGCACTACAGTCAGCACATCTTTGGATGAGGAATCTATTGGCTATTGTGATCTGTTAAGCAAGAAATACCAGCTCTGTCGTGCTTGTTTCTTTCTACATTCTCTTTATTAATAATGTATTATTAGTCCTGGTCTGAATGGAGAGAAATGTTACATAACATGTCAAACACCTATAAAAAGATGGCTAGGTAATGAAAAAATTGATACTGAACATAACAGATTGGTGTATAGTACACTGATATTTATGTTTTACTTCAGGAAAACTGGGATTTTATCCTTTAATCTGAGACACAGGATTTCAGAAGGAAAGTGTATTGCTTTGACAAACAAGAATGCTAACTATTACATATGAGGATACTGAGGTACAGGATGAGGGAAGATTATGTGCTTCAAAACTTTTTCAGCTGTCATTTTTGTGCAGTTGGAATCCAACATCCATAACACTGATGAACAAATAGTACTTTCATTTTAGCTTGCTTAGTCCCACTGACTGTAGAAATAGCTTCCATTCATATATCATTGAAAGTACACATTGGCTGGCATGCAAAGATCTGTACAACTACTTCCTTATTGCTTGTCTCTTAAGTATAATATTCCTAGTACAGCAGTTCTCACTGCTAGTGACATGGCAATTCATTTATTCACCTAAGAGGACAATGTCATTAGATAATGTGGTTGGACAAAAGTAATCAACATACACATCCTCAAATTTGCAAAGCCAGTCAGAATACTGATACAGTGGTGCCTCGCAAGACGAATTTAATTCGTTCCGCGGTTAATGTCGTCTTGCAAAAAATTCGTCTTGTGAAACGCGTTTTCCCATAGGAATGCATTGAAATCTAATTAATGCGTCCCTATGGGCAAAAAAGTCAGAACAAAGTCAAATTTGGTTTACAAAGGGTTTATTAAGTGCTCTTTAAAGCCATACATATTGTGCAGATGATTTCAAAAATTTCAATAAAAAAAAACTTTTTAAACATCATAGAAAAACATTTAAAAATCAGCAAACATGAGGCAGGAACAAAAAACGGAAAACATTCGTCTTGCGAAGCACGGCCATAGGAACATTCGTCTTGTGAGTCATCAACCCCATTGCCAAAACCATTCGTTTTGTGAGTTTTTCGTCCCGTGAGGCATTTGTCTTGCGAGGCACCACTGTATTCAGCAGCCTCTTATGCATGCAACTGTGTAATGCTGCATACCCTGTTTTTCAATTAGTTCAGTCACCTCTATGACTAAAATACTTAGATTACATGTTCGGATCATAAGGGGAGTATCTGTAGGTCAGTGTAGCACAAAGGTTGTGTCCTTTCCAGAAAAAAATACTTTAGTTTGAAATATTTTGCTGCTAAGTAGTAGGCATCCTTCAGTCTCGAGAGACTATGGTAACGTGCTCTGAATGTGACAATCCCTTCCACACTGAAGACAAATACAATCTGTCCCCTGTCCAGCTCGCTGATTTTGCTGGTTTCAGGACTGCCTCTTTGCCTCGGCCTGCTGAACAAGTGTCTCTTCAAATTCAGAGAGGCTAAGTATGCTGGGATAAATTTTAAGATGGTTGCAACAATCCAGAATATATCTACAACCTCTTTCAAATGTTTGCCAATAGACCTAAAATTGAATCGAAACTCCTGATGGACTTTCTAGCACTGGAGATGGAGTCTTCTCAAAAGTCTGATGTGACATGAGTAGAGTCCTCAACTGGTATATATCAAAATATATTGTTAAGGAATGAAAAGCTGTTTCTTTGACAAAACAGAGATGATAGTAGCTAGCCTAAGATTTTTCTGAAGAATCTGGCTCAAATCAGTTCTGAAACAACAACTCCAGATGGAGGAATCAGAGAACACAACATTGCCAATAAAATGGAAAAGGGAAGTGCATAGAAGACTACTTACTGTGACGTGAAGAGCATGCTATAGGAGTAGAAGAGAAAAGCAAGCTAACAGAATGAACTGATGTGCAATGTTTCCATGCTTGACATGATGTTTACATCTTATACTTCAGTATAATGAGTAATACATCCCCATTTAAATAAGTGGTCAAGCAATTACGGGTTTGGTCTTAGTGTGTCTTATAGATATATTGGCCTACAGCTCCCACAATGGTTTGTTCACTATAATGGCTAGCTTCTGTGAGTTGAAGTCTATGGATAGTTTTAGTTGACTGTGAGGGAGGAAGCCACTGACACGGGTGCCCCTGTTGACAGGCCCTCGTTTGGTCCTTGGACCTGCTGAATTCCGAAGTGGTTGCTCTCCGGTAGGCTTCAGGGAGATGGGTCTAGCAGATGCCATGCCTGGGGAATCCAGACTGAATCTTGGGCACCTTGAGGGAACCTAGCTAGAAGTCTTTGAGGGATGTGTCTGGGTGGGAAGACCAGGCTGAGCGGAATGACCCCTATAGCTGCTCAAGGGTGCCTGGGACTTAGGCAATACAAGAAAGCCACTGGAAAGAGAAGGGAGGAGTGCGCGAGAGATGGAGCAGGGTATATAAACCAGGTTCCTGCTTCTAGATGTGATAGAGGAGAAAGTTGAAGGCTACCAAGTGAAGGAGGAACCCCTCCCACCTGGAGATTGGGAGTATATTTACAAGGAGTACCTTTGGACCGGGATGCCTGTACAGTTGAGGGCCCTTCGGGATGAGGCAGATAAACATCTGAGCCCCTGGGTGTCTCCAAAGCCCCTTGTTCTGGAGAGAATGTGAGCAGTGGAAGCAAAGGCCTTGTAAGGAGCAATACACCCCGGAGGAGCCCTTGGCAATCCAGCTGTGATGGAGGCAGCACCAGTGGGCTCTACAAAGCCAGGAAGCAGCAAACCAGTATCTCACCTCACTTTTAAATTGATTCTGACTTGACGGTAGGATACACAACACACAAGAGAAAGAAAATTAGTCATTTCCACTTGTTCTTCATATAAACTACGAAGTTGCAGGTGAGAACTCCTTTTCCTACAGAATGGGATTGCTACATTGGCACAAAACAAATTCCACAATCTGTACTAAGGTGCAACTTTCATTACGCCAACCAAAACTGAACACACAAGTCCTGAATGCAGTCCAATGATGTGCCATAGATTCTGCCTTAAGGCGACACTCCTGGTGTTTTCTAGGTATAAAGCAGTCAAATCCTGTTTACCAGTCCCTCCTCCTTCAGCCGCCCTTCTGGAACCGCGCACCCTGCCCTCAACACAGGTGAGAGGACATGTAACCCCACCAACCACCTGCATCCCAAAGGATTTCCGGTGATCTGTCTCTCTCTCGGCACACCTGGGATTTGAAACAGTTCAGCTGTTACCCACTCAACTACAGCAACTTTGCGGACACACTTAAAAAGTTATAAAATAAAATAAATGCACAAACATCGCAAGGTATTCGACAGCGGTGCAGAAGGGCCTCTGCAAGGCATAAGCTCTTGTCTCCCCCATCCCCTGCCTGCCCTACATCATGCACCTAAAACACCATCAGCTACGCTTCAAATTTCTCTTTGCCACAATCACACCCTCCTGTCTCGTATTGATGACGACAAAGCTCAGCCCTGACCAAACAGTGCGACGGCCTGTAAGAACTAACGCGAGATTTCCTACACAGCAAATCGCCCCGTGATGCTTTGCGGCTTTCTCTTTGCAGTCGGCGCCTCCGGAGAAGGATGGGTGAGTGGTTTGCTGGCCGGGCGGGAGCTACCTTTTTATCCGTTGCCATCCGACCAAGGGTTTGTCCGTATCCATCTGCAGCTCGGGCATCGCGGAGAGAGACGTTTGGACGTGTGGGAGCATGGGTTATTGTGCCCGGGCTCTCGCTGTTCCGCGGCTTGTTGAGGTCGGGGCCTGCCTTTGGCTTGGGCCGCGGTGGTACATGGCTGTCGTCCTGTAGGAAGAGAAACTGCGCAGAATCAATCCGTTTCCATGTTCAGATTGCCCGGGCCTTTTATGTATTCCTTTGCCCCTTATTGCAATGATGAAACTTTTTCTACTGCTGTATGTGGCCGAGTACACCATGCGGAGATTTTTTTACCTTGGAGAACTGAGTAATCTGGGGCATTAGGTCTCCTTCCAGACGAAATAGAACTGCACGATGGCATACTCTCGTCTTCACCCTTTGGCTTTTCTGTCCATCCAGGTATCTCCAGGGATAACTGGCATAAGCGCCGTAAGACTGGGGGAAAGCGGAAGCCCTACCATAAGAAAAGGAAGTATGAGTTGGGGCGACCCCCTGCCAATACTAAAGTAGGTGATTCTTGTGGGAGATGGAAGGGTGTGAAAAGCTGTTTGTCTGGATAGCAGTTTTTATAGTGCTTATGTGTTAGCTTCGAAATTCATGAGAACTAGTTTAAGTTAGAAACAATTTGGCTGTTTTCTAAAGTAATGCCTCCAAAAAACTTTCAGTTGAGTAACCTGAAAGAGTTCAGGAAGTAGCCTGTATTAGGGTTTAATTCTAGTTTGTCTTCTTACTTAGAAGGATAAATCCAAAAATTTATACAGGTGATTGTGCGTTAAAAAAAGTCACGCCTTTGTTTTGGTCCTGATTCTGAAATAGTATGAATGTGTTAAAAATGAGGCTGCATTTGGAGTAGAGGTAATCTATTACAATTCTGTGTGTACTACTCAGCTTGATCTACACTAATTTCCCCAGGTTTTTGCAATCTGTCTGATTATAGTAAGCAGACATTTTTGCACTTCTTGCATTTACTGAGATCTAAAATCAAATATACTGCACAGCTTGGTTATGCTTTATGGGTGTTTAACTTAATATTATGTACACCGTCATATTAGAAATTGTTGAATATTATCTGGCTGGGAGGCGACTGGAGTGATGAAAACTACACCTTAGGTGGGTGCTGTAGGCCGTTTTGGTCTTCATTACACTCACCAGTGCTAGGGGTTGTCATAGTTACACTGACCATGTTGCCATCTAGACTGGGCAGTTATGAATCAATTTCAGTTCTGTGTGTTTCTGTGTTTTGACCCAGTGCATTGTACTCTCTTTTTTATAGATTGGTCCCAGGAGAATTCACACAGTAAGGGTACGTGGTGGGAACAAAAAATACCGTGCTCTGCGTCTGGATGTTGGAAACTTCTCTTGGGGGTCTGAGTGTAAGTCTGAAGTGAATGTTTTGTGTAGCTGTTGCGTACAGAGTGCTGCTGGCACTTCATAGGCACTGCTAAAATATGTGATGATAACTTTGACCCCAAGAGAACTTTGGTGAATTCCTAAGCTCTCAGTGATAGGAGTGTCATAGTTACTCTGAGTGTACATGCTTTACTCCAAGGACTGTTAACCTTAAGTTAAAGGGATAGTACAATTAGTTGTATGAATGTGTGGAGTATTGTTGAATAGTTGTGCAAACTGTGGTATGGATCACAGGTGTTGACAAATATTAGATAATAGTTAAAAAGTGTAATTGCATACTATTTAACAATTAAGAGACAGTAGCATGGGTGGGAGGAATATGTGTGGTGGAGAGAAAAAAAAGTCAACAAAAAATCCTAGATGTGTTTAGAGAAAATTCAAATACTTGCCTAATGCCTATACATCAAGTGTATGCTGGTATTCTGGATGTATTAGTTGATTTTGATTAACAGTTTAGCTATTATTCCTGCTGAAGTTTGTTTATAAAACTGAGTCTGCTATTATAGAATGGGGTACATGATAGATAGATTATTGTACCATAAATTTGTCTTTTGGTCTCTTTTCTTTACAGGCTGTACCCGTAAAACCAGAATAATTGATGTAGTGTACAATGCATCTAACAATGAGCTGGTGCGCACAAAGACCCTGGTGAAAAACTGCATTGTACTCATTGACAGCACACCATACCGACAGTGGTATGAAGCCCACTATGCCTTGCCCCTTGGGCGCAAAAAGGGTGCCAAGCTGGTAGGTATAAAGTAAGCTTAGTGAGCTTTTACACATCTTGTTTCCTTCCACTAGGAGTTGCAGCCGGCTGTTCTGTTAGATTTAATATCGTTCTGTGCTCTTGAATTGTTTTATATTCAGCTGTTGTTTCCTAGAATGTGTGGCTTTTTTGTCTTCTGTTGATGATAACCTTTGTCCAGTTCTGCTACTGAATAAAGAGCGATGACAGATATTGATCTGAAGAAGACAAAAGGCTGGCCTCCACAGGGGTTTTTGCCTGTATAAAGCTGGATGCTTTTTGGCCCTCCAGTTGTACTGCTGCCTCTGGCATCCTTAGCTAGCATAGCCTCTGATGATTGATAATGGGTTTTGTAGTGCGCCAACAAAAGTTGCTTGTCCCTAGTTTACACTGTCTCATTGTAGGCTAATGTCTTGAATAAAATATACACTCAAAATATTAAGATTTTCTTTTTATGAACTTTGACTTATTTGTCAGTGCCCAGCTTAAAACAAGTGAAAAAGCTTGGTAGAATAGTACCACTCATTCATTTGTATGATAGACGCTAGAGAAGGGATGATTCTCCACCTTTCCCAATATACTTTGGTGAAGTATGCTTTGTGAAGTTGTGGTAGTAATGTAGCCATTTTTACTTACCTTATGTTCTCATTCCAGACTCCTGAGGAGGAAGAAATTTTAAACAAAAAGTGTTCCAAGAAAATTCAGAAGAAGTACGATGAGCGGAAAAAGAATGCTAAGATCAGTAGTCTGCTTGAGGAACAGTTCCAGCAAGGAAAGTTACTTGGTGAGGGCCAGAAATAGAAAAGAGTGAACTAACTAGGTGTCAGAGAAAAATGTCTGCAGAGGTGCTATGTTTGTGAGTATACTAGGTTCATCTGCAGGGAATGGTGTCGATTTAAAGCTTGTGTAAAGCTGGAGCTGTTTGTAAGATGTAATGTAATGTTCATGTTAACACTGCAGTCCGAACTTGGCATTGCAAAGAGGCATAGCTTATTTGCAGACTGCTCATTTGATGAAGTCTGAGAAATGGAACTAGACAGATTTACTAGTTATAATTATACATGAGAAGAAAGTCTTCAAAAAAATGCATTGGCCAAATGACCTGCATGATTCAGTAGAATTTTGAAGTTCACCTTGTGATGAAAAATTTGTCCAGTTCTGCTACTGAATGCAAGTGGTGACAATTTGGATTCTGAAGGTGACTTTGTCAGTAGAATGTTTTCCTGTGCTTTTCTGTATGAGCCTTGCAGTTCGATAGAAGATAGGACCTTCAGTTGTTTTAATATGGTCCTGTTAGGAATAGACTACAGTCTTGAACTCCTGAGATTACCAATTAATGATCTGATGTGAAAGACTGAAGCAACTTGATAGTTCCAATTAATACTTCTCTAATAGTGTGTTTTGTTTTGCAGCTTGCATTGCCTCCCGGCCTGGACAGTGTGGTCGAGCAGATGGTTATATTCTGGAAGGCAAGGAGCTGGAATTCTACCTGAGAAAGATTAAGGCCAGGAAAGGCAAATGAACAGTCACTGTACTTATTGGGCTAAATAAATATACCCAGAGTCTTGTAATAAATGATTGATGTGATTATTTGGGGGCAGTGGGTGAAGAGGCTACACAAAATTCTTCAGAGTTATTGACTGACTGATTTACCTTTGCAGTGTTGGGAGGGGGATGTGAAAGGATTCATAAGAGGGCAGAATGGATTTTCTGCAATGGAACACTTCTAGTCACTCTTGCTGCCTCAAAGCATATGGATAGGTGGGGGTTCCTTTTTCTTTGTTCAGGAAAATTTAGAACAAGAGCATCATTGTAATGTTACAGTTGTCCAGTGTCTAATTTTTGCTTCCAGATATTTTGGAGTGTAATAGCAGACTTATTACTACACCCTGGGGTGTATGGAAGGATGACCATCAGCAGTCAGCTAGCTTACATTCACTGAGTTATTCAGTGTGAGCCTAGTAAATGTAAATATCATGCTTCAGTTGGGTGCTTCAGAGGACCTAGGAAGTATGCATTGATCATTTCTTCAGAAGTATAGAGAATGATACTTCACAGTGATCTGCCTAATGATCTGGTATAGGTACAATATTCTAGATTAGTGGAAGGAAAAATTATAGAGGATTTGTATAAGCGAAGACACTTGAGCTGTCATGACTATCACTGCATGATTAACTATTGAATAGAAGTGTTGATGCACTGCTAAGTGACCAGGCTGTCTTTTTTATGACTTTTTGGTCTCATTCCAGTGCAAGATAAATTCCCTTCTAGCAGAAGGGCCAGGCTTCCTTCCAAAGGCCTGGTTCTTTCGAAGGCTGGGTACAACTGTTTTCTAACATGTTTACATTTTTATTTTTGAGAGCCTTTTGATATGAATGGGAGCATGAAGCCATAAGTGTTAGTATCTTCAGGCTTAAGGCCATCTTCCACATGAAAACCTGTGAAATAATAAAGCACGCAGCTGTTGCAGTATACTTTGATGTAGTGTTCATACGCCTCACTTCTGTGGGTTGGGACAGAAAGAATCTCCTCCAGACCTGCATCTGACTTCCTGTGTTCAAAACATACTTCTTCCAAGCTTTGAATGCATATTAGCAGTGTTTTATGGGCATGAACCCAGTGATGTGGAAATGAAGCCAGTAGTGGGGAACACAATATAATTTTACCTGGGCAACTTCAATGGAGTAATGGTTAAATCTGAAGCCACAAGTCAGTTTACTCTTCAAGTGACTGGTTCTAGGAAGTGCATGCAATTTACATACACATTCTTCTGATTTCCGGCATGTTTTTCCCCTTAAAAGTGAGCTTGTAGGCACACTAAAGAATAACCCCCATGGAGCTCAATATTAACTTATAGCTGAATGAGTACACAGGATTATGCTGGCAAAATCTAAATGTACAGTAATTACATGTATTTAATAAAATTAATGTTGAAGTAAAGTTCAGAATTAGTTTAAATTAAAAATTACTTAAGTTATCGGTTGTATATATATCATATTTCTTCTCATAACAATCCTCTGAAGTGGTTCAGATTGAGAATCACTCACCTAGTGGGAACTAGTCCTTGGATCTCACAAGTCCCAGGCTGCTGCTCTAACACTTAAATACCTTGTGAATCTTTTACTGTAGTTGAATAGTTCCAACTACATTTGCTGCTGGAAAAAGTACCTGAGATGTTTGTCCAGTGTGTAAAATTAACAATTTCCTGCTACATCCCCTTGCACACTCAGAATTTGAATGGCTGGGAAAGCTTTGTTTTCTAAATGTGGAGTAAATTGGATCTCTAAGGTAAAATGTCATAAAATGTTCAGGATCAAAACTCCACATTTCTTTAAGTCCTTCAGTTTAAGCCTTTCTTAATGCCTTGTGAAATCCATTGATAATCTAGATCAGTGGTTCTGAAACTAGCCTCCCCAGATGTTCTTGGACTGCAGTTCCCAGAAGCCTTCACAAGTGATGCTGGCCAGGATTTCTGGGAGTTCTAGTCCAAGAACATCTGGGGACCCAGGTTTGAGAACCACTGATCTAGGTAACTTAAGATGATAAGGTTTGTATATGTGTGTGTGTATGAATGTGGCAGTACTGCAAAGTAGATATGTTTGTATTATGTACTAGTACAATCCATGTTTCCTGTATATAGGGTGGAATCAAGCATATATCTGTAAATGTTATTACTTATTAGCCAAGACAACTATAATTAGTCTACAAAAATAATAGGTACACTTCTAAACTTTCTCACATTTGTTGAGATGTGTTGAATCTTGCACTGGTTACCCCAGACCCTGCAGTTGATGAGCTTAGCCAGATGGCTGGTCAGATATGCTGATGCTATCATCAAGGGCCTCCACTACTGTAATAAGGGGCAGATCCTTCCTCTGTGTCTCTGTACTGTCTGACTTCCATGAGTTTGGGCTAAGAGAGTTATTAAGTTTAGTTTCATCATCCTCCATCTCTTCATCAATGCGACCAACTGTGTCCAGATCCTCCCTGCGGTAGAAGCTAGGACTGCCAGCAGGGAAAGTGCCCTCTGTCCTCAAACGCAGGAGTTGAGCATGGTGACTGCGGCTGCCCTTGCCAAAATTTTTGAGGCTAATTGCAGGGGAGGCAGCTGCAGTGAAGAAACGGTTGAGCAGGGGTGTCTGAATGCGATTCATACTGGGTGAAGCATCTACCTGCTGACTTTGCTCTGGATCATCATTCATCCTGCCAAGGAGGGAAAGAGTGGATAAAAGAAAAAGAAGAATGTTATAGCTCTAGACTGCTAAGCTGTTCGTACACAGGCTTTTCTACTATTAATAGGGTAGGTGAGAGGGAAGGTTGATACCAACTGAGCAATTGCACTTTTACTGGGCTTTTCAGTAGAACTCTGCACATGTTCAAGAAGGTTTTCACAAAAACTAGCCACGCCTTCACTGAGATAGATTCACATCAAGCATAGTACTGTGCCAGTTCCTGTATTCAATTTGTTCTTCTGTGTCTTGTTCTGCCTTCAGGAAATATGTCAGATGGTTGTCCATTTTTCTCTTTAATGCCTCCAGTTTTGGAGTGCTCACCCCTCCAGAGGTATTTGTTTCCAATGTTGTACTGCTCTAACAGTTAATAAGTTTTTCCTGATATTTAGCCTAAATCTGGCTTCCTTGAGCCCATTATTATGTGTCCTGCACTCTGGGATGATCAAGAGCAGATCCTGCGCCTTCTCTGTATGATTACCTTTCAAGTATTAAAAAAAATGGTATCATATTTTCCCTTAGCCTTTTTTCCTCCAGGCTAAATATGCCCAGTTCTTTCAGTCTTTCCTTAAAGGACTTGGTTTCCAGTCCCCTGATCATCTCTAAGCTTGCTTCAGTTTGTTGGCATCCTTAAAGTGCGGTGTCCCAAACTGGACACAGGATTCTAGGTGAGGCTAACCAGTGCTGGATAGAAGGGGACTAGTATGCCTATTAATTTTATATGGGAACTTTTACATATCTTTTTAGAAGTCTAACGTAGGTAATACCTACTGTTGACCCCTAGCTATGTGCTTGTTAATTGTTTTCTGGAACTTTGCAGTCTTCTTTACTTGCAATGGACTTGCCCTTGCTGTCTTCCCTATGTGGTCTTTGTGTTCTTGGAGGGTCTGCAAACTGAAGCAGCTTTGTCAAGGGGAGTGAAGTCTGGTATACCAATGGCTCCTATTCCCATTGGTGAGTGGATGTGGTTATATTTTGCTGGTTGAAATGTTACTGGGCATCCTTCATCTTTTCCAGGTTTGGATTCATAGGTTTTTGTTGGGATAGAACAATGGCATTCAACTTGCCAAGTGCACTTACCTCATGTCAAAGGTGGAGCCCATAAATGAAGGCTTTAAGGTCTCTGCCACAGTGGCCATTGTGTATGGGGGCTGAGCTGTAGTCTCATTCCAGTATTTGTCCTTGCCAGTAGGAGGTAGGTTCTGGTACATATCATCCACTGAAAGGAGCGACACCTAGCCATACAAAACAATGTTTCTGACCTAAGAAGAGCTGGATAAAACTCATTGTTGTATTGAAGAGAATCAGGACAGCAATATAAGGGGCAGCTAAATAATAGAGGAGAACTCTGTTTTGAAGGACCATGAGGTCTGCTAAAAGGGTGGTGGGGAGTATGGATTGTTGCTGAAAAGTTTGAATTTATCCTGATGTCAGACAGCTCAGCCTGTCAAACAAATGGGCAAATATATTCCAAGGTCCACAGTAGATAGCCAGAAGCACTTTCAAAACTGTATTAGGAAAACGAATGAATGTTACATCTAAAAATAGGTCAATGTTTATTTCATGGGTAGAAGCAGGATGACTTAATGGCTAAAAGAATAATTTGTGAATACACCTCACCAAATATTTCATTGCATTAGTAATTCTCACTTGAAGTTTTCACATAAATTAAACTTTTGGAAGAAGGTTAAGACTTGGGCTAGAACAGTGTAAAAGTCATAAAAGGCATAGCTGTATATCAGAAAAAGTTTAAATGAAAACAGCACTCTCAGATGCATGACCTTTTTCAGTACTTGGTTTCTATTTTACAGTTGTTAAATGTATCCACATTAACAAAGATACATATTTCCTTTTATCTCTTGCTTCTCTTTCAAATGATATTCTATATTAGTTGAACTGAATCAATACATTTCTCCTTTCCATCTTGCCACAAGCTATCGTTGGTCAGTAATCATCCTTGGTTACATCTTTCATCAATTGCCATGATTACACTGTGTTTAATGAATTGTTACATTATTAATTGATGTTCTCTGTAATTATTCTTTCCCATTCCTTTTGAACATCACTAATAAAAATAATATACCAAAAAGAAAAAAAGTATATTTAGATTTCAAAGACTGACAATGGCACACATTATTTTTCACACCAGTGTAGCAGGCCTAAGGATGTGAAACTTGATGTGTGTTTCTGTGTGTATAAAACACATTGCTTAATTTCCGCAAAATATCCAATTTTCTACCAGTTATAACTTAAGTCAGGTTGAAATGTTATCTTTTCTTTCCTATCTTTTTGTACAGTGCTCACCTGAAAGTTTCTGTCTATCAGTTTATTGGTTTCAAAATCATCATCATCTTCTCCAAAGGGATTGATTATCTGTTCTGCTACCTACAGGAAAACTACCTACAGGAAAAGGAAGATAGGGTATGTGAATATACAGTATATTAAACATTCAAAGGAACATGATAGTTCCAAGCATTAGAACCATCCTTTTAAAAAATTTAAGTTCCTTACGTCAACTAGCAATCAATTGGACTGAATTTAAAAATGCCTTTATCTCACTTGTACCAGAAACAAGTATCAGAAAATACCAGGTATTCAGCATTCCATTGAGAATCCCCAGAAGATTTTGCCTTTTGAGTATTTTTTGTTTGTTTGATTGATTGATTTATATACTGCCCCATTAGTACAAAGCACTATTCTGGACAGTTTACAACAATCAGTAAAACATACAATACTAAATAATAATTTTTAAAATTAAGATGTTAGTAAAATTAAAACAAGGGCACTTAAGCCCTCCCATTCGGTTTCAAGGAATGAATGAATGGCACTCAAGAAACAAGGCTAGATTTCCAGTGGGGTGCGTAAAATATTCTAGTTCAAGGATTTTTACTATTTTGAAATTTACATAATCCCCAATAACTTTACAAAAGAACTGAAGTTTCACCGTAATTGAAACAAAAGGCCCACTTTTTCAGATAAGGCACTTGCAAATTTACATACATCTAATTATTCCATGCATCATTTAGAACACCTAGAAAGGCTGGGGGATTAGAAGATACACTGAGCATCTAAGCTTAATTGCTCTTTTGATGTGTTGTCAAGTAACTTCCAATTTATGGTGACTCTCTGAGTTAATGACCTCTAAAAGTTCCTATTATTAACAACCCTAGCATGCTAAAAGGTCACACATCAATTTTATAGCAGCTGTTATGATCAGTTTTCATTCCACAACAATGTTTGTGCTCCCCTGGTGTTATGTACGTCACTGGTTAAGAGGTGCTCCCGTGAAGCTGATAGTGAGACCTGGGTTTGGAAGCCCTGCTTTCAAATTCCTGTTCCACTAGCAATCTTAGGATATCCTAAATAGCGGGGGAGATGTGAATGGATCCACTGCCAAGTTGCACTAGGGGAAAAGGATTTCCTTGAGTGAATTCACTTTAGCCAACCCCATAGGAGTCAGCAAAGAGAGCAGAGGGAATAGGCAATAAATATCTCACCTTCAGCCAGCCGGCATAGAAAAAGAACTGTAGGAGTGTGGGGAGTGGAACATACATATCTAGATCTCCATGTTTTTCTCCATCTGGGAGTTGCAGGAACTGACGCCCAACCACACAAAAAGCAAAGAAGGAATAGACAGCTATAGTGACTACCTATGGAGAAGGTAATATATGGATGAAAATTAGTATTTATCCCACTTACCCAATTTTTAACAAGAAATTAGCATTAGACTCACTGCTCCTCACTGACCTGTGTGTAAACCAGGGGGATGCTGATCCAGTCGTAATGAAAAAGCATGCTGCATTTGGAACGGTAAAGGTTCAGCTCCTGAGCAAAGAAAGGCAAAAGATTTTTTTCAGAGTCTGCACTGCTGGTCAGCAGATTGTGCTCCCTACATGCCACAAACAGCTGGTACTTGAGAAGAATCCCAGGCTTCCTGGCCTATTTTTCTTTCCACCTGTCAATAGGCATAAATTGAAGACACATAGAGGATTTGCTGCTGCCAGTGTGTGCTAGGCTTTTTGCAGCATGGATGTCAATCCTGACATGTCCTTTTCATACATATCACCTACCAACAACATGTGGCACCTTTGCTGCATAGTCACAATGACCGTCTGTTACTGGGGCAAGCTTAATGTGTTGTTTGGCATTAGTAGAGTTGCCAGGTCTCAGGACATGGGCTGAAGTCTCAGGGTTTTTTGGGTGGGCAGATGGCACAAATACCAGGGCACATTTCAGCGGGGGGGGGGGGGAAGTATTATTTTGTGTATGTGACACATCTTTAAACCCCAGGCATCACTCTGCAGCTGTACAAAGCTATCCAGTGGTGCCCTTTCAGATGGTCAAGGGCGTGTTGCACAGATGTCCACAAGAGAGAGATGATATCTGTGAAGATTCTCAGTCATCCAGGTGTGGTTATCTGGAAATTGAGTCGTGGCAAATGGACTTCTTTCTTGTTAGGTTTAAACGTTTCACTACTCATCCAAACAGCTTCTTCAGTCTGAGGAGAGTTGGTAGGAGATCCCTGATATATCCTCCATGTTGGTTTCACTTCCCCCTGGTCTGAACAGGCTTGTTAGAAGGACAAAGGACTGGGGGTGAGGGATAATCCCACTTCTGCAGTCCTTCTCCACCCATTGTCATGGGTCGTTAATGGTAATTAACAGTGTTCTTTCAGGTGTGTGTGTGGTCCTAATCTTTCTGGGGACAGATGAAAGGGCAGCATGATAAATAGAAGACGGATTGTATCTCAGGCATCCACCCTGTTGAGTGAGGGATTTTATTTTTTTCCTGAATTTTTATTCTTTTCAATGGGGGTAGGATTATGGGGTAGGCAACTCTCCTCAGACTGAAGAAGCTGCTTGGATGAGTAGCGAAATGTTTCAACCTAACAAGAAAGAAGTCCAGTTGCCACAACTGGACCTCCAGATAAGAGAGAGATGATGTTTGCACAGTACTTTGCAAAGTCACTTGGACACACTCTGATTTAGATGCTGTAGTTGACACAGGTCCTGTTGATATAACTTTGCCCCCTGCTTGTCCTGTTATATGTTTCAGTTGGTGCAGCCTGAGGCTAGGGATCGGATCTTTGGAGAGGTTACAGCCATGACATCTGTACTGGACCCTTGCCCTACCTGGCTTATAAAAGCAGCCAGAGGGGGACTGGCTGTGGGTTTGGGGAGCGGTGAATGTCTTATTGCAACAAGGCAAGATACCAGAATGTCTAAAAGAAGCAGTAGTAAGACTTTTGTTTAAAATGCCCTCCTTGAATCCCACTGTATTGGATAATTATTGGTCAATCTCCAATAATCCAACTTTGGGCAAGGTTTTGAAGCCTGTGGTGGTGTCCTAGCTCCAGAAGTTCCTGGATGATGTGGATTATCCAAATACATTTCAGTCTGGCTTCAGGCTTGGTTATGGAACCGAGACAGCTTTCATCACCGTGATGGATGACTTAAGCTGGGACCTAGACAGGGAAGAGTGTCCCTGTTGGTTCTGCTGGACCTCTCAGCAGCTTTCAGTACCATTGATCATGGTATCCTTCTGGACCATCTCTGTGGGATGGGAGTTAAAGCATTGTTTTACAGTGGCTCCAGTCTGTCCTGAAAGGGAGAACTCAGAAGGTGGTGCTGGGGGAATCCTGTTTGACATTCTGGTCATTGGCTTCTGGTATCTCTCAGGGTTCAGTTCCATTCCCCATGTTACTCAACATCTATATGAAACTGCTGGGAATGGTTGTCTAGAGTTTTGGGGATCAGTGCCATCAGTATACTAATGACACCCAACTCTATCTCTCCTTTCTATCTGACTCCAAGAAAGTTGGTCTGTGCATAGACCAGTGCCTGTTGTCAGTAATGGACTGGATCAGGTCTAACTGAAACTTAGTCGAGACAAGACAGATGTGCTCCCTGGTCAGTTTCAAGGCAAATTAGGGGACTGGGATCCTGCCTGTACTGGATGGGGTTACACTCCCCCTGAAAAGTCAGGTTTGCAGCTTGGGTGTGCTCCTGGACTCAACCCTGAGCTTGGATGCATAGGTTTCATTGGTGGCCAGGAATGTCCTTGCACAGCTAAAACTGGTGTGGCAGCTGTACCCATTCCTTAAGATGTTTGATCTGATGACAAATGCCTTACTTCATCTCATCTAGATTGCTGCAACTCACTCTATATAGGGCTGATTTTGAAGAGTATTCAGAAACTTTCACCAGTTCAAAACTGCTGACTGGTGCTGGTTACAGGGAGTGTATAACTCCCATATTGCACTCACTGGCTGCCTGTCTGTTTCCAGGCTCAATTCAAAGTGCTGGTTATTACTTATAAAGCCATATACAGACTATTTGAAGGATCGTATTACTCCATATGAGCCTTCTCAGGTTTTAGGATCTTCTGGGGAGACCTTTTCTCACTTCCACCACCTTCCCAAGTTTGTCCGGTGAGGACACGAGAGAGAGCCTTCTCAGTGTTTGCTCCTGTGCTTTGGAATGCACTGCCTGAAAAAGCCAGTTTGGCCCCCTCCCTCTTTTCTTTCTGTTGTCAGACAAAGACTTTGCTTTTCAGGCAAGCTTTTGAGCAATACCTGGGGGTCTAGGGAACACTCTCTTTATAAAAATTAGGTATTTTAAAATGTTTTTAAAATGTTTTTAAATTTGTTTTTAATATTGGTTTTAATATTGATATATGCTTGTTTTAAAATATAGTTTCTATGGTATTTTAAACTTATTGTACAGTTTTAATTCTTGCGAGCCATCTTGGTTCCCTTATGAGGAGAAAAACAGCATATAAACAAACAAACCCATTCCCAAGGGATACAAGGTCTCACTGGCTCAGCAGAAAGGTCTTTGTGAGCGTGTGTCATTCTTGCTCCTCCACCCAACCCTTGCCTTCCCTGCCTGTGTCACATGACAAGGACCCAATCTTCTGACATCACACGGATCCATTGCCCCACCTTAAGTTTTGGGCCTGAAATCTAAGGGAATGGGATGCTGCTGTTTCAGTAACCCAAAGTACTAGCGTGCAAGGCCCTTTAAACAATCAAGGATCAGGTTATCTGAGAGACTGCATTGCTTCTCTCACTCCTGCCTAAACTCTTTTATCTTTGAGGAAGCCATTCTCATTAATGCTTCACATTGCTTTGATCAATCTGGCAGCAGTCAGAAAAGGACAGAGGAGTATAGGGGTTGCTCTAAATGGCCCAGCTAGCAGTTTCCCTCTTTTCCTAGCACTTACATCAATGAGCAAACGGAGTGCCACATCATCTCGAACCCTTCCGTCTCGTCGTGCCTGGGCTGCTAGATTGGTGAACCACACACACGGGATCCAGTACTTGTTGAAGTCTGAATGGAGACTCTCAAACATCTTGCGCTCATCCTGAGTCATGAAGCCTGCAAGAAAAGGGTGAAGGAAAGCTGACTTTCTGTTCTGTCATACTAGGAGGGACTAAGGAAATGAGATACTGCTGTCCCACAAGTCCTAATAAGGTCTTCCATTAATACAATCAGAGCAAGTGTCATTCACCATTTTTTCCCATCAGTCATATGGAGCAAACTGCATAATACATGCTAAGAATGTAGGGATATAAATGTGGTGGCAATGGAGTCAACCATGCCATAACGTGGCACCACAAACAAAAAGTAATTGCCCTTCATGTTACTTACTGGCTGGCAATATGCCAAGATGGGAGGAATATCATAAAACACTAAGGTAGTCAGTAATGTTAGTGATACTACTAAGGATGACTCACAGGTATTAGCTAATCAGGCTCATTCATGGATCTTTAAATTACCAGCAGGAAATTTTCTCACTCTTTTTCTGGGGGGAGGGGGATCTGACCGTGAGGGTATAAAGGACCTAGGGCTGAGAAGAAGAGTCCTTGTCAAGACAATGGCTGACAAGGAACAATAACTCATATTGATAACATACAGACTATTGAGATACAGACATGAGCAATGTCTGTTTTTTTAATGCTATATTGGCTACTAACAAATGTTTGCACATATTTTGTTGGTTGAGTTGTACCCAGGTGACAGAGTGCGAAAATGCGGAATGTTGTGGATACTGGATGGCGTAGCTTCACCAGAGGTTAAGGCAAGCCAAGAAGAATTTGAGCAGACAGACAGCTTTTGCAATATAAACTTCTATTCAATTAATATTGCAGTATATACATACAGCATAGTCCATTTGTTCAGTCCTTGGTCAAACACAGTTTAGCAATTAGTCAGTCTGTTTCCTTGGTCAATAAATCAGAGTTCCGTGGTCAGTTCAATGCCATAAATCGGTCCAGCAGCGTTACTCCTTGTTTCTCCTTTCGTCCCACAAGATTGAGTATGCTGGAACTGTCAGCTTTATCTCGCCATTCAGCCAATCAGTGATTAGCTTCCGCAGGTAGCTCCGTCTGCATTTTGTTTCCACAGCTGTTCTAATTCAGCCTACTAGCTGGTTCCTATCTCAGCTGTACATCTTAAATCAGTTCTACAGACTTTTCTCTACCGTTTTCATCCTTATAAATACTTACAATCATGTACAAACTGGATTAACATTTCTACAGGTCTTAACAAATACCTGACACCAGGGAAGGAGTCCTATGACTTTATACTGACTTTTCATCATCTGTTTAAATTAAAATAATATGCTGCACTCCTTTCTCATTAAAGTGTAATAAAACTTAACTCATTTATAGATAAATTCCAGCCTATCCAATGCCTTTTTTTACCTTCTCTCATACCAAAGAGATGTCCAGTTAAGAAAGGGAGGGGGCAACCTTCTACAGTTTGGGTTCTAGTTTAGTGAACCCTCCTTGTCACTAAATATTTCCTGCTATGGGAACACCTCCTCCTGTCTGTAATTATAGAAAGAGAGATGAGAGTATGGAGGTGGTTTTAATACTAAGGAAGTGAGTATTAAGCCCTTTCTCTATTTGCAGGCTGAAGAAACAGCTTTAACACTAACCATGCCACAATATTATTTTTGACAAAAGTAGAGCCCATTTGAGACAGGGGAATTTGGACAGGAAAACTGGAAAAGGAAGAGAAATCCAGACCCTTGCCCTGCCTTTTATTTTGTATATCTTTGCCTTAATTTCTAAAGAAGACCGTGTTCTGGAAGCTCTTCAGCACACAATATCAAAGGAAGATTGCCCTTTGGGTACACTGATTATGCTGAAATCTCTGCTGAATTAGCAGAACTGTCTCTGGTGAGGCCTCTGAAACCTATGCTTGGTTTCGAAGTACTCTTTGTGACACTGACATTTGTGAAGTTGCTGGTAAAAAAAAATAAAAGATTCAGCTCAACAGACCATGAGAAGCTTAATGTATAAAAGCTAGGGGTGACAAACTTTAACGCAAGAACAAGCCTTTAACACACTACATGTCTATTCAGATGGAATCTCCCAATGAATCCAATGGGGCTTTCTGCCAGGGAAGTAAGTATAGGATTGTAGGCTATGACAGCATTCCCTCATATGGCTTTAACTACTGTTTTGTCTTTCGCTACCCACCTTCTGAAGCACTGGGATGTCTGCTTTTGCAGAATGGGGTATCCATTAATAATCCAACATTTTGTTTCAGCCCCAAAGTCAAACTCACCAGCTTCTACTATGTGGTCCATGGTGGGAAATCTCTTAAGAACCCTGGTGCTGACTGAGCGCAGGATGAGCACAGATGACAAATTGGCATACCGGATGAGAGTCCTTCTCAAGATGCGGCCCTTGTCATCCCGTCCATGCACATTGCTGGAAATGACACACATCAGCTGGTCTGGCAATGGAATGCTGGTGTATTGGGCCCACCAGCGGTTCACAATCAGTGTGACATAGAAGCCTACCCAGAAAAAAGAGGAAGGGGCTTTTATTGTAGAGATTGTAGTTGGCATGAGCATGTTTGCTGTCTTGGCAAATCAGTACTATTAACTGAAAAGTTATATTCAGTTTAACTCTAGCACCTAGTTTAACATATTTACAATTGGATAAATGATTTTAATATTAATATTATTATTTTAATAATATTAATTGTGTGCCACTGTTAATTCTAATTTACACTGACCCTTCTCAGGGCTATCTAGGTAGAAAGTACTCAGAAGTGGTTTACCATTCCTTCCTTCTGGAAACATCCTGGGATTGTGCCGCTTGCCCAAGGGCCCCACAGACTGGCCTCTTCTCCCAGGAGGCACAGCAGGGAATTGAACTCCCAACCTCTGGCTCCGCAGCCAGAGACCTAACCCATTGAGCTATCTTTACTATTGATATTTTGATATTTATTTGAGTTTTCTAATATGATTAAAAATTATTTAAGTAGAAATTTCTTAAGATTAAGATTTATAAAATATTTTGGATCATAATACATTTATTTTAGCAAATTAACAAATGGAAATTAAAACTGAGCTTTTACAAAGATATCAGAATCTTGTTTACATCGAACATTTGGTAATGAAATATATAATATAGATTTGATATTTGTTAATACATAACAAAAAGAAACCATGCAATTACAAGTTAGAGACTGTTTACAGAAGGTTGTCAAAGAGTCCGTGTGTGCTTAGAATGTAAATGTTTTCTACTGGAAAAGGAACTTGGCTTTTTCCCCCCCGAAGGGCAAACCCTTATTCTTATCTGTGTTTGCTCAGCTACAACACACACAAACACGCACAATGTTTTCCCACTGCTATGACAGGTTTTCTATGAAAACAATATCTACAACTTCCTGTTTCGTAGAGCATGATCTGGGTTTTCTGAACCTGAAATAAAAATAATTAACCTGCAGGATTCACTGGGGCTAAGCTTTACTGTCCTTCTGCAAGCAGGCAAAGAGCTTTCTCTTCAGGCAAGCATTCTCTGAGTGACTGGCTGCCTGAGTGGGTTTTTTTTTTTTTTTAATGGATTGTTGTACCTTACTGCATTGAATGTGTTTTTGGTGCTAATTTTGTTTTTAGTATGATATTTGTTAGATCCTTTTTTGTATTTGTGCACTCACAATTTTTAGCTTTATTTTAATGCTGTAAGTCGGCTTTCAAACTAATAAAGTTATTGCCCTGGTATTGAAGCTGATATAGGTTGTTTATTCTGCTAGAGAAAATCAAGATTATTTTAGGCTGTTTGTTCTCACTGGAGACTCAGACATGTGCATTTTCCATTGGGGTAACCAACATGTAGGACTCGGTGTACAGTACTGCTAGACTCAAACTCAGGTCTGTCCTAGCTAGCAAAGCCAACAGTGAATAGCACTGGGAATTTGCAGGCCAGCAACATTTAGAAATCCACAAGTCCCACTTCTTATTTTGTATTTTCCCCCTATTTAGCTATGCATTGTTTAGACATAAATTGTCTTTCCTGTCAAGCTGCCCTTTTAATTTTACCTATTCATTTCTGACTCCTTCACTTCCTCTTTTTTAGTTCTGTGTGCCCCTTGCACAAGTTATCTGTACACACCCCTCTTTCCTTATTTAGTCCTTGTCTTTCCAAGTATGCAGTATTACTTTGACTCCTGGTATGCAGTATTACAGGATAGCTGTTTAGCAGCAGCAACAGAAGTTCATAGTGAGAGAATTAGGTGAGAGGTAGGCATGGGTATAATGACTCCCACACAAGTATGAGGAGACTTTTGAAACGGTTTGATATCTATTGTCAAGAAAATAATCTATGCATTAACAATAATAAATCTAAGGTGGTTGTATTTGGCAAAAAAAAAGAAAAACCCACAAATGGTCTATAAATTCCAAAGAGTTACAGCAGGTTAAATGTTACTGCTATTTGGGCATTAACTTTACAGCAACAGGATCTTGGGCATTGCATATAAAGAAAAATATATTAAAAGTACAGACCAGTTTGCAGTCCATTTACAAACTTTTAAGCTACAGTTATCCAGGTACTTTAAATCCAATTTTAAATTTTTTTAAAGCTAAGATAATTCCTATGTTAATTTATGGTGCTGAAATATGAGGTTTTGCAGACCTTAAGGAAATTGAACAAGTTCAAACACAATTTTATCGGGTCATCCTGGGAGTTTCAAATTCTACCCCAGCTCATTTAGTTAGAGCAGAACTTGGTACAAAAATGATTTCGGGTCTGATAACTGTAAGAATGGTAAAGTACTGGTGCAGAACAATTAACTTAATGGAAGAAGGATTTCCCAAAATTTGTTTGGAGGAGCAAAGGTCATCTAATCATGGAAATGCATCGGTGCAAAAACATTTTAAGCTTTTTCCAAAATTTGGTTGTACAGCACAGACTCTAAACCCATTGCAGAAAGATATAATTCATATCTTTAAGCAAAGGATTTCTGATGTAGGAGCTCAGACCGCTATAACAGCTGTTGCATCCACAAAAACTACAAAATGGCTGGCCAATACAAAACAATTGCACCAATTTGAAAATTATTTAACTGTCCCTATGAAAATGCAATATAGAAAAGCATATACACGCTTAAGATTTGAACAAATGGATACAATGATGAAATGGGGTAGGTTTCAGGGAATCCCTTTAGATGATAGATTGTGTGTTTGTGGAAACCCTGTTCTTGAGGACTCGGCTCATTATGTGCTTGATTGCCCCTGTATATGGATATTAGAGAAAAATATTTACAGCCCATCTTAAAGAAAGTGGAATATAGAAGCATGCCAGAGAAATTGAGCTTCTTATTACAAACACCCAATTCACATACAATAGAGTCGCAATATTTGCTTTTAAAGCTGCTACAAGTAGAGTTAATTATTTGGAAAATATTTGTGTAAATTGCCATAAAGATATGTATTAAGACAGCCATATGGAACATAATTTAAATGTTATATTTAAGTTTTATCATTTAATTTTAGGAGATTTTAGCTAAAATTGTTTAAATAAACAATAATTATATTTGCAGCCCCATTTTAAAGTATTAATGTTAGCATTATTTTAATTTATTGTATTTTTACTGATACCTATGACATGATAGTACTGTAGCTCTAATGCAGCGTATTAATTTCTTTTAAAAATTTGCAATGATCTGTTGATTATGCAATAAAGATTTGAATGAATGACTCCCACACAAAGGGGTGGAACATGGCGGGGATTTGTAATGTTAGACCTTTTCCAGCTTCAGAAGACAGTAGGTATCAGAGCCCTTTGAAGAGAATGTGACATGGGAGTCAGAATTCCCGGGTTTTCCTTCTACTGATGGCCCTGAGAGAAAGCAATTTGGAGGTAGGGACTCCAAGATTCTAACCTCCAGATGTTGGAGGTGAGGGGGAAAGATGAGAGTGTTTAATGTGCTTAGGTGCAAGGGCTATTGAGGGCTACCATTCCTAAGTTCTGTTATAAAGAGCACAGAATTGTAGGAGTGGGACATACAAAAAAAACCCTGTCCAGCTTTTTTTCTTAGTTATGAAAAGTGAGTATTGGCAGCACAGAGGTTGCACTTGAGAATGCCACAATTCGCAAGGTATATAGAGTTCCTCTTGATATACTCTAACACAGATGCAGAATGGTAGTGTTCTTTAGGCCCAAATATCAAAGGCAGGTTCACTAGATTTTGTATTGGTACTTGAATCCAAGTGGCAGCTTTATACATAAAACATTTACATAAAAGGTACATAGAAGAGTCCAGATATGATTAAAACTCCACAGCAAAGGAATGCCAATTTTTCTTAAAGGAACCAGATTTTCTCTGACCCCAATTTTGTCTTGCTGAGTAGCCTCTTTGTTTTTAGACTCTGATTTACCTACCCATGGAATGGAAACACCAATGCAAAATACCAGAGAATAATAACACTGCGACTTTGTGCCTCTACAGAGGAATTTAAAGGCCCCTTTGTCCAAATTCCAAGCACAAATGTAAGAATTCCACAATGGACATTTTCCTACCCAGCCCCATATAATCTGGCAGCCATTCTCCAGAACGGCTGGCAGAAAAGATATTTCTCATTACTGGCTGTCTGGCTCCCTTAACAAGAACTGCCAGGGAGTGAACCCAGGTGAGGAAAGCTAAGAGTTTACTACATGCAGGAATATGGACTTCTGGGCAATCAAGAAATGGCAAGGGCTTTTTAACTAAAAGCATGCCGATTCCTCGGAGGGGCGGAGCAACGGTAGCAAGAGCAGAGGGAATCCCCAGGGCTCTGGGAACCCCTGTGTAAACTCCAGGTCAGCAGACCCCCCAGCAGTGGAAGGGGGGGCAAGTTCCACAGGAGAGTGGGCTTGCAGCAAGCAGAGCTGGATAAACTCCGAATTCAGACAGCAAATCTGTCTTCGTGAGAGTTTCCTTTCTCAAAGCATCTGCCTCGGGAGATGCCATGTCTGGTGAATCAGCTGCCTAACTTTGCCAAGGTGGGAAGTGTGTGAAGAAGATTTTTTCCTGACTACATGAACAGTGAGTGTCTTTTATTTAGCATCAGCAACCATAAATCAAATTCAAGCTGCTGACTTTAAAGTAGAGAAGAAATAAACAAAAGCGAAGGAGCAATTGTATCCCTGAAACATTGGCAAATTCCTAACTGCATCACACTTGAGAGAAAGAGAAAGAGAAACTAGTTAAAAGACATGGACGGAGATCACTTTCTCATCCCCCTGTTCTCCCTCGATGGCATAGATTATTATACCATAACATTAGAGGTTTAAGAAGATTGGAGTTCTTAAAGAGAGTGCTTAACAGAGGCACTTGGGGAGAATTCTGGTGTTGATAGATAAAAAGGGGGAACCCCCACCCCCCACCCCAAGTGGCCTTGCTGCGAGCTGCGAATGGTGGATTATAAATTAAAACTGCTCCTGGCCGAAGTTGGATTTACAATTGGATGTGTTAAGTGGGAGTCTGGGTCTGGACTGACTCATTTAACACGAAGATGGACTGATTAATGGTTTGACTGTTTTATGGCTCCTAACTGAATTGGGAGTACAGGAAAGGGGGGGGGGGGAGCCGGACTTGGTGGACGTGGTGCGAATGGGAGAGAAAAAAAGAAATAAAATAGTTTTTAAAATATATTATATAAGAAAACCTATAAATATATATAACTTTTAAACTAGAAATGCTTCTGTTGAATAAAATATCAGAAATTGTTGATTTATATATATATAACATATGTGGTTATAAAATATTTAGTTATAAGGTGGATCTGGGATTAAAATGGGATAGCTTGTTAGAGATATTATCTGAGAAGTTATGTTAAACTGAAAAATGTTTTTTGATCAAGCCCAGAAATAAATATGAGTAGAGAATATAGCATAGGTTAAAGATTTTAGTGAGGGGATGTGGTGGCGCTGCAGGTTAAACCGCAGAAGCCTCTGTGCTGCAAGGTCAGAAGACCAGCAGTCGTAAGATCGAATCCACACGATGGAGTGAGCTCCCGTCGCTTGTCCCAGCTCCTGCCAACCTAGCAGTTCGAAAGCATGTAAATGCCAGTAGATAAATAGGTACCACCACGGTGGGAAGGTAACGGCGTTCCGTGTCTAGTCACGCTGGCCACATGACAACGGAAACTGTCTACGGACAAACGCTGGCTCTACGGCTTGGAGACAGGGATGAGCACTGCGCCCTAGAGTCGGACATGACTGGACTAAATATCAAGGGGAACCTTTACCTTTACCTAAAGATTTTCGTACTGTAACATAGCTATGTAGTTAAGATTACATATTAGATATTGTATTATGGTAAACACTTCAAACTAGAAATGCTCTTGCTGAATTTAATATTAGAAAGTCTTGACTTGAAATATATATATATCTTTATATATCTATCTATATATCTATATCTATATCTATATATAGTTATATATATATATATAGTAGAGAATATAACATAGGTTAAAGATTTTAGTACTGTAATACGGTTATGCAGTCAAGATTACATATTAGATATTGTAGTATGGTAAACACTTCCCTGCGTGTATGTTTTATATGTGTTGTGTGTCTGTCTGTTATATAATAAAAAATTATATTTAAAAAAAAGCATGCTGATTCCTCCAAATAAAAGCAATTAAACACAGTCAGGCATGTAATCGAGAGCACATAGATAATCCATACCTAGGACAAAAGACAGGGGTATCAGGTCCAGGGAGCGGTTGCAGTATTGAGCTACCTTTTCGAAGAGGCGTTTTTGATTCTCATTTAAAAGGTGCCTAAGAGGAGGAGGAAAGAGTGTCAGCCTTTGTTTGGTAGATACATTCTTCATATGTCAAACAACATCCAATGCTTTTCTGTATCTTTCCTACCAAAGGCATTCCTCATTCATTGCTGATCCTTCCTTCCTTCCTTCCTTCCTTCCTTCCTTCCTTCCTTCCTTCCTTCCTTCCTTCCTTCCTTCCTTCCTTCCTTCCTTCCTTCCTTCCTTCCTTCCTTCCTTCCTTCCTTCCTTCCTTCCTTCCTTCCTTCCTTCCTTCCTCCCTTCCTCCCTCCCTCCCTCCCTCCCTCCCTCCCCCTCCCTCCCTCCCTCCCATTAAAGATAAAAACCAAAACAGCTAACACTATACTTCAAATGAATTAAGCAATATAAGTACAAAATCACAAAAAGCTAGCAAATAAAACTGTTAAAATTGGA
This sequence comes from Intellagama lesueurii, assembly GCA_037013535.1. Lineage (NCBI taxonomy): Eukaryota > Metazoa > Chordata > Lepidosauria > Squamata > Agamidae > Intellagama > Intellagama lesueurii. Next base: position 180,434,732 of record JBAJHW010000004.1, read on the forward strand.
AAACATTGGCTGGTCTTTGGCATACATTTCATAAAAGCTGTAAAATCAAAACTGATTGTAAAACTCTAAGAAGTGTGTATCCCGCAATCTGGGGACAATGTAGGATAAAGACCTATTCCATTTGCCCATCAAGTGTTGTTGTTGTTGTTTAGTCGTTAAGTCGTGTCCGACTCTTCGTGACCCCATGGACCAGAGCACACCAGGCCCTCCTGTCTTCCACTGCCTCCCGGAGTTTGGTCAAAGTCATGTTGGTGGCTTCGATGACACTGTCCAACCATCTCGTCCTCTGTCGTCCCCTTCTCCTCTTGCCTTCACATTTTCCCAACATCAGGGTCTTTTCCAGGGAGTCTTCTCTTCTCATGAGATGGCCAAAGTATTGGAGCCTCAGCTTCAGGATCTGTCCTTCCAGTGAGCACTCAGGGTTGATTTCTTTCAAAATGGATAGGTCTGTTCTCTTTGCAGTCCAGGGGACTCTCAAGAGTCTCCTCCAACACCACAATTCAAAAGCATCAATTCTTCGGCGGTCAGCCTTCTTTATGGTCCAGCTCTCACTTCCATACATCGCTACTGGAAAAACCATAGCTTTGACTATGCGGACCTTTGTCAGAAAGGTGATGTCTCTGCTTTTTAAGATGCTGTCTAGGTTTGTCATCGCTTTCCTCCCAAGAAGCAGGTGTCTTTTAATTTCGTGGCTGCTGTCACCATCTGCAGTGATCATGGAGCCCAAGAAGGTAAAATCTGTCACTGCCTCCATATCTTCCCCTTCTATTTGCCAGGAGGTGATGGGGCCAGTGGCCATGATCTTAGTTTTTTTGATGTTGAGTTTCAGACCATTTTTTGCACTCTCCTCTATCACTCTCATTAAGAGGTTCTTTAATTCCTCTTCACTTTCCGCCATCAGAGTGGTATCATCTGCATATCTGAGGTTGTTGATATTTCTTCCGGCAATCTTAATTCCGGTTTGGGATTCATCCAGTCCTGCCTTTCGCATGATGTATTCTGCATATAAGTTAGGGAGACAATAGACAGCCCTGTCGTACTCCTTTCCCAATTTTGAACCAATCAGTTGTTCCATATCCAGTTCTAACTGTTGCTTCCTGTCCTACATATAGATTTCTCAGGAGATAGATAAGGTGGTCAGGCACTCCCATTTCTTTAAGAACTTGCCATAGTTTGTTGTGGTCCACACAGTCAAAGGTTTTTGCGTAGTCAATGAAGCAGAAGTAGATGTTTTTCTGGAACTCTCTGGCTTTCTCCATAATCCAGCGCATGTTAGCAATTTGGTCTCTGGTTCCTCTGCCCCTTCAAAATCCAGCTTGTACTTCTGGGAGTTCTTGGTCCACATACTGCTGAAGCCTACCTTGTAGGATTTTGAGCATAACCTTGGTAGCGTGTGAAATGAGTGCAATTGTACGGTAGTTGGAGCATTCTTTGGCACTGCCCTTCTTTGGGATTGGGATGTAGACTGATCTTTTCCAATCCTCTGGCCACTGCTGAGTTTTCCAAACTTGCTGGCATATGGAGTGTAGCACCTTAACAACGTCATCTTTTAAGATTTTAAATAGTTCAACTGGAATGCCATCACCTCCACTGGCCTTGTTGTTAGCCGTGCTTTCTAAGGCCCACTTGACTTCACTCTCCAGGACGTCTGGCTCAAGGTCACCAACCACACTATCTGGGTTGTCCGGGACATCCAAATCTTTCTGGTATAATTCTTCTGTGTATTCTTGCCACCTCTTCTTGATGTTTTCTGCTTCTGTAAGGTCCCTGCCATTTTTGTCCTTTATCATGTCCATCTTTGCACAAAAGGTTCCTTTAATATCTCCAATTTTCTTGAACAGATCTCTGGTTTTTCCCTTTCTATTATTTTCCTCTATTTCTTTGCACTGCCCATCAAGTAGGTCTCCACAAATGGTGATATTCTCAAGAGGGTCTTTTCTGAAGATCTTAACATCTGGGTAGGTTCATAGGGGGAGAAGTAGCCTCTTAAATAGTCAGGTTTCAAGGTACTTTGGGCTTTAGAGGTTAAACCAGCATATTGTAAACTAAGCGCTGACAAAACAGTCAAGAGCCAAAACCAATATGATTCTTACTTATGAGGAAGAATGTATCTTTCCCACCAGACTGAAAACTAAGTTTATGGATCACGGTGTATAAGAGAATGGCCTTTTCAGCACAAATGAATCAACCTTTGAAACCTGAGCTAGAAGTGTAATCTGACGATGTACTTCTCAGTTGAAAGATAGTCCCACACAGGACCAGCACTAGAAGTTTTCAGAACGCCATAGCCTTGTCATGGTTGGAACATATGCTCAGTATTGGAGGAAATGCAGGGTACTGAATGGATGGGATGGTGGCAAAATGACACAAGAAAGGAACCATCCCCAGACCAGTGGAAATTATACTGAAACCCATCCTAGACCTTGGGAAATTTTGCACTACAGTTTGTAAGATCACCCAGCCAGCAGGAGCAGTAACCAGACAGTCTGTGAGATTTTGGGAGCTGCAACCCAAAAAGTGACTTTTCCAAGCTCTGTCTCTATCATCTTATCAGATCTTAGGGTGAGCCTTGCCCACCTTTTCAGACCTCCCTTTTTTTTTTACAGTCCTAAAGATCAGAAGAAGTGTTTTTTTTTTAAAGCTGTAAATTTCTAGAAGATGCTACATTTTGGACTTTCCTTGAATTTAAGAAGAATCGCAGATTGCTTGCTTTCCTGCATCCTGTGGAAATCACTAGTAGAAGAAGGCTTACATTGTTTCAATAGGTAAAGTTCTGTGTTGAGGACAATTTATTTTTGGAGACTAAATTCCCAGAACCCCCTAGCCAGCAGGAGCCATGGCCATGTCAGCTGGGAGATCCTAGGAGCTGCTATCGAAAAGAGGAAAATTTCCAGACCCTGCAGCTAGTAATTTTAAATTTTAGAGGTGTTGCCAACTCACCTGTAGGTAGCACTGAGCACTGCATACAGCATGATGAAGACAAGGAGCTCCTTGTAGAGTAGCTTGTAGATACTCCCTTTCCATCGGAAGAGAAGCTTGGAGAAGCCTCCAAAGCGAGCATTGGCTACTTTCAAGGTATATGAGATGGTCATAGCTGCTTCATCTGCTTCCCATGCGGGCACAAACTGGGCCAAAAAGAGAGATAATGTGCAGGGTGGAAAAATATCACGTTGCTTTTCTCACCTGCTAGTTTGATTATTAAATGTTGAACTCAGGGGATGTTAAAAGGTAAAGGTAAAGGTTCCCCTTGACAATTTGTCCAGTCGTGTTCGACTCTAGGGGGCGGTGCTCATCCCCGTTTCCAAGCCATAGAGCCAGCGTTTGTCGGAAGACAATCTTCCGTGGTCACATGGCATCTTCCGTGGTCGCATTGACTTAGACACGGAACGCTGTTACCTTCCCACCGAGGTGGTCCCTATTTATCTACTTGCATTTGCATGCTTTCGAACCGCTAGGTTGGCGGGAGCTGGGACAAGCGACGGGTGCTCACTCCGTCGCGTGGATTCGATCTTACAGCTGCAGATCTAGAGATCTTACAGCACAGAGGCTTCTGCGGTTTAACCCGCAGTGCCACCACGTCCCTTTCTCAGGGGATGTTGCTCCATAGCAAAGCATTACTGAATGTATACGTGCCATGGAAGCCCTTTCTTTAGGTATTAATGACAGAGATACTACAAAGATTTGCAGAGGTGTTTGTCCAGAGGTGCAAGGCATTTAAGCAAAGGGAACTCACTAGCCATTTTCATGACTGGTGTTTGTTTTTGCCACTTGGCTGGTCCGCAAGTAGTCCCTATGCAGTTGCTTGCCGCAGAGCAAGCTAGTTCATCCAAAGAGAAGGCAGTGAGTCCAAGGAAGGTGAAAATCTGACCATCTTATTCTTGCTGAGTCTCATGATTTCCCACTGACATTTTGTTCTGTCCATTTTTGAATCCAATCTCAAGACATTGCACACATGTTCAGCACAGAGACTCATGCACATGGTTTTCTAATGAAAATGGCCAAAACTACTGTATTGCGGCAACTTTAAGATTAACAAATCTATTTCAGTGTTAGCTTGTGGGTTACAATCCATTTCCTCACAAACATGGATTAGTTGTTCCTCAGACTGTAATCCATGAAAGCTCACACTGGAATAAAGTTGTTGAACTTACGTGTATACAATCCGATTGTGTCTGAAAAAGTGGATTAGTATCTTTAAAAGGTCACACTGAAATAAATGTGTTATCGGCTGTTTATCCCTAATGTCCAGCCTCTGCTGATGGAGAAGGAAGGGCTGAAACCTCCAGGCTGGAGATTCTTAGTTGAAGGCACAGGAACTTCTAGAAGCTTAATTAATGTCCTGCTTGTGTAAACTACACCAGGCTGGTGTTACAGCTGGGTATGTTGTTGTTGTTGTTTTATTCAATTTAGTTATCTCCCATCTAGCAAAGTTGCTACTCTGTGTGGTGTACAGCAAAAAATTTAAAGAAAACATACTGTCAATTATGAAATCCACTATAAAAGCACTGAACTAACCTTACAAACAAATAAACAAGACAAGACAAGTGGCAAAATAACACTTTCACAACTTACAATATTCCTCTCCTTTGTCCTCCTCTGTCCCAATTAACTGAGGAAAACCTCCCCAAAAGCTTTCCTAAAAAGCTCTGTATTCAAGAGCTTTCTAAATGCCTGAAGAGAGGGTGCCTGCCATAACTCCTGCAGAAGAGCATTCCATGGCTGAGAAAACCAGGTTTCTACTTAACATTTTCAGGGCTTCTTGAGGTGTCAACACCTGCAGAGTATAAGGTCTGCAACGACCAGGTCAGATAGGCAGCTGAACTTGGCAGAAGACATTTTGGACAGGTAGCGAGGTCCCTTTATATGCTAGAACCAAGATCATGAACCTTACACTGAAGCAACCAGAAAATTCAGTCTAAAACAAACAGCAACAACCACAACAAATGCAGAGAGCAGAATAGAAAACCATGAAATGTAATGGATGGAAGGTATCATTGAATGGGTGTTCTGCTGAAAGATGAGTAAGCAAAAGAGGGCAATTCCAATGAAAAGGGCCAATGCAGAAGTGGTATAAATCCTATTTTTTTCTTAGCACTTCCTGAGGTCATCCAACTTTCAGCAAGTGCTAATAAAAATAGAGATTTAGACCACTTCTGCATTGACTGAGAGATAAAATATCCCATTTCACTGAATGGTATAGAAGTTAAAAGGACAGTAAGCTCCTGAGAGATGCTGAAACTTCTATAGATGCTACGTATAACTGAAGTTTCTGCTGAATAAGGATGGTGTCACAAAAAAGGCAAATAGAAGATAGACAACAAAGTAACTCAACTTTGGAGGCCCACCAATAGTCAAAAAGTAGCATGATATGACCTCACCTAGGTTACAAAACCTACATGGCTGTTAACAAATGCCCTTTTAAAGGATTTAACTTTTGAATACACATAGTTAGATTGCAGGCAATCCAATATTATTAAATCTTCAAGAAAGGTTCCAGGTTACATGAAAAAAATGACAAGTTGTATCCATATCCCAATTTTCTTCGACCATTCCCCCCCCCCCCCGGTTAGGTTTCCTGTTACTTCAGTTTATTGGGTGGAAATTCATCAGGTCAGGACAGCATTAGATGCAGCTACTGCAGCTGTTAAATCTTTGCCTATATGGCAGCTCAGAGAGATACCCTGTTAGAGGCAAGGGGTTGCCGACCATCTCTTATTGTGGTCTGATACAGAGAACTGAGAACAAGCTCTTACCTGTTTTGAGGGCTGGACTTGCTGTAAATTGTTCCACTAGCACAGGGAAAGCAGAAACATTGCTGCCTGCACCCTTTAAATACCTTACTCATGGTCAATAAAATCAAGTGCATGTAATGATAGATTGAAGGCTATTAGTTGTCCAAGAACAGGGAACTGTGTAGATGTGATATACATAGTTATCATTCATTTTTGTAAAACTTTTATGAAAACTTGCCGCAGTTTTTAAAAAAACCTTAACTGGAAAGGAAAGTCAAACTGCAGGTTAGAGTTTGGATCTCATTAAGCCCTGGATGAATGTAATTGTAGTTCCTTATGTCTGACCATTCCTTGAAGGAGCCCGAGATGATGTTGCACAGAGTTCTCTCTTTCCCTGGCTGCCAGCTGTTTCATGTCAGTAGTGCCTTATGCAAGAAAACTGAGAATAGAAGCGTGGTTTGCTATTAACCATTGCTTAAAATCCTATTCAGTTGTGCATCTTGCTTCTACCCACCTTAATTCTGTTTCACATAATTCTGCGTTTGAACAATCATCATCACTGTGAGAAGCAGATGTCCAGGTTTAGTCTTAGGGACAGACATATGGTACCACACTTCAAAAGATCAGCATGTACCTATATGTATGTGGAAAGCTAGTGTTGTATAGTGGTTAGAGTGGCAGACTAGAACTCAGGAGACCTGGATTCAAATCCTGTCTTGGCCATGGAAACTCGTAGGTGTGCTCACAAGTGTGTGTTCGTGTCTGTGTGTGTAACAATGGTAAAAGCACTCACATATTCTGAAAGCCCTATTTAGGGTCTTTATAAGTCAGACACAGAACATATGTGTATTGCACATACGTGTATCACTTGATGGCACAGAACATATGTGTATTACACATGGGCTCATAAATATATGTAGATAGCCAAAGCTATCATGCACATATATGCTCATGGGTTGCCAGAAATCTAAGAAAATAATATCAATGTTCCTTCGTAGCTGGGAGTCACATACCATCATCTAGACTGTAGAACTACAAGACTTCATGTTGCACTATTTTGTTGAAGTTCCCACTTGTTGTAATTCTAAGTTCACTCTTGCTCCCAGGTGCTTTCAATGGGCACTTCGTTTACTCCTTTCTGACCTCCATTTTTCACTCCATGTTATCAGATTCAAGAATCTGACACACAGACACACTCATCTCCTGGCCTCTCCTTGTTCATTTAGGGGTCAGAACATAGTGTGAACAACTACCCTAAACAGATAGTAAGATAGAAATAGCCTTTGCAAATGGCTAATGTCTGGTTTGGGACATTAAAGTTTTGTTCAGACACATATATCCAGCTAGCTCTGATCCAATATGTGATTCAGCAAACAGCGTTGCATTTATTCCTTCTGCCAACTTGCCATCAGAAGACTCAGGACAATTGCTTCAGTTTTATCATTTCCTCTCCTTAACTGACTTGCTTGTGTCTTTTGTCTCTTGAAAGCGTTCTCTGCCAGTCCCTTAGGATTTTAAACACCTTTCCTATTTCCCAGCAAGTGCCCCTGTTGTCTCACTCAGGGTACAAGAATCCATTCTTATATAACCCTCAACAAATTGCATCTTCCAATTCATCTCCGTCAAGACATCTTGAGACTGAATGTCTGAAATGTATGGACCCCAAACTGTATTTGCTGCAAATGATAGAAGTGGATCACCTCCAAGTCCTTCCAACCAGGAGGCAATCTTTGCAGATCCTCCCTCCGTTCACCACCCTGCATTACCTCTCATTCTACTCTAGATGGTCATCTAACCTCCCAGACCATCTTTGTAAAGAGTCGCAAGGTTCTTCAGGGAGAAGGAATCATAACAATCTTTCCCTTTTTCCTTTTACTTCATCCAGTAAAACATGTGGAACTCCAGGAAGTTTTGCTCCAGATCCAGTATAAATATTTTACCTCACCTTGAGTAGAAAGGAAATCCTTTCTTATTAAGTCAGTTGATTGTACATACGTGCCCTACGTTCCTCATTTCTTTCCTCGCCTTCCTATTTCTCTCTAAACTTCACCTCCAACAGCTCTCAGCTGAGAGGAAATTTTGGGAATCAAACAGTCCATTGATACGGAATGTTTAGACTGCACTTTGCATTGTTTCATTCAGGATTATTTTAGTTCTCTTTGTGCTAAAAACATAAGTGAAGAAGAATTAATCTTAAAAAATTAACAAAAAGATGTTTGTGTAGCCCTCCCTGCACAAAGAAGTTTAACCTCTCCATGAAAGAAAGAGGCAAGAGTGGGTTTGGAAAAGGAAATGGATTAGAGTGAGACCAACTTCCATATATTCTTGCTTAAGCCCCTATAGTACTAACAGCCCAGCAGTCGTCCTCAAAATCTTAGTGGAATGCTTGCTTTTTGTGAATTCCCCTGAGAAACATATCTGGACTTTACACCAACAATGAATTTACAGCTCTGCAATCTCATAAAGTAATAATTTATCCCACAGAGTATGTAGACTTGCTTGGTTTCCCGTGATTATTACTGCCTATAAACCTGTCCAGCTGGCTGGATAGTTCAGTGAGTTCAGTATCTGGCTGGGAGACAGAGGTTGGGAGTTTGATTCCCTACTGTGCCTCCTGGGAGGAGAGTCAGCCGGCCTTGGGCAAGCTGCACAGTCCCAGGACACCCTGGTTGCTGTAAGTCAGAATTGACTTGACAGCATGCAACTTTATTATTATTAATTTCTGTTCTTCAAGAGAAATGTCTCCTTTACTTACTCTGTTTTGATGTTGACAGAGGTCTCTATACTTAGTGCCACAGGTGGAGCACCACTGCCTTTCCAAATACTTTTGCCTACAATTTCCATCATCCTCATTCAGGACAGTAAATGGGAAGGGGCTGGAGGGGAATGGAGGGCCAAAGTTTCACACCCCTGCTTCAGCCCACCCTTTTAGCAGTGACGACAAAGTCAATGCTATTCTAAGTTACAATAACAAAAGCAGGGTGTCCAGATCAAGGGGAGTACACATCCTGAGATATGTAGTTTGGGGAACCATGACCCCTAGAGTCGTTTCCAACTCTGTGATTCTATGGTTCATACCAAGCCCACCTCATAGCCTCATTGACATGGAAGAAAGCTTTGAAGCAGATATGAGTTCTACCAGTCGTGGTTTCACTCAGACAGAATAGGCAAAATGTGACCAACTCTGACAGCTGTGTAATTTTTCTTGAAGGTTTCAGTGACTCAACCTAAGGGCTATTTCAATCTGTCCAAAACTAGGTCATTGTTTTGGACTTTGTAATAAAGTACTAAGTGAATTTAGGTGTTTCCTGCAGGTGAATAGTTAGAACAAAGACATCACAAATCAAGTTGCAGATAACACTGGATTGTAAAGCTTTGGTGTTGTAAATCAACCTGTCTTGTCCTCAGATAATTGTAGCAATCAAAAAAAGAATGGTGCTTTATCCCTAGTACTGTCCCCTAATTACTGGAGATAACCATATGCCTAAATGGAAAAAAAAACAAGAAAAAGTATGAGTATATGCAGCATAAATTGAACAAGCACAAGAGGTGAGACTGGAGAACACCCGTACTGCTTAAACCGGGTTAATAACTTTTCTGGCCTGAGGGGCCACATGTGATATTGTCTTGGAGATCAGGAGGCACACACGCATTCCAGTGATCCTCCGGCTGACCATTTTTTCTTTATATTATCAGCAGAGAGAAACGAAGACTGAGAAGGCAAACCATAACAATTTATTCCATTTCATTTACACTTTTTACATTTTGCTGATATTGTTTTCCTTGCTTTTGAAATAGGACAAGCTACAGTAGAAACACAATTTAGTGCAAGAGAGCTCAAATCCATCCCTTTTAAGTCAGGACACGCATATGAGATTATTTATGACTGAGGTCATTTAAAATATCCCTCTCACTTCCGAAAGCAGAGCTTTATTCTGTCATAGTATGAATGACTTAACCAATGATTTCCATGCTTTAGGGCTTCATAAAAGTGGATGGGGCCAAAAAGCCACCTTTGATTTTAGAGGTGTGACCATCCAGCTCCCTCCCATTCAGAGAACAAGCAAAAGATCTATCAAATTATGTGAGAACCAAACGAATTTGACATGGTTACCCTAGATTTATTTATTTTTAATTATTTGGATATCGAGTAAAGGGTTTTCAAATATTTTAAAATATGGAACAAAGATCGTTTTGGGGTGGGCTGTTATATTCACTCCTTTCCACTAGGTGGTGAGCTCACTCCTCACATAGGTCCTGTGTATCCAAGCTCTGAAATAAACTGGGGGAAATTCCTAAGGATCTAACCCCACCCAAGATTGCTGCTGAGCTTGAAAAGGAAGGAGCCTGCTGAGGCCAGCCCCACACAGCAAGAAAAGAAGGCCAGAGGAGAAAGTATGTGAATTTTGGAAGAAATCTTTGGCAAAGCCGTGTAGGGAATGTACTGAGCAGCATCCGAAAAACTCCCTCAAAATAAAACGTTGTTTCTAAAAGGGCAATGCCGTGTCTTGCAGAAAGTTGAACTATTTTCTTGTTCACACAAGATGGGTGAGTGTCAGGTTTTGTTCTAACCTTTTCTTCCTAGGAGGAGGCTGAGCCATGAGAAATCTTGACTTTTGTTGGAAATTGCAAAGTGAATTTCAAAAATGCACAGCAGTTAATTGTTAGAAAGGAATTGCTCATCATATACTTTATGTCACTACACCTTATGAATGAGGATAGAGCTGTCCAGTCCTCTTGGAAGTTTTCTTTTGTGCTTAGTAATAGGTATACTATTCTATGGGCCCAGGAGACACAGCAACAAAGTCCAGTATGCATACGTGTCTGCTAGAAACTGCCAATTGGTGTTTGGTTTAGTGATTCTGCCCTGTATAACAGACTAGATAACAGTACAGATCTGGTGTACATTTAAGCCACTTTAACAAGAAGTCTCAGGAGAGATCAACATTCTCATATTCCATGTGGTCTGAATCCTCCAGTTCAATCCCAGGTACCAAGTTGTAATAATCTACTGACTGGTTCATATAAAGCTTCTCACGGTCAACTGAACCATTCAGAACATCTGTCATGCTCACAGTCTCAGCTTCAGACTCCCCACCTGTGACACCACCTTCCTCTGCAGTGGCCAGTTTTTTGGATTCCAATTTGTCTGGACCAAGGCTTCCTTGAACAGTGGTATCATCAGAAGCCTCCACTTTGATTTCCACCTCTTCATAGAGGTCTCCATCGCTCCCTAGCAGTGCAGTAGAAGGCTTCAACAAGACCTGGTTCCTCAACAAGATATTCTTCTCACTCTTTGCAGTAGATGGGATGGGCAGATCACATGGGCTATAGCAGTGATGGTCCCCTGAACTTTTGGCTTCATTCGTTTCCACTGTAGCCAGCCGGCATTCTTTCCCATCACGGAGAACGTAGCCAGTCTTTGGCTTCCGCTTGCAAAAGCAACAGGTAGCCAGGACCAGAATAGCCACCAAAGGCAGACAAATGAAGAGAGCTGTGAGACTATGATTCTGACAGAGCCCCTGCTTAGGGATGGTTTTGATGTTCATGCCACAGAAACGCTTTGGTGTGCTACAAATTATCTCAGTGTCAAAGAGTGCAAGCTGGTATTTTTCCAAATGTTCTAGTAAGGTGCAGGTACAATCCCAGCTGTTGTTGGACAGACCTAGTGTAAAGAGAGAGGGTTTGAAAACCCCTGAGGGAAGAGAAGTTAAGTTGTTAAAGTGAAGGTAGATCTCGTGGATTTGGTCAGATGCTTCCAGAAACATGTCTGGTAGCTTCTGGAGCTGGTTGCCTTCTAAACTGAGGACATGTAAGCTAGGTGCATTTTTTAGGAAACTGTCTGGAAGCCTACTCAATTGGTTATGATCCAAATATAGGATCTCCAGTGTAGAAGAACCACTGTCTACTTCAATAATGTTTGATATGCCACAGTTTGATAAGTAGAGCTCCCTCAAGCCTGAAATTCTAGTAAAGACACTCCAGTCCAAGATGTCAATGTTAGTCCTGCTGAGATTCAAACAACACATTTCATGAGCCAGTCCAGTCTGAAATACTTTGAAATCAGTAGCTGTGCTGCAGTTGCAAGTCTCCTCCAGAGCTCCGAAGGCAAATCCTGTTGCTAACAGGGCCAGGCCAAAGAATAGGAATGCCCATTTCTCGTGACCTACAACAAACAGAGGACAAGAATCACTTAATTTCCACAAGCTGTTATGTTATGACCATACATCTCCTTTGTTGTTGTTTAGTCGTTAAGTCGTGTCTGACTCTTCGTGACCCCATGGACCAGAGCACACCAGGCCCTCCTGTCTTCCACTGCCTCCTGGAGGCAGGTACTTCTAATCAAAATGTATTGTGCAGCTATTCTGTCTCCAAGCTCAAAAGGAGCATGTGACAAGTAATGATGCGGCAAGTAATGAGCTCAAAAGGAACATGTGATGGAACCCTCTCCAGTTCTACCTAGAAAAAGCAGAATCTGCTTATTGGCTGGAAGCATGAAGGAGGTGAGCCAATCCAGAAGGGCCTGCAGGAGCTGAAGAGAAAGAGGAAAGGAGTTAAATAGTATCTTGAGGAGGGAGGTCATATTTTAAGAGTGAGCTAGAACTTGAAAAAATTACTTTGAATCTGAGAGAGGGTGATTGAATGTTTGAGAGCTAGCATATATTGCTGTCTTAAATTGAACTCTATTTAGTTTCACCAGATGTTATGTTATAATAAATATCATTTTTTAAATGTTTCAGTCTTAAAACCGCTTGGGCTCATATGTTTTGGGCTTAAGGCAAGCCTATTAAAAGTAAGGGCATTTTAAAGGTGATTAGCCTGGGTGAGATCAGTCACAGTAACACATTACTTTCAGGAATAATAAGAGCATAATTGTGTTATTCTTTAAAAAGTAATGTAATGATTAGTAGCATTGGTTTTTTAAAAAAAGTATATCAAATATTCTATACTACATATTGTTGAAACATTGCTTTTGAGGAGTACTTTTCAGAGATCTGGGGCCATTTTTTGTATTTCTAAATGCATTTTTAAATTAACTAAATGCAGCTTTAATAAAAAACAAGTAATGTTAACAAGTCACTTGTTTAAAATAATGAGCAATGAATTAACAAAAACAAAACAAAACAAAACAATGTCTCTTGTTATTTACAACAATAATGTTTCAAGTCCTAGTTTATCCTTTCCTCAGTGTTTTTTATGAGAGAAAAAACAAGGAAAAGGCAGTAGGAAAACACAGGTGGGTTACAAATGAAGGACAGCACTGACCCCCGCACAAAATCCCATGAATGAGGCAGAGTGGATGCAGCATGTTAAAAGTGTTGAATAGAAACACTTTTGGATAGGAAGAACTGGAAAACACACAAAAACAGGGAATATTTGCTCTACATTAGTTTCTCCCAGCCTGATGGCCAGCCCAACTTGTAGGAGGACTATAAATTCCATCTGACTCCATCCACTGTGGCTAATGTTGGCTGGTCTGACACAGGTTGTGGTGCAATACACCTTGGAGAACATCAGGTTGTGAAAAACTATAGCTATACACCTAGGCACATGACCAAGCCCCTGTAAGAATAGTCCCCCCCCCCCCCGTCAGCCCCTGCAAGTTCACCAAAAAAAGCTTTCTTAATATAACAAAGCAGAGAAAAATAAATGCCATGTGTTTGCATTAACTAGCTCTGAGAGGGTCCATTGAGATACCTAGTCCAGTGATGGCAGACCAAAGATTTCCATCCCTCATCCCACTACCTAAGATTTTTTTTCTTCAGAGACAACCATTTTTAAATCTGAGAATATAAATGCATATAACTCACATTTTCCACTAGTCTGTACACAGCACTTATTTCCACATTTAATCATCACTGTTCTATCTAATCAAACAGTGGAAGCATGCTTTTTCCCAGCCAGTGAAAATATGTGTTCTGACCTTCTGTTCCTTGTGGCAGAAGGAAGAAAGCCCCGTTTTGGTGCAAAATGCAATGCAAATAGTGGCTAGTTTTAAGCAACCTCTTAGACAGACTTGGTGACCACCAAGAGCGTCCATACCTGTGACTGAGAAGAGCTGGACGACTCTACTTTGCCTGTCTGTTGGCTTCCTATGATGACAAGGGCCACTGATACTAATTGTTTGTGCCCATACTGGGTACTGGAGGCCACTGCGACATTACCACCTTGGTCACTGGAGGCACCGTGCAGCCAACAGTGAGTGCATACTTCCCCTCCCACGATTGGGTTGGATAGCTCAGTGGTTTAAGTATCTGTCTGCAGAGCCAAAAGTTGGGAGTTCAGTTCTCCACTAAGCCACCTGCAGGTAGAGCCAGCCTGTGTGGATTTGTGCGAGCTGCACAGTCTCAGGACATCCCCAGAAGAAAGGAATGGTAAATCACTTTTGAGTACTCATTACTCATTACTGGTTCCAGTTAACAACATGCTTAGGACAGAATTGGTGCTGATAGGTCACCCAGGACAAATGTAGGCTGCACATCTTGAGATGGTTAATGGACAAGAGTTTGGGCTGCTTCCTCACAATATAATTCAGAGCTGGTTTGATACAACTGATTTCTGTTGTTGTTAGAATTACATTTAGCAAGATGCTAAACCAAATGCAAAATTTGTTTCCTCAAGTTAGTAATCTTAGTGTCATTTTTTTCAATTCTACTATGTCTTTTTTCTTTTCTTTTATTCAAGCTGTTGTGAAATCTGGTCATCTTCATCAGCTGATTATTTCCAAAGTCATTTCAGTTCTTTCTCCACTATCATGAAGACCTTGACTCAATCTCTTCTTTTGTCCTACATTGATCATCGTAGTGAGAACTCGGAAAATATAAATAGCAAGACTAACACTCAGAATCTGTCTGCCAGCACAGTCAGTGAGAGTCTGGAAGTCATAGTCCAAGAAAGTAGTTTTTTCAAGCTTTAACTGCAATGTATTCAAACTGTTTTCAGGCTTTTCTCCTTTTCCTCTTTAAACGCCTTTGTTTTCGCAGATCTGTCATGAGGTTCTTGGTTTGTATTTTGGGCCTTTGTTTTGTTTTGCTTTCTTACTTCTTCTTTCAAGATTTCAGTATCTTCTATTTGTTTATCACATTTCTTAAACTTCTGCCTTTTGCTTCCAAGTGCTTATGTTCTCTCTTTTTCTTTTCACCTTCCCTAGTCTGTTCTTGTAGACTGCCTCTTTGGCATAAAGACATTTGTTCCTATATTTAAATAGTACCATGTCCCGGACTTCCTCTTCCCATCATCTCTGTTATTCTTATATTTTTTATGTCACAGTCTTGATTTCTGCTTCTGTGAATGATCACTTTGCTTCAGGTTGTTTAAACTTTATTCAGAGTTGCAACAGGCTGGGCTTTTGCATTTTATCATCCTTGACTCTACTATTCACATCCTCCCTGCCTTTCTATGCTGCCAGCTAAGAGTAAGACTTGTACATCCAATGTAGTCCACAAACTCTTTTGCCAAAATTGTCACAAGACTCTTTATGTTAACTGCAACTGCTACAAGACCAACATGGTAGCCTTTTGGAGGCTATGCTCTCATTTCAGTCTCTTTTAGACTGAGTAGTAAGAAATAACACACATACACTAAAAATAATAAACTAAAGCATACATTAAATAGCATCGGTTTTATTCAAATGGACAGTAACATTAAATCTGTTCTGTTTTAAAAGCTAGTCCTGGGAAAGTGTAGATCTGCTATAAACACAAAGCATGAAAGCTCAGAAAGGTACTGTAGGAGTATGTAAGTATGAACTGGTAGAAACCTCTGATGCAACTACAGTCAAGGCAGAAGTGCTTTGTGTTTGCCTCTCTCTGTAGCCCTCCTCCAATGTTAAAGCAGAGCTAATTGATACCATGATTCTATAATGCTTTGCTTTTGCCATTGTGTGAAATTGGAAGCTGTGGTGTGTTGGATCCAGTTCAAAAGACATTGATTTAATCTAGCTAGTGATGAAACAATTAAAAATCTTACACCGGAATGTGGTCCCTCCCTGGGCCCTTCCTGAGCAATGACATCAGCTTTTCCTCCCATTGTCATTTTCCTTAAAGGCTGAGGGATAATTTTAATATCTTAAAGCAAGGTGAAGTCAACGACAGTTTCAAAAATAAATTTTAAAAACAGAGAAATTTTAAAAACCAAAGCTAGCAAAACATTTTTTTTTGTACTACAATTTCTAAAAGCCACAGCCCAGCATTGCCACTAGACAGGGGATTCTGGGGCTTGTAGTCCAAACAAGTAACTTTTCTGAATTGTGCCACGAAGGCAATTTATTGCTTATAGCATATTGCAATATGCTGGCCTCATCCATTTTGAAGTAGTAAATGGAACTTGGAATTTGCTGCATATGGGCAAAAGTCTTTTGTTGGAAAGATCACATTGTTGCAGGATTGTAAGAATGAAATATTATAACTAGGTACAAGACAAATATGTGGTACTCAAGCAAAACAAAACAAAAAACAACTGCTGCAGCAAAACCCTGTTAAGACAGTGATCGAAGGGATGTAGCACCATATTTTCTATCTGCTAAAACATTTTTATGGCTTTATAGTTCAGTGATTCAGGTATCTAGCTGCAGAGCCAGAGATTGGGAGTTCAATTCCTCACTGTGTCTCTCCCTTGTGTAGCCATGGGGAAGCTGCACAGTTCCAGGATGCCCCCAGAACGAGGGAATGGTAAACCACACCTGAGTACTCTCTACTTGGAAAACCCTGAAAAGGGTTGCCATTAGTCAGAATTGACTTAACAGCATGTAATTATTATTATTATTTTACCTAGGCTATTTCAGACCACAGGATGTTAGATGACATCAGTCTTCCGGAGGGAGCTTGTGATGCCTTTGTTTATAGACAAAGCAACTGCATGTGTTGCTCTTGTCATATGGCACCCACTGCTGTACTACAACATTGGAGTCCAACATTTCTATGTACTGGCAAAGGACATACCATATTTTTTTCATGTATAAGACACTACTTTTTCCTAAAATCTTTACACTAAAAATTGAGGGGCATCTTTTACATAGACATAAACTGAGATAGCTGAGGAGAGAACAAAATGGCACATACCTTGCCTCTGTAAACAGGCTTCCTTCAGTCACAAGGCTTAGCTTCCTCCAATCAGGAGCCTTATGGAACTGACCTCAGCTGATGCTGTACAAACCAATTGGAACACACCTTGTTGGAGGTGAAGCCTGTAGGCAGTGCTCAGATTCAACAGGGACTCAAAATGTCCGACCGTTCTGAGCCCAGAGGCTGAATCCTCAAAGCTAAATTTTCTTAATTTTTGGGTTAGAAAAGTGTGTGTGTGTTTCTTATAAACGGGGGCGTGTTATAAACAGAAAAATACAGTAGGTGCCAAAAGGAACAGTGACTGAATAGTAGCAAGGAGTGCATGTACACTCCGCAGGTATGGCAGTTTGATACCTCTTTTACTGTGAAATAGTTAGAATTCTGTGCTGTAGTTCATGGGATTAAATGATAGCTTTCTAGCAGAGAATACCAAGTATATCCCAAACTACAAATCCCAGGATTCCATATGATGGAGCCATGATATGATGGAATTGGGATATAGTGGCATCAAACTGCTATAATTGTATAGTGTCAACACACACAAGATCCCACAGCTGTGTGTACCACACAACTTTCTCTGTGTCACCTAAACTAGCCTGGAAGGTTCTGTATGCAGAAAAGGAAGGGGGCCTCAGAAAGCAAAATGTTTTGTTGCAGCCATGTCCCCTCTGTTTCTTACCCTACCTCCCACATCTGATTCACAGAGCTGTTTTGTGCTTCTACATCAATGCACCAATGGAAAACTCACACATTATTTTATAGAAATGCAAGATTTTCAAATAAAAGCAGACCTTATTGAATCTTCTTGTCCAAGAGATGATGAGTTCTCTACTTCTGAGTTATCCTAAAAGCACAGACACCAGGTATGCAAGTGACTCACCACTCCACTTTCATGCTTTCCCATAATGTGAAAAGCTGCCCAAAGAGGACCATTTCTAATAATCAGACCTATTTATTGCTAAGCTGTTGGGATTGGCAGGAAACGGCTGCCATGTTCACCAAAACAAACAATCAAAACCCATTGTATGATGCTAGGCTACAGCATTTTACAGTGCAGATGAACAAGTTCATGTTTGAATGCTTCTCTCTCCCTGTTACTATGTTAAGGTCAAAAACTCTCCTGTATCCACCTGGAGAGCAGTTTGGAACTGGAGCCAAAAGAAAACTGGCTGCAGGTAGTTACAAGCAGCTGGCTCCTGAATAGACCAAGAGCCCACACTCTCCAGTCTTAGTTAGTATTCCATTATGCATCTGTTGGATCACAGGTGGATGTGTATGGGGAAAGAGAGAAGACCTATGGCACCTCTTTGTTTTTTCAGAATTCAGAATTTCCCCACCACAACACACCTAAGTATATTCTGACCCTCCCTCCTTGCAGAGGTTCCAACACTCTCTCTTCTGCTTAACCTGTTTGAAAAGCTAGGTAGCTTTCATCCAATGATTCCTACTGTATTTCTCTGCTCCTCATCTAAGTCTGCATCAAGGTGAGCTGCTACAGGCATCTTTTGGAAGGATGCCAATGGTCCCAGTTGACCACCCTGGTGACCATCTGTCTGCTTTTTTTACCTATTGGCTTCTTCTCTACCTATAACCCAACACACTGCAAGAAGTTGGGGAGATACCTGTTCTTCATGTAGCCAGGCAGCAAGACCTAGGGCGGGACTGGAGGAAACATGGCCCTCCAGATATAGTTCAATAACAACTCCCATTAGTCCTAGCCAGCATAGCCATAGCCAGTGGTGCTGGGAGCTAGAGTCTAACAACATCTGGATCACCAGTGATTCCCCAGACCTGATCTAACAGGGCTGCCAACTGTGCACTTTGTTGCTGCCATTTCAAGCAGATGTGTTAAGAAAAATAGACAAAAGCACATGAATAGCTTTCAGCCTTCCTGTTTTTGTTTTGTTGGTTTTTATTTTTATTTTTTTGCTTCCATCTTACAGAATCCCTTAGACAGCACAGGTCATGGCCAAACTTTTGGAAGGTGTAATTATATATTCCAAACTCTGCTATCCTGAAATCCTGGGGACCACCTTAGAAAGAACTTGCTATAGCTCTGTGGTTTAGGTCTCTAAACAGGGGCTGGACTTAATGATCTATAGGGTCCTTTCCATCTGTGCAATTCTAATATTATTATAATTATTATTCTCTCCTCCAGGAAGGTCTTTGAACCTTCTCTGGAGAAGGGCTGAAGGATGCAGGCAAGTCACACATGACACAACCTGCATACACTGTACGTCCCTCAGTAATAAATTATATGATGAAGGCATGTGGCATAACCTGGGGAGAAAGCTCCTACCTCGGGGAATGTCTGATGCAATTATTTTGGCACCACATGCACTCGGGGCAACTGTGACCACAGTGGACTTTGTGAGGTTTACTGTGCACTCTGTTACATTTTGTCTCCAACTTTGCTGCCATGGCAATGGCTGTGCTACTTATCCTTCTGTGGCCCAGCCCTTTGCTGATTGCTTGCAAGCCTGGCGTTTATCACGATGGAGATGGGCAACTGATTCTCCCTCTCTTGAGGTTCAGCCTATTAACTTCACAGCCCAAACAGGCTTTCCCAGATCACAGTCTCTGTTTTTGAACAATAAATTACTACAGCTCCTGTGACCATCACATGAATTTTGAGCTTTTCTGCTTCTCTCCACCACCCGCCTCAATTCCAGATTTTGTAACACTCAGTTTGAAGGACCTGAAGATTTGCTAACTCTTTCTCTCTCTGTCTTGGTGGCCCAGTAAAGATATTACATAGTCTTGCTTTTGAAAGTATGAGCATGGCATCAACTCATAGTTGCTCCAACATTGAATGTCTCAGCTCTAAACAATGATGTTGTGCATCCAAAACCAGTACTCCAGGTTCTTCAGCCAAGAAGCTATTTTCCTTTCTGCATTTATCTTTTCATTTATTGTACCTCAACTGATCACCTGTAACCATCTGCCCTTTTTGTCTTCCATGCATTTGAAGTATTCTAGGTTTCTGAATTTTATCTACTTTGTGATTTCTTGGTCTTTTCTCATTCTTCTTAGTACTTCCTCATTGACAAGCCTCTTGGTTCAAGAAATTCTTAGCATCCTGTGAAAAATTCACAATTCAAATGTTTCCATCTTTTTTTATATAGTAGCCCCTGTTAAAAAGTCCAATATTCCACACCATACAGCCGAAGCGAGAATACACAGAACTACACAATGCACGTTCTCAATGCCAATTTTTCAGTTTTTGTTCCCTATTTACATTCTTTGCGGCAAGGAATCTAGCCTGGGCCATTTCTATTCTGATCTTCATTGCAAGACTATAATCATTTAGCCAAATCCCAACTATTAATGTCTGCCAACCTCCTCCACACTTCCATTTTGAATCTTTACCTGCGCTTCTGGGGCTGGGTGTTTTCTTAGTGATTACCATAAACTTGGTTTTCTTAACAGTTCGTTTTCTTAACAGTTCCTTTTTCCAGACCCTCCTGTTGATTAATAGCCCCGAATTCCACTCCTGGAGATCTTTCGCCCCTAAAAGCGCGGGAGGTGTCATCCAGTCCGGAAAAAAGAAAACAGCACTTCAGAAGACGGTGGGAAACTCGGCGGAGGGAAGCCGCCCGGGAGGGAACGAGATACCTTTTCTTGGACGCATTTCATGCCGCCGGGCGGTGGCGAGGAGAGACGCTTTTCATTCCCCCTACATGGGCGCAACGCTGCTCAGAAACCCAGGCATTACACACACACACACACACACACACACACATAGACACACAAAAAAGTAGGCTCAGCGCGAGGTATCCGTTAACCTGCTTTCGTTTCACTTGGAGCGAGTCTACGGCATTAGAATCCCGTCTAACCGAGCCCTCCGCCCCACCGCACCGCACCCCGCTCCCTTTCCCGGAGGTCTGCGATGTTTTTGAACAAGATCATGGATCCCTGGCCATGAATGGCGGGCTGGACGGGGGAAGAAGGATAGCCCCGGTCCTTGGGACGAGCAAGAGGGAGGCTATCGACGGGGTTGGTTTCTCTCCCTTCCACCCTGCCTTCGCCGACACTCCCGGCCCCCGACCCCCACCCCCCCGGCCGCCTGGCTCAGAGGGAAACAACAATAAGAGCTCTGTTCCTTTAAGAAACTCTTCCTCTCCCTCCAAAAGAACCGGGCCGAGGGCACCTGCCCCGTCGCCTACGATACCGGATTACAAACAGAGGGCATCTTCTCCCTTCTGCTGCACAGCAAAAGTCCTGGTGCCTTAGGGACTGACTTCCTTCCAACTGGGGACGGAAGTCTCTGAGGGAGAGAGACGCCGATCCGCAGCGCTGCTGCTCCGACCCACCTCGGGTGCACCCCCTCGGCTCGGCTCCCACGCAGGCCATCCGGGGGGGGGGCATCTTCTAGAAAGAGCCCCGGGAAGCAACGCGGGCGTCCGGAGAAGGCGACCTGAGCGATCGCCACTGCCCCAAGTGTGGTCACCCCAACTTGGTGCTGCAGAAAAGCCGCCCCCACCATCATACCCCAATAAATGGCGTGGGGGGGGGGAGAGAGAGAGAGGACGCAGGGAGGGGCCCTTTCCCCTTTTTCCAGGCGCTCCAAACCGCGTGCCAACCACGCCCGGCTCGTCTGATCCCGGGTTCTTACCACGACGCTCCTTTTGACGCCCCGGCATGAAGCGCGGGCGAGAAGGAAAGCGAGAGGGCGCTCCCGGGCGGGCTTCGGAGGCGGGCAGAGTATCGGGGCTCCCCAGGCAAGCTCCCCTCACGGGGCGCTGGGGCGCCTCCCGGCCCTGCAGGCCTGCAACCACTCACCTGCCCCGTCTTTTCCCATTCTCTGGGCTCGTTGCGGCGGCGGCGGGGGGGGGGGGGCGCGTCAAGGCTCCTCCATGCCGTGGGCGCTGCTCGCTGTGCAGTCTCTGCCGGGCAGCGCTTGGTTCTGCCTCCTGCCCCGGGGCGTGGCCCACCCGCTGCCCGAGGAAGGGCGTCCCCACTCCGGGTGATGAGCGCCCAAGTCGACTGGAGCCGAGTGGAAACTCATGCGCTCCAGCGCTTCCTCCTCCTCCTCCTCCTCTACCACCAGCACTACCAGTCGGAAAGTCTAAAGCCCAGGCTGCCTCCCACTTGCCCCCCTCCTTGCACAGTTATTGCGCTTCAACAGATTGCTTGCTGCTCGATGTTGTGAGGTGTAGTCGGTTTGCCACTGTTGTCCTGCTAAGTTCCCCTTGCCCTTGGCTGCTGGTGCAGACTTCTGCCTCACTCGCAAGTCTGCCTACTACTGTGCATCCAGAGAAATTTGATCCAACATCTTTTCTTATTTTGTATTTATACCTGAAGAGCCAGCAAATATTTAATATGCACGTTCTGTTTCTGTTTAAAGCGCCGTCTATTAGAACCTGGTGGTGTATGTTTGGGGGCATTACAATTATTTATTTATTAGATTTTTATCCCGCCTTTCTAGACTATGTCTACTCAGGGCAGCTCACAATTATTATTGGTAATTATGCCACCCAGTTGTCCTGTTGTTGAGTTGCTGTATTCTCCAGTATATCTGAACCCACCTTCTCTGGCCAAAGTTATGAAGGCAGCTGCTGACAAAGTCTTGTCTGGTAGTTCAACAATTAGGGTGCTGTCCACTGGGACGTTGCTCCGAGCAGACCCGGTTAGAATAAATGAGGGGCATTCATTTCAGAGCTTCCTAGCAAGTTGCATCCTTTGTGCCTGAAGTGGCTTCTGTCTCTTTATTGTATCTCATATTTTTAAAACACATATTTTGCATTTTGCCATCTTCTTCTTTCTGATAGCTCTTGAAGAAGGCTCCTGAAAGAGTAAAACCCACTTTGCAACATCTTTTTCTTTCCTGATTGAATGTAGATAATAAAATGCATTATATGTTCAAAAAGTAAAACCCCACGGACATGAGTTCACTTGTTAGTCTGAATGACAGATTACCTACAGTCTATTCTAAGACAGTAACAAGAATAGTTTTCGGTATATGTTCTACCTTGCATATTTCCCAATTTGGCAGATGTCAAGATGGTGCTTTGGGTATTAGGTCCTCTTCCCAGTAGTAAATACACAACCAGTAGGATTTCCTCAGCCAGCAGTCAAAATGGAGATTACAGCCAAGAAATTAGAAGAAAATTGAAGCTTAGGAGAGCAATTGTAAAGGAACTAGAATAGACCTTGTCTACAGACTGTAGAGTGTGTATTTCAAAAAGATGGACAGTCTTTAAATAAGTTATTTTGATCTTTAAATACTGAAGAAATATATTTAGATTTCACTGTTGTTTTATCATTCATGTCATAGAACTCACCTTTCCCTTCACCTCTATTACTTGTAATCCCTCAATAAAAAATCTGTTTGTTTGTTTAAACCAAACTCTCTTCATTATTTATTTTATGTACAGCTAAGAAGAAGTAAACCAGATAACTAAGAAACTCTTTCACTTAGATAACTAAGAAACTCTTTCACTAAAAACCTGAATTATCTAAAATACCAACTTGTGCCAAGGAAGCCTTTGTTTGGACACTATAGAGGCTGTGGTTCGGGGGTGAGTGGGTGCGTTGTTCTTTTAGGTTGATGTCTTCCCTAATGGCACTAAGGAGTGGTGGCTAGGATTTTAGGCATTAAAAGGAGCTAAAAGATGCCAGAGTGGTGCTTGTGATTGCTGAGGAGTGTGTGACCCATCTAGTGTGAAAATTAACAGATAAGTCAGTGCCTTCTTGCAGGATGCAGTCCTTGGAAATTTATGGCAATTGAAATTTGTTAAAGGACTCTGTCACTGAGAATGTTATTCTTATCATCTTGACATGTTAGCTACCTGATATTCCATTTCATGTCATCTATATATTTCATTAAAAATCCCTTCCATCCATTCATCTAATAACAGAGCTCAATTCCAGATAATAGCTTTCTATCCTTTACAGACCCTCTTGTTACTAGTCAAGGACTGGAAATAGCAGAAGAAGATGGGGAATTGGCTCAAGGGGTCAGATGTACCCCATCCCTGATGTAGCTTATAAAAGTAATGAAGAGAAATGGGCCCAGAAGAGTCTTGTGGTAAGCCACTTAGAAACTCTCTTCAGGTTGTTTATGAACCATGGTTTTGAAACCAGCTTTAAATCTACCTGATAGTATTACTGAAAAGGCTAAATGAGCCTTTACAGTTTGCTAACCAAATAGTAAAGGAGAGCTTTGTTAATCTGGTTGCTAAAACCTGGAAAAATTATATCCATAGCATGTGCACAGTCCACCTAACTAGTAATCCATTAAGAGAGAGAGAGAGATTGGGTTAGTTTGGCTGCAGAATTTATTATTAACTATGCTGGCACCTCTTCTCCTTTCCAGGATTTCTGAGAAATGTTTTGAATATTTTTTGTTCATTAAGGCTAGCTTGATCTTGCAGTAAAGAAGTTTAGACTGGCACATTTGAAGTGAATCAATAGAAGCAAATTGATACTGGAATTTCAATTCCTGCCCAATTCAGCAAAGTAGAAATTATGTTCCTCGTACACACTGATGTTGGGCAACTAATATTTCCCAGGGAGAAAGCTGTGCTTGTAGGTTAAAATATTAAGGTACCTGGAGAACTACCAACTGAAGAACTAATTGGCCACTTGGGTCTCTCAAGAGTTCTAGCCATGTGTTCTTAGGAAGGCTTGCATGGATAAACTTACCTTGTTGAAAGACTGCCATATCCAAAGGGGAATTTCCTAGAGGTCACAGTGGGAATGATGAGCATGGTCACAGAAATCAATATAATTAAGCAATAAACTTAAAAACAGATACATTTTTCTAATGCTTAAGAATATTGTGGCTTTTATTTCTTGGTGAGAATATCTCCACTACAAGATATTTTTTGTTCTACAAGTCTCTTCTCTACTGATAGAATTAAGACCAAAATATTAGTCAAAAGGAATATTGACCACTCCATAGAACATTAATCACAACTCACTATAAGCAAAGAAAGAGGGAACAGCTTTGCATGTATATGAAAAAAGACTTCAAAGAACTACACAGATCTGTATTACTTACGTAAATGGTGTCTCAGATCCTGTTGCTTAGCATAGTAAGTCACACTAGAGTAGGCCCATGGAATTAGTGGGGCTTTTATGAGACAACAACTCCATAAGCTCCATTGATTCAAATGGGCTACTCCAGTTGTGACTTATTAAGCTAAGCAACAAGATCCCAGCTGTTGTGTACTACTTTGTTTTATAAAGGTAAATGGAGCTCAGTCAAACAATTCCTTTCAAACACATTGAAGGCCCCTGAGGACAACACCTCACCCCTGTATTCCCATCCATTCTGAAAATACTAATTCAGCAGCAAATCATGACCAAAATCAATGCAATACGTATATGACCCAGCAGCTCACATATATACCAAGATGTGTTCCACTAAGCTAGGTTACTTTGTTCTTATGCCTGTGAGAGTAGAACATGGGTGGTAGGAGAATTTGATGAAATAGCACTATGGCTGAAAGTAGCTTCCCATTCCCCAGCTCTGGACCCATTTAAGTCAAATGAGGTCCAGCAATCAATTTCTAATTTCTACAATTTCATTGTAAAGGACAACATTTTGGCAACTTTTTATTTACATGAATAATCTTATAAAACCTCATAATATACTAAACATATAGTATTACAATAAATAATAATCATTTTACCTATGTACAATTAAAATACAGTAAAAATTAAAAGGTAATAAAAATATAATAAAATATCTTCTTTGGTAGATACAAACAGCAGATGAGTTGTTGAAAAGGCAATCACAATGCTAATGTGTATCACCCATGATAGCAATCTAGACAAGAATTTGCTTCAATGAAGTGTTCATAAGAATACAAGATTTTAAATACCCCTACTTAAAAATAAATGTTATATTTAGAAAGGTAAGTTAAGTAATAAAAGTGAAATAGTGTTAGATTAGTCTAAGTGTATTGTATTTATGAAGAGGTGAATGAAAGGCAGGCTATGACTGCATAACCTAGCCTAATACTATATTACAAGTATTTATGAAAAAGTAATAAAAAGGTGGATTTGTGTTAAATTACAGGTGTTTATTAAGAAAAGTGTTCAAATAATGGTAAAACTGTGTTGCATTACCTTGCTTAGCCTATAAATTTGGTGGCTTAACCTTGCCTGACGTAATCTACCCTAGCATAGGCTATCTTGAATGTAGCCTAGTTTAGTCTATTTAGCTTATTTATTGTAAATCTTAAACAATGGTGCTTTATTTTCTGAGAAGGCTTTAAAAAAAGTATCTCAGAAAGTAGAATGCAACAATAGTCACATGACTAATATTGATTAAATGTTGTTGTCCAAAGTTTGAGAGTCAGTAGCACAGATGTTGTAAAGGTGGAGTGTAGCAGTAAGTTGGCTGTTCTGCTGTGGCTAATGTAATTCCCCACCCCCTTTTTAACAGAGGTCAAGACCCTAGAGGAGTAACAATGAGTGCACAAAAATACTTAAATGGATACCAAAAATGCAAATTCAAGGAAAAGTGATCTGGCAAAATTTCTAAATGTCAAAAACTGACAAACTATTTTGCAATGTAAAGTTGGTCAATACCTACAGCTGAAACAAGCCAAGCAAACACCCTTGAAGCCAGTGATAGTACACAAACCGTGGGAGCTCTTTCTAGCAATATTCAACCCATTGTTGCCTCTTTTGACACAGATGACGGTCACAGTGGTCAACATAAAAGTACAACGAAACAAGCAGAACACTTTTCAAAATAAACACCTGCAATTTAACCCAAAATGACCCTTTTATTACTTTTTAATAAATATTTGCATTATTGTGGAAAGGCCTCTGAGAAATTTTTAATATTTTACCAGTAGAAAATCATTCATCCATGATCTTGTTCAACAAAATACAACAAGTCCTGGATGAACATAAGCTTTCACTTGAAAATATTCGTGGTCAGTCCTACGCGAATGCATCTAAAAACATGAAATGCTTGGAGAAAGGGCTGCAAGCACTCATTAAAAACATTAACAGGTACGCAAAATATGTACCATGTGCATCCCATTCACTTAATCCTGTTGGAGTAAAGGCAGTGTCTACTCTACCTGAATCTATTGACTATTTGGGCATTTTGCAGGAGCTGTACGTTTTCTTTCCTGGAACTCTTTGAAAATAGGAGATTTTAAACACAGTGCAATCTACATTTTTCTCTAAAGAGCTTAAGTGTAATTACCGTGTTTCCCAAAAAATAAGACCGGGTCTTATATTAATTTTTGCTCCAAAAAATGCATTAGGGCTTATTTTCAGGGGATGTTTTATTTTTTTCATGTACAACGATCTACATTTATTCAAATACGGTCATGTCATCTTCTTCTGGAACATCGTCATAACTCTCCAAACCCCAAATTCCAGCCTGAATTTCTTGTGACTACCTCCAGGGAGGGGGGAGTGGTGGCGGCGGCAGTGATGCTGGCATTAAGGGCCCTAACACGAACTGGCCTCAAACTCCTTCCGCCGGAAGACCAGACAGTTTCTGTCTCATTTCGGGAACACACTTGCTTGTTGAGGTGGTAGTAGTAGTAGGAAGTATGGATCCCGCAGGCCCGTGCAGATGAGACAGAGTCAATCCCGGTTGCTGTGCAATGAGTCCCTGGTGGAGGGCGGGGTTTCACTTAACTGGGGCTTATTTTGGGGGTAGGGCTTATATTATGAGCATTCTGAAAAATCATACTAGGGCTTATTTTCAGGTTAGGTCTTATTTTTGGGGAAACGGTAGATGGTGCACACTATGAAGCAGTTCAGACAATTAAAAATGCATATATGGATATTTCACAAACTCTCAAACATATTTTTGAAGACTCAAAAGAGAACCTTGAATGTAAACAAGATGCAAAGAATTTATATCACAAGTTGGTAAAGCTGGAATATGCTATTTTAACAGTCGTTTGGAAAGAAGTGCTGGAGTATTTCAACAAAACAAGTAAGGAACTCCAAACCCCTTGTTTTGATGTATTTGAAGGTTATCTTCTGCTATCATCTTTACTTTCGTTTGCTAAAGAACTCAAAAGAAAATTCAGCTGATAGGATTGCATGCTATGAATCAGAAGCAGAAGGTTTGTGTGAAGGTATCACCTCAAGTTATTCTGATGTTTCCAAATGCATTGTTACAAGGAAATTTTCAGATGGAACAAGTGATGTTGCTTGTTTGAGAGGAGCTGACAAATTTAGGATAAAAAGTATCAGTTCTATGATTGCTCAATCACCCAATTACACAAGAGGATTGATCCATAAGAGCAGATTGCAAAAAAGTTCGAGTTCATCTCAGAATTGGTGAACAATTCTCAAATTGATGATGACAGAATTAAACTTACAATATCTTATTACAAAGATGATATTGACTACAAATTAGTAAACAAATGTTATTAATTCAAAGAATATTAGCATCTTAGGAAATTGCAGAAAACAGAAGAAAACTTGAGATTCCCAGATTGCAGCTGTGTCAATAGCACCATTAAATCAGCTGTGGTTTATTGCCCACCTCTGCCCCTACTTGGATGAGGGAACTCTCAGGATGTTGGTGCATGTATTGGTCATCTCCTGGATCGACTACTGTAATGTTATCTACATGGGGCTTCCCTTGAGACTGACCCGGAGACTACAGCAGGTTCAGAATATGGTGGCCAGGCTGGTGGTGGGTGTTTTAGGAGTGTTCCCAATGTTTAGGAGTTCAATCACACCTCCCCAGTCCTGGTCACCTGCACTGGTTACCTGATGCATCCTGGGTCAGGTTCAAAGTTTTGATGCTTACTTATAAAGCACTTCATGGTTTGGGACCACGTGATGTGTCAGAGTGCCTTTTCCCAAGGTCATCCACCAGTTCCTCCCAGACAATGCTTCTCTGGGTGGCCACTCTGAAGGAGGCCAAAAAATAATCCAGGAAAGGTCAGACCTTCTCTACTGTGGCACCAGCACTTTGGAACCAGTTTCTGGTTGAGCTGTGCCCTCCCAATGTTTAGGAGGCTTCTGAAGACATTGCTGTTCAGCGAGGCATTTCAATGCAACTATGTCTCTAATTCCAAAAATTATACCGCTGGCTGTATGTTGCATTAATTTTACTTGATTTGTTGTCAAATTATTGCCCTTCACTTGTGTTCTTTGTTTTATTATGTTGTAAACCACCCAGAATAGTGCTTTGTACTCATGGGGCAGCATTTTTGTTGTTTAGTTGTTAAGTCGTGTCCGACTCTTCGTGACCCCATGGACCAGAGCACGCCAGGCCCTCCTGTCTTCCACTGCCTCCCAGAGTTTGGTCAAATTCATGTTGGTAGCTTTGATGACATTGTCCAACCATCTCGTCCTCTGTCGTCCCCTTCTCGTCCTCTGTCATCCCCTTCTCCTCTTGCCTTCACTCTTTCCCAACATCAGGGTCTTCTCCAGGGAGATTTCTCTTCCCATGAGATGGCCAAAGTATTGGAGCCTCAGCTTCAGGATCTCTCCTTCCAGTGAGCACTCAGAGTTGATTTCCTTCAGAATTGATAGGTTTGTTCTCCTTGCAGTCCAGGGGACTCTCTCCAGCACCACAATTTGAAAGCATCAGTTCTTCGACGGTCAGCTTTCTTTATGGTCCAGCTCTCACTTCCATACATCGCTACTGGAAAAACCATAGCTTTGACTATGCGGACCTTTGTCAGCAAGGTGATGTCTCTGCTTTTTAAGATGCTGTCTAGGTTTGTCATTGCTTTCCTCCCAAGAAGCAGGCGTCTTTTAATTTTGTGGCTACTGTCACCATCTGCAGTGATCATGGAGCCCAAGAAAGTAAAATCTGTCACTGCCTCCATATCTTCCCCTTCTATTTGCCAGGAGGTGATGGGACCAGAGGCCATGATCTTAGTTTTTTTGATGTTGAGTTTCAGACCATTTTTTGCGCTCTCCTCTTTCACTCTCATTAAGAGGTTCTTTAATTCCTCCTCACTTTCTGCCAGCAGAGTGGTATCATCTGCATATCTGAGGTTTTTGATATGTCTTCCGGCAATCTAACTAACTAACTAACTAACTAACTAACTAACTAACTAACTAACTAACTAACTAACTAACTAACTAACTAACTAACTAACTAACTAACTAACTAACTAGATAGACAGACAGGCTATGAGGCATTGGAAATTTTTATTGAAACTGGTGACTTTGACATGTGAGATAATCCAGCATAGCAATTTTAATCAAAACCTAAGATGTAATGGTTAATTTTTTTTTTAAATGTGGTGATCTGTCATGGAACAGTTCCATTGAACAAGATAACAGTGATTACCTAGAACTCGTAGTTGGTTATGAAATGACAGTTCAAGTTTCAGGGCTTCAAAAATGTAGGTCTGCCACTGCTAGAGAGATCATAAAAGCAAACCTTCTGAGACTGTGTATGTGCTGGAGACTGTGCGTTTTTCTTGTCCACTGTGAGTCACTCATCAGTAATGATGGTGCAAGCGAATTTTTCATGGGACACAGCCAGTTACAGTTAGAAGCTCAACCTTGTCCTCACTTGCCTGGAAAGACCTTTTTCATAAACCATATGTGCTCTTGCTCCACCTGTTTATTTCTCAATGATGTTTTCCCATCCACCTTCTCTCTGCCACGTTCACAATGACTGTTTGCCATACAATGTCCTACTAGCCAAGCAAAAGGAAGACAGAGCTCTTCAGGGCAGCATGAAGGACATGGAACATTCTTCCACCTACATTTGGTGGGGTTGTAGGAGATGGCTCAGAGGAAGCAAGGAAGTTATAGGGAAACAAAGTGTGGGGGGAGGTGGGGGATGGAATAAAGGGAGAAGAAGGTTTACCTCAGAAGCTGGGGGAACTCAGGCCAAAACCACAATCTCCAGAAAAACCAGATCAAATCTGCTGTGACTCCTGTCATAGCACATGATGCCAGGCTCTACAGTGCTTGCTCCAGTTTTTTTTAAATGCTCTGGTTTTTACATATACACCACAGTTTTGGATGAAAAACTGTTGACTGCCCCTCCTGTCTTTGTCTCTCCTGTTTACCAGCCCCCTCACTTCTTCCTCAATGACCATCATGTCTTTGATTTTTTTTTCTCCTTTAAGCCTTGGTTTGCACATGTGGATGTGTGATTCCTTTCTTTAAAATCTGTGATTAAAATTGCATATTGGAAGATGTGCATAAAAACCTTTATATAAAGGGGGTGCGAGGAAGGCATGCCATTCCCATCACATGTTGTTGTGTTCAACCCCTGATACCAGATTAATAGAGGGGGAAAAGCACTGCAATTTGCATGTATGTTACAAGTGAAGTTGCACCTGTTTGCAGGTATCCTGAAGTAAAAACACTTTCCCTGCTTTATTGCAAAGCTGTAGTTCCAGCCCTACTTAGAATAAGACAAACTGATTTGTAGCACTGCCATGGCCCAGGATGAAAATATTGATCCCACTTGTTCCTAATTAAGACTAGTAGAATAAACATGATGTTGGTCATTTCTGCACTGAAGAGTGGAGATACAATAGTGTACAGGCCAGAGAGGCATCCTAAGATTGCATCCAGCTATGTATCAAAGTCGTGGCTTACTTTTTTGAAGGAATATTATCTACTACTGCCACTCATTTGCACCCAAAGGATGACTTCTGTGTCTCCAGGCCAGTGACTCACTTGTGGATTGAATAGACCCACATCAGCATCAGCCTCTTTCCTGTCCAGGTTTTGACTTCATGTGTTAGCAATGGTTTCCTTCTGGGTATGCTGTGGAAAACTCACAATCTCTATACCAGGATGGAAAACTGTGGCCCTCCAGCTGTTTTTGGACCACAACCAACCCCCATAAGTTTTTGGTAATGACTAAACTGGGTACAACTGCTGAAGATTGTAGGCCAAGAACATCTGGAGAGCCACGAATACCCAACCCTGCTATAGACCCTCTGCCTCCAGCTGAAAAACCATTTGTCTTTGTCTTGATTCATGGGGGATCCAATCATTCAACTCCTTCTTCTTCCTGTGGCCACTATTGTATGCCATGGAAATACCTCTGTTACATTCTTATTTAATCTGATTGATTAAACTGGAGGCAACCTTCATATTTAACTGATTTTATTAAAACTGCAGAGTACAGTAATTGCTTTAAAGTAACTAAGTTAACTTGTAGCACTGCTGTTCCAGATGGGCTGGAATAACAAAGCTTTGCCCCACATAGGGACCCCAAGGTGTGTTGCACAGCAGTTCCCATCATCCCCCAACAGCATGGCCATGTGCCACACTAAATCATTTGGAAAGTCTAAAGGGACAACTTGCTTTTCCAGCAAGCTGCTAAATATAATCAGGGGGATGACTATTGTAGGCAGTGTGTGATGCAACATAATATATTTATATATTTATACATATTTAAAAGAAGGGGGATTTGAAGCTGCTTTGACCCATCAATAATAGATCATGACAATTCAGTGCTTCTTTGTCATGTTGATTTTGATTTGGAGTCTTGTTTGATTACTTTTTCTGAAGCATCAGATGTTTCCTCTTTGATAATAGAAAGTCACCTTGAATCCTTTCCAGGAGAAGGGCAGAGTAAAAATACTTTAAATAAATTAAATAAAAATCAATATTATTGTGTTCTAGCAGGGTTCATCCAGAGCAGAGGCACATCCCTTGCAGAGGCACATTAATGCCAGTGGGTCACCAACAGTGACCCACTGGCATTAATGTTTATCCTGAAATAAGATTGGATGTGCACCAGTACTAGTGTGGATTTTTTTGCACTAGTTTACCTTTGGCATTTCCTGCAACAATTCTTTTTCTTGCAACCCTGTTTTCATCTAACACATGTAACTCAAGACAAGAGTGCATTGATGGCTTTATTTTGCTTGGACAGAGACAAAAACAGTGCATATGTGCAATCATGTAAGATTTAAGACTAGAATAGGAACCTTCTTTCTCAGAACAGGGGATAGTTTTCACTTGCCTGACTCCAGTCTCATAATCCTCCCTATTTCTCTGCCAAGTATTCCGGTTAAGTCTATGACATCTTTTTTCTAAAGGAGTTCAAATCAATTACTCCCCAACCGTGCCCCACCTAACAGGAACACTGGGCACTGGTCTTCCTGAATTGCAAATCTAAATTTTTATGAATAAACACAGATCTCTTCATTTTTATTTTGTCCTCAGGAAGTACACAGATTGTTATGACAACCAAAAACTCATTAAGAGACAGCAAGTCTGCATAGCGTTGGTTCTTGCTCCCTCTCCTGGTAAGAAGGATACATGTAATTTGTCCTGCTGACAAAACATTTACACTTGGTTATCTGCATGTGCTGAAGCATAATTAGTATAACCTCTCCTGTGGAGATGTGTCTGGTCAAATGTATAGTTATACTAAACCATTCAGTGTTAGAAACAGTAGTAGCACCAATTCACCTGCTCTCTAGACAAAACTGGAACCTGTGCAAATTGTTTTAAAATAAAATAAAAATTAAATGTTTCAGCTTTCTAAGCTGTCAAAATCTCAAGGGAGTGAACTACATCTACATGTTGTTTTACTTCTGTTAACCAAGCACAATAAATTCTTTTTGCACACTTTCCTGATCTTTGGAGGCCATCATGACACAAAAACTTGTTTATCAGCAAATTAGTATTGATGGATATCTATTATTTGACTTTGACTAATCACAGATTCACTTTGACATGTCCTTATGAATGGAAGTTTTGGTTTCTCAGCAACAGTTTCTACCAGAAGATATTTTTCTAAAGTCTACTCTACAGAATCATAGCATTACCTCGAGATGTCAGACCCTAAAGTAGTTAAGCTGTGTCGTTCTATTTTTCTATTGACAGAGATCTTATCTATTCAGCCCTTGGTGGGACAGGAAGATAATTTTATTGCTTGAGATTTTAAAAATGTTTCTTAGGGTTTGGGACTTTTTTTGATTGGTGGGATTTCCAAACTTGATCATTTCAAGAACACATAATCCGAGTGCAGTTTTCAATGGTGTAGCAGTATATTTGGAAGTGGAAATGCTCATCACGGCAGTCCCCTTAGCCAACCCTCAAGAAGAGTTGGAAAATGCTGTGTATGCTCATGTTAATACATGAGGAGCAGACCTTTTGCAAGCCAATGGCTCTGAATTACCCATTTAATACCAAACCAGTCAAATACTTTGCATTACCACCAAGATGACTTGCAACGGTTTATGCTTGCTGGAAAAACCATTTTCTCTCTCAGCTATTGTGAAGGTTGCCGCTATGCTCCGAAGGAACAGGGAAGCCTGGCTGGTAGTGGAGGAGGAGGAGGAGGAGGCCATAGGCTCCACTACACTACGGTTAGCATTGATTTTTTTCCTTGATGTCAACATCATACTAGTTGTATCAATTCATATCTACATCATATATTTGCATGCCAGTTATCATGTTATTCCTGCCACATGGCATGTGCCAAGGGCTTCAAAAGCAGTAAAATAATAATGAGAACAGTGGGCAATCCTGGGTTGTGCCCCTCCATTTGGATTTATTTTAGAATCTTAAGATGTATCTTAGAATCTAAGATGGTACCAGTCACTGCACAGGAACTGGGTTTGTCTACACAGATTGGTTAGAGTGGCTCAGCGCAGGCAAAATAGAGTTGATTAAGTTGAGTAGCAATCCGGTATGCCATGTAGTGTGATCTTTGCATTCACATGGCATACACACCTCAAGCAACCCTATTTGGTCCACCTCCTTTAAGAAAACAAAGCAAATATATATATATATAACATGGAACTGTTAGAGCTGTTAGACTCTCTCATCCTAGTCCTACAAAAAAGGAGGGGACTGAGAGGCCAGTTTTTGTCTCACTGTTGCTTCATTGCAGTCTTCCTTTTGATCCCACAAGTCCCTCTTTCTGATCCCACAAGCAGCCAGAGCTTTCATTTTTTCCCTTCCCTCCTTGATTGCTGCTCCAGTCTCTTTCCAGATTCTCCAATCAGACCCCTCCTTGCCCCTTCCTGTCTCTTTCCACTTCCAGGAGAAAGATT
Organism: Intellagama lesueurii; assembly: GCA_037013535.1. Classification (NCBI taxonomy): domain Eukaryota; kingdom Metazoa; phylum Chordata; class Lepidosauria; order Squamata; family Agamidae; genus Intellagama; species Intellagama lesueurii. The sequence goes on from JBAJHW010000004.1 coordinate 180,469,472, forward strand.
TCAATTTTTAATATTGTTTTCTCTAAGAAGTACAATGCATTGGCATTGCCCTAACTGGGTCTTAAAAATATTTTTTTGCTTCCTCCCTCTGTTCCACAGAGAAGCAGAGGAAGGAAGTTTTTAATTTTACAATTTCCCCAAACCATTAAGTGGTTAAACAGTCTAAACCACTAATGATATGGGGAAATTGAAACCAGCTGGCAAATTAAAACAGGAAGCCCACTTTGGTCCGATCCCCGTAATTGCAGATGCTGGAACAAACCAAAATGGAATGATCCTACTCCTCCTAAAAAAGAGTACCCCCTGGTCATTAACTAGAAAGGTGAAGGTAGGACCACTCTGGGGGTGGTCTGGTTTGCTCTAGCAAATACATCATATGCTAAAAAAAGAGCCAACCAGCAGACCAAACAGCAGGCTAAATGCCCATGTAGTCACCCTCTCTGACTACAATAAGAATGTTTTTAAAAATAATAACTTGAGATTCATGTCATAGCCAGAAACGTTGAAGTCGGGTAAAAATACGCAATTTAAGTAGGCTTCACACATCCTCCATCAGGCAATAAATGTTTTCAGAGGCAGGAAAAGCGCAGCTCAGTAAGTTCCGTGGCCAGTTTATCTTTTTCCTGGGAGGCGCGGCCAGAGGAACATCTGACATGGCTTAGCCTCCATGCTTGACTGTGATCTGAGCCAAAGTTTTCAGAAATTGGCAAGAGATGTGATCAACAAATTAGACCGAATGAGCAACAGTATGAGATTATAGATTCAATGCCTACAATAAAAAATATTAAAAGCAGGACACGAGAACCATTGCTTTAGATGAAAAGCACACTTGAATCAGATATTTCAGAGTTGAGATGTATTCTCTTTTGTATTCCAGGTTCAGAATTCCTGCAGAAATCTTGCAGTATCATCATGAAATAGGATACTTATGAACTACTCTTCTCCCTTTTGTAAGCCTAAGAAAAAGGTACCCCTCTTCTAAGCTTGTTTGCCTTAAAAACAAAAATCCAATGAACTCCATGCATTTCCCGGCTATCAAAACAGAAAATGTAACTGAATTCAATTTGTCTTCCACATTCTGAAACCTCACCACAATGTAGTTTCTCAGATCATCTGCTAACAGATGTCGACTTTTTTTGACTGTCCTCAAATTAGACCCACTCTTAGGAAGGCAATAAGAATGAGCAAATTCACTGGTTGGTCAGTAGATGGCAGTATCTTCATACTATAATGACCTTGAAAGAAAGAAGTTTGGGGCATTTTGAACCTTGCTTGGCACCATGGATGGTGGGAATACCCTGTAAAAAAGGAGCTCTATGGACATGCTTTGGAAGGAAGACACTGAGATATTGGTGAAGAGGTTAGACATCCAGAATTAATTTACTTTTTTTATTTGTGTATTTAATAACATAACTTAGATACTTTTAGTTAAATTCTTCAAATTACAAAATATTTTAAAAATAAAATCAATACATAATCAAATTATAAAGCAGTGTTAATGAAAATAAAGACAGCGCTAAAAACACACCTCCAGACTGCATCATTCCCAAATACTGATGGAACAGATGTATTTTCAGCTTGTTATTTCGAACAAAGCCAATGGAGAATCCACACATGACTCTTAAATGCTGTTTTCCAGAGTTCCACAACTATATATGTGTCAGATTGCTGTCTCATATTCTTACTTGTATAGGGGCACTCCCTCAGGCATTCAGGAGACAAGCTGCTTGGGATTTATACATGAACACTGTGTTGTTTATCATCAACACTTTAAACTTGGACCAAAGCGTATTGGCAGCCAGTGCAGCTTGATCAAAACTGCTGCTGCATATTGTGTTTGCTGCAGCATCCATGTCATCCAACTGCAGCCCTGTGTAAAGTGCATTATAGTAGTCTGGCCAGGTTATCACTGTCCAGGAATGGCTATAGCTAATGGGTCACCCAAAGATGGCCCAGGCACTTTGAGCCATTGTACTTACCTGAGCCTCTAGTGAGTAAGATGGCTCAAGGAACTCCCCCTAGAGATGGGCACAAACCGCTGATTCAGTGGTTCGTGCCAGTTTGTCTTTCAGATGAACCAGTATTCATGGTTCCCAGCCCCACCTCCTCCATCAAGCACCCACTCAGAGGCAGCACCTGGAGGAGATGGGGCAGGGAAGCTGGGGTACTGCTTCTGAGTGGGTGCCCGCCAGAGGAGGTGGGACTGGGAACTGCTGAACACCTGTTCATCCGAAGGACGAACCGGCATGAATTTCTGAACCAGTGGTTTGTGCCCACCTCTAACTTGCACCTTCAGAGGGAGTGTACTCAGTATTGGTCATCTACCTAACTTTTGGATATGGGAATCTCTGAGCCATACAGTCTCTATCTTGTCAGGATTCAATTTCAGTTTATTGGCCCTCATCCAGTCCATTACAGCCTCCAAGCAGAAATTCAGCATATGCACACCCTCAGTCATCTCTGTTAACCAGGAGAGCCAGGGCTAGGTGTCAGCAACTTATGGATGGCACTCATCCCCAAAAATTCAAATGACCGCCCTCAGAAGTTTCACATATATATATTGAACAGCATGGGGGTCAGAAAGGATCCCTGTGGCACCCCACAGCTTAATCCTCATAGAACTGAACAGAAGTCCTTTAGTGTCACTCTCTGGAACCAGTCTCGCAGGTAAGAACAGAATCCCTGCAACACAGTGCCTTGTGTTCTCATTCCACAGAGCTGGTTCCAGAGGATACTATGATCAATGGTATCAAAAGCCCTCAAGAGATCCAAGAGGATAAACAAAGCTACACTCCCCTTGTGTTACTCTGGAGCAGGTCATTGGCCAGGACACCCAAGGCAATTTCAATGCCAAACACTAGCCTGAAAACAGACTGAAATAGGTCCAGATAATCTATTTCCCCCAATAACATCTGAAGCTGCCCAGCCACTAAATGCTCAAGTACTTTGCTCAAAAAGTGGATATTTGTGATAGGGCAGAAGAAAGTGCACTGCAGCAGGCACTACTCCCTGAGATGATGAGGCATTTACTGCCTCCTGCACTCACTTGATCAATCCACTTCTGCTAGATCTCATTAACTAAGATGGACAAGAGTCACACTTCCATGTAGGAGCATGGGCTGATTCAAGTGTCTTGTCCATATCATCTGGGTGGAACAGCTAAAACGGATCTCAAGAGGTGTGACTAGCTGATGCACTGGGCATTCCCCTCCAACACGGTGTGGTATTTGTGGAGTCAAGTTCTAAGTGAATACAAGTGAGTTTCTCTTTGAACTGCCCAGCAAATTTATTATACCAGGTGACTGAGGGCTTCACTCCTGGCCTCTTTGAGTCACACCCCAACAAACTCTTCACCACTCAGAACAACTCTGCTGAGCAGCATGTTGAACATGAAACAGTATAGGCAAAATAGGACATTTTGGGCTCTAGACTAGCATAATAGGCACAAGGATGAGTTCTCACCAATTTCCAATCACATCTGCTTTGAGACCTATGCTAAGAGCACTCTAGCTGTCGTCTGGCTTGTGTCATCACCCATAGATCTTCTGTAAACTAAGGGGAACTGCGGGCTCCTTTACACTGGAGTATAGGAAGGAAGCAGGCTGTACAAACAGCCCCATTCACACTGACAGCCCTCTCTGTCAGGCATGCAGATGTATGAGGACCCAACGTGTATGGAAGAAAATCACACCCAAATGACTTTGGAAATGAGAGATATTACAGAAAACCTGTTGTAAATAAAATTATGAGGAGTCCTGTGTCATCTTTGAGAGTAATAAGTTTATTCTATAGCATGCACTCCTGCATTTCTGGAATATACTCCGTGTACCTGGGGAAATGGGCTATAATCCACAGAAGTCCATGCTACATCAAATTAATTAGCTTCCAAAGAGCCATAGTACACTTTGTTCTTTTTTATATACACTTTAAAAAAAAACACCCTACACTATCAGTATAATGGAACTGGAACATTACCACTTCTCAAATATTATAAACATTAAGCACTTAAGTAATAATAATTGTGCACCATCAGGTTGATTCCAACTTATGGTAACCTTTTCCAATCTTTTATAGGTACAGCATACTCAGAAGTTGTTTACCATTCTCTTCTTCTGGGAGTGTTTTAGGACTGTGCAGTTTGCCCATGGCTACACAGGCTGGTTCTTCTGTTGATAGGCACACAATCTCTGGCTTTGCAACTAGGTACTCTAACTCCCTAAGCTATCCAGGCAAGAAATACGTAAATAAAATGTCCTGCAGTGTATGAAGCAGGGATGACTGCTGTGAGTCCCCAATATGTTGCTGAACTGCAACTTCCAGCCTTCATCCCGACTATGCTGGCTGGGGCTGACAAGAGCTGTAGTTCAACAACATTTGAAAAGCCACAATAAAGACTGTGTGTTTTTTTTCCTTTTAGGATAAAGACAATCTCAATATTTAAAGCAGAAGTGGGAATCATATGGTCCTCCAGATGTTGTTGGGTTGCAGTTCTCATCAGCCCTAGCCAGAATAGCCAAGGGAGAGAGATGATGAGAGGTCAGTTCCCCATCCCTTATTTAAATAGTTGAAACAAGAGGACCTTCACCCATGAACTGAGCATAAGTTTACAATTGACAGACAGGCATAAATATGATGAAACTGATTCAAAAGCAAAACTTCACCCTTTCAGTGATCTAGGGTGCAGTTACATTGACAATAAGAACTACTTTAGAATTGGTTTTTGTGTAATTAAAATCAATTTGAAAAATGCCAACTACACAACGCATTGCAAAGCCTGCTTTTTTTGGCCACAAAGTGAGGTTTTTAGAAGAGGCCAGTGGGGGCTTTTTAATTTAACATGCTGGTGAAATTGATTCTTTATTAATCACTTTGGGCGATATGAATGCCTGTCATATTAAATACTGCCTTTGTGGGTGGGTTGCAGGTTTAGGATGGTAGGGACACTGCAGTCTGTCAATTCGAAATAATGTCTTTACGTCACTATCTCATTTAAAATTTATATTTTGAAAAAGAGGGAAAGGCACACATTCCAAAGGATGCCTGAAAACTGAAGAAATATTGCACAACATTGAAGACAAATGGGAAAGAGAAAGATATGCCAGGATCAGCGACAATGGAAACCATGAGTCTCCAAACATGCTGGTTAATGATACAATTAAAAATTTCACGTGTAGTTTCCTAAAGTGGTTTTAAGCCCCTACTTTATAGTGGAGTAATAATTTCCAAAGTGAATGCGCACAAAGATACAAAAACCACATGACTGAAAAATGACTTAAAATACATTGGAGCTGAAATTGATACAAATCAGCAGTATAACCACACCCTTAGACAGGCTACTCATTAAAATGGATACCCAGTGTGGTGTAGTGGACAGAGGAAAGTGATGACACATTGCAGACATGCTGATGTAGTTTTCCACAGACGCCCTGGAAGAGCAAAAGGTAGCAAACCAAGCCAGTAAAGAGGATTTGATGCATTGTTCCCCCAGGAGGGTGGTCTACAGGTGGAGGGGCCATTTGTACACAGCTAATTTTACATTTGTTGGCATGCCCCAAAGTAACCCTGAAATTCCACAAAGAAAAGGAGATTAGATCAATATGGCAATATGTGCTTTTAGGGTTTAACTGAAATATTATGTCTAGAGCAGTGGGGCACTCAGAGGTGAGTTCACACATGCATGCCATGCTGGGATATTTCACCTAAGGTTTAAAGGATTCACGGATATTAGTTTGCCTGTCTGTGTTAAAAAAAAACCCCACAACCTTTCCCTTACAACTAAGGACTTCCTCCACTTGTCTCTCCCTCTGTCTCACAGCACAGTTGCCATGGCAACTTGTGTTGTGGCTGCTTAGCAGATGTAAAGAAAAGGACTAGAAGAATGAGGGCGGGGAAATGCCATGATAGCTAGAAACTCACCCAACCTTTTGAATTCCTCAGTAACTCATATATAGAAAAAATAGCCATGCGACAATTAAGACAGAGGAATTAAGACATCAGCTACATTTTCCTTTCAAGAGCTGAAAACCTTAGGAAGCTGGAGGGAATCCGGAGTAGAAAGAACAGCATCCTCCTTACTGATTTGTTACATCTCTATCATACCTTTTCTTAATGGATCTCAAGGTAATCTCCTCCACAGCGTTATCCACACAACAACCCCAGTGATGGCGGTTACACCACCAAAGTACTTACTGGGCCAAGGGCTCCCACTGAGCTTCACAACTAAGTATACACTTGAACCCTGGACTCTGGAGTCTTAGTCCAATGCATGAATCATTATACCAGGTTATTTGACTACAAACCTCATCATTCATGACTTCTGGCTATTCTAGCTGGGGTTGATGGGAGTTATAATCCCACAATGGGGTCAAAGACTTCTCACACATGGCAAAATAGCTTAATCTCAAGCCAAGACTGGAAAAGTGAGAATTGCTACTTTCTCAGGAATAGTTACTTTCCTAAACTCTGCTCTCAAACTTTAAACACAGAGTAGGTGATAGATAAGAAAACAAAAAGTAACTTGACCTGCGCCTGGCCTTTAGCAGCAACATGATCTTAAGAAATCAACTAGTGAAGTTTTTCCCAGTGTGGAGGCAAATGTTATCACCGGTTAATGTTTCCATAATCAACTTTGTCTTAAAGGCATTGGTTTACAAATGTTTTGAAAAGTTAAAAGCCCTATTTAAAACAGTACATTCAGTATATTTGCTTTAGTTTTTATTTTAAGTAAAGGCACTATGGGAGTGATATACAAATCAGCTAAATAGGAGTTTTAAAACAAGCATGTTTCCATCAGCTTCTGACAGGTTAATAACACTATCTTTCAGGTCACAATCCCACAAATGGATATTGAGGTTACTCACTTTTTAATCAGTTTCCGCAACTGTGCTTTTAGCAGCAGTTTGATATACCTACCTCAGCAGATTATAATGTTTATCTTCATGCTGTGAACATAGGAAATTTCCGTTTCCAAGGTCAGATTTCAGTCCCCTGCCTTTGACGCATATCAAAACTTGGAGAAGTTACTTTCTTGGAGCACAACTCTTGAGATTCCCCAACCAGCAGAATAGACTTCTTGGCACATAATTATTACTGAAGAGGAAAATAAAACGAATAAAAACAAATGCGGTAGGGAATGTCCTTGTCTCAGACTGCACAGTGATCCTATAATATTTTTACAGAAAGTTTTTCAATGTGAAACCATTCATCTTGTAATGATAAAAGGAGAGGAAGGAGAGCTATCCAGGGCTGGTGCCTGCTATCAAATTGAGTGAAATGGCTGAACTGGGGTATCACAAAAGGACAAGTGTCTAATTACTTGACCTATTGTATTTCTCTCCCTCTGCTAAAGTATTTGTGGGAATTTCTGCCTTAAGTAGAAACATACCTTGGCTGCCCTTGGGTATTATGTACCTTGACGTGTGGGTGTGAAGCTCCTTGGAGGAAAAGTGACATATCAACAGAATTTGGGGAAATTAACTTTTTGAGCCACAATTGCCAAAATGCCACATCTGATGGGAATGTAGGATTCTGTGAACTGTTGTCCTTGAAGGAAATTTCTCCTGTTTCTGACTCTACATGCAAAAAAATGAGTAAACCATGTAGTTGGTAGAATTTATTTTTAATTAAGTGAAACTGTGTTTGTGAATGTGGCCTTTTAAATTTTTTTAAAGAGCTCATGATTCTGATAACATGTGTCTTTCAGGATGCTTCAAGACAGGGGGCTCCCAAGGATAATCAATCATTATGCACACTCTCCAAGGATATTATTCATTTTCTTTGTGAATAGTATTCATTCATTGGTGTGGTGGTTTTGGCATGGAGACACTTTCACTTATGAAGTAGGAGTACCAAGCTCAGCTCAATTCTCATCTTCTATATTCTCAGCAGTAGGCACTATCTCCATCACCCATCAGATTTTTTCATCAGTGTTTTAAGCCATGCTAAAATACTATTCGAGCTATATGGCTATTTAAACAATAAGAAAATAGTGAAATAACTCTAGCACAATGCTACAGTGCTCTCTCTCTCGCTCTCTCTCTGTGTATGTATGTATGTACCCTGTTTCCCCGAAAATAAGACCTATCCTGAAAATAAGCCCTAGTATGATTTTTCAGGATGCTCGTAATATAAGCCCTACCCCCAAAATAAGCCCTAGTTAAGTGAAACCCCGCCCTCCACCATTGTGCAGCATTGTGCAGCAACCAGAAGATGACATGACTGTAAAATAAAACATCCCCTGAAAATAAGCCCTAATGTATTTTTTGGAGCAAAAATTAATATAAGACTGTCTTATTTTGGGGGAAACACAGTATGTATGTATGTATGTATGTATGTATGTATGTATGCATGTATGTATGTATGTATGATGGGGAAAAATAGTTTTGGTGGATATTGCACTATTCTTTTGTCCCTCTCTAAAATGTTGGACTTCCTCTGGTGAGTAAAAGACAGCAGTGGGATTAGCAAAATCAGGTGGATTGGACAGGGTTGATGTTGTTAAGGAGGTGAGCAAACCACATCACAGCAATCTCACTGTAAGTCTTCATTTGGTGCGGTCTCTCACACGCTCAGGATCACGCACTTATGTATTACATGTTGACCTGGATTCATTAGACTCTGATTCTGAGTCTTTCACAACTACTGCTTGAGATGAAAGTGTCTGTTCCAGGGCCACTAAAAGAGGAGTGGTGGTGGGAAACCATTCATTTCATTGGTTGGTGGGGTGAAGGGAGTGACTGCCCCAACGTCTTGGAGTGAGTAGGGATTTGAACTGGGCTCTCCCAGGTCCAGTGGTTTTTGATAGATTGAGTGTGTATGTGTGTGTGTGTGTGTGTGGGGGGGCAATATGCCTAGTCCAGGGCCCTGCATCCATTTGATAGCCTTGAATTTCCAAGGCTGGGTAGAATGTTATTTTTACTTGTGAACTAATCTGAGTTGATTTTTCTGAGTTTTCTCTGTTTGTCTGGCATGCATTACCCAAGATGATGCTCCAAATGTGTTCAAGTTTTGATACTCTAGCACAGAAGTAGGTAACCTGCAGCCTAGGGCTGCATGTAGCCACTTCACTTTTGACCAAGGCAAAATGCGAGCCTCCAGATACTGTTGGGCTGCAACTCCCAGCAATCCCCACAGTCAGTTACCCTGACTGGGGTGGTGGGAAATATAGTCTTACAACCTCTGGAGGTTCACACTTTGACCACCTTTGCCTTCCATTCGAGCAAGAGAGAAGGGGATGGGGTGGGGGTGAAGAAAAGAGGGACTCAACAATAGTTTAGGTCTGGCCCCATTAATTACTCTCTATGCCCCCCTGGAACCTTGTCACAGATGATTCTCCACAGGAAAATGTGAATTTCCCCCTCTCCTACTCAAGCCAATCCACTGTGGTTTTAGGATGGAGTAGGCTGAAGGCAAGTTCCCATTCTCTGCCAGGGTAGACAACATATGGCCCACCAGATGTTCCCACAACCACATCTCTCAGCAACCCTGGCCAACATAATAGTCAATAATAAAGGATAATGAAAGTTGCAGCCAACAGCATCGAGAGGACCACAGGTTACGATGAATCTACAGAGTCCTCAAATCAATGCCGATTCAATCCCTCACGCCTTAAACTTTTAAAGCAACACAAGTCATCCTCGCTGCTGGAAAATTACCACCCCTCTTTCAAAGGAACCTTTAAAGGTTTAGAGTTTTAAACCTTTAGAGCTTTTCCTCTAAAATGTGGTATTGTGGAATTAGGTACATCTTCACAGAGTAGGCATCAATGTTCGGGTTCAAAACCAAGGCACAATTTCATTGTCCGGACAAGAGCGACGACGGACCAGTCGATTGTATTAATGCTGCAGGCCTCCGATGGAAGGAATGGGTGAGGAGAGAAAGACTATATTTATCTCGGTTTCCTTTGCACGCGTCCCTCCGAAACTCCCTTTGTCTTTGCAGTGAACGAGAAGTCATCAAGCAAGTATTTCCCGTTTCTTTTTTTTTGTTTCCGAGCGGCGGCTCCTTTAAGAACTAACACCGCCCCCTAGCTGGAGGGAGGGGTTCCCTAACATGACGTCAACATCGCTCATTGATAAAAGCACCGGGATTCCCTGGCTGTCGTACAGATAGAGCGTGCGGAACTTCCTTTTTTGCCGGCGTGCCGCGTGTGCGCTTTTGGGGAAAGTGGCGGAGGGCGAGGGCCGGCGAGTTCTCCCCCGCGCTCCCCGCTAGTAAGTACGCTCTGGCGAGCATGGAGCCGGCTTGTTTTCTGTCGGCTCATCCATTCCACGACAACGGTATGGCCTCGGATCTGTACAAGCCGCCGCCGCCGCCGCCTACGATCGCTTCACCCTCCTCCGACCGGATGGAGCAGTCTAAAGCGACCGAACCCACCCGGATCATCAGCGATCCCGTCACGGGCAGGTCTTACAGCAGAGGTCGGCTGCTCGGCAAGGTAGGTCCGTGGTCTGCTTGGCCGTCTCCGGCCCAGCGCGGGTGGGTTAAGCTGCGCGTCAGGACGCCTTTGGGGTGTGTGTGTGTGTGTGTTTTTCCCCACCGGGGAATTTGCAGTCCTCAAATGAATGAAGGCAAGGGCATGACTTGCTCTTTAATTGCGCCTTCGTCCCGCGGTCCGCGTAGCTGTTGGCGAGAAACGAACAGGAGACCGGCTCGCCCACCCCTCCGGTACCCGTCGAGATGATCCGGGCTAGTGACTGTGAAGCGGATCTCAACCGCGAGCTTTCAAGTTGCCGTGGCCGACGCGCCTTTGTTTGGCGGCGGCTAAACCGAGGCACTTACGCGTCGCCGTCGCCGGGGAGCCGAAAACCTCGCCTCCTTCGGCGCCCCTTCCCCAAACTGAAGCAAGGCCGGGCTTCGCTTTCGCCCACCTGTCTTTAGCTGCTGGTGACCGCTTTGAGGGCTGCTCCCCTACCTCAACATTTCGATGAGTCCGAGGCAGGCGTGCCTGGGCACGATTCTCGACCCCATCTCTAGCTTTACAGTATATGGTGTGATTTACAGAGACGATGCTTAAATGTTAAGCTCTTGATTTCTGCTCTTTCCGCCATGCTTGATCATACATCATGTTTCTTCGTTTCACCCTGTCCTCCCCCCCCCCACCCCCAACGGACGAAAGCCTGTGGGGTTTCCCTATTCGCTTTCTGTCAGTGCAGAATTTCCTTTCTAACAGATTTTAAGCCAAAACCAATGCGAGTTTCTGATGAACAGAAGAAGCGGGAAGTGGTAGCGGTTGGAGTTGTGAATATTTTCTCTTTATATATCTTTACAAAACGTTAGATTATATTCTGCCTTTTAGGACTTTTCCAGGTTACCCTTGGTTCCTTAAAAATATAATAATGGTATTATTAGTATTTATGATATAATCCCCATGATTATGTTTTCAAGATTAGTAAACCCCAGTCTTTCGGTGGAGAACGAGTTGATTTCCATGCAGTGTACATAACTTTCGTTGCCTACACTTTATTCTGGCACTAGCCTTGTAAGGTAGGTCAGGTTGAAAGAGATTGATCCAAGGTCACCCTGTGACTTTTGTGGAGGCTAGAATCTGGATCTCCCAAACCCTAATCCTACACTCTTACTGCCCGCACCACACTTTGCTCAATGTATGACTGTGGCTCTAGTCAGGAGGCTTCTTATGTTTACTGTATGGGTTAGTATGTAACCCATCCCATTGTTGGTGGACTATTGCCCAGTTTCTGGTGGGCTTCCATGGAGCTGAGTTTCTTGGAAATATGGAACTGGGTGGGTCTTGGTCTGGTTCAGCAAAGCATTTATGTTCTTGTATCCTTTAATACAGATGATTGATGTCTCAGTGAAGTGAGATCAAGAGTGCCCACTCTTTCTTTGCATGTGTAAAACACAACCCATAGATCAAGGAGCTGGGGGCAGTAGGCTATGTACAACTACTTTCATGCAATGTCCAAATTAGTTATAGCTTTTTGGTAGCTGAAGACGACATTTGAAAAAAGTAACGTCGACCAGATCACTGTTTCTGAGAATGTCTGGCTCCTTAGAGAGTAGAGGTTCCCAGACTCAAGACCCTGGAGGACCTCATCATTGGTTGTGCTAGCTATTGCTTCTGAAAGTTGAAATAAAAGAACAGGGAAGGCAGTGTGTTTGAGAACCACTATTAGAGAGCCAATATAGAGTACTTGGTGGAGTATTGGTCATGGATCAGAGTAACTTTGAGTCAAGTACTGCTTGCATGATCTTAGTCTGGTTACAAGTTTAATCTAGCTCCTCTTGCAGGGTTGTGAAAATGGTGTTATCCCTTGAAGTGCTAGCATAAATTGCTTCTGACCTACTTCACGGGGTTGTTGTTAGAGTAAAGTATGCTGTCTTGAACCAGTTGGATGAAAGGCAGGATACATTACTAATAAATAAAAGAGTTAAGCTGAAGACTTGAGGATTGGCTGAAATCCAGTAGTAATTGGTCTAGGTCCATTGAATCAGTGGAATCACCTATGTAAGTTCAATTGATTCAATGGGCCTATTCTAGTTGTTACTACTGGATTTGCACCCACTGGATCATGACATAAATATTTGTTCAAGATCCAGTGGTGTACTTTGGTACCCGGTATTATCAGAAATTCGGACTTTCTTGCCTTTTCCCTCCTGTATCTTTTTGTAGCACCAAAAACCTGCTACAGGGGTCTCCATCCTTCCAGTACAGGTTTTAAAGTGTAGGGGGAGGGGAGAGATGGGAATGTTGCTTGAGCCAGAAGCAACAGGGTTCGCAGAAATACACCATTGGATCCTGGCCTTTATGCTAATTAAGAGACTAAATATGATGGATTGTCCCTAGAGGAGTAGACCCATTGAACGAATAATATTTATTAAGTCAACACTTACTGATTCAGTGGGTCTACTCTGATTGAGACTAACAGTTGTATTTAGCTAAATGTTGTTTGCCTGAATTCTCATGTTGTTGGAGGCTTAGAAATTGTAATCATCATGTATTTTTCTGGTGTAAAATCTAGAGGTTTTGGAACAGTCATACATGAACATTTCTATCTCTTATGACTGTGAAGCAACATGAAGCAAACAGAGCTCATGAAAGATGCAGAAACTAACAAAGATCTGGCCTGTTTTCAGTGATTAGGAAAAAGGCCTTCTGTATATTGTCCCCTTTTAATGTTCATCTCCTTCAGTGTCCCATTCATTTTATATAATCTCTGTTTCATTCTATGGTACCATTCTGGGACAAATGCACAGCAGTTACTCTGCAAAAGCTGTTATTTGCACAAGCATATCTCTACCTTTTAAAAAGTGATTTGAATTAAATTGGAGGTATAAGAGGATACAGGTGATACCTTTTGAATTATATTGCATGACATGCTTCTCTTCTGCAAGTTTTAATCACCCAGAAATGTCTGGTTTTTTCCTGGCTTATTCATTGGCCATGCTAGCTGAATAAGCTGTGTAATCAGATCTTATAATGGGGAGGGGAAAGCTGCGGTCACATTGATACTGGAAACCTCTTTATTCTCCGTGAGCAAACCTGGCATTGTTTCAAAGATCATGCTTTGAAGGAAAGTGTGCATTTGTTGGTTGCTTTTGCCCAACATCAAACAACATGATGTATCACATGGAAAATCTGCTCAGTGTGTGTGGAGGTGTCTTGGTCCTTTCTGAACATACTTGGCCGTGTGTGAAGTTTTTTCTGTTACTGCTTTTTACAAGATCCTTTCAATGATACCAGCCAGAGCTATTTCTGTGATTATGCCAGAGAAACCTGACTTGTTTGGGTATGAAGAGGCTGGTGTTGTATAGGTGTGAGGATGGTTTCAGGTGAGGTGTGTGCTGCGAGCAAGAATGTACTGTACTTTATTCACTGCTGGAAAAACCTGTATCAACAGTCCCTTCATTGTTGGGGACTCTGTGACAACAGCTGAACCACACTCTGCTAAAAAGAGTGTGATGTTGGGTGTGGGGAAAGCCAGAGGGAATAGCCACAAACGCTAGAATGTTACAAGGTACAATATGAAATGAAATTATATCTTCCCTATGCACTTAAACCCCTGTACAGGATATGAAAATTGTATCTCTCAGTTTGGCGGACTAAACATTTATAATTTAATAGATATTTTTGTTCACGTGTGTAGTTATGTGGCCTATTGAGATGTTTTATTTATGTGGTTTTAAATTGAACATAAGTTGGAAACTATCTTGGAGATAATCTAGTCTAACCCCTTGCTTTGTGCTAGAATCAGCAGTTTCCAGAATACTGGACAGAGGGCTATTCAACCTCTACTTGAATATTTCAAACAAAGTTTGTTTCCCAAGACACAGTCTCGCTGTCTAAAATATTTTCAAAGTTAGAGGAAGTTTAGGGGAAGCCTGTTTCCTTATGACTTCTACAGATGAGTTCTAATCATGCTTTCTGGTGCAAAACCAGTCTGCATATGTTACATGATGGACATGTTGGCACTTCAGATACTTGAAGAGTCCTGTTGTCTCTCCCTTTATTTTTTTCAGACTAAATACACATACATTTTTAAAATCACTTCCCTATAGGATTTTGTATCCATAACTTTCATTATCCTGACTGCCCTGAATGATTTACATGAATTTATTTTTAAATTGTTAATACCCAGGTGAAGAGGATGCAAATACTGAATGCTTCTCTGTTAATTTAACTTAAATTTGTCCCTCCTGTCTTGGCCAGAAATTAAACTTCATTCTGTTTAGCTATTCTTGTAGCCAAGTTATAACTCCAGTATATTACAGTACACTTGCTAAAAGAATAGAATGAGATTAAAAATATCAGGCATGTTTTTAAAACAAAAAGACAAAGGATGAGCTCATTGTTAGTTATCACCACTTGATTTGGCTTCCATTTTGCTGATGAGGTAGTGATCTTAGGCATCTGTGAGATGTTTCTCACACTCAGACTAAGGGATGACATCAATCATCAGGGAGTTGCATTCTTGTGAACCCATCCTACCTAAATCCACTCCTATAGTTACCCTGTTTTCTTTGTTGTTTGTGGGATACACCTCTTGACAACATGCCTCAGTCTGGTTTACTTCATGGCCTTCAGTGTTGCTAAGAAGAGCAGAAAGTCTGAGAAAAGGCAGAGTAGGTTATCATTAGGCATCTGTTCAAGAAATTCTAAACATTAGTCAAGGTAGGCCAGTATTGACTGCACACGAGCAGTGGTTCTTTGGAGTTTCTGGCAGAGCAAGCTCTTTTTCATCAGACATAATCTGAGCCTTCTCATTGGAAATCAAACCTAGAATCTTCTTCCTACAACACTTGTTCAACACCCAAGCTATGGTCCTTTGAAATGATGGACACTACTTTTCCAATATGAATTAAAAAGGAAGGAAAGCAGGCAGTTATTCTTTAATGTTCAGGTTTCCTCATATCTGTTGCTGAAAGCTTGGAATCTTTCTATAAATATTGTCAGGTTAGCATGTCAGACATGGGGTTTAAGAGAACTTCTGGGGACAAGTGTCCATATAATCAGTGCCTTGGGAAAATGTGTTCCTTTAAAGACCCTTCAGATAAGTTATTCCTGTAGAGCGGTTGACTCCAAACCCCTTCAGATGAGCTCCTTCAGGAAGTTTCTATAGCCTTATCGTCTAATTGTTTCATCCTTGGTTTGTAGGGGGGATTTGCAAGATGCTATGAAGTAACAGATCTCTCAAGCAACAAGACATATGCTGTCAAAGTCATTCCTCACAGCAGAGTGGCTAAGCCACATCAACGGGAGAAGGTACGTGATTCAGAGGGTCTGAGTTAATGAATTAATGAAGCATTGGATTAGACCAGCCTTCTCCAACCTGTTGTGTTCCAGATATGTTAGACCACAACTTGCATCTTGTCCTAGGTGTTGTGGTCCCAGCAAAGTTGGCGGGCACCCAGGTTAGAGAAGGATGGATGACACCTTTCACTTAAAAACTTGCTGATTTCAATAATGCTTCTTCCAGATCATCAATGAAATTGATCTGCACAGAGACCTGCACCATAAACACATTGTGAAGTTCTCACATCATTTTGAAGATTCAGATAACATCTATATCTTCCTTGAACACTGCAGTAGAAAAGTGAGTTCCACCTTGTCTTCTTCCTCCAGGGCATCATGTATTTCCTGGAAGCATCATTAATTTGTATTACAATTCTTCTTCCTTTAGCAAACTGATTGGTTTTGTGGTGCTCCCAGTTGCCTCTCACATCACCTTACCTTCATCACAGCAGCAGGGTTATGTGTTCCTTGAGCAGCATCACAGAGCAAGACTGACCAGTGAGCACTTAAAGGCAAAATGCTGGTGGTGTGGCAATAGAAATGGAATATTTTGCATGTAATCAGACCAAGTTCACCCTACAAGTATATAGATAATCTTCCATTGGGTAAGCAGTAGTTGTGTAGTGAAACTCAGAGCTGTGTAGGCCAATCATACAACTCACTGCCTCTTTAATGAAGAAGCATTCACTTCCAGGTTCCTTACTGATACTGGATTTACACATAGTTATGTGATACTCCTGCCATCCTGTTTGTTTCACACACTTTTTTCTTTGTAACATGCTTGGGATGGCGAGAAAATCCTATACGACTCATATGTAAGAATCTGTCACACAAGTTCTCTTGGTATGGAAGCTGAGGCTGCTGTGCATAACGCTGAAGCTATTTTTGTGGCTTTTTTTCCTGTATGCAGTTCAACCCCTTGTAAACAATTAGTCAGCTGCTGGCATTTTAATGAGAAGCTTCTCTGGGGTAGATCAAAGCTAGCCAGCAAGGATTACTTGTTGCAATAGTACTTGTATAGATAACATCAAGATTTACTCCGGTACTTGGCACGGACCCACTCTTAGTAAAGTGACCTGATTATTGGGATGTGAAGCTTTTCTGGATGAATCTCAGCATTTATTACTGAGTTCCTTTCTTTTCAGGCAGCTGTCCTGTGTTCTTTTTGCCTGTTTTATTCTACTTACTGTCCACATGTCAATTTTCTTAATAACTATATTAGGTATCATTTGGGGAAGGGATAGGTCTTTCAGGGTTTTAGAAATGGCCTGGGTTGTTGCAACATGTATATTCTGAAAGCAAACTGAGAAAAATACTTGGTACATGTGGGCAGTTAGAACTAGGAAAGATTTCTCTTGGTATAAGAAGCAGAAGGTGTGGCTATGTTCATAACTGAGTTTAGAAATTTAGAGTCTTATGTTTGTATACTGTTTTTACCTCACAGATTTCAAGGCGGCATACACAGTTCTACCTCCTTTAAAAGAGAAGAGAACAGTTTTGAAATCTTAGCTATTTTGTAGGATAATTTTGGCTGAGAGAGTGGCTGTAGAGAGTCTCTGCAAACCTCATGGCTATGTAGGGAAGTTAATTTGGGTCACACCAGACTCAGATCAGTGCACCACAGACTATTGCAGGGAGCAGTCTTCAGGTAGTCTCTCTATAACTGAACTATTTTCTGTTCCAGTCCTTGGCACACATCTGGAAAGCTCGACACACCCTTCTGGAGCCAGAGGTTCGATATTACCTCAAACAAATAATCTCTGCCTTGAAATATCTTCACCTCAAAGGCATCCTCCACAGGGATCTCAAACTGGGTGAGTGGAACATAGCTGTTTTGTCATTCAAATGTGGAATAAAGTTTCACTCCAGATGTGTCAGGTCGACTTGCAGGAAGTGTCTGCGTTGTTTGATGGCTGCAATAGTCTTGCATTAATTGCCACTAATTTCCATGTAACTAGGTTAAAATTTTATTTTAAAAAACAAACAAGACTGGGCTTCAAGGTGATACAGCCTTTGTTAAATTTTGAAATTTTGTTACATATTATACGGGATTGTTTTGTAATAGAACCCTAATACTTTTCTGCTGCAGGTAACTTTTTCATCAATGAAAACATGGAACTGAAAGTTGGAGATTTTGGTTTGGCTGCCCGGCAAGAACCTGCAGACCAGAGAAAAAAGTGGGTGGCTTAGAATTCTTTATATTCTCTGGAACATTTTCTTGTGTTCCTGCTTTTCTCTGTAATGCTGTTGTTGCTTACTCAAGAGTAGTAATGAAGAGTGGTCTTTTACAGTCCTTCCTTGTCCTGTTTCTTCACTTTGCAGCTGTGTGTGTCTTGGGGTTGGGGGGAATCAGGGACAGTAGGACTTGAAATAGACTCCTTTGCTTTGGCCTAGAACTTGGTGGCCAAACAAACAATGCTGTTACTGTCTAAGTAGTTGAGTCTAAGGCAGAGGCGTCGTGTTTGCACAGTGGAGGGAAACAATGACAACCTTATCGTGGGTTACACTGCATGCAAAGTGTTGTCTGTTGCAGTAGCTAAAATGGCTAACTGTATTGGGTGGAAAGGCGTTGTGGAGAGGGAGGGCATCTTATACATAGTAAGGCAGCAGTGCTTGCATGTTGGCATGTATTAGTAGGTGCACCACACAGTAGCTCATCCTACTTTAATTCTAATGACAGTGAACAAGGCTTCAGACAGACTTGCTTATGGGAGCAAGGCTGAGATGGTGCTGGTATACAGTGTGCAAAGCTTTGAAATGCACTGCTTAACTTCAAATGCTAGAATTATTTAGTTGGCATGGCAACTGGCCATGCTGGTTAAGGGTCTGTGGGAGTCATAGTCAAAAGTAACTTTTCTAAGTGCTCTCTATATGCCAGGCACCAGGTGGTTGGGAAGAGAGATGGAGTGGGAGCTACATCCTCAAAAAGGCAGAGTAATGTTATTCGTAGCTTTCTTTATCAGCTTGATCAGCTGTGGTTACGTTGGAATACATGGTTATCTTATTCAGGCTCGTATACATATAACCAACACCAGAATCCTATTGGCAGTTTACATACATGTAAGTGAAATTGTGTATGTCCAAGTGGTGAATTGCCCCTGACTGATGAGGTGTTGATCATGGGCTTGTTGCATGCTGGATGCATGACTTGCAAGCAGCACCTTGGTAGTGATAATTCGCCATCATGACTTAGTTTCATTTATGCATGCACAGGTCACCAACAGGATTCCAGTACAAGTTTGCATTTACATTTTGTTTACATTTATTGCAAAGAGGGAGCCTATTCTTATCAGAAGGTAGAACTTTAAGAGGTGGTGTTGACATCAATTTAAGATTTTCAAAGTCTCCCTTTTAGTTTACTAGTATTTGATCACTTCTTAAAGCTATGCACCAGTAAATAGCTCATTTGGAAGACACTTTATAATTATAGTGCTGTTCTTACTGATGCTTCTGTGATGTTGGGCCAGCTGGCTGAGTTTTGTGGTGGTGGCAGCAGCATTTCCTGCAGCATAATGAGTCTGTTATAACAGTGTGTCAACAGTGTGGCCAACCAAGCTAACTATTATACAAATGTTGTATTTTTTCCAGGACTATTTGTGGTACTCCTAACTACCTTGCCCCAGAAGTGCTATTGCGACAAGGACATGGGCCAGAGTCAGATGTATGGTCATTGGGCTGTGTCATGTAAGTCCAAAAAGTTGAACTTCACAGAAACCATTGTTTTTCTCAAGCAGGCGGAATCACTTTATCACAGCAGCAATAATTTGTAGTACTTAAAGGCTTACTCCTCCCGTCACAAGGCTCCCATGGCTTCCAAAGGATGAAAGGGATTACAGGGTTGTTGTGGGAGCTGCAGGACAGAAGTGTTTAATTTCCAAAAAAATTCCCCTGATGATGATGTCATAAACCTTCTTCAGGCATATTTGCATGAACAGGATTTCAATAATTAATTTATATTCTAATAATACAAATAATAATAATAGATGACTGCATAGAACTAGCATTGCTCCTGTGCTTATATTGGTTCTGTGTTGCCTTCTGCAAATGTTGGTGCAATTGTGGCAGCTTGGCACTTGCCATAGCACACCATGGTCTGCACCAGATGTCTATCAAAGGTTCCTTATCAAAAACCTTTATCAAAAACAGCTCTAAAAGTACATGCTGAAAAACAGGAGTCTCTGACTTACCATCTGTTGTTAGGAAAGCTGATGATTTTGTTTTTGTTGTTGTTGATATAAAGTGCTGTTAGCCTTCAAGGGAGCCTGGAGTTCAAAGATATGAGCCTTACTAAGTAGGCAAGATTGGAGCCTGTCAAGAGTCCTGATCATCTTAGATGCGAAATAGACATACTTGACCTCTATCACTAGTTTAACTTGACTGACTACCTCTGGTTATAAAAATTAGCCCCAAATAATAGCTTAACTGGCCTTCTCACCATGCATAGGCTGTTTGTGTATATATGCAAACTTATGTATGGTAACTCTGGAAACTCAAAGCATTGCATGGCTGTTACTAATCTTTCACAATCTATTTACAATTTCTTCAAATCAAATGGAAAAAGTGGCCACTCTGTGGTGTGCGGTTGATTGTTTAGCATAGGTGCTATTCAACAGTTTTCCGGAGCATCTTTTAAAAGACATAATTTGAGCCTCTAATTCTTTTTGCCCTGGTTAGCCACAACTTCCTGTTAAATTTTCCATCTACTATTTGTTAACTATCTTGAATGCTGAGGGTGGGGTATGAAGAATGGCCCTTTTGAACAAATAGCTTAGGAAAGAGGTCTCTGTCCTTCCCTTTTTGCATCCTTCTGCTATATGCAGAACCTTTCAGAAAGATTGCATTCCTGAAAGGCTTCTGAACATGTGGGAAGGGTGGCTGCTTGCTTTCCGGATGTGCCTCCGGTCTGCAGCACCCAGAGTGACAACAGCATCTCATGCACTCTTATTACAGGGAGTGCTTAATGCTGCGTGTTGCCTCACATTAACTTCCTCTATAAGTGCTGCTGAGTCATATGCTGGTAAAGTGCCTGTTAATGCCGACTGTTGGGAACCAGTATCCTTGAGTTGAATCCATACTATCCATCACTCACAACCTTTTTTCCTCTCTCTCTGCTGCTTCCTGCATCATTTCAGGTACACACTGTTATGTGGAAATCCTCCTTTTGAGACTTCTGACCTCAAAGAGACCTACAAGTGTATCAAGCATGTCACATACACACTCCCAGCATTCCTTTCTATATCGGCCAAGAACCTTCTCGTGGGCATTTTGAAACGCAACCCACAGGAACGCTTCACACTTGAGGAAATCTTGGACCATGAGTTTTTCACCAAAGTGAGTAACATGCCTTGTTGCTGTTTTTTTAAAATGTAATTATGGGTTGTTTTGACTTCTGACAAAATCATTGACAGGGTAGAATATTGGGCAGCTGCAAAGCAGTCTGCTGTCAGGTGTGTCCATATCCTTTAGCTTGGTATGCTGTCTTCCTAGAGGCAAAGTTAGGTGAAGCGTGTCTTTGGGTTGCAGCCATATTGGGATGGCAATGTCCCTATTAATAAGGGTGTTAGCTCTTGGATTCTTGCCTGGATTGCAATTTAGATAATTACATCCTGCTTCTGATTAACACTTAACCACCTACAGTACATCATCACCTTTGCTCTGGCCTATGTTGCTGAGCAGGCTGGTTGTTATAGTCTTGCCCAAAGTGTCTCGCATTTGAGAAGACACCTTCAACTCCATTACTAGAAAAACTCCCAAATGTGCAAAGCTTTGAAAAGTGACACATTCTTGGACTTCAATTCCCATAATTCATCTGTCATCCCAGCTGGGATATCTTGTAGTCCAAGCTCTGCAAATATGAAAATGACCATTTATTTTCAAATTGCAACATAGACTAAAAGGAGCTTTGGGCAGTCCAGTATAGGCTCTGTACAGTTTGATAGGGTGTTCAGCATAGTGTTTCGATTTTCTAGGGATATACACCTGATAAGCTCCCACCCAGCAGCTGTGTGATGGTGCCAGAATTGAATCCTCCCAACCCTGCCAAAACTCTGTTTGTAAAAGTCACAAAGACGCTATTTGGGAAGAGGAAGTCGAAAGGTATGTTTCTTGTTTTCCTGCTTTGATGGCTGGTTGAAGTTCTAAGAATAACTGCTGGGTGAAAGTAGCAATATGGTAGTACTGTCTGGAAGTGTGAAGTACTTCCACACCATTAGTTTGGTTTAGATGCTTCTTCTGCAGGTCAGGAAAACTCAGAAGTACCATGCTTGGCAAATAGACATTATAGCTTTTCACCCCGGATACATGAAATGTAAACATGTGGGGAAAGAAGTTGAAACCTTGAACAAGATTCACTGCTCAAGTAGAATTGCGATCAAGCTAGACAACTTCACTAGAGTTTGTGACTGGCACACTGCCATGTATGTGTCGTCTCTGCCTCATAAAACCCTGACAATACCAACACTAGATGACAGGCCTGCAAACTTTAGTATGGGTTCTACTGCTTAGAGGAGGATTTCTTAGGTACTAACAGCCCACCCTTTCTTTTTGTAGTTAAGAAAGCTCCTTCTGAAGAGAAAGATGACATCTCCAAATTGGTAACAGGCCTTGTGAAGACCTCCATCTGTAGGCAATTGAGCCACAAAACTGTAGAAGGAAATGAGGTAAACTAATTGTCTAGTCAGCTTGGCCTTTTTGAGAGGGAGGGTCAGTCAGTCATGGGTGCTCAGCTGGAAGCTCTCACAAATTACTGAGTGGAATGAAACATGTTCAATAGACTTTGTATCACCACAGGTCACTCCACTGAGTGGTCAGAGTCCCAGTTCTAGCCCAGTAGAGACTGTAGCAGAAGAGGGCTCACAGAAGTCTATCTCCAGGTCCATTCGTGGGACAATGGCTAGTAGCTGTGAAGGTGAGGAATGGCAATGTCTTGAATGGCAGCACTTCCCTGCTGGGTGTGATAATCTGAAGGAACTGCTCTCTGGCACCATGTGCTGTATGGTGGGAGTGTGGCTTAAGGAACACAGAAACAGTTGTTGGTTAGTAAGGTCTGCAAGATGTTTTGCTTCTGTGGTTGTTGCTTGAAACAGATTATCTCCTGTCTGGAGGTGTGGGGCATAGATTCTGTTTTGCAATACTTATTAGCTAGGATGTAATCTAATCCTGAACGATAGTACCTCTAGATCCTGCAGGCAAACAGGAAAAGCTGTCGCTTACATTTGGGTGTGAGCTGTTAAGGATGGGGAGCGGCAGTGATTCCACTCTCTTCAGCAGGCGCCCTGTCTCGGAGTCTTCTGGGTTTGAATGTGTTTACTTGAAAGTGGGTGCCCAGGACAGAACAGGAGATCTGTTGGTGTACTGCCCACCTTGCTGCTCAATAGTCTCCCTCCCTGAGCTAGCTGAGCTGGTGTCAGGGGTGATGCCAGAGTTCCCAGGTTCCTTATGATGTGGGGGACTTCAACATTCATGCTGATACTGCTTTCTCATGGAGAACTTCGCATGTTTTCCATGACAACCATAGGGCTGTCCCAAGTGATATCCCGTCTCGCTCATATTGCAGGGCACACTCTGGACCTAGTTTTCTGTGCTGGGCAGGGTGAGGGTGATCTGGGTGTGGGGGGCTTTCTACTATAGCATACTGTGTGTGTTTAACCGGATTTTTTTAAATTAAATAATTTATTGTACTTTTAAATTTACTTGTAGTTTAATTATGGTGAGCTGCCTTGAGTCCTTCTATGGGGAAGAAGGAAGCATAAAAATTGCATGTATATAATTTTTAAAAAAAGAATAGATGGACTCATGGCATGGTCAATCGTGTCTTATGGCCAGGATTTTAAAAAAATGACTTAAACAAACATGCTATGCTGAGCAATTAAGCCAGTTCCAGCAGGCCAGTGAGGTGTAGGCACTACTAGAAATGTGTTTCCATGCTCTTCTTATTTGAACATTGAGTTCAACAAACAGGAAACCCCATGTAAGCTGATTTTGTATTAAATGGCTGTTTCTTCCCATCTCTCTAGCATTTGAAGACTGTGCAATAGCATCGGGCATTGTTGAATCTGCAATTGGGCTCCTGAAGAACTGTCTCTCTGTCATGCCACCAGGTAACTTTCTAAACTTCGGGGAATATCTCTTTGCAAGGACAATGTTGAGGACAAATGAAAGCCTTGATTTCTTAGACGGAGGAGTAAAAGAGGAAACGTTTTTGGGTGAACTCACAGCTCTCTTACCCTGCTAACAAGTCTTAAATTGTTTCATATTAGTATGCTTGTTACAGCATAAAAGCACAAAAACAAAAGCATAAAACTGGGCAGGAAGTATATAAGATTTGGCTTCACTGTCAGACTAACTAGAAAGGCTGTCTGCATCAGTGCCTAATTTGCAAGGGGAACCATTATCGTTTATGGAGGCCCTTTCCCAGCCCCACTAAGCTACAGTTTTTTAAAAGACTTCAGGTCATGACACTGTGAAAGGGAGGTCAGGTGGACTTTCTGGATTTCAGTAACGCACAAACACACACACCAATAACTTACTAAGGAAGACTTTTCAATAAGTGGAGGGTTTGCCCTGCTTAAAAAAAACCTGGATGAATAGAAGATCTACCTCCTTTTAAGGAGGATCCCAATGGATAGCAGTGACTGTCCACCTTAATGTGTGGGGAGATTAGGATCCTAGAGGGAGAGCAGCCTGCAGCCCTTGACATATGCTTCTGAGAGTATAGATGTGGACTAAGTTCATATTCCAAGCATGTCCTCTTCTGCCTCAAACCCATTTCATTGCCACTCCTGGAACAACCTCATAATATTGTGGTATTAAATACTCAGCCTTGTCTTCTAATTTTACTTAAACAGTATCTTTGTTCTCTGTTCAGCTGAGAGGAATCCTGCTTCTCTAGCCTGCCATGAGCATTTTGTTTGGGTGAGCAAGTGGGTGGACTACTCCAACAAATATGGCTTTGGCTACCAGCTGTCTGACCGTAGCATTGGTGTCCTCTTCAATGATGGAACTCACATGACCCTTTCTGCCAACTGGAAGTGAGTGGAAGACTCAGATTTCTGGAGGCAGGGCTGTGTTGGGACTGATAATGTAAAATTTTCATCTTGAAGTCCAAAGGTCTAACCACCTTCTGGGTGCATGGAGACAGACAGCAAAATGAGGTCAAGGTGGGGGGAGTAAATCCTTAAGCAATGGAAGACATGGGGTGATGTTAGCTAAGGGAGGAATAAATGGAGTTATTATGGATTTTTATGAATTTTAATTCAGCTGCCTTAAAATGCCTAAAAGCAGTCAATGGTTTTCTACATCTTGGGATGCTGAAAAGGCTAAATCTGAAATGACTTGTAGCAGTCACAAACAATCTTTTAAAGCTACCTTAGGAAGTCTCTTTTGGAGTGTAGCATATCTACTTCTGTGTTACTGGTTTTACATTTGTAGGGACTGCTTCTTTATGCTGCAAAATGAGTTGTCTCAGCTCTCCATGCGGCACCGTCTTGGTACACGTTTCTTTCTCTTTGGCCGTGACATGTATGTTCAGGGCTATGCTGGCTGCCAGAACTAATTGAATTGTCTTGCCTTTCAGGAAAGTACGTTACAACCTGACAAATAGTAAGCATTTCTCCTTCCCGGCTTCGGCAGTTCCTGAACAGTTGCAGGGACAGATGGGTGTCCTGCAGTACTTTGCCTCCTACATGGAACAGCATCTTATGAAAGTAAGTAGCATAACATTATGTGCCTTCAGGCTTGCTTACGTATATTGGCTGAAATTCACTAGAAAGTTGCAACCAGAGTAGGCTCATTGAATCAATGGAACTTACAGAGGAGTTGACTCAACAAATCCTCACTAATTCGTAGACCTACTCTAGTTGCAACTTACTACTGAATTTTGGCCATTTTTCTTTTTATGGCTGATCTGGCTGTTTATAGCAGGTCTGTCTTTCTTTTGTTTTGGTTTTTAACAAAATTGCCCTCTAAAGTGTTAGGGACCATGTAAAACTTACAGCGAGCACAACTAAAAGCAGTAAAGGTTTCGTTCTTGCTTTCTAAAAGCTTTGGTTGATAACAATCCAGATAATGCATTTGCTGGTTCTGTGCCTAAGCCTGCACTCTCAGTTGCTTTACCAACTGCATCTGTGGCTTCTTCAGGTACCTATGGAGGTCAGAGCACAGTGCAGAGGAATCCCCCTGAGCCAAAGCTGAGCTGGACCTTGCCTTGCATTTGGCCATACCACCTAGGCACATAACTTGTGATACCCCAGTGCAAGCACCTTGTGTTTGCACCTAGTCTTGGGGTGAGGTTGAATTGTTGTAGCTCAGTCAGGCATCTTTTTCTTAGGTACTTCTAACTTTTCTATATCTTTTCAAAGGGAGGAGACTTACCCAGCATAGATGAGACTGGACAGGTGCCACTGCTGCTTCTACAGTGGGTAAAGACTAACCAAGCCTTATTGATGCTCTTCAGCAATGGAACCTTGCAGGTAAAGATTCTGGAGACCTGAAGCCTGCATCTAAATAAGAGGTATTTAGGAGGCAGGTCAAGTTGCCTTCTCAGAGTCAGCAGCTCCAAACCACCTGCTGTTTCACCTGTTAAATGAGGTGTGGGGTATCCCATTTTCCTTCAGTCTGGACTTCATTTGAGGTCTGAATAAAGTTTCCATGGAGTACTTCTGAGGAAGTCAGTGCTAGGCTCTGCTTTATTGGAGAATATGTGCAGTTTTTAGTGGCAGCTGCTGTAAACCTGTGGAGGTTCAAGTTTTAATCCCCACTTGACCATCAAAATACTTCATATTGCCTTGGGCCGAACTTCACTCTCACAGTATTGTGGAGATATAATGGGCGTATGTGAAGTTGTAACCATGTACTCTGCTTTGGATCAGAAGTCAATAGTAAAACAAGCTGTGATTCCCAATGAATAGGTCCTACTAGCTGCCAATGGACATTTGAAATGAGTATTTAAAAAAATCTGCTGTCTGTTTTTCCAGGTGAATTTCTACAATGATCACACCAAGGTGATTTTCAGCAAACCTGACCATTCGTGCCTCCTTACCTACATAAACCGTGACAGGAATTCCTATACTTACAAGCTCAGCAGCATTGCAGAACTGGGCTGCTCTCCAGAGCTGCAGCGTCGGCTCAAGTACATCCTCAAACTTCTACAACAGCGAACAGACGCTTAAGACTGCAGGGTAGACTTTTGGCTCCCTGCCATTTCTTGTTCTTCTAAAAACTGGGCAGGATTCTTCTTTGGCAGATGCCTCTTTTGGAAAGCAAAACATCAGAACCAAAACTGAACACATGTAACTCTGAGCTGCTCTTCAGGATTCATCAACTTCTTGGATGCCTTCCACCAAATACCACCTCTTTCCCTTCCCTTCCCTTTTACGAAGGGTAGACTTCATGGCTCCAGTCCACAGTGGAGAGGAGATGTAAAGACAGATGCCTTAAGTCTTACTACTTAGGTTCTCCTGTGTGATCATTGCACAGTTGGTTATGCACATGGTGTCATTGGGATGGGAGGAAAGAAAATCTGTGCTCCATACACTATCTGGAGAACAATATTGGGTGAGTAGGGAGGGAAATTACAAATCCTTCTTATTTTTGAAAATGGGTTTTTGGGATTTTTGCTTGGTGACTAATGCTTAAGTGTCTGGTGTGAAAGATGGCATCCTGGAGCCTGATGGGTTGAGAAAAGGTTGTGTTCAGTCCATTTATTCAGGGCTTAGAGGCTTCAGTTGTGAGCTGCTACATGCCCTTTCAACAGAACACTATGACTGCCAATGTACTGTATGCTGTGCTGCTTGGAGAGGCATCACTCACCAATCCATATTTGGCACTGACTTGTGGACCAACCAAGAAAGCTGTGACTTGGGAACTGGCTGACCAGGGAAGAAGAAAGCTTGTACTACAGAGCAACTGTACCATGGGTGATGTCTCTTTAGCAGGGAACCAAGCAAACGGCTTCCTTGCTCTGACTGTATGGTACTTATAAATGAAGATGCTTGGGTGATTGTAGTTGGCTGTAGTGCCAGCTGCCTTCTGGAGTTAGTGTGGAAGAACCACTACAACTGAGTTAAGGGTACGGTTAAATCAGATTCAGTTCAGTCTTCTGGTGTTGCTACTAAGCATTTGAGGCTGCAAAAGGTACATGTTGGGTAATGCAAATGTTACACTAATTAGGCAAACATGGGGCTCCTTCCCCCTCTTCCCAGAAGCTGTGAATGCCCTTTTTGCCTCAGTTTCTTGGCTGCTTTCATCCCATGATGGAGCAGTGGGAGTCTGCAAATTGCCATGGTACAGACTTGAACAGCTGAAGTAAATGCTGCCCACTTGGTGTTTTGAACTTGACAGACTGTCTACCTGTGGAGCTTAAATGGTGTGTGTCTTAAGATTTATTTATGTATTTATACAAACTATTTATTTTGCACCTGTGTCCTCTCAGTTGTGTACACCGTATCTTCCCTCAAACAGCTGGTTTGATTACAATAAAACTCATTTTTATTAAAAGCAAGAGAAATTACTACAAGTTATAATGGCATCTTGTCTTGTGGTTAAATATAACCTAGAACAGTGCTGGTGAACCTATGGCACGCATGCCACAGCTGGCACGCAGAGCCCTTTCTGTGGGCACGCGAGCCATAAGTTGCCGGATCGCTACCCCCCCCCCCCCCCACCGGCAGCCAAACCTCAGAAGGCAGCTGCAGCCATGGTGCTGGCACTTCGACAGGCTGCGGGCCAGCATCCAGAGCAGCTGGCACTGGTGGTGGATCTGGAGTGGGGTCTCGAGGCACCTCCGTGCCCGGGATTCTCCCTTCCACCACCACTTCCGGTGCTGCCGCTGCCACGGCTCACCGCCTGCTGTTTGTTTGTTTTTCCCCCCAGTTTGGGCACTCAGGCCCAAAAAGGTTCACCATCACTGACCTAGAATGATGTATTTCAGTGACTATACACTTTATACATCCTATGTCAAGTTGCTTCACATGTGTTAGTCCATAAAGGGAGCTGGAGGGGATGGCTATACTTATGTGCCATGCATATACATTTTGCTTGGGCCAGTTATTTGCTCTTGTATTCTTATAATTTAGCCCTGTCCTTAGTGTTCATGTAGACATACTTGACATGGCTAATACTAAGGGGATGTGGGAAACATCAAGAACAGATTTGGAGTCATATGCTGCTGTACAGTAAAATGCATAGTCATAAATATGAAGGGTTGGGACACACACACACACACACACACACTTTTTGTTCTTAGTAGGTTGCCAGTGTGTTTTCTAGAATGGCTTCAAAGATACAGTGCTTATTTTTGTGGCACTAGCCAGTCAAAAGCCAGAGTCTTGCCACACCGTACAACTACTCCTTTAGGCAGGGTAACTTTACTCATTGATTACTTAGACTCATCCTCCTCAAAAGTAACAATACCCTCTTTTATGTTCACCCTACTGTCCATACCACTTTTCCCCGACCTGGTTTCTGTTTCTTCTTTTTCTACCTTCTCCAAAGAACCAGAACAAAGCTGATCAGCTACCTGGGGTCCGGTATGTCAGTTGCAATTGTGTTCTAAGAAGTTCAACTTAATACAACTCTAACCCAGAAAGTAATGTAAATCTTGTATAGTAGTTTAACAGCAAAATGTAAGTAGAAGGTAAAAGGCTATTGTGGCCTTTGTATTGGGCTAAAATACTGCAGTTCAGAAGTTTGAGGACATGCTAGGAGTACTAATCTTTATTAGTATGTAATAAATACCAACAGCCATGTTCTTTGAGTAGCTTATAACAAACGTCTACAACAATAAGAATATACAATATACAGCATAAATTCTATGAGCAGATAGTAAAGATTCCCAAGCAACACCAAAGTGTTTTGAAATGATTTTAGAAGTTAATTTAAAAGTGATAGGTACATATCATAGGAGGATTCCACCAGACTCTCTGGTCTCAAGTTGTTAATAGGCTTAAAGGTCAAAACTTGCATTTTGAACTAGGAGTTAACACAAACTGAGTCAAAGCAGATGACAAAGCACCGGTATACCACATTGTCCATTAAATAGTCTTGTGCTCCTCTTTTGGTCTAACTGAAATTATGGGACTATTTTAAGAGGAAAACCCACATTGAACATGGCAGTAATCCAAACAAAACCTTCATATTTATGAAGTATATGTAGACATACCTGACATGAAGTGTAACAAGCATGAGTATGAAGCAAAGTTGCCTTTATTTAGCTAGAACCACAGATCATTTATGAATCAGTAAACCTATTGTAGAATGTGAATATCACCTATTTTCTTTAAACCAATAACTAACTTGGGAGATGTGAGTGGAACACAAAGTTGTGGAGAGAGCAGAAGCTCTTTCATGGACAACAATCTTGCTGTGTGTTGGTGGGTCTAGCCAGAACCAACATCCCTCTATACACTGTTTAGTTGTGATGGGATGACCTGTGGAAATAGTCATTGCCACATCTTTCCACACTTAACTAGTATTTGTGAGAGCTAACCTACACACTGCATAGCCTGAGATGGTAACAATAGCTTGTACGAGGGGGTGCTGATAAGTATTGAGCCTTTCCCAGAAAGAATTGAGCTAGGAAGCTATAAATTGCAGGGTGTATTGGCCAATTTGTCTGTATTCAATGGTGCAAAAATCAACTACCTATGATTTTAACTTGTCTTTCATTTTCTGGTCCAAAGTGAACATGGCGGCACCTCTAGAAAAGTTCAATGTGGAAGAGCATAGGACCATAATCAAGTTCCTGTTTCTCCAAGGGAAAGGTGCAAAGCAGATCCATGATGAAATGTCACAAACTATGGGTGACAGTGGCCCTTCATATGCAACAGTTAAACGTTGGGTTGTCAATTTTAAAACTGGCCATTTCGGTGTTGATAGTGAGAAACCTAGTGGAAGGCCTGTTTCTGTCTCTGTGCCTGCAAATGTGAAAGCCATTCTTGACATGATCATGGAGGACCGCCCAATATCAGCCAAATGTATTGCTATATATCTGAGAATATCACGTGAGAGAGTTGGTGCCATTATCCACAATGACTTGGAAATGAGAAAGCTGGCAGCAAAGTGGATCCCCAAACCTTTGACAACGGAACAAAAGAGGAAACGTGTGGAGTCATCGGTGGCTGTTTTGGAACATTTTGCAAGAAATGAGTCAGATTTCCTGGGCAAACTGGTAACTGGTGATGAGACATGGATCTACTGTTATGATCCTGAGACAAAGGAACAGTCTAAGGAATGGAGGCACAGTGGTTCCCCCAGGCCAAAGAGGTTCCGAGTGCAAAGGTCGGTGCAGACGCAAATGGCAGCAGTTTTTTGGGATAAGAAGGGAGTTCTGCTGGTGGACTACCTCCAACAGGGTTCAGCCATCAATGCAAAATATTACTGTGCTTTATTGACAAAGTTGAGGCAAAACATCAAGGAAAAACGTCGAGGAAAGCTCTCCAAAGGTGTCATCCTGTTGCATGACAACGCCTTGTCACACACTGCAGGTGAAACAATGGCAAAACTGACGTCCTTAGGCTTTCAAGTGATGTCCCATCCACCCTATTCTCCCAACCTGGCTCCTTCTGACTATTATCTGTTCCCCAAACTCAAAAAACACCTAAAGGGACAACGATTTGGGAGTGTTCTGGAAGCAACTAATGCTGCAAATGAGTGGTTACACCAGCAGTCAGAAGAATTTTATTTGCAGGGACTTAAGAAGCTGCAGGACAGATGTCACAAGTGCATTGACTTCCTGGGGGAATATGTAGAATAGTGTGGCAGTTGCAGCTTCCTAGCTCAATTTTTTCTGGGAAAGGCTCAATACTTATCAGCATCCCTCGTAGATGTATAAGGACCTTTTTTGAATGCTGGTCTCTATAAAAGCCTCCCTCCCTCCACACTTGTATGCTTTCCTCTTCTCATGTACCAAACTTACAGTTTACAATATCCTATGGGGCACATTCTATGCAGGAATCATTCCTAGGCCCTGCCAAAATTAGGTCTCTTGAAGAATAACACATGTTTGATGCCTCCCTTCCCATTTTTGCCAACCACCTTTGCTGCCACATTGTTGACATTACTGCCTCCAGATTCTTTCCCTCCCCTCCCCCCTATTTTCTTTGCAGTGTAGTTGGCTGTGTAAAGGAACTGCCTCTGGGTCCAAGTTGAGTGTGAAAGACAGATAAAACCATCACCACCACCACCTGCTCTGCCTGGGCTGTCATCAGCTTAATGAACATCTGATGACACTGAATGCCTGATAACAGGGAACTTGTGTCTATGTAGAAATAGGGCCACTATTGTATGAAACAGAATGTCATTGGGGCCTCTAGGTAGGGTTGTAGCCTTGCTGCACGTTGACTAAGATTATTCCTCCAAATGCCTGCCTGACACTGGACAACAGGCAAAATTTGTGTTTTTGTGTAAATGAATTACGAACAAGTGAGCAATGGCAAATTTATCCCTTTGGAATCTTCTAGGAGCTGCTGAGTTCTCTGATAGGGATGCTTCTTAATAAGTAGGCGTATAATCAAGTAAAAAGTGTTCTGAACTCAAAGGCTGTTTACCCACACATAGTTGTGCATTGGATTACAAGTTTGTATTCTGCATCCAACATGTCAAAGGTTTTCTAGGGTAAGGAAAGTGATCATTTTTGGTCACCAATTAGTTAGAGGACTGTTTATGTGAAAATATATTAAAACAACTTGTAACACAAGCTTTCAGAGATAATGGAGTCAGTCTGTCTTCTCCCCACCAAAACCCCATGCACATACCAGGAAGGAAAAGTAAAGCATCATAGAAATGCTCTTATAGATTCTTTTAAACTATGTTTAATTGAAAAGTGAGTTCTAGTAGATGTTTTGCAAGAAATTAATTTTCCTATGCTCTCCTCCAAGCCACAGTCGGGAATTAATTGATAACGGCACTAGAAAAATAGATGTAGATACTAGTCTATGTGCTGGGAAATATAAAGCTTAATGTTAAGTAATTAAAAGAAGAAGCAATTGAACAGGTAATGTGAGCCCTCAGAACCTGGCGGAGGTAGGTTTGCTCTTATTACTTGTTTGTTAGCTAGCTAATGGAAAATATTTTTCACATTGAATACAAAATATTTTTATCTGGCAAATGTTGGCGGGGCTATGCATTTCTTGCATCATTTAATGTTAGTTTGCATTAAGTATGGACACATTGTTATTTTTAACTGGGCAATAGTAAGGAGGAAGGATGTGCTGGGATGACTCATTCAAAGTACAGTCCGTGTACTGTGGCCACAGCAAAAAGTGATGAATTGGTGAAAGTAGCAGAGGCAAAGCTGTCATTCTCTACATCCCAGAGAGAACGACTGGCAATGTGGAGCCCTTGGTTGGCCTTTTGGCCCAAAAAAACATTACACACCAGCTTATAGCGAAGTGGAGTGATGTCTTTGACTCTGTTCCTGATAATGTCAGACAGGTTCTGGGCTGACTGCCCACCATTTGTGGGGTTATATTTTGCATCTCCTAAGTAGCTGGCCAGAACTGTCTCCAGAACCTGCTGTACCTGGGAGGAATTAAACTTGCAGCCTTCATCCGGGTGGGTCTTGTAGGTGTTCTCATAGTGTGTCTCCCGAACAGGTTCAAAGAGTGGCAGCCCAGAGAAACTGACTCGGCCACAATGCATCCAGGGCCCAACCGAGAGGCGCCTTCCCCCTGCAGCCAGTGAGTTCCTCCTGCTGGAGAAAGAGGCATTGAGGATGCTCATAACTGAACTTCTCCGAGATGGTGGGAAGGGGCCTTTTTCTTCTTCAATACTGTGCAGACGTAACTGTGGCCTTGGTGTCACATCTGTATACTGAGAATTCCGGCAAAGAGATACTGACCCTGCCTTTGTTTGGGCAAAATCTGTATCTTCTGAGGCCATTACCTGACTGGAAGTGCAGTCTGCCATGGCTAAGTAGTCAACCACTGTGAAAAAAGAGAAAAAAGTTATATCAACACAGCATTAAAGACTAGGACCACCAAGCTGCCAATCTTGAAACTTTCCTTTGAGTCTAGGCAATAGCTTATTTACAGCACACCTCAAACAGGATTGTTCTGCTAACCTACATGTTTTTGCAGTAATATCCCCAATAGAAGAATGGATAGCTAGATTGACTGTAAGTTACTGGCTTCACATTACTAGCTTCACATCCCTGCTTCCAGCAGAACTAATCATTTGTTGAACTCTGTGACCATTATGAATTAAAGGCACTGTTACGATTACTTGCTAAGCCTTCTTCCATTACAGCACATATTTTGAACATAGATTCCAAGGGTATCCAGATACTCAACATATAAATCCTATTGATTCTGGCACATCTCATCTTCAAATAATTTATTTCTAATTCAGACCCAACAATCATGTACTAAGCTGCCTGGATAGCTCAATCATTTACGTATCTGGTTGTGGAGGCAGAGACTGGGAGTTCATTTCCCCATTGTGCCTCCTGGGAAAAGAGCCAGACTATCTAGCCATGGCCAAGTTGCTAAACTGGTTGGATAATGTGGTGTTTTAGGTATCAGGCCGCACAACTGGAGGCTGGGAGTTCGGCTCCCCACTGTGCCTCCTGCAAGTAGAGCCAGCCTGTGTGGACTTGGGTGAGCAGCATAGGATGCCCCCGGAAGAAAGGAACAGTAAACTAGTTCTGAGTACTCTGTATCTGGAAAACCCTGAAAACGGGTCACCATAAGTCAGAATTGACTTTCAAGTGCATGCAATCATTAATCATGTAGTAAGATCAGATAAGAGATGGATTGACTCAATAAACCAAGGAGTAGCCTTTTGTTCGCAAGCCCTGAGCCCTGTGAGTAACAGGACCTTTTGGATGTCACTAGTTCATAGGGTTGCCATAAATCAGAAGTGACTTGATAACACATAACTGTGCACCAGATAGATGCGTTCATACACATTTGCCTTCTCCAGTCATTATGAATACAAATTTCTCATATTCTCAAGTTAGTTATAACAACCTCCTAAAGAGAGAAACATTTGCCATTCAGACTGCTTATTTTTATGTTGCTTTCTTAAGCTTACAGGTATTGCTCTTTCCTTGCCTATTTCCACATTTCCCTATGTTTTGTCATTAATTCTCAGCCTATTCAATCGCTGCCCTTTTGCTATTTTATACAGTACTCTCTCTCTCTCTCTCTCTCTCTCTCTCTTTTTTTACTATTGACCTTCCACAAAAGTACTTGCATTCCATAGGGTTTCAAAGGTCTCTGGAGAAATGTCTGGGAAAATTTCTGCCAAGAGTGCTTCACAGCTGTTCCAAGTGCAACAGTGTCTTGCTCAAAAATAGCCTCTTTCTTTCATTATTTATCTTTTTAGCATGATCCAATTTATGTCTTGCTTTCATATATTACAAAGACTAATAAGATACTTTCTTCCTTGAGGATATGTATTTTATTTATTAAAAATATTTTTACCTCGCCTTTCTCCTTAAAAAGGACTCAAGGCAGTTTACATCCTTGAAAGACAATATTTAAAGCTGAAAATAATGAGCATACAACAGTGGTTTACATCATTAAAAGACAATATTAAAAGCTAAGAACAGTGAGTATGAAAATACTAAAAAGAAACAAACAAATACCACTTTGAGAGATGGTAAACACTAGTAGTACTAAAGACCCAGTCAGAGCAGTAATAAAGACTGTGGATTATCTTCTGTACCATGAGCACTGCAGGTACAGAAACATGCAAACATTTCCTGCCCAGCTCATGTCTTTGGAATCATATTTGTAACCACGAGGTTCACACTCCTCCCTTGGGACCTGTAGGGGCATCTGTCTTCTCCTGGCAAAGCGAGTGCTTTACTTTTTGCACCTGATCTAATTGGTTAGAGCAGTAGTCTTGTGTGTTAGGAACTGGATATTCTTGCTCAAATACTGAGAAGTGTCTATAATCTGACACTACTTTAAATTAGGTTACTCTCAGTTGTTCTACACAGAAGTCCCCTTTTAATGTCCAGGCTGATGGCTAGGGTCAGTTTTTCAAATCCTATGACACCACTCTGATCTTTTAAAGCTGTAAACAGTTTGATGCTTGGGTGTGGAAAAAATCATCCTATTCCCCCAAAGACTCAATTTTCCCTATTGGTGTTTCCATTTGTAAGTTTCTAACCCTTACGAAATGCCATAGGCAGTTGGGAATGTACTATTGCCTGGCTATCTGATGATATATGGTTGCTTGGCTTTATCTGCCTATTGTACTGTTGGCTTGGTCATAGTACTTTTAGATGCTCATGATTTGTTGTTGTTCTGTTCATACTGTGTTTTTAACGTTTGTCTGTTTTTCACTGAAATGGACATTTTGATATGTTGTGCCAGCTCTCATGGGGGCTACATTATTGGGCAAAAATACAGGATAAATGAAGGACTGAAAGAGATGGGGGAAGTAACACTTCCTTTACTCATTGCTTCTGTCCCTTAACTCTACCCAACAATCTCTTTTCTCTGCATTAGGCTCAGAAGCTGCAAATATCCATTAAGGAAAGAAAATATAGGTGGGGAAAGAGATTGTGGAAGGCACAGATACGGAGTGGTAGATCTTGACTATTTCTTTTCTTTTGGATCTCCCCCTCCTAAAAAACAACTGCTTTATAGCATTTCACCATGGCACAGATTCAAGTCTGGTAGTTGAACGCTTATCCTGAATGGCCCAAAGCAATCACCACTACTAACAATTTTATATGAATAGTGAGAATTTCCCATAAATTCACATCTCCAGATGCTTGGAGGAAAAGGGGGGGGGGGGAAATGACCCTAGATTAAATGGCTGGATGGAGAATTTCTAAAGAGTTGAAACTAGTGAAAAAGAGTGAGAAGAAGAGCAATGGAAGTATTTCTGAGCCTCACTAAATTATTTCCTGTTGAGATTTCAAACAATGGAAACAAGCTACATAAAAGTAAAAGAGTGCATTCAAGAGATAACACATTTGTCTTCTATAGACTTTTTTTTATAATTAAAAAAATTCCGTGAATAAAGTAAGCATTTTAGCAATATTTTAAGAACTCAAATTTTAATTTTAAATATTTATTAATCATTTAAAACCCTAGTTTCAATTTTATTATTTTATTATAGACATTATTTAACATAAGCAGTTTATAACAATGTTTTGATGAGGCTTTTAGGACCTCTGGGATATTGTACACAGAGCAGTTTAGGAATACAAATAAATATAATTGCTAATTTGGTTTAGAATCCACATTTTACATTTTAAGGAATATTTTTGTGATCACTTAACATGGGCTAATTTTAACTGTGCCCAGCTCCCTTTTCGCCCCAAACAACCAAGAAAATAAAATATAGCAAGGTTTCTTCTCTTGGTTTTTGCAGTGAAAATTATGGGCACATTCCTCTGTTAATTTGTATGTTTTAACCCAGATTTACCCATTTGAACATTCTTTCACCTACAAGGAACAATACGAGTTCGTATTTCCCTTCTCAATTCTCTAAGACCCTTTGAAGAGGTGAAAATTATGTGCACCTGATATCAAATGAGCAGATGCTTAGGGGAAATGAATTCACATGTTGTGATCTTGTAAGCAGGGACCTTGTAAATTCCAGAGTATACAAGAAAATCAACTGAAAGCACCAGAACAAGATGCTTTGCAACGCTCTGTCAGTAAGAGTTGTGATTTACAGAGGGGAATTTCAGTGGTATTGCATCTCACCCCTTCTTACCTTGAAGCAATGTAACTTCAGTCAGAGGTCAGTAGGTTTACTGGAAGATGGGTTCTGCTGGGTCCACAGGCTTGCTTGAGTTAGGCTATGGAAGCTTTCTAAAACAAGTTATCTTTCCCGCTGAAGCTTGTTCAAGCGTATTACAGAGGCCTGCTGACACTTTTCTTGTGCCCACCTCCCTGTCTAAATAAGCTCACTCCCTTGGCATGGTAAATCATTGGCTGTTTGATGTGACAGTTCAATAGGAGAGCCATCAAAAGCACTTCAGCAGGACTGGGCAGCCTGCCACCTAAAATACATGGTCTCCATGGAGACTGTTATCACTCACATTATTCCTGCAGAGTCTTGAGTGTATGAGAAGGGGGAGTGTTACCATCTCTACATTTCATGGTGGCTTGGAGGTCACAAAAATGTTGGTTATGGATATAGTGCTGCATAAAATGTTGGAATGACACACACAGACACAAATTGGAGCTGGCCTGATTATGGATCAATAGCTATTAAAGCTATTTAATAGGCCAAGCTAATGGCATCCCACTTTCAACCAAAGGGACTCTTTCAAGTCTTGCCTTCTGACCTCAAAATCTATTTTTTCCAAGCTACGTCAGTTTTATAGTCAAAAAGAGTTTCGTGTCAAACTAGATCATGTGATAATTTGGAAATACAATTCAAATGTTCATTTTGAAAAACATAATTAGCAGCTAGGAGAAAGCCTGCCCAGCCCTGGAAATATGGTGTGTAAGGAGAGAGAATTTAAGTCTTTGTACCTATGTGTGATTTTTAAAAATGCCTTCTCAACAGCTGCTATTTGCCTGTAGATGGTTATCTTGGGCAGCCTTAATGCTGGAAAGACATAAGAGCTTCCCTTTTGAGCAGACACCAGAAAGGAAAGTTGGGTTTGCTTGTGTCACCTTCTCAGAGGCCAGAATAATCACGGTCCCTGTTTGTTGTTGTTAAATTGCTATCTTTTAAAAATCTAAGTATTGTTCTTTGTTCCAGGTGATTTCCTTCATTCCAGATAATTTTAATAAATGTTAACTCAAAGATACTGAATGTAGTGCTGTTTCCCATAGCTTCCAAGAGGGGACTTTTGTCAGAACAAAGGTGGATAGAGTTTAACTTATACCTTTGCACATCCAAGTTATGGAATAAAGCCCCCCTCAACTGCTATTTGATATTTTAGAAACAGTAGGTATTCATTGCATTCATATAATGTTAATTAACATCCAGTCTGGTTAGGGCCTCAATTTCAGTGAAGGCCCCAAATTGCCAGGAAAGCAGCATGCCCCCCTTATAGTTGGGTTTGCCATGGATTTTCCTTGGAACTCCCAGTTGCAACAGCTCAATAGGATTTATCTTGTAATCTCTTTGCAGTAAAACTAAACAAAAGTAAAGATCAAGCTTTCTAGGTGGTCCTTTGTTTTACAAGGATTGTAACTGGTTCCAGAATATCACAACCCTAGAGAATTTACTAGGTATCTCATATTTCCATAAATGCTTGAAAGTATTTCACATAATAGATTTTGTTGCTCAGCAATGCTATTAAATTTTAGTCTAGTAGATTTACTGGGTGGCTGTATGCAATGTGCTTGAAGCACATGCTGCTGTTTCAGCTGGGAGTAGAAGCAACTGAGGGATGAAAGACAGGTTAATGTTTTGATTGGTAGCAGTGAGAACCCTCTGTCTGGAAGTACCCTGTGTAGGTTTTAGTACTCTAATGAAGTGGAATTTGCCACTGCCTTGCATGTCCTTAGTCTAAGTCAGGTGACCAAGGTTGACCCTCATGACATTAGTATTATAATCTCAGTGATCTCATATGTTAGACTACATATCACATGTTGTGCATGTGTGCCACATAGCTGTAGACTCATATGTCTTACCAAATAGAGAGTTGGGAATACTTTTCAGTATGTAAGTTAAGTTACACGACAATTTTTGTTGAGAATTTTGATTATAACGTGTATTCTCATAACATCAGCAGAGTAAGGAGATATTGGTTAGCAGAGATACTTATGACACTATGACACTGAGAGAGTAAAACCAACAACTTAGTCTATTTACATATATACATAGAGAACAGACATTCCTCTGGCAGCATAACATGACATGAAGCAACACACAGCATAGGAAAAAGTGATCTGACTTACAGCAGATAAAGACGTTCATTTTACACATGACTTATGTACAGTTCTGTGACCAATCAGAAAATACGTTACTTCATTTTCTGTTACACAAAGTTTCATCATGTACACAGCTGTACAACATTAAGTCTTAATCCTTGATACCCACACCTGAATACAATCAGTAGAGTGACTCAGGTAAAATCAGCCATTTTACATTTAACTATACAACATTAATATTTAATACATTTTCATATCAAAATCTCAACAGAGATCTGTCCTGGAACTTTTCTGTATCACGATTTTCCTCCAATCTTGTGCTGAGTGGAGAAGAGCCTGAACCCAACATCTCTCTTTTTAAAATAAAAGATTTGTTGCAGTACCTTTGGATGAGCAGTCAGTTCTATCAGTTACCTGATCATAATGACACCTTACCTCATTCTTACTTGTTGAGTCACTTCCTTCCAATGTTTTAATCACTTTCTCCTTGATTGCCCTTATTCCTTATATGGCTTCTTATATCTTGCTTTGGCATGCTAGTGGGCTGTTCATATGCTCCAATTTGCCTTTTCTTGTGACTTTTCAATCCCAAATTGCCTGTCAAACACCCTGATGAACAAATGTGATCCTGTCTTGACATGTAAACTTAACCTAGCAACTCTGTAGATTCTCTTGTATTTTCACAACCACTCCTTTGCCTTCTCTTTTATGTTGAACTTTCACTTCTTGTCCTTAATTGTCCTGATGTATAAATGTTTCTTGTCTGTCTGACAAACCTGCTGATCTCTAGTCAGTCTCTTCTAGACTTGTTATCTCCCTGTCCTATCAGTAGCATCCCAACTGTTCCCCACCTTGCTGACACATTTGTAACTCATTTCTCTATTCCTCCACTGAAGACATTGTTTGATTTTCAACTGTATTTGTTTGGTTGCCCTTTGCTTCTCCTGTGCCTTACTATGAATTTAGGGATTTCACAGAAGGAAAGAAAATGGCATTCGAGGTACTGTATGTACATTTGCAAGTTAGCTTTTGTTGTTGTTACTATGTGACACAGAGATTCTCCATGCATATTATTCTGCTTTAACTTTTTTGCATGCTTGGAGAAGTGGTAAATGAAGTTCTCCTGACAAGTCCCTAAGCCTTTAGATCTATCAGTTTGAGAACTGCTTCCTACACAACAGACTTCCTTGATTGCTAATTCCATCCCTCCACCTTTTGCTCAGCCAGACTGACTAAATAAACTCAAGATGGCTTTTTAAAATGTATCTTCATTCTTTTCAAATGTGGACTGGGGAGTCAATTCTTTTTGTTTTCCCCCCTTCCACATATGTACCTCAGGATTTTTTCTCCCCCCTCTTCTAGTTATTTTAATGTCTATATGACATTCCAACCATTATACAGTATAAATAATTAGATAAAATATGAAGGGGCACTAGACGGCTGCTTTTGGACAGAGGTTTTTTTGTGAGAGGAGTCGTTTCCTTCTATCTTATGATCTAATAATAATTCAACAAACCACAGTGAAGACTTGACCACACAGAGAAGTTGTCCCATGTTGATTCAGATTTTGTTTGTGTACCTTGCCTCTGGCAGGTTGTGCTGCTGAAACTACTGTTGTCATTTACACCATATTTAATTATTCCATGGAGGTGTGTAGTAAGAGTCCACACCAAAACTGAAATCACTGTAATTCTCACCTAGTTCAGGCAGGGCTAAATAATGGGATTTTCTGGAATCTCCTCTGCAAGATGGTCAGCTGAAAACTGGAATAAATATTTCCTAGACAGGTGGTTTTCTTTTTTAAGGTTAGAAAGACAGTTCAAATCTTTTTCCCACCTAATTCCAACACTCAAGAAAACAGTTTACTTTCAAATTGGAACCAGATGGAGAAGCAATGATATAGAATAATCTCATTTCTGAATGGGCAGCTGGCTGAGGGTGTAGTTACACTATTGAAATAAACTGAGAGCTGGATCAGGATTTTTGAAGTCAGTTTAAAGTCATGTGCTAATCATATGGTTTTTGGGTCACTGTGTGCATCCTCTTGGAACAACCTTTAACCCAGCTGTAAGGTGTGTGGTATATTGGTCAAGGGGTCTACATGGGCTTTTAAAATAATTTTAAAATTGCCACCACAGGGCTCCAGATTTCTGTGTTTTGCCCTCCCGAAGCTGTGCATTCCCAGAGTGAAATATTTGCCCCCAAAAACTAAAATAAAACACCATGTTGCCATAGCTGCAGGGACACGCTGGTTGCTGGCATATTGTCCTAGAACTGCTTTGGAGGTTTTTGTCCTGTAGCTGCCTATCTTCATGCTGGCTGCTTCTCACCGCCACTCGCTGCTGCCTCCTCCACTGCCAACTCAGTTCCCACATTGAGGTGATGTGGATAACAGGGACAAAAGCCATGTTTTTCCGCTGTGGTGTGATTTTTAATATTTCTTTTCTTATTTATTTATTTATTTTCAACTTTGCATAGCGCTAAATCAGTGTTATAGATAGGAGAAAAAACAGATTGGAATGCAAGGTTACTATGCAGTTAAAAACCTGTGATACAACTCTTCAGAAACCCCACAGACACAATTTACTTTGACAAAGGTGAGCATACATGTAAATACGATTCAAAATAAATCACAATCAAGTTAAAATAAACAAGCCACTTGTGGGTGTTTAAAAAACTTGCTTTCCAAAAAAAAAAAAGCATGCTTCCTATCCAAAAAAGTGGACTTAGCTCTATGTTATGTAAACAGATATTTTAAAATCCATTTCAAGCCTGCTAAACCTGATGCAAACCTAGGAATATTTCAACATGTAACAGCGCCCTGAGATGAAGAAAGCTGTCAGTTTGCCAGGAAAGTGGGGGAGAAAGAGGGACATGGATGGGTCTTGGTCTTCTTAAAAATACTTAATGCACCACTGGCATTTTTCTTCTCTCTTGATGAGGAAAACAAATTATCAATTTTTAGAAATGCACGCTGCAAGTATTTTGAGCTGGAGGGGACTAGTAGAATGTGTTTTTATAGAACTCTTCTATATGTGGAATATTAGAATATTGAGACCTATGTCAATAAGAATAAAAGTTAATTTTTAGAAGTTAGTGTGGAGATGATACTTAACTCCAGTGAAACTTAATCAACTAGATGATAATTGTTCAAATATGTGCTGGGAATGTATGTGTGTGTTTGTGTAAATATATTTCGGCAATTGGTTTTTAAAGGAGTAACTGAAATAAGCAACTTAAATTTAGCTGTATGTCCTAAAACAGCACTTTTATCAATATTTGAAAGGGAGATAGATAAGTGCAGGAGGATATTAGTTTAGGCATCCTTCAGTCTTGAGAGACTATGGTAACGTGCTCTGTATGGAGGACTTGGAACAGCGTCTAGTGTGGCTGAGAAGGCCAATTTGAGAGTGACAATCCCTTCCACACTGAAGACAAATACAATCTGTCCCCTGTCCAGCTCCCTGATTTTGCTGGTTTCGGGGCTGCCTCTTTGCCTCGGCCTGCTGGACAAGGGTCTCTTCAAAATGGGAGAGGCCATCCAGGCCTGAACGCTCAGATGTCAAGGTATCCCATCTGTTGAGGTCCATTCCTAAGGCCTTCAGATCCCGCTTGCAGATATCCTTGTATCGCAGCTGTGGTCTCCCTCTGGGGCGATTTCCCTGCACTAATTCTCCATACAGGAGATCTTTTGGAATCCGACCATCAGCCATTCTCACGACATGCCCAAGCCAATGTAGACGTCGTTGTTTCAGTAATGTATACATGCTAAAAATTCCAAATAAATAGGACTACTCTATTTGGAACTTTGTCTTGCCAGGTGACAAAGGAGGAGGATATAACTAGTTCGTAATCTGTTAACAGCTTGATTATTGCTAGGAATTGGAAATCAGTTCAAAAAATATTGTTAAGTGGTATGGAGAAGTTTGGGATATAGCAACTACGTAATGATAAACATACATATAACATAAAAATTAAGAAGGGGATAACTAGTAAAATTGTGTTTGCAGAGAAATGGGGATAATTTATTGATTTTGTACAGGGAAAGGGACAAAGTGCTACACACATGAGTCTATATAATTTTGGGAGGAAAAGGGCCCCCCAGAAGGGTACATGGTGTTTTTTTTTTTAAATCAAATAAATGTATTGTCATTGTAAGTATATACATAGTATACACATACAACGAAATTCACAATTTGCATAGTTATTTCCTAATGCTCCTCGTGTGTGTCTGGGTGCACAGTGTGTGTACAGTAGTTGTTTTTTCTCTCTTTAGTTTTGTTTAATAGATATTTTAATGTTTATTATTTGTTGTAGTTTTTTAATACAATTTCTAAATAAAATGGAAAAAAGAATTCTCCCTTCTATTCTCTAATCCCACAACTAGCACATATGTGTTTGTATATGTGTCCATATATGTGTGGATGTATGTATGTAATCTGTGCATTTGGTGAGTTTTAAGCAAAAACAAGCCACTCTCTTCAACCCCTTCCCCTTCATGCTTCCCCAACTTCTTCACTTTTTGACAAGTGATATAGTGCTGATTTGAAGTATCAAACTGTGGCCCTTTGCACTTTTTCAACAAACTGCAAAGTAGGATGTCACAGGCTTCCATCCTGGAGCCCAACAGGCTGGGTTTTCAACACACAGCCAACACTTGGCAGGCAATTCTTCACCCTGACATCTCTGGCAGAAGATTGGCTGGCAGCAGGGGTGGGGGTGGATGGGGAGGGCATGATCATGAGACACGCCACTGGGTCCCACAGAACCAACTGGCAAGAGAGGCAGAGGAAAACCTCTATGACTCCTGTCAGCACGAGAGAAGGGGCAGGAGACTGGCTGGT
This sequence comes from Intellagama lesueurii, assembly GCA_037013535.1. Lineage (NCBI taxonomy): Eukaryota > Metazoa > Chordata > Lepidosauria > Squamata > Agamidae > Intellagama > Intellagama lesueurii. The sequence continues at coordinate 180,513,865 of JBAJHW010000004.1, forward strand.
GGATGGGCAAGCAGGCTGGGAAAGGAGACAAAGGCCAAGGGAAGGACATCCAGAAGGTATGGGGGGAGGGAGAAGGAGTGGGGGGGGGGGAGTCTGAGGGCATACCTCTGTCAATGCTCTTTTGGACCAATACAAGCAATCATGTGTGGTAGAAAATGATGCAAATGGAATTGCGACCAAACCCCCCCCCCCCCCAAAAAAAAAAAAACAGTAGATGCTGCTCACCAATCAAAATGCACTGAATGCCATTCTGGGCTTCAGCACAATTAGCTATAAGTCATGCAGTTCCTGGGAAATACTTTGAATATAACAAGGACAGCTGCAGAACAAACAGCATGTCCTTTGCAGTGTTCTCAAACCCTGGTATCTAAGTGAAGAAGCTCTGTTTTAAAAGATTCCCAGTGTCATTACCAGCCTCATTCTAAAAGCAAACCTAAGGGGAACACAGGGGTTTGTATAACAGTATAATCCTATCTATGGTTCCCTGCTCAGATACCTGTAGTGGTGCAGAATCAATTGGCTTTAAAAATAAAACACAAAGTACTTCCTCCTTTTCCTTTTTTTAGAAGAAACAAGAAAAGTAAATGTGGAGGGTCCATTTGTGGTCAGGTAATTCCTAACTCATCTGGACTAGTTTCTTTAAATGCATAAAAACTTTGTCTGACAAGTATACTGTTTTTGTTGCTAGGTAGATAGTTATACAAAAGGAAATGCATCATACACTATTTCTGGGGAGAAGAAGCCTTTACTTCAGTTTTAATTAGCTGTCAGCAGCATGAACTTTGGGACTGAAACTTTATATTATTTGATTAAAGAGTGTTCTGTCCTCGGAGAGTGTTTGTGTGGAGATGGAAAGTCTCCCAAGGAGGATATCGTTTCAGTTTTATGGAGCCAATATATGACAGCTCCTCAGCTAACTAAGGGGAGGTTTAGATGACTGTCACATAAAATACTTGTCTGACAGTGGAGCAGGGAGAGAGGGAGAGAATATTACCCATGCCAGAAGGCTCTCATCAAGATTCAGGCCAAACTCAGACTAGCTTAGTTTAATAGATGGATTTATACCAGGTATTTTCCAGTGGACAAGCAGGGATTACACAAACCAGACTGATCAGTTTTGAATTAAAGCCTCAGACAAATATCAATTGTGAGATATTTCTAGAGGTAAAAAAGAACAGCAGATCCTGATATGAGGGCCACTTATATTAAATTCTGTATTCTGATTTGGCACTGTTGCCAGATGGAGGGTGCCACATACCAGGCATTACAAGGCAATGGGAAGCTATTCCATCTTTCTGCCATTAATAAATTTCCCTTGGTGATGAAGAAGCAGGGGAATAGCAAGGGAGGATTCTGAATAGAAAACTTCTGAACCATGCAAAATTCAGTGAACATGGCAGGATGATGGTGTGGTGAAAATCTTTTCTGAAACTACTCTGGGTGTGTTGAAACTGGCAAACTATGTTGGGAGATCTGGTTGGACAACAAGCTGGACAGTCCCAGGGCATCCTCAGAAGAAGGGGATGATAAGCCACTTCTGAAGGCTCTCTACCAAGAAAGGGTCACCGTAAGTCCAAGTTGAATTAATAGCACATAATTATACATTATATTGGGAGAGCAAAATGATCTGATTAGTCCTCATGCCATGGCTAACTCTTCCTCTTTCTAGCTCCTAGTGGTGCTGAAAAGGGAATGGAAGTAGCCATGTACTTCACACACAGACCATGGTAACACTCTTGTAAACATTGCTATCATAGTGTGGGACACAATGACATAGAAACACCAATCACATTGGTTAGGTAACGTAAGAATTGGCCCTTGGAGAAGGAAATGGGAAGGTAGATTCTAAGGGGCTTTGAGCTATTTGAGTGTCTGCCAGATATGTGTGGTGAGAGATATTGTTTATGATCATATACATTTTGTTTTGTATTTTATTTTCTTCTCTCTCCCCGACTCCCCGCCCCCAAGTCTTCTCTGCCTAGATAGAAAGGTGGAAACAGAATATGTAACTTAGTAATATCATGTGACCTGATCATTTAACAGGCTGCTACACAGAGAGAGACCCTTCCTGTGACACCGAAGCAACTGTTTATATGTGACTTCAGGAAATTATGCAAAGGTTTTGGCAACTCTGCCATTGGCAAAGCAGAAACCCTGATAACTCTGGACACAGTGATGTTGTCATTTTAATTTCACTGACTGAAGAGTTGGCAACCATATGACCAACACCAAGCGTTGAGCTGGTTCGGAAACCCACGTAGCCAATTTCTTCATGGGAAGGTTCTACTTTCCTGCTGCCTGATGTCACTTCTTGTAAAGGTCCTCTCCTTCCCCCCCCCCTTTTCCTTCAACACCCTTCCTTCTTTCTGCTTTTTTCTAGCCCGTTCTGCAGCCTCATTCCTTGTTTTAGCACAAGCCGTTCTCTTCAGGATTTTTGTAGTCCCTCCCACCAGCAGCTGGATTTTAGGGCCTGGGCAGCTGCCTGTTGCCTGGCAATAAGCAGTGTTGCTTCCCCCTTCTCTGGCCTTCCTCTGCATTCCTGCCTTGCAGCTGAGCTCCCAGCCAGCCGTGACTTCTCTCAGCTATATCTTTATTACACAGAGCAAGTCAAGGCCAAAGCAGCCCTCACTGAACTGCCTGAACTTAGCTCGCCTTTTCCTCTCGAGCTGGGTCTCCCATTGCGGAACCCACTCCTTACCTATGGCCTCATCTTGCTCCACTTGCCTTCTAGGGGATTCAGCTGCCTTTGCTGCTGCCCTCCGAACTCTCATCAACAACCCAGAGTTCAGGTGAGCCAGCTGGGAGAGCCATCTAAGAAAGCCTGGGGATTATCGCATGGCTGGGAGCAAAGGCCTCCGTTGAATCAACATAGGTAGAGATCAGGAGGAAGGTTGGGAATGGATGTTTCAGCTTCCTTTCGGAGCCAAGATAATTCTGAGGTAACAAGGAATGATCCATCCCATATCCCAGTGCTGCTGTGAATAAGAAGATATGCAGGTCATACAGCACACAGCAGGAGTGTGTACATAATAGAGATGATTTCTTGACACTGAAGTTGCTGCTTTATACAATTCTCCCTCCCTAATAGATGTGATTTCAGTCTATCAGACTATTAACAGATTTGTAAAACAGTACAGAAATGCATGTGTTTGCTGATTGGTAATATATAGCTTGGTCATATCTTTAAGCCCCTATTCTGGAGGTCATGTGAAGAAGAAATAGTTATCTGTAAAAGTTAGCAAAGAAGGGGAATTTTTTCCTCTGTAGTGCTGTTTATTTTGTAAACAGTTTTTCAAGGCTAAGAGAGGTACTAAAAACAGCACCACTTTAAAGTGATTACGTAGCTACTTCCACTGTTTGTCAGATCAGGCTCCTCTAGGTATGTCGGTCTGCCTTCTCCATTTCTTTTATGTTGATTGGAATTAGCGAGTGTCAGCCAATGGATCCTCAGACTTGCTTCCTGTTTGGCTGTTTGGCAATTCAGCAGAAGAGTGGAGCGCCAGCCTGTATCAAAACATTTAAGAACAGATGAAGAGCCCTGCTGGATCAGGCGAAAGGCCCATCTAGTCTAGCTTCCTGTATCTCACAGTAGCCCCATCAGATGCCTCTGGGAGCACACGAGACAACTAGATACCTGTCTCCTGATACCCCTCCCCTGCATCTGGAATTTTGAGGTCCCTTCCTTTTGGAGATTATACATCCCCACCATGGCTTGTAACCTGCTTGTATTCAGAATTTAAGTTCTGATCTGTCACTGTTGGACAAGTAAAAGCTTAGAAGTCAAGGCATGAGTTTCTTAGTATTTTGCCTTTGCTCTTCACTTCTGCAGATTCTTTTTTTGTAATGCTGTACAATGTTGCATAATCTAATACAGAGATGTAGCAATGAATGATTGCATGATGAATAAACTATTCCAGGCTCCTTTGCCACACATTGGCACAGGGCAAAAGGCATACGTATTTCTCTGGGCTGATCTTATAGTGGGGACTAACTGAATATAGAGGATCAGGCCCCTGTACCATTGTTAGACTTGATGGCTTTCAGATCCTTTCTAACACCACCATTCTATGGTTCTGATTGAATCACACATATCCGCTTTCACTGCCATTATGATGTACTATTTTGTTTTTTTAAAGCCACCTTTCTTTAAGAATGAGTGCTGTGTAAGAGTTTCCTTACATGCTCCCTCCCACCTTGGAAATCTGGAAGGTGTTTTTATGTGGATTCTATTTTGCTGATTGAAGTGTTGTTGATGAGATATTTATTTAGCTGTACAAGGAGGCTATTTAAATCCTTGCTTACAACTCTTACAGGGTCCTAATTTTGTTTGCATTGCTGTTGATTTTTTCTCTAACATAAGGATGCAGATGTCTTTGTGAAGGAGAATACTGCATTTTCTTAGTGATCAAATAGCAGTATGTTGTTGCTGAGAAAATGCGATTTTTGTTTCCAAGTGATCACATCCATTATGTGTTTAAGCATTGCATGGGACTGTGCTTGGTATATGTGTAACACAGGTGTGCTGGATCACATCTATGACTTAATCATTGGCAAGCAGCATTACAACATGATGGTCAGAATCCAATTACTTATGCCTGCCAATGCAATTCCAACGGTATGACTTTTAGTAGTGAACTGCTGCCAGTTAAGAAGAAGTCAGGTCTTGTTTTTCTCATCACAACTAGGTCTTGTGGCTGCTGTATGACAAGAAAAAGAGGCACTGACTTCTTAACTGCCTCTAATTCACTGCTGAAAGTTACGGCATCAGAGCTACATTGACAGACATAAGTAATAGGATTCTGGCCATTACTTAATCAGTTTAATTACAGACTGGGTGCTTGCCCCATTACAAAATGACATATGTTGGTTAGGTGATATCTTTATTAAGTTAACCAAAATGGGACAAAAATTGCGCAAAAGCACAAAAAAAAAGTGGAAGGTTTTGAGAGAACACTCTCTTCACCAGGCAAAATGTAAAAAATAAGTAATGCAGGAGAAAGGAAAGGGGGGAAATTTGGGAGGAAACTGTCCCTTAAGTCCTTGTCTGCATGTTGTTAGAAAAGTAATTCAGAAGATTTTGTTGTTGTTTAGTCGTTAAGTCGTGTCCAACTCTTTGTGACCCCATGGACCAGAGCACGCCAGGCCCTCCTGTCTTCCACTGCCTCCCAGAGTTTGGTAAAATTCATGTTCGTAGCTTTGATGACACTGTCCAACCATCTCATCCTCTGTCATCCCCTTCTCCTCTTGCCTTTCACTGACGCCCAGGATGTCAATGTTTATTCTTGCCATCTCCTGTTTGACCACATCCAGCTTACCAAGGTTCATAGATCTTACATTCCAGGTTCCTATGCAGTATTTTTCTTTGCAGCATCGGACTTTCCTTTCACTTCCAGGTGCGTACGCAGCTGAGCATCCTTTCGGCTTTGGCCCAACCACTTCATTAGCTCTGGAGCTACTTGTACTTGTCCTCCGCTCTTCCTCAGTAGCATGTTGGACGCCTTCCGACCTGAGGGGCTCATCTTCCAGCGTCATAACTTTTAGCCATTTGTTTCTGTCCATGGAGTTTTCTTGGCAAAGATACTAGAGTGGCTTGTGCTCCAGGTGGATCGCGTTTAGTCAGAACTCTCCACTATGACCTGTCTGTCTTGGGTGGCCCTGCATGGCATAGCCCATAGCTTCTCTGAATTACTCAAGCCCCTTCGCCACGACAAGGCAGCAATCCGTGAAAGGAGATCAGAAGAGATACTGCAGACAAAAAGAAGAGTCTCATCAGGTGATACCATGGTATCAGATTTCACCCTGTGGTATCCCATAGACTCACTTTCAGCTGGACAGTTAGAAACCTTTGGCTCCCACCTCAGACAATGCCCCCCCCCCAATACTGCCACTACTTACTGTATGCCCATATGGCTACTTCTAATTTTATTTGTAAATATACTTTTGCCCCATTTTCTGGGACTTCACCTTTTTCTGTGTTTAGTGTGCTCCTCATCTTGAGCCCTGGAAGACATGTATCCCTTTATTAATTTTGAAGTAACAAGTATGCTCCTCTTGCCTGTCCCTTTCAATATGTGGGGGTTTGGTGTTATACAGCTGTGATAACTTGGGGCTGGAAAACGGCTTAAGAAAGTTTAATGATCTAATGGCAGTCCCTGCTGTTGTGCTGATATAGAACTCTTGTATTTCCAATCACAATAATGCTGAGAAAAGTGGAAGGCAGGAGGAAAAGGGGACGGCCAAATATGAGATGGACTGATTCCCTAAAGGAAGCCGTAGCCTTGAGTTTGCAGGAGCTGAGCAGTGCTGTTGAAGATAGGACATGTTAGAGACTGCTCATTCAGAGGATCATCATAAGATGGAGGCGACTTGACAGCACATAACAACAACAACAACAAAGAACTGTTTTGTTTTAGTGGAATTGACCTTTCATAAAGAAATGCTAATGTTTAGGGGTTTTTGGCCCACAGAAGTGAGAAAGTCATTTTGTTGTGGAAGTGCTGAGTCAAATACAGAAGAGCCACTTTTACTAGTATCTGGGTTTGCACATGATTGCAATCTTGTTAGACTGGTAGGAAAATCCTCCTACACATGCTCTTTAATGCTCTGTAGTAGCGGTGGGTCCTTTTAGTAAGTCTGACAACCTTCAAATACAGCATGGGGTAATTTACAACACTCTTTGGAATGCAGAAGTGAGCCATCATCATGAGACTGTACCCATGACCACTGAAGTTCATGCTAATTTCTCAGTTATCTACTCCCAGTGCTTACTGTTGTGGATCCAGTGCCATGTGCTGACTTTATTCATCATTTATTTATTTCTCTCCCAGTTTTCTCTCCAAAAGTGCCAAAGACAGCTTAATTAACTATGTACCATCAGATCAATTCTGATTTATCATGTTCCTGTCTCACAGAGTTTTTCTAGATATAAAGTTCTCAGAGTTGGTGTATAAGTACTTCCTCCTTGACTGTGCTGCTTGCCAAGGCTGCACAGGTGGCAGGGCAGGTAACTCCATCAGCCACACCTATTGTTGGTGATCTTGGCTGGCCTCTCTTCTGGGATTTGAACCCACAGCTCTTGTGCTCCAAACCATTGTAATTCCTGCAGCCTACAGTAAATGAATATACAGAGAATGAAAATAAACATAAGTCACTGTAGTTTTGTTGAAATAACTAGCTACGCAATTGTTATTTCAGAGGAATGGTTTGAACAGGGTTTTCAGAATGTCTATTCCTGTAACTGACTTCACATCTGAAGTGCATACAGAATAGAGATGCCCCGCCATACCCTTCCCTTCCTGTCATGCATCAGAAGTCATACCAATGTGTGTGGTTTGCATTTTTTCTTACAAAAGGAACCTCCGCCACCACTACCATTTTACTTAAGAAATGAGAGAGAGTGCTTAGATGCATTTAGCTGTCAAAGCCTCTACCTCCCTTACTCAGCCAGGGAAACTCACTGAGGGGGTTGGATGGCCACTTATATGTCACAAAAAAAATCACCAAAAAATGAGGATAGCTCTTCAAAGGGAGGGCCGTCTTCGCTAAAGAAAGATATACAACCACCCTAGCTCCAGTGTGGTTTGGAAATGACTAAAAGATTTTTACAACTAAAATGATATCATTCAATTATAATTAAACATGTGCCAATATTTGAAAAGCACTAATTCATAACAATCACACACCAGTTTAAAACAGACCGTAAAACTGAGATTCATTTTGGGACACTGTTACTAATCCACATTAACAGAACAATCCTATAACATACAGAAGGGGTGGGAGGGAAGAGATGCTTCTGCTACAGTAGCAGAACAGAGGTTGAAACAGCTTCCCTCAATTCATTGGCCTCATTAGCACAGCCAACAATTACCCTCTCTTGACAGCTGCTGCTGGTAGTCCCTAGCCATCTCTACAGTCAAGAGTTCAAATCCTCTTGTGATCCTCATGGCCACTGCTTTGGAGCAGGAAAAAAAATGGGAGGAAGGAGAGTCCATAGGCCTAAGCACTCAAGTATGTCCCTATACAAGAGACCTGCTTTTTGGGGCAAGGACACAGGGGTCAATAGCCTATATTAAGAAACAGGCAAGGTGAGGATCCACAAGATGCAGCAAGGGTAGTATCTCAGGCACACACCGTGTTTCACTGTGTTTAAAACACGAACAAACCAGAAGATGGGTGTTCAGACTTGGGGGTGGGGCAGAGATCCTCAGTTCTCCTTCTGCAATACATTGACAAAACAATACTGGCCTACCTTATAAAATTTTCTCAGAAATATTGACATACTGGATGTGACAGACCCAGTCATGCATACAGTGTTACAAAGAGTGAACTATATAAGTAACCCTTCAAAGATTCAACCTCAACACAATTTGGCATTTGCAGGCATTACGTAGTTACAAAATAAAAACAAAACTGATCAGTTGTGTGGAAATGTTGCTGCTGAATTTCCAGGACTTCACTTACACTTGTTGGCAGCTTTCTAAATTTACCAATGTAGCGTGTTTCAGTCTGCATTCTCATGAATTCTTTCCTTGGAGTAAGTTCTGTTGAGCCCAATGGGCCTCACTTGCACATGCTGCATGTCACTTTACTTCACCTCCATTAATTTGGTCAATCTCCCGAAATTCAATTTAGCTACTATCACTACTTAATGTGGTAGCAAATTTAGTTAAACTTTACATTGTGTGGATTGTGGAGAAGCTACGTCTATATATCTGTCCTGAATCTGTCCTGCTTCTCAACAGAAGGCACTTAAAGAAAGGAAAGATAAGGGCAAGGGACTTAGAAGTTATATGTGGTGAACTCTGATGGCATTAATAAGATCCCTGTTGTCTCTCTTTCCACAGTGATGTGACATTTTTGGTTGGCAAAGAGCAGCAGGAAGTTTTTGCTCACCGGTGCCTCCTGTCCTCCCGCTGCCCAGCATTCCATGCCATGCTGAGCCACCCGCAGGAGAGACAAACGCCACTGATCCTGAGTCATGTGCAGCCAGAGGTGTTCCTTGCAGTCATTGAGTACCTATATACAAACAGCATCACCCTTAACAACCTCATTGTAAGTATGACTGCTCATAGTAAGGGTTGGGCCTCCAGTGACGTGGCAAGATGGAGATGGAGGACACATTAGTAAACAGCATTATTAATCTGTTTATGAGAATGATGGAATAACAGAACTGTTCCAAAGCCAATTTCCAAGTGAATTCAAAAAGCTTACCAGCTTCAGTAAAATATGAAAATCCACTTTTTCTCTAATCTTACATTTTTAGGTGATTTTTAGTGCAGACAAGGCAGGTTTTAAGACTTGTTAATTATACGCAGTGTTTTTAATATGTACATATTTTGCCATTTTGGTGGATCTTTGTATTTTCTTCTTTTGTGAATCACAAAAGAAAGTATGGTGTTTTGGTTGTTGTTGCTGCTACTAGGATAATACTTCAGAAATCCAATCATCCCCATTATCATAATCATCTTATTATTATTATAATTATAAACTGTGGTGATGATTTCGAATAAAAGTTTAGCAAAATTCAAACGGTAATGCTGATTATAATTTTTTTAAACACTTGCCATAACAACTCTGCATCCAGAATCAACTAAGTATGCATAGTTAATAAATGGCTATTTACAAAGCTATTCTCAGTCACATAAAAGGTCTGTAGCTTATAGCTTGAGCAGTATAATGCAGCTCCTGCTTGGATTAATATACGAAGCCTGTTCCAATAACACAGAAAGGATATTTGTAAGCTGAGCAGCACTGGTGTCTTGTACTCAATTCAATCTCTCCTCTACACAGCCTTACACAATTCTTAACAATGAAAGCCTATCTTTTCCACAGTCAGCCTCTACCTTTAAGCTACAAATGGAGAGGGTGTGAGGAAAAGGAGGGTTTTGGATGTCTGTGGTTTAAGCAGTTATCATCACCAGCTTCCAGATAATGAGATTGTTGGTTAGCTTTTTGTTAATATAAAAATGGAAATAACTGGCAGAGACATGATTCAAGAAAGGCAGTGGAATTACTTACAAGTCAGTGGTTTCATGTGTCGTACATTAGATTGTAACATTAACCCCCCCTTAAAAAATCATGAGGAAAGAAACTGGAATGTTTGTGTCAGTCATCTTTCCAAATTTATTTCCAGATGTCTGTTCTCTATTTCATGTTTTAATTTAGATTAGTATTTAGGATAAGGCTTCTTTTGTTTGCTTAGCCAGTATGATTGCAGAAATACAGGCAGTTGTAACTTCCCCCCTTCCCCCACATTTACACCAAAGGCATGGTGTCTCCCAGCTGCTAATTTAAAGACCTTTTTTTAAACAAGGAAAGTCCTATTTGAATGGAATTACTTATAATTCTTTCTGAGCTGTTTTTAATTAATTAGTTAAAATATTTATATGCCACCTTTCTCCTAAAAAGAATCCAAGGCCGGCTTACAATATTAAAAGGAACAATATTGAAAGCTAGAACAATAAATTATTGCAATGTTTAAAAATAATTAAACAAATATCATATAAAAAAACTTGCAGATAAAAATAGTGTTAAAAGCACATTAAAAGCAAAAGAAATACAACAACCTTTAAGGGGTTTTTAAAGAGCAGAAACCACTTTGATCATGCTCGTTGACTTCAAAATGGCCCTAGATAAACGTTTAAGCATATAAATATGGCAGGTTTCTCAGACCTTTTGTTTGAGGGTGGGGAAGTGTTGTCAACTTCTACAGCTTTAGTCATGCTCTTTGGGGATTATGGGAGTTGTAGTTTGACTCATATGAAGGATAATAGGTGTTGAACTGTATATTTTATTTTCTCTACTTTTTAACCTTTTAGTGTGAACTGTTATAAGAATGGTGTTGGAAGGTGGTTCATAAATATAGCAAATAAATACATATATTGTATCATTGGACAAAAACAGGCAAGATAAGCCCTTAAATTTTGGAATCATATAGTACTTTGTGGATCAGTAGATAGCTGAGGGTTTTTTGAGTCTTTAATATGTGTACAGTTTTCATAACACCACCGTTCTGTGACTCAACAGTTCTGATAGATGCCATCACCAAGGACAATCTCATTTATTTGCTATTTATCTGCTTAAAGCATTTGCTCATTGCCTTTCTGCCCATTTAGGTTCCCAAAGCAAATTACAATAGACTAATATAATCAAGATCCGATAAAAAAGTTTCAAAACAAATAACAATCAGAATCAGATCTAAAATGATGAAAAACAGATCTTAAACATTTTTTTAAAAGATATAAAATGTTCTCTAATAGCCAATTAAAAAAACCACACACTCACAATCCTACACATCAAGGACCTTTGGGACACACAATTTTTGTCCCCTGGAGGAAGCTCAAGAGAGATGGAGCCAAGCTTAATATCTTTTGGAGTTTCACAAACACTAATTGAATTCCAGCCTTGTCATATTCCAAAGCTACAGACAGTTGTGTCTTGACATCTGATTGCTTCCCTTGCTTGTCTGTTAGTATTAAATATTTGGGGCTGAGTTCACACTAATCCAAAATATTCAGATTGAAATAGGTATGCTTTACAAATGAATAGGGTTTGGAAAAATGTCCTTTGTAGGGATACAAATTCAAGAAATCCACTGACCACGTTGCCTTGGGGATTCTGGAAGCTGTAGTCCTGAAAGTCATTTGTCCAAACGCTGGGAAAGAATGTAGGCCTTATGATGATGGTGGTGAGAGAAGAGGCATAGATAGGTTGTTGTTCTTTCCATTTTTAACATTGAGTATTACCCCAAGGAAGCCAATATTTTCAGCTCATCTGAAAAACAAGTTAAACACATGGAAGCCCTAAAGTTTAACAAAATAATTTAAAACGTCCAAGTACGCTGAAGATTAAAGAGTGGATATGGTGCCTTTCAAGCCTATGTTATCCCCTGCGGGACAAAAAGCACCAGCTACAAAGATCTTACAGTGATGATGCCTGGGTTTGTCTCCCATGTAGGCCCTGGAGGTTTTGACTTCATCTGTGGAATATGGGCTGGATGACCTGAGAAAGGTAAGGGTGATGTCTTTATGGTATCTGTTGATTCTGTACGGTATGTATCTGTAATATACAACTTTATGCATGTATAACACAAAATGTATAGTGCAAATTATTTTGATGTTCCTGTTTGTTGACACAAGGTTTTAGGATGCAGCTAGGCATATCTTTGGCTACTCTGAATTGGCTTGCTGTTAACTGAACCCAGACTCCCTGGTTTACCGTCTCATCAGATCCCACCCAAGCATACCTTCTATTGAGAGCTTTTTTCCCTCACTGCAAAAACTCAACTTTGCAAGTGTTGCTGCTGGCAGGCTAAATCTGTACCATCACAGTAACCTCTGTCCCATATCAAAACCTGACCTCTGTCCTTTCTTAAAGCAAGATAAATGTTCCCTCCTGCTATATTCTCCCTGCATGAGATTTGGGAAATAGTAAGCAAATTAAGGTTTTGTAACTGAGTGATGGGAAGATAAGTACTATGCATTGTTACTAATTGGCTCAAGCTGATTTGACTGAGTAGGAGTGTGCTGATGCAAAGTCAAGGTCTGTGTTTACACAAAGCTTTTGCTGAGACTTGCAGAGGTTTCAGATTTCCAGATCATCCTTAGTGATTTGAAAACAGCGATTGATCTTAAGCAGGGCCTTCATTATACATTTAGTTTCCACTAGTTAGTGTGTGCCACCCACTTACAGAAACTCAAGATACATCTGTCTTTGTTGCACGAATAATTAATTGGATTTTTACTGGTAGCAAAAGTCTGTCTTTTCAAATACCTGTATATGCTAGTTTCGAATGACTTAAGGGAATTGCCAAGCAAATAGAGATACAGAAGCCCAAAATATGATTGCATAACAATAGCTCTTTACTTTGAAGAAGTGCAATCTAGTGGTGTCTTGTAAACTGCAGGTTACTTGGAGGAAGTGAAATATACTGGTGACTTCCAGGTTTGTATTGGTCATGAAAGACTTGAACCATTATGCAAGAAGGGAACCTTAGGAAGGGCAGGGTGGGCTGACACTAAACTCTGTTCCAATTATTCCAGTAACACCCACCTTGTTCTGATAATTCCCTACTTCTGGATGGACTATGTGTCCCCAGTTAGTTTCCCTCTGCTTTGGAGTTCCTATAAAAGAGTTTATTTCTTTAAATCCTTAGCTACACACAATCATCTTCCTATCAAATTTATAGTCAGCTATAGTCTCCTTATGTTGATGCAGGTATGATTCTGTGTTTACACGTAGTGCATCCAGACTGGTATTTTTTTCTGTGCAAATCTTTATGGATTTTTGTGCAAAGATGAGATAAACTCTGAAGTGCATTGCATGACTGTGTACTTTCTTTATTCTGTGCTTAACACTCATTCCACCTTCAGCAGCAGCAGTATGGCATTACACTTGCAAAACAAATGGTGGACATTAATATAATATTGAAGTTAATGCACTTTCAATGAAATCAGTTGGCAATCTCCTTCCAATTGCAATGGGAGACTGGCTGCAGAGTCTGATCATGGCACTTGTCAAGTATATACAGTATCCAAGCAGGACCATGTTGATACATTTAAAAATCTTTGTCCTCAACATGGAGTGCACACACACTGGTTGGGGTGGGAGTGGGAGTATGATACTGTGTGATTTCTAAATGAGTCAGAGGTTATTACTCTTTTGTCAGGCCTTCTGATAGTCAAGAGATCTGGGCTGTTTTTAACTGCTTTGCATTTATGTGACTGTAAGATAAATTTCTCGTGCTAGTTGTTATTGCTTTATTTTGTATCTTTTTTACTATAGGGTAGGGGGCTGGCTAGATAGCTCACTAGATGGGAACACCAGAAGGTCAATTCTCCACAGTGGCTTGTAGGGGAAGAGCCAACCTGTGCGGTCTTGGGCAAGGTACACAGTCTCATTACACAGACATTAAAGAAAGGGTTGCCAGAAGTTGGAATCGACTTGACTGCATGTAACAACAACGAAAAAATAACAATAACTGCTGCTGCCACTACTATTACTGGGGAGAACTCTTGAGTGTGCTGGCTGTAGCTGTGACAGACAGTACCACTGTTTCTTGTGTGCCAAGAGATGCTGCCTAGTTCTCTGTGTTTCTTTCATTTTGTGGGTATGGCAGTGGGCTGGATGACTCCTTAACTTGCCCAATGCACGTTGGTGCCTTCCATGCCTGTGTTTCATGTGAGCACTGCCACCAGCACAGTCATGGACCTATTGGCAGAGGCAGAGTTCCCACATATGCTGAGAGTATAACTGCTATTTTGTAATTGCATGTTTTTCCCTCTTTTCCTGAGCTTAGTATGTACTGAAGAAAATTGCCATTTCATCAGCAAGGCAGCCATTTATCTCTCCAGATTAATTTATTTTATTCCTTTAAACATAAAAAATATCCAAGTGCCAAATGGTTATGCACACTAGTACGATGCTGTTGTTTTAGAAACAATAAAATTTAAAGAACGTTGACAGAGATGTCTGTCAGTTCATGACGCAGTTTGTCTTTTAAGAGAGATGGCTGCAAGGCATGATATGGTATCACAGTCTGTACTGTGGTTATCACCAGGTGTGAATATAAAGATGTTATTTATTGAAAAGGAGGATGTGGACATCTAAAAATAGATATATAAAGGCTAAAGATAGCAGCTTAAACTGTTGGGCACATTTCTAGTGCATGTGTGGTTCCTCTCTGTGTGTTTTAATAATTTTGCTCACAGGAAAGACATGTTTTCCCAGATCTGAAACAACAGAGGATTGTCCAGAACTGATTATTTTCTTGACTGCTTTCCCAGAAAGAACATACTTGTAAAAGCTCATAAAAGGATGAGAAAGCAAACTGAGAAAGAGAGGGAGAGAGGGGTTGATGAGTGAACCAGGGACATACTAGGATCTGAGGAATTGTGAGGAGGTGGGAGAGTAAACAAAAAAAAACAAAAACAAATGAGAGTTGTCCAGGAATAGAGCATGTTTCCAGATGCCTTCAGAAGACTTAAAAGCATGGATTCCTTGGGAACCTAGTAACCCACCATCCCTCCTCTGGGTCAGGAATCCAAGAATAGGTCTTACGTGATCATCAGGAATTTCCCATCTGCTGCAAATATCTGAAAATGTGGGAGTAGCAGGGAACTCCATGCTGATAGCTGCACATGTACAACAGAAAAAAGGAGCAGAAAAGGGATTAATGCCATTGTTTTAGCACCTCAGGGAAGAAATACGAGTTTTGATTTGCGGGGAATTCTGAGAGGTTCAGTAGAAAAGGAAGGAATTTTAGAAAAGCAAGTAGAATAGATAAACATGACAGACTTGGTTTGGAGTTTTTGCACAGTACATAAGATTGTGATGTAAATAAAAAAAAAAGAAGTGTGAAAGGAGAGAAAGCCAGTAGAAGTAATTTGTGGTGGAAAGCAAAACTAGAGTGAACACATTGTGAAAGACTGAAAGAAAACAGTGATTAATAAATATTAATGGATAAATATGTCACAAAGGCACTGCTTTACCTTGACTTTCTTGATCTGACTGGTGGACCCTCATCCAAGACTTAGGTCTTTTAAATGACCCTGGAGAGATTCTGCCAGCCAGTGTTGAGAGACTAGGCTGCCTGAATCACTGATTTGATTAGGTATAAGGCAGCTTCCCATGTTCCTATATTTGCCTCCAGAATTAAACAAGCAAGGCTTGAGGTGGTTTGTGTAGTTTTTTTTTTTAGGCAAAGGGATATCTGAGAATCTCCTACATGCTCTGGATGGACTCATGTCTTTTTTTAGAGAGGATAGTCCTCCATCTGAAGGGTTTCCAGAGGCTTCCATCTTTTGATGGTGTCTCTGCAGGGTTGTACAATCACAGTCTGATTTAAAGATAAAGAACTATACAGAGGGAGATCCAAGACTTTGAGGCTGCCCATCCACAGTGAGTACTAGACAGGAAACTCAGCAAGCACACACTCATCTGGACACTGTATGATGTAAATTTAAATTTTTATTATTATTTTGTATCTGTATATATAAGCATATGCAATTTTATGCAAATCAGGATATTTTTTGGCCATCCTTTTTGGTTATGCACACCCCCTTTTTTGATTATTTCTTATCAGCCACTCATTTCTTTCTCATTTTACACACATAAAGTGATTTCTGTACATACATTCATATGCAAGCAAGACTTTATGCAAAGTGATTGACAGGGCAATATGTTGCCATAGTTTAAAGAGACTGATTAAGAATAGATTGATTGCCCTTAACCTGTCCTAATTAGTAAAAATGGATGGCTTGTTGGCAACAGCTGGGCCTGTCAAGCAGAGCATCACAGAATAATTTGGAAATGAATGTAGGGCAGGATAGTGGCCTGTTGCAGAAACTGAGAAGAAATACTTTAATTGCTTTGCAGGAGAAAGAAAACAAAACAGTTCAACAAATCATAAGATATGAAACCGGACCCAGATCCAATTACAACCCAGTCATATTTATTATAATTCAGTGGCAATGAAACACATCAACGTATTTTGGGGCATTTCTCCATTCTCTAACATCCATCAGAAAAGGAATCTGTGCATCTTTAGAGTAGTAAAGCTGAGATCAGGGTCCAATATTCATTGAAGGATACTGAGAGTTCGAGTCCAAAAAAGTAATTTTTCCAAGATCTAGTATGGTAGTCGAATATATTGGACAGGAAGGGTCCAATATATGTAATTTGCTTTATCAATATAGCATGCTGTTATTTATCAAAGCAAACACAGAACTAAATTATGTTAAGTCTGTTCAGGTAAAGGGGACCATAATGGGGTTTTCAAGATATGTGAGATATGTAAGGATTTGAACCCAAATTTCCTGACAAAATAAAATAAAATAAAAAATAAATAAAGAAGACAAAACCATTGTGGCACCTTAAAGACTAACTGCTATATTTTAGTGTGAGCTTTTGTGGACAAGTCCAGTTCTTCAGACATGAGAGTGGACTTGTCCACAAAAGCTCACATAAAAATTAGTCTTTAAGGTGCCACAATGGTTTTGTATTCTTTATTTTAAAAATTATTTTGTTTTTGTTTTTGCCTGACATGCCAGCACAGACTAACACAGTTACCTCTTCCAAAACTACAAATTTCCTCTAGCCACTAGATCACACTGGCTGTCAGAACTGAACTACACGGGGACATTTAGGTGCTTTCTGCCCCTTAGGAACATGGAAAGAAGGATGAGAGAGAAGGGAAGATGCTTGAGTTCCTGCTGCCCTGTGATTTTAATACCAAGCTCCTAGCACTTTGTTCTGACTGATTTACAACTTAATCTGCTGGAAACTCCTGGGAACGTTTACAGCTTCCATTTTTCATCATCTCTGGCATTTCTCAGTGGCATGTGAGTACAATTTAGAGAGTGGGGCAGAATGGTTAATAGTTTTTGATGTGACAGAGAGGTTCTCCCCTGCCAGGAGAACCAAACTGTTGCAGATGTATAAATGTTTATACAAAAAAGACCACTCACAGATCTTTCCACATTACTCTGCATAAGGCCTTGGGGCATTTCTCCTTCCTCTTGAGCTTTATATGCCTCTGAGGCCCTGAAAATACCACATTATTTTTTTTCTTTTGGGGGTAACATTAAACTTTGTATGCTGACTTTTAAATATGACTTAGAATCAACAACATGTACTGTATTTAAATGCCATTTCTAAGTCTGTGTCTTGGCAACAGACTTCAAAATCATTGGTGCTCACTTCACATTTTGAACGTTTTCTCCATCTCCATCGCCTAAAATTGTGTGTGTGTGTGTGTTTTAAATGAAGAACTGAAATTCTTTTGGTTCAACATAAGTCATGAGACTAGTATTATTCTATTGCTGATCTCCAGATGCAACACATGCAGCCGTGCTACCTGTAAAACATTACTCATGCCCAATGAAAAACCAGCCTCCGGAAGCACAGTCAATGCTGCTAGAATGGATATTATATTTGGCTATTACAACCACAACTCTCCATTGCGCCTAGAGCAATTTTAGAACTGCATTATATATTACTTTTGCCCAGATTTATGAAAGGAAGAATGTCCATCTACATGTCCATATGAGTACATGTGTAGCTTTTTAAGTTTGTTTTAAGAAAACAAATAAAATGACTTTCAGAAATGTCTCTCAAAGCAAGAATACCAGGCAAAATCCAAATAAACAAAACGACAAAAACATGTGGCACCTTAAAGACTAAATATTATATTTTAATGTGAGTTTTTGTGGACAAGTCCACTTTGTCAGACACATGGGGGGGGGAAATTGAACGAAATACCAATTACAAAAGTAAAACATACTAAATATTCATTGGCTCTAAGAATCTTGAGTATTTGGTTACGTCTCACATGCAGTGATTTATGGCCTATGTTTGGCATTAGGTTGTAAACATTCTTCCAGGAGACAGAAAACAGATGGCATTTGCCCTGTTCTCTTCTGTCTCTGACCATCCCATTCTGATCCCTGCAGTCCAGACATGTATTCATCACAGCAGAACCCCATATGTAAAATGTAGTTTACTCCTCAAGTGCTCATGTTAGGTGGAGAGGTGGGGACAGTAAGAAGAAAATATGAAGACTCTACATGTAGCAAACCAGGGGAGTGGGAGTGATCTGCAGTTGATTTATTCATTTGCTGTATTTATATCTGAAATTAATCAATACAATATATACAGCTTTAAATGCAATGATTGGATCTGCATTGACCACTCTGATTTCCCTCCCTACCAGTATAGGTTGCACGTGACTTGACCTACTTGAGCTAGTAAGCCAGGCAGCCAAATGTATCTCTAATCATAGCAAAGGCACACCTTTTTCTACTGTCTATGCAGCTTGGCCACCTGCCACAACAAAGGCATGTCAGGACCTGCTTTGCATCCCTTATTCGGTGCTGCTCATTCCCTTAAAGGCCACCCAAGTGGGGATAATAATCTGCTCTGGTAAACTAGGGTGGTGGTGATCATGGTCATAATACTTCACCGGACTTTGAAATCCATAACAGAAAAAGGGAGGTGTTAATTACAGACTCGCAAGGAAAATAACCACTGTGTCACTGGCCTAGAAAATCTGGTTTAAAGACAATCTGTAACAAGACCCACTGTGACCAGTTTAAGGAAACATCAACTTCACTTTCTGGAAGGAAATGATAATGATAAAGGCCAAAGAGGGCTACAAGTAACCAATTAAACAGCCTCTACCTTCACTCCAAAGCTATCAGACTTCTTTCCTGCTGTACATGGGACAGAACCACTGTGTCTGGTTCTTCCTAGCCCTCTTGTTCCTAAACCATGGAAGCCTCCTGTTCTTATTCAGAGAACTGAAAATTTTTGCTTCTGGGCTATACTCTTTCAATCAGTTTCCCTAGAGAACTGAGAAGAGGCTCCCATCTGATTCCGTTATGCTAAACAGCATTTCTTTACGTCAAGGCTCAAAGCATGCAAAGTTTAATCTTGACAGGGAAATCCTGCACACGTCCTATAATGTAGGATTGTGGCCTACATACATTTGGTTCTCAGGGCAGTCAAAATTAACAATGAGCAGATAAAATTAATGAGGGGAACTGAGGTTTATTTTATTTTTATCCCTTTTTCCACCTTTGAAGTGAAGCAGCATGTAGTTGGGGAGGGCGGTCTCCAGCCTGGAGGCCTATTCTGGCCCACAGGTGTACTCTCAGGGTAACGTGCAAATGGCCTGGGGGGAATGCGCTCCCCAAAACTCTGCTGGATTCCCAGGCAGTCTCTTAACTAGGCTCCAATAAGGCCCAGACCTGCTGCTCAGTTTCAGCAAAGTTGATACATCAGATGGCTTCAGACCAAGTCCTTTATCACAGCTGTAGGTGATATGACCTAGCAATGAGGTACCTATTGCAGGTTTTGATGCCACAGGCATAATTCTGGTTCGCATTGTTAATCCTATATTGTTTAAACCTTACCATTGTCTATTTGTTTCTGGTCATCTGCTTCTTCCAGTGTTCCATTGTTAGAAGTGCATCCTGCATTTGTATATAGCTTCATTTTAGGGCAATGTTCCCCAAGATTGTGTTTTCCACATGTGCTGGACTGAACTTCCATCTTCCTCAGCCATCAGACACAGGTCACAGAAAGCTATTCTAAGGCAACTGGCCTGCTACTGTGGCCACAGTGGTTTTCATCTGCATACAATGTCCCTTCCATTCTCCCTATTAAAAATCCTCTTGAAAGAATTCCAACTGGGAACAAAAATGAGCTATGGCTTTGCCTGCTTAGCTTACACATAGGCAATCAACAAAATAACAACTCTTGTTTTTCCCCACCATGGGGATTGTTGGGTTCATGTGAGAAATCTCACAGTTTAAAGCGTGACCAAGAAAACTGCTGACAATCCCTGATTTTTTAACTAGAAGAAATCCACAAAGAAGGAGGGAAATTGGAGTGATGTAACGAGGCCCATAAGCTTCACTTATCTGTGACTGTCAGCTACAACTTCTAATTATAGATTTCTGCCCACATATATTAATTAATTGCCTTGGATACTGATCGATTGAACAAGTACATTTTGTCACACTGTGCAACCAAATAAACTCAGCAGTGCTGAGCTACAGTAGTGGAATGGGGCTGTCAATGGTAAAACACTTCTGAGTATGTTACACCTAGAAAACTCTAAGCAGGGTTGCCATAAGGCAGGGCTTGTCTACACATAACAATTGGAGTGAGCTGGATCAGCCTAATTAGGATCATGAGAATGTCTGGGATGCTATTTGGTGTGATTCTTGCATCCAAATGGGATACAGACCTCAAGTGACACTATTTGGTCCACAGCAGCCTGCTGTCAATTTGCGATATCGTGAAGTGGTTTAAGAAGAGAGTCATTTCAAGATACGTATTGGCAAATTAAGAGGAAGGCTTGTTTTGGTTTATTTCCAGTGACCAGGCAAACCATGCTCCTGTCAGGGACTGGTCGAACAGCCGAAGAGGAGAAGGAGAGGAGCGTGCTCCAACTGGTGAATGGGTCATTGGCTAGGAAGGCAGGGGAAGGGAATGTGCAACACCTCTGGTGCTGCGTGTACAATCCAGCACAAACCCCTGAACCAGGGTTTGTGCCCATGTGTAGTCCTGACTCATCAAAATGATCAGGATCAGGAACCCCAGTTTAGTTTTAAAAGTTAAAAGAAGCTGTAAGGTGTAGGTGATAAATATGATGACCAAATATGATGACCATATGATGAACTGGGAATGGAAGGCTGTTAATCCTTTCTCTCCATCCTGTTTTTTCCACATTAAATGCCTCCTTTCCAATGCTTCTATTTGCCCCATTTGCCTCATATTGGTTAAAGAATTTAAGGACAGTCAGCAGCTGACTACACTTAGTTCCCAGAAAAAGTCTAAAAACTATCCTCACTTTATACAGCAGATTGTCTGCTGATCTGAGCAGAAGAGGCACAGATCCAGAGCAAATCTTTGTTATGCTTTTTCCCAAGAACAGTTTTTGGAAATACAACCCCTAGGCATGGCCCCAGGAATCCAAGCTGTTCATTGTCTCTAGGTCAGCAGCTGCACAGAGCTGGCTGGGGCCCATGTGCTCTCTGATGATTTCCTGACAACTTCCTCTCCCCACTCCCCCTCTAAAGCTTCCAGCCCTTTGCTTTCAGTAGAATAACTTCAGTAGAGCCTGAATAGAATGGTGGCAGTGGTAGAACACAGCTTGCTGTTCCCAAAGGACATGTGGGGGTTATCTGAGTGTTATTTTTAGGACATATCAGCAGCATAACCAGCCTGCAGAAATAAACGCTAAATAAACAAATCTGCATTCCTAGGCTACCAGGGTAAGTCCATTACAGCTCCTGCAAATGGTATGTTGATGATTTACAAGTCAGCTATATCCCAGTTTACTGAAAACTTTAAAGAGGTTCACATGTTTAATTCCAAAGGTGATTTGAATCTTTGCAGATAAGAAGTGTCCTCAACTGTGTTTGGAAATTGTAACTCTCAAAATGGAATGCTGAACTATAAACAGAGATGGGAAAACTGTTTTTAGAGTGCAACTCTGGGAAATGTAGTCCAAAAAAAGTAACTTTTCCAAGCTTGTGACTAACTATTGGGCAGAGTACAGGGAAACAGAAGGCTGGTGGATTCTGGATGTAACACCCAAAAGACTTATTTTTCCAAGCACTGCAGCTTGACAGTTACTTCAGCTGTTTCCCATCAGATCAGGTGAGTCGCAGGGAAGAGAGATTGAAACCCCCCCCCCCCCTGTAATTTCCCACTCTTCAGCTGATCTGGGAATAGCTGAGCAACAGGGGGGAAATAGGGCTGTGGGGAGAGTAGGGAAGTGTGGGTAGGTTCTGGGAAGTAAGGCCATCAAACTTGATGATGAGGACTGGTGGGCTGCCAGTTCCCTATATATGATTCAAAATAAAATAACAATATGAAAAGAGACACCATATGTTGAGCCAAAGGTCTGACTAGCCCAACCTTTTGCTTCTAGTATGTGCCAACAAAATATCTCAGTGGAATTTATAAGGTGAATAAGATCCCTTTCTCTGTTCTATGCCATCAGCATCTGGTATTCAGATGAGAAGCATGGAGACCTGCAACAAAATGTTGCAGTGCAGAGTGCTTCTGTTCAGCATCCAGGCCAACCCAGCATATCTTCTTTCAGAATACTCCATTCCATATCACCTCTTCTCTAGCTTTCTTTCTCTCCCTCTGTAGTCTGCCTAATAGTTAGTCATAAACTTAGAAAATTTACTTTTCTGACTACATCTCCCAGAATTCCCTAGCCAGTATGGTCAAAAGAGAGAGGTAACATTTCTGACATATGGTTAAGTCCGCATTCTGTGCTTGATTAATATATTTCCTTTTCAAGGTGGAAAAGAATCTTGAAAAGAAAAAGAGGTCAACCCTTAGGATTTTTCTCCTGAAAAGATTTTTTTTTCTACTTCTGTACTCTTTCACTTCCACCTCTCTCTTACTTTTCTGTGGTCCTGTGTGGGTTACAGAGCTATTGTAACTGAGCACCTGTGTTTGTTATTAGTATTTGTGATTTATTTTCCGTAAGGAATGTGCTTATTTAATTTCTGTTGCTGAGGCAGTATGATAGGCACACAAAAAGCTGCTTCTGTCTGTTCCAGTTTCACATTGCTTTAAAAAGTACGTCTTTGCTTTCCCATCTACTTCCATCTTGCCACTGGTGTAATGGAAATTTGCTGTGGGAAGAAATGTGAGGTAGCGTTTCCATACAGTGCCCAGATTACACAGAACTGTGCCACTAGGCAGTGATACCTCTCCCTGCTGCCCCTACGCTGCCTTGATAACCACTGAATTACAATACTAGTAGATCACACATTTCAGGCAGGCATGGAAGGAAGAGGGCTAGTCTAAGAACCCACTTCACAACCTGGAAAGCGAAAGGAAGGAGGAGCATGACCAGAAATGAGCTCGAGGCATTTGTTATGAGAAAAGAATGTGGGCACAGTGGGGCAAAAGCATAGCAAGCAGAAGAGGAGATAAAAAGGACCCAGCTCAGTAAACTAACTGATGGAAGAGGGAAATCCCTTGATATCCGAAGCTTACTCAGTGGCTGGAAATGGTTAGCTAGAGTCATCTGGCTTTGTGCCAGCTCTTCCTCCAGAAGCCGGCTGAGCCCAAGAGCACAGAAGAAAGGTGATATCATCCAGGCTGTGCTGCCATGTGCCAGGCCCGGCAATCCCCCTGCCTTACATTCCTGCATGATGAGTAGTCCAGTGGTGTGACTGCAGATATCAGCCTCACTGTACTGTATTCTTACAAGAACCTGATACTCAACCCAAACATTAGAACACTTTTAATTGCACCAGTTTGCGTTATCCTTTCATGAGTGTTTCAGGCCTCTGATACCAATATAGTGGGTTGGGATCAGCTGAAGCATTCTACTAGTAGGGAGCAAAAAGTGAAAGGCACTGTGTGCAAATGTCTCTGTCATAGGATGGTGCCAATGTCTGAAACCACAAAAAAGCTTCTGTGGATGTATTCCCCCCAAAAAATTTTAATAGAACCATTGGAAATTTCTTTTTCATGAACTTAGGTCTACACTGCTGAGATCTTCCAACAAATTCTGTGCGGTGACATTTAATTTGTAGTATGAATGTGTTTTCTGGCTATGCCTCATGTGCTTCCGCCAGCTGCATGACTCTGCAGAAATTCACCCTGTGGTGTTTCCTCAACCACTGCTTCTCATACGAACCATGCCAGAACCCCACCCCATCCCATTCTGCTCAAAACACCAATCTTCTAATAAGGCAGGTTATTGGTCCCATTTGTAGATTGCAGATGTGTTCTTTGGTTCGACAGCAAACCAAACAACACATCAAATGAGCTTCTGACTGCAAAGGAGGACATGTGTCATGTTCTTTAACATGTGGGTAGCCTGCAAGCTACACCTGCTGGAATTCTGTATTCCATACCACTGTTAAAGGTGCAGGAGCCCTGTCCTCCCCTATATGTCCAAAACCCAGAAGAGTCTTGCTTATTAACATTATTACATTGCCTTACAAATCTGTGTTTTGCAGGCTCTCCACAGGGAGACATTGGATAGAACCAGTTCTCCTTCCCTTAATTGTTTCACTTATCAGATACCCACAATATGAATTTCTTTCCTTTCCTTTATTAGTTGAACTTCATTAACTACTGTTGAGTATGCCACAGATGTAACCACCTACCACCATCCCTTGTGGCTGTCTCTGTGTCAAAGACTTCTTTGATATTGTGGTGTTCTTTGCCTTGACCCCGTTCCATACCAATAGCGCTGCTGAATGCACTTCTTGGACACTCCTTGACTATTCTTTGTTGTTAAATATTAGCCCTTGTTTAATGTTCTTCAGTTAGGGTAGCAGTGCATGTGACAGTGTTTTGATGAAGGCCTTTTTGAACAAGTATTAACAAGTTGATTAAAACTATAAAGCACATAACTCAGATATAAAGTTGTTAATTCAGGAGCCCAACTGGGCTTAAAAATAAGACATTTGTTCCCCTTCTGTCATGTTTTTAAAATCTGTGGGTTTGTTGATTTTGTGGTGGGGTTTGTTTGCTTTCTTTTCTTTGATTTTTGCTATAGTTGCACCAGTGTAAGAGCAAATCTTGAAGCCCTCTTGTTGCTGCTAAATCATGTTGTGATCTGGGATGAAGACCTGGTGCATGGCCTGTTTTCATAGCTGAAATCCCTTTCTGCTTATTTGCTCCTGCAAAACCTAGTTTCTATACAAATTTACACATTTTCAAAACCTAGTTTCTACACAAATTTACACATAAGAGTCTTTCACTCTTATCTGAGCTGCAAGCCAGCTCCATGCTTTTACACTTCTATTCTTTTCAATGCATTTCATGCATACTGGATCTCTTCCTACTGGTGAAAAATACTGCTTTTTGTCTTCTCTCCAGTAAGACCACTCTATAGCTCAGTGGTGGAGCAACACTTTCTATGCAGAAGGTTCCAGGTTAAATCCCGGTATCTCCAGGTAGAGCTGGGAAAGCCCCTTGTCTGAAACCCAGAAAAGCTATTGCTAGACTACATGTTAGCTAGATACTGACTTATTAACAGACTTGTTCCGGTGTTCTAATTTAACATTGTTAAATTGTCTCCTCTGCTTTTCTGGAGACATTGTAGGGTTCTATCTAATAATCTCAGCCTAGACACCCCTTCATCTGGCCTTAGTTGAAGACATGATTCAGAAATATAGTAAGCCCTGAAAACAGAAATGATGTCCTTTAGTTAGGATTGACCACCCCACCCGCCCCGTAGGTGTTCAAAGCCACTCATTATTTTAGTGCCCTTTCATTATCTTGGGAGACTTCATGTTTGTTTGGCTCCAAGTGCATTTAGAAGTAGATGCAAGAACTCTTGGAGCTTTCTCCCCATATGGTTTTCTCATCAGATATTCTAATGCCAAAAGGACAGAGGGTGTGGCCGCAGCCTCCATGATAGAGAGTTGCCTTCAGCTCCCTTCCAAGTTTCTCACCACCTCCAAGTGGTGTGGGGAGGCTCTAGCTGGAGAGGAGTCATAAACAAAACAAGCTGTTTGGACAGCTGTATAGGAGAAGATGCTTCTCTTAAGACAGAAAGGCATTTGGCTTGGATATAATGAAGAATTAAGAAAAGCAAATAGTAGAATTGCATATCTAGAGTATGTGTTAGGTTCCGTCATGAGATGACTCTGAACAAATTTCTTCATATTCCAGTCAAATGTATCTCCTACATGTCTCTAGCCATCTCCTCCCAGAGGTGATACAGTGCAATTCCCATTAATATCAGTCAGCTTATTGGCTATAGTAATGAGCATTGTAGCATGAAGCAGGAAGATTATGGAATGTTTGGTTGTGTGGCTTAATTCCCAGGAATCAGACAGAGGTGGGTTCAAGAAAATAATTTCTCCACTACTCCTCGGTGGACTGCTATGGAATAGCCTATAATTTGAAAGCTCTCTTCCATCCTTTACTTGATCCTTTATTTGATTATTAATCTTCTCATTGTTGTCATTCAGAGTTTCCTATAAATTCATTACTTTCATTGACTTAGGCTTCTTTGTGCCGCAGCCTTGCCTAATGGGAGAAAGATCTCAGGAGAAACATCAAGAGGCTGTCTTGTGGTTTGGGCAAAAATCACCTGCCACTCTGCCTGCCTGTGAGCTGCTAAGAAAAGTCTGAGGGCAGCTGTCAGTCAGGATCCTTGAAGGAACCTTGAACCTGGTGTACTTCTGAGTGAGTCTTTGGGGACTGAGCTCCTGCATGAGTGCCTACCCAGCTGCCAGGATAAGGGAACTGGAAGGAACAGCTGCTCCTTTATCAGGAAGGCTTTGGGCAGCCCCCAACTTCCTGGGCAATGGGAGAAAGGAGAGAAGCTGCCTTATTGGTCCATCTAGCCCAGTATTGCCAACTCTGTGGAATTATTTCCTAGCCCTACCTGGAAATCCCTGGTATTATTACCTCCAAGTAGTAATCAACCTGGCTCTGCTTAGCTTTAAAAATCTGACAAAATTGGTATGTTCAGGGTGGGATGATGGTCATGGTTCAGCTAAATGAAGTGTCTGTTTTCGAGTTGTCATCAGCTCTTGTCTTCACTGATGTCTAATTTCCTTAGAATCTCAGCACTGATTCTATTTTGGGTGCTGCACTTTCTTGCAGTTTCCTTCTGCTACCATGACAGCCTGTCTGTCATGAAGATGCTGAAGAAACAGGAAGGGTGAACATTTGCAAATTCCTCTCCTTCCTTCCTCAGTTTCTGCATGTCTAATGTTCTGTTTTGGCAATGTACTTTCGCTTGTCACAAGATTGCCTTTGAGTAGCATGACACAGGAGCGGCAGGAGCTGATCTTTCATGAGGTGCAAAATCCACAAATCCTGAGCAAGATGGGGGAATTCCAGCAGCAGGGGTTTCTCTGAGCTCCTCTTCCAAGCGGACACAAGCAGGTCAGCAAATGTTCCTACTGCTCAAATATCCTGTTGCTGCTGTGCAAAGGAGGAACGGGGCCCTCTCTCAGCAAGCAGCAGAGGTTGCACGGAGAGGTAAGGGCTGGTTCTGGATACAGAGCCAGACCCCACACTACAGTATCATTTGGAGAGATTTAGATTTGGATATAGATTTGTAACAGGCCTCTTCCCTCATATGCACCATGATTCCACCTGAAGAACCTCATAACCAGAGTGTGCAAACTTTCATTATTATTATCATCATCATCTTAGAACTGCAGAGCAGTTCTGGAAGGAATTCAATTGATCATCGAGTTCAGCCCCTGTTAAGGAGGCACAGTGGAGAATTGAACTCACAATCTCTGGCTCTGCAGCCAGATACCTAAACTGCTGAGTTAACCAGCAGTTCTTTGAGCACACTGGCTGTGGGATTCTGGGAACTGAAGTCTGGAAAAGTAACATTCCATGCTATGAAATGTTTCTGAATTGTACCATGGCTTGCACTGCAGTTTTTCAGTTTTGCTCCAGAACACACCTACGTTTTGCTGTTTTTGATTGATTGATTGTAAATAGAGGGGTATAGATGGATGTTTTGGACTATAGCTCCCACCATTCCTCAGGCAGCGATCCTGGAAGCTGTAATACCAAAACACCAATATGCCTTCCTCTGAGTGTATGAAGCCGTGTTCATGATCACAAAAAGTTCCGAGTTACACTTGCTTGACAATAATAAAGGTGGCTAGCATAGATAAATGAAAAATCAATGAGGAGTGATACTTATAAATACATAAAAAGGCTCTACATATTTCAGTATGAAATAAATATTCACACTGGCAGAACACACACAGCCTGATGAGATCAATGGCCAAACTATCCCTGCTCTGGGAGTGGAAACTAGAGGGATGTTTGGAGTGGTTAAGAATTACAGCCTTGGGGGCCTGAATTATGCCCATACTTGGCTGTTGCATCTCTTAACACATGAACAAGCAAAGTGCAGTCTTCAAGATGTTTGTTGGAGTAAAACTCTCAGTAGTCCTTATCATTGATTATGCTGGTGAGGGCTGCAGGGAGTTGCAGTCCAACAACGTTAAGCCATCCACAGTTTTCCCATTCCTGCCTTAGCACCCATCATCATGTTGTTTAGTTGTTAAGTCGTGTCTGACTCTTCGTGACCCCATGGACCAAAGCACGCCAGGCCCTCCTGTCTTCCACCGCCTCCTGGAGTTGGGTCAAATTCATGTTGGTAGCTTTGATGACACTGTCCAACCATCTCATCCTCTGTCGTCCCCTTCTCCTCTTGCCTTCACACTTTCCCAACATCAGGGTCTTTTCCAGGGAGTCTTCTATTCTCATGAGATGGCCAGAGTATTGGAGCCTCAGCTTCAGGATCTGTCCTTCCCATCATCATAGAACAATAGAATACACTTGGATTGTGAGGATGGGCACACCATCCAGTTCATGTGGCCTCCTCTTTCTTGCTTAGCCTTGCCCAAAACATACTGTATGCTGAGTGCCCTTAAGAACAAAGGAATAAAGTTATCAGTTAGTTTACTGCTACATAGAATGCTGCAGGGCACTTTAAGATACACATTGTCCCTCACCAATGAGCTGGGTACTTAGTTCACCAACCTTGGAAGGATGGAAGGCTGAGTCAACCTCGAGCCAGCTACCTGAGATCATCAGAATCAAACTCAGGTTGTAAGTCAAGTCTTCATTGCAGTACTGCAGTTTAACCACTGTGCCACAAGGCTCTTCACAGCAGTGTTGTAATGAGATTAGTGGTGGAGTTGGGAAAGAACCATGTCTTACCTCATATGAACAAAATGAATTGCCTTTGTCCTGCTCTGAGCATCACAAAAAAGGTCAATGTTAAATTCATTTATTCTCTCTCTCTTTCTGTGAATGTGCATATGTGAAAAGAGAGACAGACAGACAGAGATAGAGAGATGAATCAATAACACAGGTCCTCAGGGATAAGTGCAATCACACCATTTGGCATAAGCTAAGTGTGGCCTGGTGTGACTGATGATCAGCTGAGTATCAGGAGAAACCACCATGAAGTACCACATGCTTTGGGAAGACAACACTAATGTGATCTGTTCATCAAGTAGGGTGATGCAACACATGGAACTGTAAATTCTTTCTTGTCAACCTCTATTCTATGTCCTAAAAGCAATTAAATTTATGCAAGGCTACCATGGCAACCTGGCAGCTTCCTGTTTTTGAGACCTTTGTCCTATATGCTTGCACAACTCACCATGGTCTTGGGTTAAGATTCACTAAAACAGACTTCCTATTTACTAATTTTGAAACTTAATGGGGAGAAAACCTCTATATTGGGAAACACCAGGGATTATTTTGCCTTAAATTTTGCTGTATTGAGGATGGAACAGTCACTAGCTTCTTTATAGACGTATCCATATTGTTTTATCTTTAAGCTCCAGTTACTTGACATACCTTTTCATTTGCTCCAATAGATGACCACAGCTACCTTCTTTGGAAGTTGTTAATTTATTGGGTTTAGATAATGTCTATGAAGAACTTTAAGTACTTTAAAGCACTCTATTACTGTTACTAGCACTGTCCCTATGCTGTGTAAGTCTGTTTATACAAATGCCAGGTCTTTGGTTTCAGGACTCTCTAGGAGGCAGAAATCATAGAATATTATGTTTTCTCCAGCTTCTAGTAGCTCTTGTTTTGCACAAATAAAAGGCTCATCCATCCATCCATCTGTCCATCCGTCCGTCCCTCCCTCCCTCTGTCCACCCAAAATAGTTTTACCTTGCCTTTCTCTTTCAGAAGGACCCAAGGCAACTTGCATCATTAAAATACAATATTTAAAACTAAAAACAAAAAGTATACAAATAGTAAAAGGGATCAAACAAATACCACACTAAAAGATGGTAGACAAAAGCAACATGAAAAACATATTCAAAGCTGTAAAGCACAAGAATCTATTTAAGAACCCCACTCAGGCAGCTAGTCATTAAGGGAAAGCTTGGCTGAAGAGAAAGGTCTTTGCCTGCTTGCGGAAGGACAGTAAAGATGAGGCCAGCCTAGCCTTTTGTTGGGAGGGAGTTCCAATGTTTGGGAATAGCAACAGAGAAGGGCCTCTCCTGTATATCCAACAAACACGAGTGTAAAGGTGGTGGGACCAAGAGAAAGGCTTCCCTTGATGTTCTTAACACTCAGGTAGGCTCATAAATGGAGATAGCTTGGACCAAAACCATTTAGGGCTTTATAGGTTAGAGCCAGCACTTTGAATTGTGCTCGCGAACAGATCGGCAGCCATTGGAGCTGCTATAACCGGGGTTTATGTGACCAGCCCCAGTGAGCAATCAGGGTGCCATGGTTTGGACCTGCTGAAGTTTCTGGACACTTTCCAGAAGTAGCCACACATAGACCATGTTACAGTAATCCATCTGGGATGTAACTAAGGCATGTGTCACCATGGCCAGATCTCTCCAGGAATGGGCACAGCTGGTCCTCTAATTTTAATTGTGCAAAGGCACTCCTGCTTGTAGTAAACTGTTCTCCAGAAGGTAAAATTTGACTGGCTCCCTCTTAATAAATGAATTGGGCTGTAAAAAACAAAACAAACAAACAAACAAACCCAGACCTGCCAGATTCTAAACATAGTGTTGTGATGTAAAAAGGAAATGATTAATGTCATTAGGTCTTTTGATGCTGATGATAGCCATGCATTAGAATTAAAATGTGGCTTTTTAGTCTGCTTTGGTTGCAGCTGCCTCCTTGTTTCACTCCCTAACAGTGAAGTTTAGGATGGACTTGTGGGAAGGCTGTTTGCATCCCAGGATGTAGTATACAGGATGAGCTTCAGAGAGAACTGGAAGTAGCAACCACAGTGATGGCATGGAGTGTGAATACAAGTCAAGCCAAGCCGCTACATGTTCCTTTTCCTGAAACTAGAGAGCAATTTTTATGGCTGTGTCTAGAAGATCTGCAAAACATTTTTGTTTTCTGAGCATTCTCTAATTAAGCAGAAGCTCAGACTCTGTGTACAAATGACATGTTAATTTGTGGAATAAATTACATGACAATTTGGTGTTCTGGCAGTGTCCTCACAGGAGCTAAATACAGCTTATCTTTGTATGGTTTAATGGTACCTGTTCAAAATACAAAGCAGGTGTGTTTTCTTTTAAGACATCTGTTTTCCATGTAGATGGACTCCAGTGTTATTGTTCAATAATTTCTGTCCCATTTTTCCACCATCCCATATATTTCATAATCTTCACAACCTTCCATTTGGTAATGTTAGCGCTTCTGCCATTTGAAAAGTAGCACAGCTGAAGCTGAGAGAAAGAAACATGTCCAAGGGAAACCAGGGAGTTAAGAGTAATCGGTAGATTTGGAGCCAGATTTTCAGTCTTCAGGACCTGGCATTTATTCTTTTTTTTTTTTAAAACAATCTATATATACTCTGCATATCTCTACTGTTTGTTACTGGTTATCTATATTTCTTCTCTCATTCTCATACTCCTTTATTTTTCCTTGCCAAACACTTCCTGTGGCTATGAACACCAGAGAAGGAGTAAGAAGGCTGTAGACTTCCAAATGTTGGCCTGCCGCTCCTTCATCCCTCACAATGGCTACACCAGTTAGAACTGATTGTAGTTGGTGTCTGGCAACATCTGGAGGGCCATGAGTTGCCCACTCCTGCACTGCAAATATTGGATGAGAATGGATTGTGCAAATTAGAAGAGATTAGACAAAAAAGTGAAAAGTGCAAACATTTTGGTGTTACAGTATATATAAACAGAGAACAAAGTCTGAGGCTTCTTGCAGAGATGAAACATGAATTTGGAACTACTTGTGTCAATGGAATAAATGGGGAAAGTGTTTGAAAGAATAGTTAAAACATCTACTCTCTCATCAGTTCGTCACTACAAATTCACTGTGTAATTTCTGGATTACTCTTAAAGTCCAGGGAGAATGTAACTAGAATATATGGCATAGAGACAGTCTAAAGGCCTTTAGCATGTTTCAATGTGTCATTTATTCCATATTGCCTCATTTGACACCAGTTTCTTACTATTTAGCATTAAACTTCCTGAGAGTCCTGTTGAGAAAAATATCTATTTAGCCTTGCTTGCCAGTCTAGTTCATTAGCTAAAACAGGAATAGGTGGGAAGATGACAAGGAAAATTTGTGGCAAAAATCATGCTTTTTTTTCACTTGCACTGAAAGTATGAAGCATCATGGTTCTTTTAGTCTGTGATTCAACAAAGGCTATTTTTGGATTCTATGTCACAATGAATGGGACTATCTCTGAAATGAGCCACCCCCTTGGCTATAATGTGTCATGTTAGCTGGCAGTGCTAAGGAGAGAGTGTGCTCATATCTTCCCTCTTGCGGGGCGGGGGGAGGGGAGGTATCCTACATCGTCCACAAATCCATTTGCACTTATTGCTCCCACTGGCATTCTTATCATTGTGTGGAAACTAATTATAGCTCTGAAAACAGATACGGCAACTCACAGTAGAAGGTCAAATGAAATTCTGTAGAAAGTTTTGACAACATTACCAGGAAGGCAAGAGAGTGTATGACAATATGCCTTGCTCCAGAAATGTGCTAGGAGACTGTCACTCCCTCTGCTAGCAGACCAGCAAAATGTCCTCCAGCCTTGGTTCTGCTTTGGCCTTGGGCAATTCACTTCAATTGGTGTGCCTCTCTGTAGTGAAAATACAAACCAAAAAAAAAAAAAAAAAAAAAGGAATAAAGCTTCAAGGCAGTCTTGGATACTTGCCCTTTCCCCAGGTTCCTCCTGAACTAATATGTAACTCTGGTGTAGGTGTGTGAAACTGAGTGGCATTCACCTGGTGGTCAGAAAACAGAGTTGCCTTGAGTCCCGTTGCTGACAAAAGGCAGCATAAAAGTGCATTAATTAATTAATTAACAATATAAATATCTCATGCTCCTCGGATGCCAATCTAGAAATACTGCTACCTGCTCCTCAGTATCAGACTGGAGATTTGGACTGCTGTGCTTTTTAGGAGTATGCATTTACAAGCATTTCCATCCTGGCTATTATAATACCTCCATCTTTTTGCAGACCATGTTAGAAGCTCCTTCCTCTGGGTTTTTCCTTAACATTTATGCAGGGCCAGAACAGTTATGCAACTGGGTGAAATTCTTTCCTCCATTTGCAGATCATATATTTCCATCCACTACTGGGAGGGTTAACTATTGCTACTAGCTGAGCTGCTGCCACTATCCAGACCTTATGCCTGACTCTAAGGAAAGACACCTCAGAGCAAGGCCTGACTAGGCCCTACAGGAAGCCCTGCTAGCTGTGAATGCCACAGCAGGAAAGTGTCTGAGGCAGATCTCTGGAAAGCCCAATAAGCACAGTGTCTCATTGTGAGATGTCTTTTCTCAGAGCAAAGCTTGATGATCAAGATGACTATGTAGACCACCTATTACAATGCAGCACTGCCAGTCTCTCTGGTCACCTTGCCCATAATTGATGGGTGAGTAAATACAGTGGTAACATGCAGTTGCCGTGGAACATCAGGAGAAATCATATACTTCCACCTCAGATGGAATTAATGTTGTGGTACTGCTTTTGTAGAAGAGCCTGTTTTTCTATTTTGCAGTATCTAATCATTAACCAACTCTGAAATGTGCTGGGGAGGCTTAGAATGGTGTGTGTCTGTGTAATTCAGTTAGGAGGCAATATATATTTAACACCACTCAAGCTTGAGGCAGAATCATACCCTGTGGTGGCATCCACCCACTCCTTAAATTGTCGGAACAAACATCTTGCAGGCAAAAGGTCTCTGTTTAGTGCCAAATATTTACACTAAAACAGTCTAAGAACTTCCAGTGGAATTGTGTATCTTCACATCTCAAAATTGCCCAAAATGATATTTGTAATAATACAGATTAATGATAAATATCTACTTTATTGAAGAATGCTAAAAAAATTGTTGTTGGTTTTCCTTTAAAAACCATGGACATTTGCCCTTTTGCCAGGTTCCTCCTGTTGCTAACATGTAACTCTGGTGTAGGTGTGTGAGACTGAGTAGCTTGCATCTGGCGATCAGAAAATAGAAGTGACATTTAGCAGAATGTCATATGTGACTTAATTCATTAGCACTTGCAAATCACTTTCAAGCTGCAAACGCAAGAGTGGGATTTTTTTTTAATGTGAGTGGATGGTTTACAGACAGAATGGACTTTTTTTTTCTTTTGTCAGATAGACAAATCATTCCTCTTTATCTTTTACATTATTTCCCTCCTGTCAGCTTTGCTTACTGACAAAATTCAAAGGCTCTGAATCTCTGTTCTAGCATCTGTTTACTCATATTGGTCACTGTTAAGGAGGTTTCAATTGCTATTGCTTCTGTGGTGGTTTATATCACACCTGGGGTGTTTTAATCATTACTGTTTATCACTTGCGTGGTGGGCTTCACCTGAACTTCCGGTCCACCTTACGAGTTCCTGATTCCATTCACAGAGCTTTGAAATAAGGAATGCAGTGCACTTACCTGTAACAATTTTTGTTTTGAGGATGAGGGAATAGTAAAGTTACATGTTAAGAGCAAAGTTATTTTATTGGTATGAAGAGTAAAGTTTTCTACTTATTTTAAAAGTTACTTGCAGAAAGGATTTGAAGTGTTTTGTCAGGAATTTTTCAACTTGTATGCTATTCTGGTATTCTGTTATCAAGGTAAAGCCTTCCCCCCCTCAAAAGTACTGAAAAAGGGGAAATGAATGAACCACACAATGCTCAGTGGAACAATTTAGTTTTTAAAATATTGTGATGAATTACAGCAGTTCATTATTTGCTGATGGGAATTAATTGCTATGGAATAGTTTTCAGAATGTGGATTACCATGTAGCTACAGCTGCTGAAATAAAGGTGAGGGATACCAGCCATGGATACAAATCTGTAAGGTAGACTGCCACTTGTGTTTCACTATTAAACTTTGGGATCTCTGTGTGCAAAGGCAAAGAAATAGATTTCCAAGTTGTCAGGAGACATAAAATTTGCATGATGTTGCTTCCTCATAGTCCTTATGGCTAGAATCCTATTGGGATTTTACCCTGTAGTAAGCAAAATAACATATATTGTGGTGACAAACTATGGCTGATTAAACAAAGTGTCGGTTTTGTGCCACCTGCGTGACCTACAACTTGTTTATTAGCTGCTGTTCATCTCTGTGACTTCTATGATTTCACTTCTGGTGTAAAATCAAAATACCATTTGGGCCTATTTCCCCCCCATTTGTTCAGATGTTCTTGGAAATATTACATACTTGGACTATAGCTCCCAGAATTCCTGAGCCATCACAGTCAGTGACCATGTTGGCTGTGAGTGGCAATCCAAAATCATAATTTTCCCAGCCTCTGACCAAAAGAGCTTCCACTCCCCTTGCCAAGATCAGCCTAAAGTCTGGCCTAGTGAACCGCACACTTTAAATAGAATGGTGTACTTCTCTCCAGAGACAAAAGCAAAAGACTTTGGCTGCTACCATTGTTTATGGATGGCAGCTGGGATACGGCTGTGAACTGGGTTTTGTGAGGCATAGAAAGCGCTTGCTGTTTGCATCACTTCTGTCTAAAACAATGTGTGAACTACTCGTCTTGTTTGCCTCAGGCAATACTTCATATATAGCCACAGTTAGTAGAACCCTTGTTTAGAAAATCTCACTGAAGATCAAACTGGAACAAGGGTCAAGTTCGGAGATGTGATCTCAAGGCTGCAACTGGATTCTCCCATTCCAGTCTGGAGATATGGCAGGTCTAGAATTCCTGCAGATTTTGCACACACACACACACACACCCAAAAAAGGGCATTGGCTAGTGTTTCCATTTTGGAACCCTTCTCCTTCATTCTCACAGAGTTTAGGAATAGCTAAGTACAAGTAATGTAGTTACCCATTAGGGTAAAGAGAAATGTAACAAACAATTACAAATGTACAATAAAGTTTAATGTGAGAAGTAGTGACAATCTTATTTTTAGATATAATCAGTAATTTTCCTGGCCACTTTCTAAAGTTATTCCAGAAGTTACTTCTATGCTTCAACAAACTGAAACATTTTTAGATTCATTTTGACAGGAATTGTTCAGGATTTATGCCAATCTATTACCAATCCTAAATGGCAAGGGAAGTATTCTTTGGTTTTGTCTTTTGTAGTTTTGTAAATAGACAGCTGGATAGCTCAATGAGTTAGGGAGGTGAGCCAGAGGTGAAGAGTATATATAGTGTATATACTTGTTTTATAGATAGATAGATAGACAGACAAGTAACTAGTGACAATTTACTGCTACAATTTACACCATGCCAGCATAATTAACCAATATGACTGTGGCCACTAACAATAGGAAAGACCTGGTTTTTAAGAAGTAATGGATGTGCATTTATTTTCCTTTTTAAAAGTAACTTTCTGAGCTGCGTGGTCTCATTCTCAATATCTTCTGTTTTAGCTATGCATTGAATTCATCAAAGATACACTGAGTGTGGAGCAGGTCTGTGAAGCCTTTCAGGTAAGTTTCACTGCTCCTTATCTTACCCTGCCTTTACAATGTCTTGTAGTCCTGAAGCCTTAAATAATTTAAGCATAGGAGCAGGAAACGTTTCCTCAGGTACCCAGGGAATGCTCCAGCTTAATATCACCAGCTTTATAGTGCCCTATAGATTACCTTGCTGTTACGCTGGCTGGTTTCAAAGATGATACAGTCTAACTGACCAAAATCCTGTTGTACAATATAGAAAATCACACTAGAGTAGGCCCATTGAATCAAAGAGGATTTGGTGAGCCAACTGCTCAGTAAGTTCCAATGATTCACAGAGGGCTGCTAAGTAAGTCATGGATGAGCTTATTTGAATCAATTGAACTCACTGAAGAATTGACTCACCAAATCCCTACTGATTTAGTGGGCCTACTGTATTGCAACTTGCTATTGCACACAACAAGATTCCAACCAATGAGTGGTATATTAAAGACACAGCACTATCAGCATGGTATGGATGGAGGGATGGATGTGTACTGTAATTGTAAACTTAGGCAGCTGCAACAGTAGAGAACTGAAAGTACCACATAACTTGAATAGGCATGAGTAGGGATCACTGTGAAAAGACTACTGACACTACCAGGCAGGTGGGGGAAGCAGGGAGGATTACTGATATTGAAATGTGTGGACATAAAGCTTAGGAAAAAGTGTTAAAATGTTTGAAACTGGGAACCAATGAAGTAGGGTAATAAGCTGTAAAAGAGGTCTATTTGTCGAAACTGGGAACCAATGAAGTAGGGTAATAAGCTGTAAAAGAGGTCTATTTGTCTGATTCCTTTTGAGTATATGTATTTTATTTATTTATTTATGTTTTTTGTTGTTCTACTACAATAAGTAATAGAGCTATAGTATCACAGTGAGCTATGGCATATTCTCCATAGCAATCGGTAGTGGAAACATAGATCGTATAGCTTCATGGGTTGCTGATGGACAGAATATTTAGCCTCTCAGTTTTAGAGGAAAAAAGGAAAAAATCAGTGTATATTCATTTGAAGGTGGTGAGCAAATATACTAACAACTGTTTTGATGAGGACAGTTGTTCTGGTTAAAGGATAAATACTAGTGCTTATTTGAGCATGGCCCATCCATTTGTTATGTCAATGAAACTGTGAGAGCCCACAATAGTGGGCAGTGTTTACATGTTAAATTTTTAAATATAAAAATGTTTTTAAGTACAATACAGAGTTTGGCCCACAATTGCTATTACAGCAGTCACCATCACCTGCACTCACCCACAATAGTTCTTCTTCGTGGCCTCTGTGAATCACACCCTGGGTGATCCGCACCTGCGCGGAGCCTCATCGGAAAGTTCTAGAGCTTCTGCGGTAGCAAAAAACACATTAGAATAAGGCCCCTCCCCCCTCGTATAAGTACCTTGGCGCCAAGGCTCCCCTTTCAGTTTCTTTCAACCGCTGCGTTGAAAGCCTCATAGTTCTGCTTCTGTGAGTAAAAGAGAAAGAGAGTTTATTCTTGATTCCTTCCTGTTATCAATCTTTTTTCCTTTAAACTTTTAGATCAAATTCATTATCATCAGAGAGTTTTTCTTTTCTACTTTGCTCGGCCTCCTGCCGCAGCACCCCCCCCCCAAATATCGTTTTTTCTCCTCAAATTATTTTCTCCTATTCATGGCCCCTTTGGGCCCATTTAAACACTGCATGGTCTGTGATAACAAAATACCACTCTCCGACGGCCACGCCAAGTGTCTTTTTTGCTTGGGAGAGGCACACCAGATGTCCTCCTGCCAGCATTGTAAGAACTTCAAGCGCGGAGTCCTCCGTTCTCGCTTATCCAGTTTAAAACTCCATCTTTGGGAACAATCCCTTCAACCAACCAAAATGGCCCAACCTCCTTGTAAGGCCACCTCACAAACCAAAGCAATGGAGAAGGTTCTTTCTGAAACCTCAAAACAACGTCCATCGACCACACCATCCCACTCCGACGCTCCATCCACTCCGTTTAAAACTTCAAAAATCCATAAATCGAAGCGCTCGATACCGAAATCCTTGATATCGAAGCCCTCCACTAAACGTCAAATGTCCACCGAAGCCTCTTCGGTTCTGGAGCCTTCTCCGCCTAAAAGACCTAAACAGCATAAATCTAAAGCTGCAGTCATTTCTCAGCAGCCTCAACAAACCGCCGAATCAACCTCTATTGGTTCGCCTTCTGACGATGATGAAATCCCATCTCATCAACCCTGCTCCCAATCACCGGAATGGGATGACAGAGTCGATCTATTAACATCTTCTCCTCCCAGTCCTCAACACTCTGTTCTTTCGAGCAACCCTTCCGTAGTTGCTTCACCTGACAGGGTCGACTCTGAACAACAACTAGAGACCATACCTTATTTGGTAACATCTGATCGTCCACCACGACCTCCCCAGAGACATCGGCCCCAACAGTCCCTGGAGCTGTCTATTTCATCACGCGTGGCTCAGACCCGCGTTCAGCACTCTCACTGGGTTGCCATTTGCCCCGACCAGTGCTTGACCAGACAAACTGCAACCGCCAATCAGCCAGTTGCTCTATCCAGCTCGGCCATACCTTCTCATGGTGGGCCTCGATCTCGACAGCCATCGGTGTCAAAACGGCCATATCACCGTGACCCACATCAACTCCAACCTGCTCCCTACCTGGCACCTAAAAGACCCAGGACGGTCAAGCAATTTTCTTCTACACGCGAGGCTTTTACAACTCCAGCCTCCTGATATTTTCCCGCTAATCCAGACGAGGGAAATCATTCCTCTCGCTCGGCATCTCCAGCATCTATATACTCCACTGCTTTACCAGCTCGTCAACAACCTCCGTTTCGACATCACCGAGACACAGGCTCTGATATCGATGATCCTCGATATCCATCCTGGTCCATGGACACTTGTTCTGTCCCTCTATCGATGCACGATTTCCGTCGCCCAATAGAACCAATCCATCAAACTCGACATCACTATGACCCCGAGTTCGACACCGACGTTCAACCATATCAAATGACGTCCATGGACACTCGGATGACATCTCTCGATATCGAAAATCCTCAACACCGACAAATGCCCATGGACATGCTGCCTCCATCGACATTGAGCCACAAACGTCATTACTATGACACTCAACCTATCGACACCGAAGTCGATCGACGATCCGTCGACTCCCGACGCGATCCCGATTATTCCGATCACGGATCCAGACCTCAGACACCGTCAGTATTACTTACCTCACCGGAATCCAACCTTGTCGATGCCGACCCACCATCACCGGCGGAAGACTTCCAAACTTACGCCCAACTTATGATCCGTATGGCTAAGTCTCTCAATCTCCAAATCCACCGTCCTTCGACAGAACCAGCCGATCATCTATACGACCCAATCTCTAAAGATATCTCGATGCTTCCGTCTCTACTCAGCACCGCTCAACGATCCTGGAAAAAACCAGCCTCTTCCCATACCATGTCTAAACGAATCGATAACCTCTACAGAGTTCATGATCCTGGAGCTCTATTTCTTCAAAAACAACCAGCTCCAAACTCTATTTTTGTCGAAGCCTCACAATCCAGATCTCGACATCGATAAACCCTCATACCACCAAATAAAGACAGTAGAAGGATTGACTCAATGGGAAGATGGCTTTATTCATCAGCAGCGTTCACCATGCGTGTCGCTAACTACCAGGGAGCCATGGGTGCATATCAACGTTTCCTTTGGGACAATATGTCAACCTTTGTCGAATCTTTACCAGAAGATAAAAAAGTACTCACCCAAACCTTTCAACAAGAAGGTCTTTCTGTTGCCAAACAACAGATGCTTTCTGCTAGGCACACGGTAGATGCCACAGCAAAGTCAATGGTCACTTCAGTAGCCTTACGATGTTCCTCTTGGCTAAGGACAGCTGGCCTGGCTGAGGATGCCCACGCACGTATCGAAGACCTTCCATTCGATGGGGCAGGCCTCTTTAATGCTGAAACTGATGATATTTTGGAAAACGTGCAAAAGAAAAGATCAGCAGCTAGACGTTGGGGAGTTTATCCATCTTACCAACAACGCCCCCAACAAAATCAATGGAGACGACCGTACAACTCATATCAAAAATTCCAGCGTGATCCTCCAAAACAAACATCTTATACACCCTATTTCAGAAATCAAAGAAATAAATCCTGCCAACAACCCATTACTAGGCGCAATGACTGCAAGCCCAAACATCACGTTTGACACTCCCATGACCGAGATCGCACACCACTCCACCCATCCTGCCCTCTGGAAACACCTACCTGTCTGGGAATCCATCACTACAGATGCCTGGGTATTGTCCATCATCCGCGACGGCTGCCGCATCCATTTCTTCCAACTTCCTCCGGCAATGCATGTCATCACTCCACCATCTCCAACCCTACAAGAGGAAATAAGAAATGTATTCCTCAAATACGCCATACAACCCATCTCACAACACAACAAAGGGTTTTTCTCTCTCTATTTCACCATACCCAAAAAGGATGGAGGTCTTCGCCCTATCTTAGACCTAAAAGAGTTAAACAAATACATCATTACCACAAAATTCCGTATGGTTACCCTCAAATCAGTTCTCCCTTTACCCCACAAAAACGACTGGTTCACTGTCATAGATCTCAAAGATGCATACTTCCATATTTC
This sequence comes from Intellagama lesueurii, assembly GCA_037013535.1. NCBI lineage: Eukaryota > Metazoa > Chordata > Lepidosauria > Squamata > Agamidae > Intellagama > Intellagama lesueurii. The sequence continues at coordinate 180,555,436 of JBAJHW010000004.1, forward strand.
CATACATCCTTCACACAGAAAATCCCTTCAATTTCAGCTAGGATCACAAGCCTACCAATTTAAAAGGCTTCCTTTCGGCCTTGCAACAGCTCCAAGAGTATTCACCAAGTGCATGGCACCAGTAGCTGCTTACCTCAGGTTGCAAAAAATTCTCATATTTCCATATATCGACGATTGGCTCCTCGTAGCTCATTCCTGTCACAAGGCCCAACGAGACACTCACTTCACCCTTACCCTCCTTCGTGATCTCGGTCTTGCTGTCAACAAACAAAAATCAAATTTGAAACCTACAAAGATTATTCATTATATAGGCGCATGCATAGATTCCACACAAGCTTGCACCTTTCTTCCTCCAGACAAGAGAGAAAATCTCATCGCATTACGTCAAGTTTTCACCCCTCATGCTATGGTACCCACCTTGACTGTGCAACGTGTACTAGGCACCATGGCCTCTATGACTTCAGTAGTGCAGCACGTACGTCTCAAGATGAGATCTCTTCAGTCGTGGTTTCTCGCCCCCTTTGACCCGCTCACAGACCCTCCTCACACTCTTTTAAGGGTCACCCCAGAACTCACCTCCCAACTTCAGTGGTGGCGTTTTCCTCCCAACCTATCCGTCGGGCAGCCATTCCGACAACCACGACCACAAATACAGGTTACCACCGACGCCAGCCTCACAGGCTGAGGAGCTCACTGCAAATCTCTCAAAATCCACACCAAGTGGTCTTCCAGAGAGAAATTGCTTCACATCAACGAATTAGAGCTGTTGGTGGTTATAAAAGTTTGCAAAGCTTTCAGAAATCTCCTCGCTGGCAAGATGGTACAAATTGCCACCGACAACACCACGGCGATGTACTATATTCTGAAACAAGGTGGCACCCACTCTCCAAGTCTCCTCTATTTAGCAGTCGACCTCTGGGAGTGGTGCCTAGCACATCATATCTGCCTCACGGCTTTACATATTGCCAGCCATGACAGCGACTTGGCCGATCTACTCAGCCGCACAAACTCTCAAGCTCACAAATGGGAGTTAGACCAATCAGTTTTTCTTCGCCTATGTGAATGATGGGGCAAACCAACTCTCGACCTCTTAGCCTCCCGTGTGAATCAGAAGTGCAAACGATACTGCTCCCGAGCCGGCATTGGCAAACACTCCCAAGGAGATGCATTCGTCGGCCGATGGCCCAAGACCCTTACTTACCTTTTTCTGCCGTTCCCGCTTCTCCACAAGGTCGTGGTTCGCCTACAACAAGACAAACCCGATGCCATCGTTATAGCCCCTTGGTGGCTGAGACAACCCTGGTTTCCAGTCCTTCACAATCTCTCATCAGACATTCACCACCTCCCTCTCCTGCCCCACCTCCTCACGTAGAACAACGTCCAAGTACTCCACCCAGACTTACCTGTTCTGCACCTGGCAGCGTGGAGGATTCTGCCTCACTAATGAACGTTCTCCGTCAATCAAAGAAACCCTCCACTAGAAAGGCTTACCTGTATAAATGGAACAGATTCAAATCTTTCACTGAAGCTTCTTTATTGCCTTCTATCAACCCATCACTTGCTACTGTTCTACGCTTTTTGCTTCATCTCAAGTCTAGCGGCCTTTCCCTCTCTTCCTTGAGAGTTTACCTCTCCGCCATAGTTTCTTATCAGCCCCCTAACTCTCTGGCAGCTGATTTCTTCAAGCATCCAACATTGAAACGTTTTCTTAAAGATCTATCTCATATCTACCCAGATACCCACCCGCCTTCCCCGCAATGGTTGCTAACACTAGTACTGCATCAACTTACTAAAGCTCCTTTTGAACCTTTAGCTTCAACTGATTTACGGCTACTTACCTTTAAAACAGTTTTCCTTGTCGCCATCACCTCAGCTCGACGAGCTAGTGATTTAGTGGCCTTATGTCACGACTATCCTTATTTACAGTTTTTTCCGGACAAAGTCAAACTATCTATGGATATTTTTCCTCCCCAAAGTCGTATCTCAATTCCATCTCTCTCAGCCGTTTATCCTTCCTTCCTTCCTTCTTCCCGTCACCGTCCACAACTCAAAAAAGAATCCTCCATACTTTAGACATTAGGCGAGCCCTTGCCTTTTACGTCCAATGCACCAAACCTTTCAGGCGTTCACCTCGACTTTTCATAAGTCACTAACCACCTACTAAAGGTCACCAGGTGACGTCTCAAACTGTATCTAGATGGGTCGCTTCAACCATTCACCTCGTGTATCGGCTGGCACGCAAACCAGTCCCGAAGGTGATTCGCCCTCACTCCACCAGAGCAGTGGCGACCTCCACGGCATTCCTACGCGGCGTACCTCTTCCAGACATCTGCGCCTCTGCCACCTGGGCACAGCCATCCACTTTCATCCGGCATTATAGACTTGATCTCCGGCAGAAGTCTGATGCGGCCTTTGGACGTGCTGTTCTAGCCTCTACCTTGGTGTGACACCCTGCCTCCGGGTAAGACAGTTTTTTAGTCACCCAGGGTGTGATTCACAGAGGCCACGAAGAAGAACAACAGGTTACCCACCTGTAATTGTAGTTCTTCGAGTGGACGTCTGTGATTCACACATCCCGCCCGTCCTCCCCACTGTCACGCCATTCTGCTTAATGTAGCGGCGGTTGACACAACTGAAAGGGGAGCCTTGGCACCAAGGTACTTATACGCGAGGGGAGGGGCCTTATTTTAATGTGTTTTTTGCTACCGCAGAAGCTCTAGAACTTTCCGATGAGGCTCCGCGCAGGCGCGGATCACCCAGGGTGTGAATCACAGAGGTCCACTCGAAGAACTACAATTACAGGTGGGTAACCTGTCGTTCTCTAACCACTTGTTTCAGTTTGTGAGACATTTTCTGCTCCATGGCTAGAAATGGAGAACAAACAGACCCTAATTTAACTTTCTGGTGCTGACTTCATTTGCAGAACTCATTGTGCACATCGCCTGCATCAGGACAAAAACCTCCAGCAAGATTCTTCCTCCTTATTAGAGCTATTATAATGTTAAGCTTTGGGGTGCAGGTGGGACTTGTATTGTGGTGAGAGCATCTGGGAGTGTGTTTGCAATGCATGTGTGAATGAGAAGAGCTCTAGACATCCATCCTTACCTGTAATTGCTGGCCTTTCCTGTAAAAATGTGTTCTCCAGCTTTTTAAAAGTTCTGAGGCAAGGAACAATCAAACAGATCCAAATCATATGGTTCTTTGCCCTTCCTTATCCAACCCCCCCCCCCCCCCCAGTTATGCTATCTTCTGTAGAGTATTGAAGGAAACCATGCCTTCTTTTGCCCTTTCCTTTTCCATCTGATATATAGTTTTGGGATTTTACCAAGGCCTTCATTTGTGCTGCTGCAACCTTTGTTCTGCAGGCACCTGCCTCTTCAGGGCTGACATGGAGCCCTGCAGGCTGATTTCATACCAGCTGACACATAGAAGCCAAATTCAGCAGCTGAAATTCAGGAGAAGGCAGCCGGTGTATGGGACTCTGGCAGCTATGGAAAACAATATTAAGCTGGTGACCAAGCATATAAAACAAGGATTCCTGTTGTGTTTGATTTCTTTGGCTTCACTGTGATTCTGCTTAGTTTGTTCTGTGTGGCAGAAAGGAGGATTGCTCAGTGGATTTTCACTGGGGCCACAATGCTAGATGGCTCTTTATTGATTCTCTGTATGCATCCCACCCCCACCCACACATACACCATGTAGGGGGGGGGGCTGGAGGGTGAGGAGCTTTTGTAACAAAAGCACTATGCTGACTTTGTCTCAGTCTTTTGTGCTGCGCTGTGCTGTGCAGCTGCAGTTGCACGGAAGGCTAAGGAAATGACTGTGCATATGGTGAGGGGTGGGCAGTGTTGGGTGGTCAGATCCCTGACACAATAGATAATTATCCAAAGTGGTTTATGTGATCAAGTAGTATGAAGACACTTTTAACTACTACAACTGGCAACTGTTAGTATTGCTTGTATTGGTTTTCCTTCAGGATCTCATATTATTCTTCCTCACGCCAACAGAACTGGCAGGAGCTGAAATAATTTATTGCAATATATTCCTCTTATGGTGCCTTTCTAGGCTCTGAAGCTGGCATAAATGATGATGCCAGCATCATTTGGCCCACAACCCCTGATGTTATCCAGTCCATGGAAGGAGACAGAGGAATCCACCCTGTACTAGTTGGAGTCCCCTACCCATGGCTTTGTTTGCAGATCCAGGCAAGACTGTCTTGTGCTTCCTCCCTAGCCCACCAATGACACACCACCAGTATGCAATAGTAACTTTATTATAGAGAATTATAAACAGGCAGAAGGTTATAAGGTATATAGGAATTATTGCTGATACACAAAATTGCAAGTATGTGAAAGACCACAGCTTGAATTGGTTACAGTGGAACGGCTTTGGTGCAGCCTAAAAGTGGTTCCCAGCACCAGGTGAGACGTCAGTCAGCTGATTCAATCCTCCCAGTCCTTGCTGGGCGACCATGTTTTTTTATGGTTGAATAGCAAGTGGGTATCAATGCCCTCCAGACACGAGACTACCAGAGGGCAGTCCAATGCCACCTGTTGTGGAGGACTATTGTAATCCTCCTGTCCAGATGACCCCTCACTATTAGTCCCTCGCTGCCTGATCCCACCTCATGTTGTGATGATGCCACAGATGCATGAGTGATATTGTGATATGGTATTTATTTTATTTATTTATTATTTATTTATTTTATTTATATACCGCCCATCTGGCAGCCAGGGCCACTCTGAGCGGTTAGGCTATAAGCAAACTGCAAACAGATGACAGCCTTGAATGCAGGTTTATTGTGCACCAATACATGTGTTCCAATAGCAATCACAACTTCATTCCATGCTTATATCTTGCCCCTTTGCACCCTTCTGCACTGCAAAGCAGTGATGATGTTAGGACCATTGCCAGGTGTAAAATTTGATTTTTGAGATATCAGGTCATGGCATCAACCACAAAACAATAATCTGCTTTTATTAGACGCTTGCTTTGCACAGTTCTCACCTTTCTAGTCTACTAAGCAAATACCTAGTATAAAAACACAGGAAGCTACTATCTGGATGTGAGATAGTTTAACCAACTGTTCTCATAAAAAGAGGTTCTGGCTCAGATTCTGTTTCTGCTGTCAAAGGAAACTTGCTTTTCTTTGCTAAATCTGGAGCCAAAATTTGAACTCCAGTGGCAGCTGAACTTTATGGTTCTTCCAATTTGGTCCACTGAATCAAAGGCTTTCTTCTCTTGAGCTATTTTGAATAAATCCAGTACGATTTGTGCTTCATGGTTGTATCCCTATAAATATTCACACACATGCTTAATGCATTTATCTTGATTTATGTACTTATTTATCTTACATTTCTATACTCTCCTTCAATAATATTCCAAGGAGGACTTAAAAGATTTCAAACCCAGTAAAACACATTTTAAAATGAACAAAAGTGAACTTTTAAAACCCCAAACAAACCCTTGCTGCACATTGTGTTTCTAGGTACACACTTTGTATTTATACTTTTCTCAAGGATATTGGTGAAATAATGAAGCTGGAGTAGACTGGTCACCTGCCGCAGTTGTTTTGAATGAGACTCTGACCCACATGGCTGTATACAATAAAAGCAATATTTTTGACTTTAGCTTAGAAACTTTTTAAGAACCAGCTCAGCCTAGGCTGCAATAGGTGTCATATGATCAGATACTCAGGCCCTTTGACCAATCTAACTGCTACATTCTGCAAAACACACTTCCAACTCAGGGAGCCTCCCTGAAGAGATACCATGGTATAAAAAATAGCAAAGATATCTAGGAAATGTAACAGGGCCACAAGCCCCTTGTCATCCCGCCCCCTGCAATACTTGTCAGCCAAGGTCATTTCTGTGCCATATGTGATCTTGAACCATGACTGGAATGGATGGAGGAAACTAGTTGGAAACTAAGAGAGTCTGAAGCTGGTCAGCAAACATTGACTAAAAGATCTTGCCAAAGAAGGTGACATTTGCCATTAACATGGAGTTATTGATATATTATATATATATATATATATATATATATATATATAATTGTTCATTTTTTGGTGTTTCAAGGTGGGATAAGAAAGATTGGAGACCCACTGCCATTGTTGATAATACTGAATGAGATGAACCAGTGATCTGACCTATGATAAGGCTGCTTCCTGTGTTCTGACTTCCAGTTATCTGACACTAACAACTAAAATCAACTACAAAAGCTCTCCCACCCACAATTTAAATTGCTGAAAGAGAATGCTTGGGGGAAAACCAGGAATAGATATTGTCAGTGAAGGGCCTTGTGTACTTGCTTTTGGTTCTGATCCCAAGTTCCAGAGTGATCAGAGACACCCTGTTTCCTCAGGTATGTTTCACTTCTTGAACCATTGTCTTGCACTTGGCTTTGGTTTGTGTTCCTCTGGGTTTTTGAAAATGCAGAGCAGATCTTGCACATGTTGGGTCTGCTTTACCCTCTGACGTAGATGGTGTTCACTGTGGAACCACTTCAGTGCGGGTGTTCAGGTTAACTTCGTTACTTATCCCCACTCTCTCGGGGATCTGTGGGTGGATTAGCACTTCTAGGCCAGGGAGTAAAAACAAGCGTTACAGAGCTGTGCGTTCACAGATTCTCCCTCCCTCTTCCTGTTTTTCTGCAAACAGAAGAAGGTAAAGGGAGAAACCTCTCTGTGCACTGTTGATGAACTTTGCGGTCAGGCCAACCCAATCTACCCAGTGTCGTCAGCAGTATGATGTGTGACAGATTCCCCCATATATCTGTCTGCCTGGCTAGCTTTTTTCCACCCACTCAAGAATGGATTCCCCTTTATTTTCTTTTTCTACCCATCTCTGTTAAGAGCTCAACAACTTTATGATGACAATGAGGTAGGATTCCCTTTAAAACACTTTTTTTCATAAAATAATTCTTACGCTGGAGTTTTGGGGGTTGCAATAAGATGTCCCTAATGAACCTTACACCATAAAAGTGTACATTCCAAACAGATGCCTCACAGAATAGGAGCAATTACTTTTTAAAATACATCCTAAGAACATTTTTTTTACTCCTGAAAATACATAATGGAGCAATATAACTAAAATTTGTGAGGGAAGGAGTTCCACAATACGGATACTGTAACCCAAAAAGGTCATATTTAGAGATGGGGGTATTCGTATTCATATACGATTATCCCCCCACAGGTGCAGATAACGAGGGTCCGGTCCCTGGGGCCAGACCAACCACTCACGATTCCGCTGTTGCCGCAAGCTCTGCGGTCCCTTCCTATCGCTCCGGAGCTCGCGATGGATTAGCCACTCTTTGACCTGGCAGAGAGGCTCATCATCCCGCCTTCTGCCAGGAGTGGCTAATCCATCGTTATCTGCACCTGTGGGGGGATATTAGTATTCGTATACGAATACAAATACCCACATCTCTAGACTCATATTCCACACCCCAGCCAAATTGCTTCAGAGGGCAGGTAGGCCCAGATCAAGTTCTTCTTAGCTGACGGATACAGTGAACAGGCAGGTTTGTATGGGAATCTATTAAAGTATTCTGGCTGTGGGGATGGCCTTAATCCCACTCCCATGAGCTGTTTCGGAGCTAACTGTGTCAGAACCTCAGTTGTGGGAAAAGAGAACATAAGCACCAGTTTTCAGAATGAGTGTAAAGTTGTGGCAAAGCTATTGAGTGCCACCTCTGTGCATCAGAAACCAGATAGGCTTCAGAAAGCCTTGGTTTGGAAAGTATTTCAAAAACGAGCTGAATTAACTTGTTTAAGAAAGTGCTCTGTAATATTATCTTCCCTGGAAACAGTTTCTTTCCATCTCATTTGCCCTGGTAGTATCTTGTTCTATTAGTATTGATGTCTTGGAGAATTTCAGTCTCAAACTTTTGATGAAAATGCACTTAAAAATAGACACTAACTCTGTCATTTCTCAACATGCTATGTACCCATTAAGGAAAATTTAAAATTTAAAGAATGAAAATACAAAATTTGCATTCATCCAGGAAATATTCAGACGGGAAAAAAAACCCCAATAACAACTGGCTACAGTGACACATGCCTTAGTTACATCCCATTTGGATTACTGTAATGCGCTCTATGTGGGGCTGCCTTTGAAGATGGATCGGAAACTTCAGCTGGTGCAAAACTCTGCAGCCAGACTACTGACTGGAGCCAGCTACAGGGAGCATATAACGCATCTGTTACAAGAACTGCATTGGCTACCAGTCCGTTTCCAGGCCCAATTCAAAGTGCTGGTTATTACCTATAAAGCCCTATACAGCTTGGGTCCAGGCTACCTGAAGGACCGTATCTCCCTATATGTGTCTTCTGAGCAATTAAGATCAGCGGAGGAGGCCCTCCTCTCGATCCCATTGCCAGCGCAAGCACAGCTGACGGGGACATGGGAGAGGGCCTTCTCTGTGGCAGCTCCCAGGTTATGGAACACTCTCCCTCAGGAGATCAGGATGGCCCCTTCCCTGTTATCCTTTCGAAAAAAGCTAAAGACCCATCTCTTCAGGGAGGCTTTTAACAACTATAACTGAATCCCTGAACCCCATTTTAGTAGATAATTTTAATCTTTTTTATGTTTTTATGTTTTAATCTTTTAATTGTATTTTAAATTGTATATTGTTTAATTCATCTTTTAATATTTAAGTTATTGTGTTTTTAAATTGTGTGAATTTTAATGTTGTGAGCTGCTTTGGGTCCCTTGTTGGGAGAAATGTGGCATATAAATAAAACTAATAATAATAATAATAACTGGGGGCAGGATTCAGGAATACATATGCAAGGATGAGGACAGTGAAGAGCAACTTCTGTCTTCATTATCAATTATGATAAAGGTGTGACTTGGATCCCTGTTTGAAGATTTTCTTTTTGATAGCATTTAAGGAAACTTGCTGGAGCGGCTCACTTCTCTCTTCCACATTCTGCCTGCAATACAACCCTGCATGCTTCCTGACATTGAGGTGGTTTACTCTTGGTCTAACAGCTCAAAATGGGCCACTTTCTGCTCTGTATTCCATCTTGTCTTAGCTATTCTTGAGGCCATAGCAAGACTCCCCAAATCTCATCCATTGTACCCTTCTCATTACAAGCTGGCAGCTGCAGCTGGTTAGGATTATCAGAGTGACATGAAGGCAGGGAGCTGCCATGGGACATGTTGGATAATCTCCCCTGTTTTGTACCCTCTGCACCTGAATTATGATCTATCTTATGCATTGCCAGTAGATGTTTCTGAATTATGCTGATAGTGTCCACAAACAGTGTGTCGTTGGGCTGACACCTTGGGAGCTCTCATGTAGGAGACATGAGATCCACTTATATTGTATGCAATCTACCATATCCATGTGTGAGGATTTCTCGACTTTTGAGAAGGAAGGTGGCTGGAAGACATGACCATGCCTATATTCCTTCTCTTACAGAGAGCCTGATAAAGAATTTTTAAAAAACAAAAACACCAACTACAGTTCTGTGATTACATGTGAATTTACTGGTGTTTGTTGTTTACTGTGGTCATATGGGTGCCGTTATTAGAACAGTTATTTTCAGTTGCATGCTTGGCCATATGGTGGGACTGGTGTATCCTGAAAGCAACAGGCAGAGCAATGTGGTTTTCCACAATCACATTGTTTTCACACATAATACACCAACAGAAGTTGTTTATCTCTTGCTGCCTGCACAGTTAACTCATCTCAGCTTTCACCTGTAACTAGCTCTGTCTAAGCCTTGGATATATCTGACAGAGCAGTTAATGGTTCTGTCCCTCTGCGAAGCAATATAGACATTGCTACCTTACATAGGAATTTGTATGTTGCTTAGCAAGCTGTATAGTATATTTCATTTTTCTTGTACTCACCTCCTCAAAATGACCTCAGCATTGAATCCATGGATGTTTCCATTACTCTGTCAGGACCACATTATGTAAATTCCATTTGAATTTTCAGATAATGGTGTGAAAGGCAGGTCCCACAGACACATTTCTTGATGTGTTAAGTGTGGCATTTTCAGGCTCTGTACTTAGAGATAGCTATGCTTGACATTTACAAATATGCCATAGTTCATTATGAATATGGGCAAAGAACACTGTTGCAGGCAATGGTCATTCAAAACCAGGGCTGCATTTTACGCCACATATAGAATGCCATGGCTATGACATCTGTCTATAATGTCCATTCATGCACTGCAATAACTAAACATTATGAAGAAGAGAGAAATGTGAAGAGAGAAAGCCCCAAGAGGCAGCAGCCTGGTTTCTCCTAATTTTAAAAACTATTTACAATTACAATTCTCACCTTACCCATTGGAAAGATGTAAGAATTCCACTTTTTAAAAAATCAGAAAGTTACTTTCTTGGTTTACCACTCTCAGAATTCCTCAGACAGAATAACTGTTGACTGGGGCTTCTGGAATATATACTCAAAAAGGCAAACTTTCTGAGAGCAGTCTGTGAGTTCAATGAGATATTTAAAGGCTGTTAGAGGTTAACTAAGCACATTTTACCTTATACGATGGCCTGCCTTCAGTGAATAGAAGCAACCTTAACATGGATGTAGAAAGACTTATCATCCTTACTGCATTGGGTTGTCTTCTTCAGTTGTCTTATCCGTTGCCAGTAGATGTTCATTTCTTCTGGGCCTGTTCAGGTGGATATATAGACTGGCATTTGGACTGCTGTCAGTACAATTTGGTTTGAACCAAACTTCATTGTCCACACGTGTTTCTACTTAGATCGACACATCCTGCCCCTTTAAGAGCTGTCCTGTTCCTCTCTGGTACAGGGCTAGGGGCTTCTGGGGGTTTTTTTTTTTTGGCTCAAATCAGCACACTCCTATTTATCCCATTGTGTAGCCTGTGAGGATGGTTAGTTCACACCCAAATGGAGCTGTGGGCAGTGTCAGAAGTGACAATCCTTTGACATAATAGGTTGATTGTGACATTAAAAGGGAAGATGGAGAAACCCCCTCCTCTATTTTCATCTTCTTTTTATTATTTTCCTAACTGACTTAGCACAATTCTAATACCATGCTGGGTTGATGCATTGCTCTTTTGCAAAAAAAGGATGTCAGTTTCATGGGCTGCACCGCACAAGACAGTGTAGCCACAGCAGAGCCCTGGCTGAGGAGAAAGGAGGGAAAGGGGGAGTTTTACCTCCCGTCCCTCTTTTCAACCTTCACCCCAGTGTTTTCTCCTCACACCAGTACCACTGCCATGAGTTTGCCCCACTGCTACCTCCTTACTCATGAGTAAAGCAGGTAAACATACTTTTGGGTAAACCAATGATTGAGAGACTTATGTGGACCCTTCTCACAGGAGAATAAACATCTCCAGTGTGAACAGAAGGATCGCTCAAGTGAGAGCTAAAATAGAGTGCACTGGTTTTAAGTACAAACCAGACCTCTCCAAATTCCCCTGTCTGGACAGGCCCTGAGTCTCAATTAAGTTCTGTCCAGAAGGAAAAAGGTGAATTGAAGATTAATGACTACCATGCTGGGATCCAATCATGTCTGTCAATCTGATACGACACATGTCTCCAGGATGGCCATTCAGTTATGTTAAGCGAAGGTCTGCCTTTCCTTTGATTGTTCTGCTGGCACATTTTTTGCCAGTGGGACAGATGCAGTGGCAGAATATTCTATTAGTGCATTCTGATATTTTCATCAGCATATCTGTAAGTGGAACAGTGTATCTGATGTTCTGGTGATATAGCCATATAGTCCATGATGCTGTGAAAGTTCAGCATAGTGTTTGCACCCTTGATGTATCTTTGTAGTGAAATCCTCTATGTATTTGACTTAGAAAGGAATCCCATTTAGTTCACTGTGTCTGACTTCTATGTAAATGAGGCTGCGACTACACTGCAAATTGATTTCAGCGTGTATTACAACTGAATTTGCAGTCAGTGATCACACTGGGGCTGCCGATTGATTTGGGAGTTCAGTGTTCATAATTGATGCAATGTAACCCACATTTCAGCCCACAGCCCCCCTTCTTTCCTTCCTTCCTTCCTCTGGTTCCCCTCTGCCAATCCTTTTATGGTTCACTGTCAAGCCTCTTGGTTTTAAAAGGCTTTTCAGTATTCCGGAAAAGGTGGCAGTGTTCCAAAATTCTTCTTAACACATACAGAAATACCACATACTATTGGAACATTGTTTATTTTAGCTGGGTTGTTTCTGTTTTGTTCATATGTTAGTCCTATTGTAATTCATTAAAATTGCTCTTTTGCACTCCTTTATAAAAGTATAGGAAGGTTTATGATACAAGGCAAAATTACGGTTTGTGATAGCAATGAGTGATTGTACATTGTTGATTTGCCTGAAACATTAAGCAGAGAGGAATGAAAAAAGAAGTGCCCAGTCTTGTATGGAAGGGCATATGTAATAACTTTCAGAACTCCAGCGCTTTCCTTCCTAAAAGGAGCCTCCCTGGTTTCAAGACACCCAAGTTTAACTCTAAGTATAGATCCATTGGCTGTAAAAGCTAGTGTGGAATTCCCTTTTTTAGACTACTGCTATCAGAATGTCCCAGCCAGTATGGCCAATGGGATTCTGAGATACATGGGATATATACTCCTGCTGTGAGGAGTGCCAAGGACTTTGATGGTACTTCTTAGATTGCTGTACTTAAAAGGTAAAATGCAAAGGAAGTTGAAGTAAACGTCACCAGTCTTAACATCTGATCCAGTTCTCATTCTCTTATATCTTGGCCCTGACAGTTTTCATTTTCATATTGATGGCGACTCTCATATCACTCATTCTTAACTCTTCTGTCTTCTCAAGCACAACCTTTTATTAACGTTTATTTTTGCTGTCTTTATGACAGGCTGCTGTGGCATATGAACAAGAAGATTTCCAGAAATATTGCCTGGGTTTCATTGAGAATTGTACTCAGGTAAGCATGGGATAGATACTGGGAGTCTCCCATGCATAGAGGAGACAAAGGCAGGTTATCTCGTTCTGTGGATGTCCTCATTATATGACCATATTTTCTTCCATCCATCCATCCATCCATCCATCCATCCATCCATCCATCCATCCATCCATCCATCCATCCATCCATCCATCCATCCATCCATCCATCTCTCTATCTACACTAGAGTTGCTGTTGAGACCCAAGTACATAGCATCTTTCTCCTTCACATCCCCCAGGAGGTTGTAAGAACACGTGGTTTCCTGGAATTGTCCGAACTAGCAGTGCAAACTATGCTGCAGAGCAACTGCTTGACCATTGATGAGGCAAAGCTGATACATGCTGTTCGCGAATGGGCTCATGTTGGATCTGTAAGTGCTAAAATATGGAGGAAATTCAAAATGGGGCAGCAATTTAAAGTTCTACTCATGGTGTTCTTGTGTAAAAACTAATTCCATTTTATTTATTTTAAACAATTAAAGTTTTGGGACAGCTCATGGCATGAATAATGGTCTATGTCTGTTCTGCACTTATGCTGCTCTATATATTTGCAGGCTGTGCTGGGCAAGTCTGTGAGGGATGTAGCAAGGCCAGTGGTGGCAGGGCTGCGTCTGGCTCTGCTGTCACCAAGTGAGCTGACTACTCTGGAGGAGCAGAACAGAAAGGATCAGATGATTCCGGTGAGAGACTTTACCAGTGTCCCTAATAGACAGCTTTTGAATCTGTTTGTGACTTTGTGTATTCTTGCACAGCTTGAGCGGATCAAGTGCTTCTAGTTGCTCCATGGAGGTCCTTCCTTATTGTGGAATGGTGCCTGCATGTGTTCCAGAACCAGAGTCAATGCCATTTGAAGTTTTCTAAGCAGGAGGAGCTATCCTGCCTTTCCTGGACTATACTGGCAGAAAGATATGCCCCTCACCTCTCAAAGGAAACGAACGTGCCTGCCTGCATTAGCAAACAAAGATCTAATTCTATAAAGAACTTAAGAAGAAGAAATAAATGTGTAGGGATAAGAAAGAATATAAATTCTAGAATTCCTGCCTGCCATCCAAGAATACTGCAGCAATCCAAGTCCCAAGTTCCATCATACACTCCTGGTAAACTAAGTGGCATGAAGGTGGTCCCAACTTGGAAAACTCTAAGGGTGCGATCAGATGGGCATTTGTTCCACTGTTTGTTCTGCTGTGGAGTTGGGCTGGTTTGCTCCTTTTTCAGGTGATCAGATGACATAATTGCTGGAGCAAACCAGCCCACTCCCAGAGTGTTCTTACCCACATATTTCTGGGTCCTTGTCAGGGGCTTCTCTTGTTTTGGTGCAGGTAGGATCTCTCCATTTTGGTTCATTTCCAGTGCATGCAATTACTGGGATTGAACCAAAGCAAGCTTCCTTCTTTAATTTCCCAGCTGGTTTCAATGTCCCCATATCATTAGTGGATTAAACAGACATCTAAATCACTTAATAATATGGGGAAATTAAAACTTCCTCTGCTAAGTAGAGGGAGGAAGCAATTAAAAAAAAAACATTGGAGCAGTGGAGCACATTTGGAGCAGTGCTGATGCACTGTGCCACTTAGGGAACATTTTTAAACATTGAAATATTCCTCCCAAAGGTCAGAGGAGATAGGAGGGGAGGAAGAACAGAGATTTTTTCCTTGTCTTTTTGCTTTCTTAAAGGAGCTGAGCTAAATAGGGTTGCTTGAGGTGTGTATGCTATTTTGATGCAAGGATCACACCAAATGACTTACCAGACCATTACCTGACCTTCAGGCAACCATATATGGCCCAATCCAACCCACTGCCACTGAGCCCATGTAGACAATCCCTAACTGATTGAATGATTGATTGATACCATTTATATTCCTCCTTTCTTCCCGTAGGAGACTCAAGGTGGCTCAGAACAATTAAAATTATACAATAATTAACAGTTTTATAATACCATAGAAATACAATGTTAAAATCAAATTAAGCAATAATTAAACTCCTAAGTACATGGAATGTCCTACGTGCAGCTCCTAGAAATTCAGTGTAAGAAATACCTGTTAATTTAAGGAGACATTTCTTTATATATTGCAATATTTATAGAAATGCCACTCCCAACACAAAAATGTTTGCACAAAATCGTTAAAAGGGAGCAATCCATTGAGATCTGAGCATGCTCAATAGTTACAGAATGCTGACTGTTAGGACTCACTGGCAGGGAATGGAATATTCCTAGAAAGGGCATGGCTGATTGGCTGGCTGGAAGGAAGGAAGGAACATGAGCAGGAGCACTGCACACCGCAACATTATATTTCAGATCTGACGTATAAATCTTGCACAGCACTGTCTAGAATATTATGCATTTTCTTCTGCCCACCCCCCTTCATTCCAGGTGGAGAGCCTGGCCGAGGCCTGGAAGACACATGCCCTATGGAAGGGGCGCAGTGTGCGATCTACCTTGTGCCGGCGTCGGTGTGGCACACTGCCCCGGGAACATCATCGCTGCCTTGACCCACAACATAAGTGAGATGGCACCTTCTGAATGAGAAGGAAGCAGATGGTTTATACCAAGCCCAGCCAGCTTTCTTGTTGAAACTGAGAACTGGCAGCAGTTGCTCTAATGCCTCAGAATAGGCATCCTATTATCAGCCTACCCCATAACCTATTTGGCAGGAGCTAGATAAAAATCCCAGTGTGTCAAAGGCTTCCCAGAGTGGGGTTGTATCTCATGGTTTGGATTTTGATCCCATCCCTCTATTATTGTTAATTTCAACGCATTCCTGCCCTTGGTGGCAAGTGCCTCTCTGTGATGCCAGCTCTTTCCTCCATAAATAGGTCTGCTTCGTGATAAACTCCTCCTTTGTGAGACTCAACTTATGGCTGGAACACTGGAAAAGAATGTTTGACCTGGCTATGTTAGAAACAGAGTCATGAGGCACCATTTACCTATCCTGCATGGAGAAGAAGGATTTTTGAGATATCACTGGTGGTGAAAAAAATCTATTTATAAGGACCTTATGAAGTTGTACTGGTGTGACAAAGACCCAGTAATTCCTACAGTATCTGTGAGCTGATCACAGAAAGTCAGGACTGGGAGTGACTTTGGACTGATAACAATGCATTTCTTGCTATGAAATGTCTGGTCTGGATGAAACATCTGGAAATAGTGGGCTGGGACTGAAGGTAGTGCTGACACCACAGGGAAAAGGAAAGCATAGGCCTATCATAAGGATCACTAGGCTATCAGGAAACGAGGTATTGCAGAAAACAGAGGTGTTTGTTAAAATGCCTGCATACATTTACCTGTCAGGCTTATCACTTCAAAATTGTCACTTCAGTTGTTCCTATATAGATGACTCAGCAGTGCCACCACGAGCAGAGGCTTACATTGCAGATGTTCAGGATACTGCTTTCACAGGTTTGTTAGAAGATAGGTTTCCTTGCCACTTCTGGAAAGAAAATCTTAACTACTGCTCAACAGCATGTTCGGATTTATTCAAGTATTATGGTTCAAATATATATGCATCTCCTTTCTGGGTGGTCAAACGAGAAGGAAGTTGTTTTATTATAACTTGAGCCCTAGTTGAGAATGCCCTGATCTACTGGCAGGGTCACCTGTTTACAATGTATACATATTGTGCTCTGTTTCATTTTAAATGGACAAAAAACTTCAGAACAACAATAACAACAACAACAGAAATAAAAGTTATGTCCTGTTGTGATTGGGTTCCACACTTATGCCCCTTCAAATGTAATCAACATGACTTCATACATTTTTTAGGGTGTGCCAAATAATGCAATTTTCAAGTAAACGGCAATCTGGGAAAACAGACCAAAGAACATATTCAAAGTAAATGAGTTGCCAGTTGGACAGTAGTAGATGCTGGATTTGGTTGTTAGCTCAGGCCAAATTGCAACTATCTCTTTCACAGCATATATACCCACCAGCCAGTCACAGAACATTGTTATAACCTCTGGGGAGTCAAAATACAACAAAAAGTCTGGTTGTGCCTCCAACATCCTTGGAGTGGAAGATATGGAAAAGAATCTACTAATGTGGAACAACTTTTAGATGTGTGCTCCATTGATTTAACATTAACTGTGGGATTTACTTATTTTAAGGCTAAAAAGGTGGGAAGTGGGTAGATTTGGCCAGATGTGCATAAAAGGAGCCTGGAACTTTGCATGTTGCTTGTAATTTGAGTGACTGGGAGGGACTGCCAGTCTGTCCAGCACTAACCAGTCATTCACTCCCTCTCTTGAATTTAAAGAGAGCCCTACCTCTCTGTTAATTTGCCCCCCCCTCTTTAGTCCGTTGCAAGTCTCTTTATTGTTAGCTTGCTGTTGATCCTTTCACACCTGTAAGTAATGAAACATATTATTTCTCCTATAAATGTCTCAGAGTGAGTTACTGAAAATCAAAGAGCCAGGTAATGAGAAAGGGGTGGACTATCTGGGGGAACTTGAAGCTATTCTCCTCTGTGAGTCTACTTCTACTGCATAGCAAAAGGAATGTAAAAAAATATTCAAAACTCCAACATTTTCTTGGGACAGTTTAACCTTGGTCAGGGAGTGGCCAATCCTGTGAATGTATAACCAGTGTTCAGAACAAATGGGATCTGACACAATCTGCCTGCCACTCCTTTCTCTTAGATATCAGTTGCCCAAAGTGCTTTAGACTTGGACGCAGGCAGGCTCTGGCCAGCACCATTTGTTTGGGTACTGGTTGTTAGGGAGGCAGATGGCTTGGGAAATAAAGATAAAACCTGTTCTTCACCTTGTTGGAATGTACTGAGTCACCTGTGTCTAGGCATTGCTAATTCTTGTTCCTGCAATAAAATTAAAAGTGGAGTAGGTTACTGGGGTTAAGGATGAAGGAAAAAGATGTAAGCCTTTTGAGAATTGTACAGTATTAAGTGCCCTGGAAATGTGGTTCTGAACTCAAAACATTTTGAACACAGACCTAAACTAATTGACCACAGGTCTGGAGGGGGCTAATTTTGGGAAGGCTGTTATAAATTGAGCCCCTCAAGTGACCGTCTGTCATCTTTTAGAGAACTTAGTCTGTCGTTTGAAGGGCTTCCAGAAGCTATTCTTTCTTCTGAAGGTGTCCTCCATTTAAAGGGCTATCCAGTCCAAGTCTGATTTAAAAACAAAGAACTAAAAAGGAGGGAGGTCAGAACCTTGAATTTCCCTGTTCACAGAGAGCATCCCAGGCACCAGACTCAGAAGGCAAACAAATTACCCAGTTTCGGTCTTCCCTACCTGAATGTTGTGTTTTGTAATTCTGTTTAAAGTGTGTGTGTGTGTGTGTGTGTGTAAAATTCTGACCTCACATCTGTACATTACACAGTCATTTCTAATATTGCATCTGTACATGTTAGCATAGCAGTGTTCTGCAAATCACTGTCCTATTTTGCCTTACTCTTTGGTGAAGCACGTTATCCTTTTGCTGGTATTTAAGTGACCATCAAACATTCGCCACCCTACCCACCCACCCATCCTCAGCTCCTATTTAGTTTGCTGATGGAAGCATGCAGTAGAAGACCTTTAGCTCTCATGTAGTTTGACCATACGACTGCAATCCTATGGAACAGATTAAAAAGCATAATAGACATGCATGCAAAGTTATTTGCATACAACGCCTTTGCGTGCATATTTATTATGCTTTTCAAGCTGTTCATTTTCTTATACATAAAATGTTTTGTTAAAAACAAAAGAAATACCTTTCTCAATAGATAGAGTGATGCAGATCTACTATTGAGTAATTTTAATTGAGAATACAGAGTCCTGGGAAAAATCCTTACCCTCCTTATATTAAGCAACATCAAAACTATACACACCCTGACTTGCAGCTACTTCCTACATTAGGTAGCAGATGATTTCTGAATGTCACGTGGAATTCACAAGGATCTGTTTTTCATGCTGCACCTTTATCTCAAGGAAGAAGGCTGGGGCGATTAGCTGTGTTGAGGTTTTGGCCTCACTGAAATGGGGACAGATGCCACGTTCTCGGTGTCAATTATATCTACGTTGTTGTCTTGATTCTGGGAATTAAGGAGTTGCTTACAAGATTCCCCTTTTGGAGTTACACATGTTGTCCAAATATCACACATACAAATATAGGGCTTAGCTTGTCCTCACAGATGTTGACATGGCTTGGGATGGGCATAAGGACCAGTGGAACATGCTCTGTCTGTGTGGTCATTCTCATGATCTCAGTATGAGGGAAAGGCACATGATATTTCCAGCTGCATTTTCGTCCACTAAGGGTGTGAGAAAATGCAAGAAATAGCTTGCATTTTGGACTGCTTGTGGCACAGTCTGGTGAGAGCCATTTTCTGTCAATCAGACAGTGTACAGAAGATTATGAACTAGCCCGACCCTGCTCTATGCCCAGGCTGGACCTTTGAGGTCCAGTGGTAGGGCTACCTTTTTTTTTTTAACTGGACTGGAGTGATTCCTGGACACCCAAAACCATCACATTAAGGGAGATCATTTCCAGGGAAGCAACCCTTTGCAGTGCAATCAGGCACAATTCTTTATCACACCTAATCACACCCTAACAACTATATTCCTGATTGTAGCAGTATACCTGACTGTAGTCAGCCTACCCAAAACATAAGGTGGACACAGTGGTAGCACCTTATTTTTCAAGGTCATGTGTTAAAAAAGGAGTGGCATACCTTCTAGGAAAAAAAGCAAAACAAATCTTTTTTGGATCAACAATCCCAACCATCTGTTACTCTCTGTAAGTCAGACCAATTTGCATCTGGAGATGTGCTAATAGTTTTGTAAATAGGTTGCATTCTAATTTGCATGTGTTCCCAGTTGTGGTCTGTTATATACATAGGAATGCAAGATAGAGAATCCCGTTTGAAGTGAAAACCTTCATGCTTAAGCTTCTTAATATTAACATAAATTAGTCAAATAAAAGAGACTTGTGTTTTTGAAGGCTTTCACAGCCCGGATCCGATGGTTGTTGTGGGTTTTTCGGGCTGTTTGGCCGTGTTCTGGAGGTTTTTCTTCCTAACATTTTGCCAGTCTCTGTGGCCGGCATCTTCAGAGGACAGGAGCTAGAATTCTGTCTGTGTTCCCTCTGTGTTCAGAACACAGACGGGATTCTAGCTCCTGTCCTCTGAAGATGCCAGACACAGAGACTGGCAAAACGTTAGGAAGAAAAACCTCCAGAACATGGCCAAACAGCCCGAAAAACCCACAACAACCAAAAGAGAGTTGCTTTGATTCAACAAAGAAGATTCATCAGCTGTCATGGGCTTTCATGCACTGGTGTGGATTTACTGTACTGGAACCTACACACATTAGGGTGATGTGTATGTGTATAGCTTTGCTCTTTCCCACCCACCCCCATTGCAGTGATTAGGAAAGTATGCAGAGGTCCCGCTGCTAGATCAAAGACAGCAAAATCTTTATAATTCTAGTCACCTCTTTTTTGATGGCTAGAATCCAGGCCATTAGTCAGGACCTCCTAACCCGCACCATGCACTTGAGAAACATTGTTAAAAGTGACTGTGTCAATTGTGAGATCTTCTGGATCAGAGTTAAGTGAATTGTGCATTCATAATAGGATCTTGTGCCAAGAGGGCAGGAAAAAGAAGACCCTTCTCACTCTGTCAGCTGTATCAGACACTCTGTCAGCAAAGTCAGGCAGGGATTTGAGTCAAGAGGCTAAAACAACAAATGAAATAGAGGCCAGACACTCAGCACAAAGCTAAAGGGACAGTGGTAGTGTTGCTGATCTATAGGTTTTCCACACTCTTCCTTCTGGACATGCTGTAGCACAAGCTGAGGCCAAACAAGTGTTAAATGTTTTTCTCAGCATGGAAAATACATTTTCCCAAGTGTTGTCATGGTGCAAGAAACACTAGTCTTAAGGAAAGAGTGTGTGAAAACACACTCCTCTCTTGACAGGGGTGTCAACTTTCTTCCATCCATATTCTGCTACTTCAAAGAACTTAGAAATTCATTTTACATAGACAATAAGTCTGTGAGATGGACTGGCTAAGAGTCCATCTCACAGTCTTAGGATCACCTACAGCAGCAGGCGACTGATCAGTCCACAATGGAATGTGTTACTTATCTAAACCAAGCGAAAAACATACCATGGGGAAATAATAGTTTTAAGGACTGAGAAGCTCTTTTTGTACTTCTCTATTGCCCTCTGCTGGTGAAAGTAAACACTTATGTGTGTATTAAATGCTGCTCCAATTAGCACAACCCAAGGCCTTTCCAGATGTTGGGCTCCTAATGCCACCAACCAAAAGGCACATTCAGATGTTCCATATTTTCCCCCCAATTGATTTTTCATGGTAAGAATTAAGATACAATAAATGCTGCTAAAGCACAGAAAGAGTGCAAGTGGGAAAAGGCAATACCTGCACCTCCCTCTCAACAGGATTCTGGTTTATTTAAATCCCAAACTAAATTTTAATCTGATTTATCTGTGCCTTCTTTAAATTTTTTTAATATGAGAAAAGAGGTGAAAGAATGAAAATTATAGGAAAGCGTTAGGAGCCTTGGCAGAGTAGTTAAATGGTGGTATTGCAGCAAAAACTTTGCTTATGACCTGGGTTCAATCCCAGGTAATCAGCTCAAAGTTCACTCAGCCTTCCATCCTTCTGAGGTTGATAAACTGAGTACCCAGCTTGCTGGGGGGTGAGCAATGTGTAGCCTCCATAATTAAATTGTGAACCATCCAGAAAGTGCTTTCAGCGTAATGGGGCTTTTGCTTTGCTTTGTTTTGCTTTACAGGAAGGACAGATTTATAGTAATTTTTTTTAAAAGGCGAGAGTGCATTCATGATAGATAATGGCACTTGGGGAAAGACCAAGACACAGTGCCATCAAACTGTAGCCAAAACAATTTAGCCACAGATATTATGAAGCATTGTCTATTGTTACAAAGTTTATAGCAATGAAACTGTTGTCCCAATGGATGTGTTGGGTTTTCTTTAGAAATGCTGAAAATCTACTGGGGAGATTTTAAAATAATTTAAATTTAACATTACAGCAAATTGGATTAGATTACCTGCTTTTTCATACGTGTATAGGCCTGCATGCCTTTGCATGAGATCATATTGAGATTAAATATTTGTAGGTTCTGTGCAGTGTAAAATAAGAAGGAAAAAATTAAGCAGAAAACCCTGTCATAGCCTGGGTGTAGACTTGATGGATTATTCTTGCCCAGTGTCTTTAATCTTTGCTTTTTAAAAACATCAGCTGAATTTCTGTTCATGCAACTATGCCGTGTAATGCTGATGATGTCATAAGCCACAGTAATTTTTCAGAAACAAAATGCTTCTGATCCCTACCACCAAAAGTCTGAAGGCTCTCATGGAATTGCCTTTGTTGTAAGGGAGCCATTGGGGGCTTCAGGATGGGGGAAAGTCCTTCATTTCCAGAAACTCATTGCAGCTGATGACATTGACTGCCTTATGCAGTGTAGCTGTGTGCAAAGGATTTCAGCCACTAGTTTTTGTATTAATGCTGCAAATTTTATTTACTTGACTGAGAATATTTTTTTTAAAAAAATTGAATACTACTTCTTTCTAAGTAATACACTGTAAGAGTCTTAACTGTAAAAGTTTTTTTATCATGAAAACTTTTTATAGTGCAATACTATATGTATCTACCCAGAAGGAAATCCCATTAAATTCGGTGGAATTTTTTCTCAATGAGTTTTTAACTATAGCAAAATTCTCATCTTTGTTTTCAGCCAGCTTTAGTATTGTCTTAACCTTGCATTCTGTCCATTTCTTAAAGTGCATTTATTTCTTATAGTGTCATAAAAAGCAAACCAGAAGTCCTCATACCTGTAATCTCTGGTGCTAAATCATGTGCAAGAATTGCAACCTCCAATAAATAATCAAAACATCTTTTCCTTGGTGGCTGCACTAAGTCTTGAGGTTATGTGGCGTTGTGGCCATTCTGTCTGCAGGACTTTAACAGTTGTAATCCAAAGAAATAATCTGCTCCATGCTCTGAATTTTGAAATACTTGTGTTGCCCTGAATGTATGCTTCCATTCCAGTTGATAGTTTGCCTGAAAGAATGTCAAGAGCCTGTCTGGAAATCATCCTTGTCTTTGAGGGTCTATCCTGAGCTTAACATTGAGGCCTCCAGACATGATGGTGTAAGGTAAAGGTAAAGGTTCCCCTTGACATTTAGTCCAGTCATGTCTGACTCTAGGGGGCGGTGCTCATCCCCGTTTCCAAGCCATAGAGCCAGCGTGTTGTCCGAAGACAGTTTCCGTGGTCACGTGGCCAGCGCGACTAGACACGGAACGCCGTTACCTTCCCACCAAGGTGGTACCTATTTATCTACTTGCATTTGCATGCTTTCGAACTGCTAGGTTGGCAGGAGCATGATGGTGTACAGAAGTTAAAAATGTGTACTCAACATATACATGCTAAAACATGCACACAGTGGTCTAAATAAATTGCTCCATAAATGCTGTTTCCCTACATATCTACATGCAGTTATTGTTAGTTTCATTGTTATGTGTGATCATGTGCATGCACACACATTATATAAAATGCTTTTAAGTGTTCTAGGCACTATACAAAGATTAGAAAAATAATATAATCTCTGGTTTACAGTTAAATATGTTGTTGTTTTTTTCTTTTCCTGCTGCCTTCCACCTTTTCCAGCTTTTTCTTTGTTTTGTTTTTTCCCCAGAAAATCCTGCCTTCTCATGATGTGCCCAAAGTAAGACAGCCTCAGTTTCAACATTGTTGCCTCCAGAGATAGTTGAGGCCTGATTTGGTCTAGGACCCATTTGTTTGTCGTTCTGGCAGTCCAGGGTATTTGCAAAGCTATTCTCCAGCACCTCATTTCAAATGAATCATTTTTCCCCTGTCCAGCTTTCACACCCATACACAGTGATCAGGAATACAATAGTGTGGATGATCCTGGTCTTGGTCTCCAGTGACATATTCTTACACTTGATGATCTTTTCTAATTCCTTCCAAGTCTCAGTCTTCTTTTGAGCAGTCTCTGTTTGGACTGATGGTTGAACCAAGGTATACAAAATAGCTATTTTAATTTTCTTAATTGTCAACTCTAAAGTTGTGTAGTTCTTCTGTAGTCATTATTTTTGTCTTCTTAATGCTCAACTGAAATTCTGCTTTGGAACTTTCTTTTTTCAGCTTCACTAAAAGTCATTTCATAGATTCTCAGTGAATAGAGTGATGGACTAGGACTCTGGATAAGAGGGTTCAAATCTCCATTTGGCCATGGAAACTCATGGGGGGGAATGGAACTGGTAAAACCACTCCTTAAATATTTCACTTACCTTGAAAGCCCTCTTAGGGTCACTGTAAGTCAGTTCCGACTTGACAGCACAGAACACACACAGAGACATAAAAGTCATTTCAAGTCATTGCTGTTTAATATACATGACGCAAAAAGGGAAAGGGGGATGTGATGGAAATGAAAACAAGTGAATTTATGCATTAATGTAATTAATGTTACATAGATTTGATTCACAATCATGTGCTCAGTTGTTATTGATTTTAAATTATATAGTATTTTTTAAAAAAGTTAGAATAAATGTTGCTGATATACTCAATGGGATATCTGCTGTTTGTCAGACTTACCTGCAGGTGGTGCTGTCTGCCTAGGTTTAAAATACTGTACTGATTACTGTAGTCCCGCAAAAAAGGTGACAGATAGAAGGCCTATGTAAACATTTTTTAAAAATTAAAGTATCACACACAACACAGATAAATAACAGAGATATATAAATTTCAAAAAACACTGGCAAGGATCTGTCAGTTTACTAATTTTGCTTAATTGCACACATTTCACAGGAACATAAATACGCCAAGCCAGTTTCAGGTTGATTGGCCATACCAATAACCTATAAGATGTATCTCTATTCAGGAATTTAGACTGTTTTCAGCCTGCATATGGGGTAAGTACTAATGGCTGTGTGGTCCTGCTTGTGTGGTCCTATTATTTATTTAACATGTTTTTATCCCTGCCTCAAGCCTGAGAGGTAGGTTAGGCTGACAGGGAGAGAAATGTACCTCACAGAACCGCATGGTGAGCATCATGCCTGAGTGGGGATCCAAGCCCAAGTCTCCTCATTTCAGTTACCAAATCTCCTCCTCATTCCAGGGCCAGACCAAGACCTTGCTCTGCTTGAGGCAAAGGACAAGATAGCTTCTCTCCTCCTCCTCCACCACCACCACCACCGTGATTCTACACACAGGATCCAATTGGGTCTGACAGTTGAACGTTGCTTCAGTGTGGATGCTAGGCCAGCACCCACCACTGCCCCAAGAACAGCACGGTTATTCATAGGAAAGGAGGAGGACAGGCTGGGTAGTGCACACAGCTGTTGCCTCCAAGAGAAGGGAAAGGTTGTTGGGGGGGGGGGGGCCTCAGGAGGAAAGGCCAAGAGGCTGCTGCTTCCACCCGCGTTATCTACTGCTTGAGGTGGTTAATGGTAGTTCTAGCCCTTCCTCCATTTTCCTCTCAGGAGCCACAGGGAAACTGTTTCACCTGCAGTAGCAGAACAACAACTGACACAGCACAAATTTTAAAAGGCCCAAAATCAGGATTAAGTGATAACATTAAATTTCATCTCGGGCTGCCATCTTGTGAGAGGTAAGATCATTATGGATCCACACTCATTTCTTTTTTTAGCAGATGTATAATTTGAAAGAGGATCAAGCTCAGGAGTGTACAGAGCGCTGGAAGACTGAATGTGACAAAATCACTTTTCTACACATCTAGAGCAATGTTTGAGATAGGAAAAAACCAAAAACTGATTTATTTATTTTTTAAGGTGCTGAGTGAAGATTTAGCTATATACAGATAACACATGACTGAATATTTTATGCAAAATATCAGTCCAAAACATTGGGTATAGCTGTGATGGTACAAAATTTCATTTTGCATTTTAAACCAGGGATGGTATAACTGTCGATGGAAGATGGCAGAAAGTACAACATGCTCTGCAACAGAAAACTACTGGCTCTCATTGAGTGGTCCATCTGCAGCAGCAGGCACACTTCATTTCTGACTATGGGTTGTATCTGTGCCTGCTACCCTTTGGACTTAATGTGAAGATAAGCATGCTGAATTTGTTGTAAACACATCAGATTTCAAACTTCTGATGAGTTGAGGGGGGAGGCATTTTTTTCTGAGGGAGAATGTTGGACCCAGACTTTTTTTAAGGGGAGTAAACTTCCATTTTATTTCCTCCCTTACATATCAGTCCTATGTTTTGGCCAATGGTCTGTGATGTGAAGTCTCCTGGAAATCCCAATTGACTTTCCTTAGACATTTACAAGTACCCTAATGGGAACTTCCCATATAGATAGTTTTATCTATATCACCTTTCCCCACCCCTGCATCCTACAATGTTCTCAGGCTTCAGCTCCCAAAGATTTCCAGCTAGTTAGCTGAAGCAACCTGCAAGTTGGAACCCAGCATATCTGGGTTACTCCCCCCACCCACACATATACACAATTTGAAGAAGGCTGGTCAATACCATCCCACCCAAAAAAAAGGCACATGTTAATACTAGGAAACAAGAGGAGATTGAGAAACCCTTGTGACAAGTGGGAAAAGGTAAGGCAGAAGTAGGAAAAAAGGATCCTTTCTTTGCCCCCAACCTCTCTCCTCTCCAACACACACTTGTACTTTTGTCTGTTTAGTCCTTTGATAGTTGTTTCCCTGGAGGCAGTTATGGAAGAGGCCAAAACATAATGCCAGCTTCCCCCAACCTTTCCTTTCAGTCACTTACTTGGCTGTATTTTTAAAAAATTCTATCTTAACCTTCCATACAAATATTTTCAGGGTGGCTTATGAAATGCTGTTTGGGAATGATACCTGTAACTTGTACACCTATGGTGAAATATTGTTTATCTGATTTCTTCCATACAATAGTTTTAAACATATTATTCTGTGCATCTTTACCATCTTTACCCAGTTGCCAAGATGTTGTCAAAACATCTGTAAGTGGTTGACAGTGAGCAGCTGCAACCTTGGCTTGCTTTGTCTGTCTGAGGATTGCCCTACGTAATGCTCTGTTGTCGTAGCTAAGTGACAAAGCTATTCACATACGGATTTGTGATAAGATTCCAGCACATTTAAGTAGAGCCTCCCAGGTTGGCAGTGAACAGTTAACTACTGTTTGCAAACAAAAAACTCTAAATTGGCTTTGCACCCACCTTAAAGCAATTTGGTCCAGTACTAGGGCCACACAGAGAGACAGAGCAACCCTTCCCAGATCCCCCATAGAGATCAAAGGGCTGGCTCAGCCAAAGGATCGCCTGGAAAGACTTAGGATGGAGTGTGGTGGGTGAGGAGTGCCCATCCCTAAGAAGCAGAGATGCAGCAAAGCGGCATTGTGGAAGTCTTTCCTCCGCCAGGGGCTGTCCGAAGCCATTTCCTATACTTTGGGTTCAGCTGTACCACACAAATGCAAGTGCGTAGGAAGTATCCTGGGAAAAGGCAAATTCTGCTTCTCCCATACTTAGTGAAAGAAACTGGCTATGTGATCCCTGTGAACAAGTTGGGCTGGGGCTGAAAGCAGCACAGGAAGACAAACCTCTTACAAGACGACTAAGAAACAGGAGTCCTGAATCTAGTAGTCCAAGGTTTGAGAGAGAGAGAGAGAGAGAGAGAGAGAGAGAGTGGCCCTCAAGATGTTACTGAGCTTGATCCAGCCCTGCCATTCGAAAGAATCTCCTTGGGCAGTATATGTTGGGGAGTGGCAGTAATAATTTTTCCTCCACTTAACTTGCTTCCCACCCACTTCCAACACTTCCCTCTGTTGGGAGTACAGAGCTGTGCCATGTCACACAGCCTGTCCTGCACCCACGAACCTAGTCTATAGCCTTCTAAAGCACTAGACTCTAAAGGACACACTGCCATGTCACCAGAGTTAAATTAGAATTCAAGTGCCCAACTAGTTCATTTATCTGGATGGAATTGGGGGTGGTGCTCTTGTCTTTTGATGAGGCAGCAAAACATTTTGGATTGACCCAGCCAATCAGCACTGAGCAGCTTAGTTAATAGTGAGGGATGATGGGAGTAGCTATTCAAAACCATCTGAAAGGCCACACACTCTCCTTCCCTCCAGTATGTCAACCTTCTAAAGGAGGAATTTTGCACACAAGTTCATATTCATGCTTTGTAATTCTTCCGTTGCCTTTCTTCTCCTTCCTCTGCATACATGTTGTGGATTGCAAGCTCATTGGAGCAGGGACCTTATATCTGTCCTCTTTCCTCCTCCACATTTAGTATCCATAACCAGATCTCGACTCTGTGCTCCATGACTTATGCACACAGGTGCCAGGAGGACTCCACTGAGGAAATTTCTGGCAACCTAAGAAACCACCTGTTCATAAAACCTCGTCTATTGTCTGTGACACGGACAGTTCACCATGCTAACATATAGGTGCCACCGAAGCTCTGGCACCCCAAAATGTTGAATAATATCCACCTCTCATCTCACAGTCCAAGAAGCAATCCAAAGGCCTACAAGTCTCAATGTGAAACAATCTTTAATTCATTTGGAATTTGACACCTATGTTGGATGTAGTTGTGTTCAAGACAGGTAAGCAGTAATCTCTGTTCTAAATTATTGATTTTCAGCACCAAGTTCTCTCTCTTATTCAGTAACTCAGCTAGAAAAATGGAATCTGGGAAGATGCATTAATTTTCTTTTTGCTTGTTTTCGTCTTTATCATTCTCCTCTGTTGTAAATCTTCGGAGGATACCCCATTCATCTCATTAGCTTTTATTTCCAAATAAGAATGCATACAAACACTGTGTGCTACTCTTTCTTTCCCCCACCCCACTCCCCAAACCCTTTTTGGTGTTAATTATGCTTTTCATGTGAATCCAATAATCTTCTTGGCAAGCAGTGATGTGGGGGTGGGGTTTGCACATTAAAGGATCCACAGAACTTGCCAAGACGGGTGAGATTTATGGAAAGCATGAACATGCTTTTTGCATGTTGCAACAACCCCCTTGTTTGGGGACTGACTGAGAACTGAGATATAGTGGGCATCTTTCGTTCTTTTTCTCCTGTGGGCATGCTCAGTGCGAAGTCTCACCCAGCAATGGCAGAGAAAACAATTGTTCTTGTATTTCCAGACAAGCACCAGGGCAAAATCCAGTCCCTCACTTGCTGCTTGGCCCAACCAGGCATGTCAGCTGCCGATCAGTGACTGATTGATGGCCTCAGTTGGGCCTGCTGAAGGAGAGGCAGGTACCAACCAACAAGCTGGATGAGTCACCATGACAGAGAGATGTGTCTCTCTCCCTGTCGTCCCCCCCCCCACCTCCATCCTGCTTCTGAAACTACTTTGAGAAAAATTGTGATCACCAGTGTCTCTGGAATGGATTCTATTTCTTCCGAGCCCCCCTCCCCACACCCTCACTTGGCTGCAGTATGAGGTGTTCCCATGATAGCCGTCTGGCAGACTGGAGCGCTGCTGAGGAAGTCAGCTGGTTTGTGGGTGAGGCACCCCAGTGAGTCTGGCTTGCGAGCTAGCGCTTCCAACTTTTCAGTGCAGACAGGGAGTGGTGAGTAAGGAACTCCGGAGTGAAACACTGGGGGGTGAGGTGTGTGCGTGTGGAGGAGGAAGATATGTTCTCTCCCTTCCAGGACAAAGCCACCCACTGTGTGGGCCCTGAGGACATGTCTGCGTGTATAATTGCATGCCTGCATATTTACGTGTGTGCTCAGAGAGGTGCACACACATCTATCCACTTCAGCCTGTGAGAGGCAGACATTCAGAGTGCATCTTTCGTGCCGCTACAACAATATGCAACATACAACAATACTTTCCACAGTGTTGTTCTCTGGGGTAATTCCACAGAAGAAATTACAATGTTCACATACATTGTTTTGAGTAAAACAGCACTAACAACGCTGTGCTTTTACGTTGGTCTCCTCTTTGAGGGCAGTGTCTTCTATTTTACCTTCCTTTAATTTTATTTTCTTGCCAACTTTGTCCTACCAAATTTATTAAGAAGGTGTGATAGTTTGCAGGAAACTATCAAGATGATGTGCCACAACACTCTAGTCCCTTTGCCCTCCGTCAACAACAGGAGAATAATAATATTTGCTTCAGCATTTTAATACTTCCATTTGTATACATTCTTTCTGTTGCTACATGGCATTAAAAATTGTCCAGATGCCTGCTAAGCTTCTTCCTTACAAGCAGGTGAGTAAAGGGGGTGGGTGGGTTCAGAGCTATTCATGGCCCTAATTAGCAGCCACTTTTCTTCAGAATGAGGGAAATAGGAATGTTTCCCCCCAAGCTAACTGGGCCCCAGGAATGAATTGGAGGCAAACAAGCCAGGGGATAAAGGGGTAGGCGGGTGTTTTCCTGCCTCAGTTGGCAACTGTTTCCCTAATAAAAAGAGAAACACACTTGAGGAGGGGGCTGAAGACCCTAATTAGGAGGAAGGGGATTAGAATAGTGAAAAGGGGGCTTCTTTCTCTCTCTGGCATGTATACAGGATCCCTGAGTTAATAGAAAGAAAGAGCTTTTGGGGAGTGCATGGAGGCAGCATGGGAGGGTACAGTTCCCATCACAGATATAGTTCAACTGCCACCACCACTTAGAGAGAAGATGGTCTAATTTAGCAATTGTCGGAGGAGGCAGTACTCCTTTTGATCATCAAATATCAATACACTTGTGCCACAACCTTAGTCACTCTGAATTGGTGGTTTGGGTGATATTGATGGTTTGGGACCCTTCAGAACAGTAATATATGCATTTGGGGTCTTGGAAAATATTGCATGATGTCTTCTGGTTGCAGAATGGAGGCCTTGGGATTTAGGCTGCTTCTACACTGGAGCCAGAAATCATGCAGGATGTGAGGAAAGGTAACTGTGCAAGCAGTTCCATCATTTTGTGAGGTATCCTTCTCACATGGTGACATAAACTGGTTGTGAAATTGTTCACATAACCAGTTACAGATTTCTTGACAGACACCCTGCTAAAGGGGAGAACCCATGTGTACAATTGCATTGCTACATATAGTTTCTCCAGTCTGGATTCTAGTCTACATGTTTAAGTGCACATATTCGTCAGGAAGCGGTCTCTGTGGCCATTCAGGTGACTTGAGCTTTCACCTTCCCACCCACACCAACTGTGTCATACTCACCAGCGAGCACAGAAAATAGTGGAATGAACAGAGAGACAAATGCAATATTCATCTTAGTATCAAAAGTCCACTGCAATTCCGTTTGCAGCTTCCAGTGGAAAAACAGTGATTTGTTAGTGCTAGAAGCCACTTATTTAGAAGCAGTCTTCAGAAAGCAAGAGAATAGCAGAATGCAACGAATCCAAAAGGGTCAACTGTGATCGCAGAACATGTTTGTTAATACAACTATTACTTACGTCCATTAGAATAGCTGTGTTAGTCTGTTGTAGCAAAAAGAATGGAGAATCTTGTGATATCTTGAAGATTTTATTTATCATAAGATGAGCTGTATTCCACAAAGGTTTGTGTCATAATAAAATTTGTTAGTCTTTCACAACACTATTAATTGTTATAGCTGGCAATTGTTCTAACAGCTCTTGGAGTCTTTAAAACAAGACATTTTTCATTCACAGATATTTGCACTCCTGACAACACATGTCTAACTTATTTGGATCAAGAAATACAATGAACCTTATTCTTGTTATTTCTTTCTTGCTGTACTAGACATTGTCATGTCTACTTTTACTCTGGATGTGGCAGCTCTAAACAATGTTACGTTGCCATCCAAAACCCATATCCCACATTCTTCAGCCAATAAGGTATTTTCCTTACTTTTTCCCCTCCCCATTTATTGTATACTGAATGACCTATACTTTTTATTTTACATCATGTCACTGATGTATTTCAACTTTCTTCATTTCACATTTTTAAAATTATCTTTTGGTCTATCTTTATTCATTCATTGGTTTTTGTCCTTCTCCATTGGCCATCCTCTCATTCCAGGACATTCTTAATATCCTGCAATGAATCCATATATCAAGCACTTTTTCATAACTGCCAATGTTAAAGTCTATCTTTTGATGTCAAACAATAGGCCAAGAAGGACAAGGGCCCTTCCTCATTCTAAACAGACAGTTATCCAGATGGAGTGGAAATTAAATCTCACTTCAACACTGACAATGGAATAGCATCCTCCGTCACACCTGAAGCAAGGGCCCAAGAAAACTGTGTGTCATTCAGAGCTCTGTTCTCCAAAATGAGGGAACAGCTGGAGAATACACAAGGAGTATCTGGATGATTACAACCATTGCCTTGTAGTATCTGCTGCCTGAAGCAATTGCCTCATTCTTTCTAACAGTAGGGCTGTCTATGGCTGCAAACCTGTATTATCCACGTCAAAGTAATTAATAATATATTAGGCAGAAGATGGGTATGGAGCTACCTTCTTTGTCTTCTGCTGTCTAGAAGTGGGCTGACTTGATGCCTGTAAGGCTCTTCAATTATTTCATGAAGATCCAGGATGTTCTAAGGACTTATTGCTAATCTTAGTGTGGGTCAGTAACCGTTGCAGACTTTTGCTTACTTGAGCAAAACCTCTTGAACGGTGGTTTTAAAAGCACATGTTTTTCTTCATGCCCTTAAGAGTGGGTTTCTTTTCTATGTGGACTACCAATAGATGCCATTCTGAACCTAGGAATAAAAACTTATGCTTTTAACATTTCAACATTGTGTCAACTGCCATGACTCAACTTCCAGATAACTTCACCAGGATGACTGAGAATCTTCACAGATATATTTCAACATTATGCTCTTTGTACATTCTGAATAAGACTGATTGCTGCAAACTGTGCCTTTTCCACTTTGGGAAAGTTTCTGGAGTGTTGGGACAACAACTGAAGGAAAGACAGAGCTGAGGAAGTGACTAATTTGCCAGTGTCCTGAAGTGGCTGTCTTATTAAACCACTTAACATTTTGGCAAAAGGCTTGCTTTCGGTCCATTCCCAGCAATCACACATGCTGGAAATGGATCAAACCAGAGCAATCCTTTGTTGTTGTTTAGTCGTTAAGTCATGTCCGACTCTTCGTGACCCCATGGACCAGAGCACGCCAGGCCCTCCTGTCTTCCACTGCCTCCCGGAGTTGGGTCAGATTCATGTTGGTAGCTTCAATGACACTGTCCAACCATCTTGTACTCTGTCGTCCCCTTCTCCTCTTGCCTTCACACTTTCCCAACATCAGGGTCTTTTCCAGGGAGTCTTCTCTTCTCATGAGATGGCCAAAGTATTGGAGCCTCAGCTTCAGGATCTGTCCTTCCAGTGAGCACTTTGATTTCCTTCAAAATGGATAGGTTTGTTCTCTTTGCAGTCCAGGGGACTCTCAAGAGTCTCCTCCAGCACCACAGTTCAAAAGCATCAATTCTTAACTAGTCATAAGTAATATAGCTGCTTGGTATTAATAGGTTTTTAGGTGGCAATAAACATATTTTAATACTTACAAAGTTACTTTTCTCAGTATTAATACCTAGTTTTAAGTAATACCTAGCTTCTTTTAAAGGGCATTTTAAGAGGCATTTCAACAGAATATTTTCAGGCTTATGTCATTGTCTTATCAATCTTAAGTATTCAGAAAAGTATTTGGTGTTGCCTTTTCTGTTCTTACAAATGCTAATACATTTTTTCAATATTTTTAAAATTCATATCATTTGGTCAGACTTCACATTCTAGCCCTTAACTGCTTGTGCTACAAGATATTTCTTCCATATGATCCAAGCAATCAAAGGGAAAGATGAAGCAAGGGTAGGCATGCCAAGATAAAATAAAGATAAGATGGAAATAATATATTGGCAACTTATATTGAAGAGATGAAAAATGAGAGATAATTTTGAAGAAGAATGTAATGAGGAACCTGCAATTTTAGAAAGTGAAGTAAAAGCCATTCTCAAAGCATTTGGAAGAAATAAATCACCAGGAATAGATTGGAATGCCCATAGAACTACATCAAGCTACAGAGATTAAATCTATTAAAACCCTAGGAAGAATATGCCAACAAATATGTGTACCAGTTCAAACCAAGCCTGAACTATTTCTAGAAGTGAAAATAACTAAACTGAAGCTATTGTATTTTGGGCATATCAAGAGAATACATGGCTGGAAAAGACAATAATGTTGGCAAGAGTTGAAGACCTAAGGGAGATTAGAGAAGACCAAACATGAGATGGATTGCCTCAATAAAGGAAACCACAGCCTTTAGTTTCCAAGACCTGAACAGGGTTGATGGTTCTGCAAGCCTGTAAAATTTTGCCAGCAGAACATCTGTTCCAGTGGCGGGTTCCATTGGCTTATCTGACGTTTTCTGGCATAGTAAATCCTAAGCCTAAGGTTGGGGAACATGTAGCCCTTCAGATGTTGCTGAAGTGCAACCACTAGGATCCCCCATGAACAGCCATATTGGTTATGGCCAATGGAGACTGCAATTCAGCAACAACTGCAGGACCCCACGTTCCCTATCCCTGTAATAGTCCTTTATACAGCAGATGATTAGTACAGGATTGCACATTAAGATCCTGAAATTCCAAAAGGCAAGTTTTTGAATTTGTGTTGTACAAATCCCAAACATCTCTGAACGAAAACAAGGAAGGTATACTATTTCAATATTTTTCTCCATCCCATACGGAAATTAAAATGAATTTTGAAACTTCAGACTCTCATGTGGGATGGGATTCCATTTTTGGCTGTACTCTAGCTCAGACATGCTCAAGAGACTTATACTGCGTAGAGAGCTTCCAGATGTGGGGTTATAGAAGGAGCCTTGAAGAAATGAAGTATTCAATAATAACAGTGAGAGCTCATTCAGGAGAAATATTGGAGACGTGCTCCCCTGCCTAACTGTCATGAATTCATCACATTTGCACTGCTCAAAGGCAACATATTTTTTAGTCTTGTTTTTTGCCAGGACACACAAAAGGTAAATGTTCTTTAAGTTGCAGATCTATAGCGAATGCAAATCTTACAGGGAGGATTTGGGAAAACATGTTTGCAAATGTTTCTTTGATTTAAACATTGAACTTCACAGCAAAAGCAATTTAAAAGATTTTTTATTTGCTTACACAAGACAGTCAAACTCTTATTTTATACAATGCATTTTGTATAATGTAAGCAATTATTATAGCACTTTTTTGCCATTTTTCATTCCCATGTGGAAGACACATGGGGCCCATTGATCAATCCATTTAACAAGAACATGTGCTTAAGGACTGGTCCAAGCTGGTGGTAAAGACTGAATGGACCCATTTGGAATATTGCAACTGGCTGTAATCCTCAAAATTAGTTCTGTCACCATATTTCAGCCTTGATATATTTGTAGTATTTCCAGATGAAGAACACAAAGGTGCAAATATAGATAGAACTGAATTCATTCCAATCTTCATGCCAATAAATACTTCCTAAGCAAATTCAGAATAATCTTCATGTCATGTCTACAACCATAAATTTCAGGGGGGAAAACTTTTGAGGCACCCTGGAGACTGTTTTCTAGTAGCATGAACTTCTGTAGGCTAGCTGGTTATCAGCTGTTCTGAAATACTCGCTACCAGAGATTTATGGTTAAGGGGCCCTTTTTTGATAAGAGATTGGAGATTTAATAAATAGCAGTAAAATGAAGGACCCATTCCTGTTGAAGTAAGTTCTTCCTATATGATGGAGGGAACCTCTGGTTGCAGAAGAGGCACCTAGGGGCAAATCTGTGTTCAGTGGCCTCCAGCAATTCTCCCCTGCCAGTATTCCACTAATCCATGTAGCCAAGACTGGGATTCCCACCCCTCCCCATGATGAGAATAACCACAATGATGAGAATAACCATAATGGTTATTTCACCTTTTTCAAATGTTCAAATATTTTTCAGCAAGAAGAGAAATATAGCAAAAATAAAGTACTGCGATACTATTAAGGCTAACAAATTTATTTCATTGTGACCTGTGGATACATTCCACCTCTTCACCCATCCACAAACTCACAAAGTAGCCACAAAAGCTCACTTTGAAATAAATTGTTTAGTCTTACAGATGCCACAGTATTTTCAATTTTGTTGTTGCTGAAACAGATTAACACAGCTACCTCTCTGCCAAATATTTTTCAAGTGTGCTTTTAAGAGATTTCTAAGCAAATAGCCATATTACATGCCAGTTGCATGTTAAACTGTTACAGGGGGGAAAGCGAGTCTTTGGTACCAGAGGGAATTACACGTTTTATTATGGTTTGAGTTTTTCTGGACTGCAGCCTACATCATCATGGCTCCTTCTCCCTTCTAGCCTCAAAATATTATTGGCCAAAAGAGTCTCATGAGCCGATTCTATAACACAGTCATGTGTAAGAAAGAGAATACTGTAGTTGCTATTTATCTTGGGTGGAGGATAATTCTGGCCACTATCTAGACAGATAACAAGGTAAGTTTTCTATTGTTTTCCATCTGTTAAAACTGATAAAATAAAATAAAATAAGTCCTGCAGGAATTGAGGTGGTATTCCAGCCGGATCTGGGGCAGATTTCTAGGGAATGGGCCTGGAATGTCCCTCAAGGGTCATTCTTGGGCACAAGTTAGGAGTGACACAATGAAAAGCAAGGGGTGTCTGAAAGTGCAGATTCCAAATACTGAAAACGAAACTGCCAGTTTCATGTGGTCTTTGTGTGTGCTGCCATGCACATTAATCATACTTTTTCTTTCAAACGTTTGACTGTACAGTTATCAAACTTATCTAAAAGTAACTGGACTTATTCATATCTTGACCACAGTGTTTGATATTTCCTGCCTTAGCAGGGGCTAGATTCAATGATCCATGGGATCCCTTCCAGCTCTACAGTTCTATGATTCTATTAAAGCCCTGCGCAATATTGAGTACATGAAAAGCTCTGGTTCGACAGTTAACTCTAATTAAGAGCAGTATTCACAGTTTGTATTAGAATCTTCACAGCCCTCCATGAACAGTGCCTTAGTATAATGGCCACACCCTGTCTCTTATCAGTATTATCTTCATATTGGGCTCAGAGACTGTCTTGTTCTAAGCCACTTACAATGCAGTCCTAAATTTCTTTAAGGAGAACACCTACA
Organism: Intellagama lesueurii; assembly: GCA_037013535.1. Classification (NCBI taxonomy): domain Eukaryota; kingdom Metazoa; phylum Chordata; class Lepidosauria; order Squamata; family Agamidae; genus Intellagama; species Intellagama lesueurii. The sequence continues at coordinate 180,592,407 of JBAJHW010000004.1, forward strand.
AACTGAATAGGACTTTTTTCCAAATAAACGTGTAGTCGTCAGGCTCCAGCAAGTCCAAATTTGTAGCAGATTTAATATTTGGACCAGCTCAGATTTGCACAGAATAAGGTTTTGTTTGTTTACTAAACAGGCACATCCCGTTCTGTTCTATATATTTATTCCATGCATACTTTGTATACGCCTTCAAGTCGCTTCCTATTTATGTCGACGATATAAATCAGACTCTTTGAAGGCATATAGCAAGTAATTTACATGGAATTGCAACCAAACCAGTACTCTGAATTTGTTCTTTACAAAATATACACAATGTATAATAAGCTCTGTAGTAAATAGTTTTCAGATCTTGCAGACAATTTTGTTTAATACTAAAAAGATCACAATTCACGATCACTGATCGGGGTAATAAGATTTCTCCTGCCATCTGTCCTATTTGAAGCCTAGCTTTTTATTTAATATGCAAACAGAGAACGGTATATTACGGTGAAGCCATCCCCACTCTTATGCTTGACGATGTCGCTCTGTCCCAACGAGCTTCCAAAAAACAGCATCGCATCCGGATCGCTATCTCTGGTCTCTTCCACTGGTTTCTCCTCTGAGGGAATCGATAGCTCGATGCTCTTGCACCGCCTTTCCGCCCCTTTGCGACGAGGACGAGGGTCGATTGTTCGGTGCTCTTCTTTAGGGTTGTTCATCGGTTCGCTCGATGATTAACTAAGTTCCTGTGTCGCTCCTCGCGCAGGCGTAGAAGTGCCCCGGAGAGGAAGGGAGTTTGTTTCAATTAGTATTGATTCGTTGTCACCGGGACCGAGAAGCTGACCTTCAGGTCTTTGGGCTTCAGGTAACCAGCAGGGATGACTAGGAGGGGAAGCCGGATGAGGCTGCTTTTCGTTGGGTCAGAAAAGGGCTCGGACGTCACCAGGTGTTCACCATACGGCAGGGGCTGGATTTGCCACATGATCTGAAACATTTTGAAATAAGGAGTTTTGAGTTTCTAAAGCAGAGTGCTTAATGCCATGCTCCTGTTGCGCGAAACGTCCAGAATTTATAGTTATCTTTCTTTAAAGCAGCCTTGAGTTCTGGGCTTTTATAAGCACGACCATTGCTTTTCAGCTTTTGGATGTAGATCTGAGGTTGACATTCTTTGGCAGAAGCACAGGTTGATTGGAAGTGAACGTTGTTTTATGCCAACCCCTATAAAGAGATTGGTCTGGTTTTGCCCCAAGGCTGTGTTAAATCTATTGTTAAATTCAGAGGTTTCTGCTTCTATGAGTTACTGTATTTGGTTGATCCTATGTGTATGGGAGCCATTAGCTCTGCACTTCTGTGTTGAGGGGTGAGTGAAGACTGCTTTTTTGTTATTCTGTTTTTCCCCCCCTAGATCTTCACCATGGAGTTCCAAGCAGTAGTGATGGCAGTTGGTGGTGGATCTCGCATGATGGATCTCACCTCAAGCATCCCTAAAGCTCTCCTTCCTGTTGGCAATAAACCCTTGATATGGTACCCACTCAATTTGCTAGAACAAGTTGGTTTTGAAGGTGAGTAACAAACATTGCAGAAGCTTAAAATATGCGAAGATAAAGGTGCATAATACTGGAAAGAGAGAGAAATGGCATTGTCATGCATTGGTGTTTGTGCCTGGGAGACTGGGAGATGGATTTGAAAACAAATAAAATAGGCAAGATTTTCTGTCTTCCAGCAAAATAAAAGCCTAACGGAAAGTCCTCTAGCTGTAACTTCATATTTAGCACAGAAGTTTAGCAGTGGTAATAATGTTTCTGCAGTTCAGAACATAAACATGACAAGGTACTTAAAAATAATCACAGTGGGCAAATATTTTCACTAGGAATAAAACTTAGTTATATTAATTACAAAGTAGTTAAATTATGCATGCTTTTCTTGGTTTTATCCACCACATGTTTTTAAGGTTGTTTGCTCACATTATTTTCTTTGTTCATGTTAGAAGCACCACAGTAAAATTAAATTTTTTTGCACAATATAAGGCAACATCAAGAACATTTGGGACTGCTGGCATCTGATCTTCCATTTTGAGGTGCATGGAGTACACTGATGTAATATGGAGGTGCCTTTTCCTTTCTGCACTGATAAAGAACTGTGTTAGGAAACACCATTGAATGAGTTGTACATGCTGAAAAAAGTACTGCCTGACTCACAACATTAGACTTGTTATTTGGTCATATTCTATCCTACACTGTAAAGCTGTTGTATTCTAGTCCCCACTTGCTGCGCCTTAGCTTCCTCATCATTAGTAGGGATATTTATATTCATATATAAATACAAATATCCCATCTCTACCAAAGAGCAAGTCTAATGTTCTGAGTCAGGCAGTACTTTTTTCAGCATGGACAAATAGCAGGTGGTGTTTGCTTGCACGCTGTTTCATTTCTCTGAACCACACAGCCCATGTTTTCCATGATATCAGAGTGGGAGCTGGAATAGGCCACAGCTATTAAGGCTGTGTTACATTTTCTCAGCTTAGCATGAATGGTCACTATTAAAACATTTTTACATATGGCTTTGTTATGTACTATTCTCATGAGACTGTGAAGGTCTCCTACTCTGAGCCAATAATGTTTTGAGGCTAGAATAGAGAAGGAACCATGCATGTAGTTATTATAACAGCTGAATAACAGTAATGGGGAATCTGTGTCCCTTTAGATAATGTCAACTGTGCTGAATAGGACTGAACTATATAATCTCACACCATCTCCATAACAGTTTTGTGGACCTCCATGGATGGCTAATGCTAGCACTTGCATGCAAGTGCCTTAATTACAAATTTGTTGTGTCAGAAATTGCTTGGGATCTTTTACTATTCCTTTCTTTAAGCTCCATAGCTCCTGTTTTTGCTCTCTTGAAAAAGAATGGGAGACGGATATTTAGTGCAATGGTTTTAATGTTTTAATTTTGTGTTTTAAATGGCTTGGTTTTAAATTCTTTACTTAAGTTTTAAAATTACTTTATATAGCTCCGTAACCCACCCTGAGATCCTGTGATATAAGGCAGGCTATGAATGTTTTAAATAAATAAATGTTTGATGGAAACCTCCCCCCCCCCCCCCCCCAAATACTGGGAACTCCTGGTGCCACAGCTACTCTCTGTGTTGTATATACATGCAAATTATGCATAAATAATGGCCTTAACAATTAGAGGCTTGCTTAAAGTGTGAATTTAAGTCCCTAATCAGGGACTTGATGGGGTTCCCACATCTCCCCTCAACATTCTAGATAACTCTTCATGGTGCTTTTTTTTTTTGTCCATTTTGAACCATGTGTTGCAAAGAACATAAAGCCATGCCTGCTGTCTTGTTATATGCATAGTATGCCACTTTGAATAGAGAGTGCTAATAGTGCTACTATTGTATTATTTCATCTTTGGAATTGATTACGAGCTACTTCAGTGAAACTATTGTTTATCATAAAAGCCAAAATTATTTCATTTCATTTCATTGGTCAAAACAGTAGTCACCATTTATCGAGAACCGTGAAACTTAAGAAACCTGTTGAGATCACAAAATTGTTTATAGAGGTGGGCCCATAGGAAGGTTTGAGAACTTTAACAGAGGCATATTCAGTTCAGCAGACAAGGAAAATGATGTATAACTTTTATGACTATATTCGCCTTGTCTTTTCTGCATTTTAGAGGCCATTGTGGTTACAACAAAAGACATACAAAAAGTGCTAAATTTGGAGACAAAACTGAAGCTGGATATTGTGTGTATTGCTGAGGATGCAGATATGGGGACTGCAGACTCATTACGGCATATTCACGAGAAGATAAAGGTATTGTCTTTCTTACTGTTTTAAAAATATCTGGTTTCATGCTAGCTATGTAACCTGAAACCATCTAGATATTGACTTTTGCTTTGCATCTTCATATACTGTAATAAACCAGCCTTATCATTTTGTTAATCTGCCATACCTGGCAATATAATTCATATGTTTCTGGGTTTTTAATTCCTTCACCATGTAACACTTAAGATTTTTGCATCTGGCAAATTGCTGTTCCTGGTAATCCTTGGGACAGACTCTTTAAAATGATTTAGAAGATAAACAAGTGAGTCATACGTGCCATGCTGAGCTCCTTGGAAGAAGAGTGGTCATAAATGCAATGAATTTGTCTGTGTAGGAGATAAAACCCTAATGCACCAGAACATAAAAACTTACATTGAATGAGTTTGTGGGTATTTCCTAACTCCAAAATAATCCCAGTGTGTTGAGTACTATAGTTAGGGTTAGTATTTTGCTTGTGATTCCAGTTTGCTTTCTGTATTTCTTGACTCCAGTGAAAACTATAACTTCACCTAACAAACCCATGCAGCTCACCTATTGACAACCAGTGCAAGTTCCCTTGATACACTACATCTTAGTTAAATGAAAAATGGTGTGGGATATTTGTTGCTTTAGCATGTCTTGGACAGAAAAAGTGGCCCAATAGCAAAAAGCAGTAGATTTGCTGCGTTGTTGTTTCATTTTGGCAATGCATGTCAAGTTGGTAAAATTTCAGAACTTTGTTTACATCTCTGAAGTAGACATTATTCTAGAAAGCATAGCTTATAGTTATAATTATCTGTGACTTCATCACTGAAATGTGATTCTGGAGGGCTGAAATGGCCCATCCTATTGCATGATGATAAATTCATTACCTATTGTTTTAAAAATAAGACTTAATCCCAAATCTAGTAAAAATTCACCACAGATGAAAAGTGTCTCATTTGATAAATTCATTGTGCAATTCTGTATGTGGTTAGGTATAGATTTGGATTGGCAGTGCATTCCAGGCTTAATGACAGTTGTAGTGGGTTTAGAATGGGCAGAAGCCTTTTATGTTGGCACATCTGCCCATGTGCAGGCTGCTATTAGATTTGCTGATGCAGAAGAGATGGAAAAGCAAAGGAGGAGCTGAGTTATATCATATCCAAAGCTCTCTCAGTTGAGACTCACAACCACTGTGACAGCACAGTGTTAGGCCAGGGTTAGGATAGTCCTACATAATTTTCAATCTTCTTAGTCTGTGAGGGTTTTGGATTCAGCACAACTTCAGCTGGCCTATTATCAGCTCAGCCAGCGCTGTGCCATCTTGGCTAGTTAGGACTGCATCCTAGGTTGCCTGATTACTGCAGGTGATATATTACTACAGGTGTTTGGGGAATTGTGGGAGTTGTAGCCCAAAAACACAAATTGCACATATCTACTAAGTACTTTACTCACAAGTAAGCTTAGAAAGATTTGTAGCTGTAATTGTTTTGAGATTGTGATGAGATGTTTCCATTCTTATAGATCTTTGTGCACCTGTGGTATAAGGTGCCAGTGAAAGTACTGTAATTCTCACTGAAGTCAGGAAATACAGAAAGCATACTGAAACCACAATCAAAATGCTAATGCTAAAATGCTAGATTTCACCCCAGGAGCTGAAGATTGCCAAATTTTGTGAAATTGTTTCCTGGGATCTGTATTCCATCTACAGGCCCTTTAGGCAAACTAACAGTTACCACATTTATATGTGATGATAAACAATCCATGATTAATAAACCATGATCTGCATAAGAAGGGTGCTGATGTGTACAGATCAGTTGTTCCCACTTTGCTTTTTGTGTGATTAGATAAATAACAAGGAAGATACACAGTTAAGTATAGCTTATGCTCAAATTGGGGGCTGTGGTTAATTACTTCCATATCCCAGCTAAAGGGATGTGGAGGCTACACATTATTGTGGTGCCACATAAGACACTTTTAAAGATATATTTTTACATGTGTATGGACATGTCAGTTTCCATAAGATGGCGACTGAAACAATTTTCCTAGGGCCTTCTGAATATGTCGTATAAATCAATTGCTAAAGGCTCATTATGGTTCTTTGTCCTCTTATTTAGAGGTTTGCAATGAAAGGAAAGGTTAAAAAAGAAGAAGCAAAGGCAAATTAAAAGAAAGGAGTAGAAAAGCCAAGAAGTGCAATGTGGCTTTTTACTAATGGAATTAGTTCGGCAACCTCTCCTATGTCATTGACTCTTTGTTAAAAAGGTAAACTATGATTTAGAGGGTCAACTTAGCAAATCCTTTTATGAATTTTGAAAACATTATGTGGATTTTAAAATAAGGTACAATAAATGTTCTTTCAATATACAGACTGGGCACCATAGAACTAAGGGTGAAGCAGAAGAAACATAAAAATTTCCAAAAATCATGGTCGAGTCCATGGACCAGGTTGCTTTGTTTAAAGCAAAATGGAGTAAAGAGTACATATTTATTCAAAAGTTGAAGCTGTTGTAATTGAAGCTATTGCATAAACATGTAATCCTTTTGAATCTGTTGCATTGCCCTGCTTGCATTTTTTAAGAATGATGTGTATGTTTTGTCCAATTAGTTTTGCTCAAGTAGCTGTACAGGAAAAGCAAATGTGAAATAATTAATAGAGCGTCTTCTGTCCTTCTAAAAAAAGGCGGGGGGGGGACGGACAGAGATGCAATCTGAAGGTTCTTGAAGCAGGCTGGTCATCACAGAGCTGGAGATAGTGAAGAAGAAATGTCAAAGTTCCAGTCTTGTTAAGACAATGGGATGATGAAGGGCAACTCTTTGTCTAATAAGAGTGGAAGAAACATTCTCCCAGAAGCCTTCACCACCAGCTGCACTGGTCAGGGTTTCTGGAGCTGCAGTCCAAGAACACCTGGGTTACCCAAGGTTGGGACCACTGTTCTAATCCATAATCCATAAAGCCAGCAGTGAAGTTTACACCTTTGACCTAAGTTTGTGGACCCCATTTTACTTTAAACAAAGGAACCTGGTCTGCTCATCTAGCCATGATTTTTGGAACTTTTATGTTTGTTCTGCATTGCCCCCAGCTCTGTGGTACCCAGCCTGACAAAGGCCTATGCCAGGTCAATAGCTAGTTTAAGTTTGTGATTTTTTAGTGGTCTAGTAAAACTATTATGCACCCTTGTCTATCCGTAGTTCTGATATTGTTTAGAAATAGCTCACGCATGTAGATGTTTTACTTGCTATAATCAGGAAGGCTTCAGCTTCTTTAAACTTAGTTAAGGAACCTGTTGAAGTTATTGAATAGTACATTGTGTGTATATCTGTAACAGAAACCTTTATTGGCTCAGCTGCTAGGAACAGAAAGTAATAACCATGTCAATTCTGACTTATGGTGACCCTTTTCAGGATTTTCTAGGTACAGAGTACCTAGAAGTGGTTTGCCATTCCCTTCTTTGGGATGCGTCCTGAGACTGTGCCCAAGGCCACACAGGCTGGCTCTTCCTGTAAGAGGCACAGTGGGGAATTGCTCCCAACCTCTGGCTCCACAGCCAGATACCTAACTCACTGAGCTATCCAGCCAGCCAGGAACAGAATAATATTACAGGTTATGATTTTATTTCTTGTTTCAGATAAATCTCTGAGTTCTGTTTTATTGAGGGTGAGGAGATGGAGAATCCAGCTGTTGCTTTGGGGACACTGCATCCTGTTCATTCCATGTTCTGTTTCCTACCAAAAAGCACTGGTTGAACCTGGCAAAAGGTTCAGCAGAAGTTTTAACATTAATGTTGGAACAGTCAGGTTGTGTGGGAAGAGCCCGTGGTGTGGTCGCATAGGAAGAAAAGTGTTGTGAACTCTTCTGTATAACAACCTTTGACTTTTAATCATTAGTATAGGAAAGAACCTCGTACAGCTAAGGGTGGTTTTGGAAGGAGTAATATGAACAAAAGCTACACAGAGCAATAGATGCAGTCAACACCTATAACTCCTTCAGGGCGGCATATAAATAACATACATACATAAATGTAGGATAATGTTCAGTTGCCTTTTGGGGGAGGGCTTCAGTGATGGACTTCATTAAACAGAACTAGATGGTGCTTTTGACTGTCCTTTCCAAATTTGTTGGTTATGCATGAATAATTTGACAGGAGTTTAGAATATGATACTAGGGGTATTTATATGTACTTGTGCACTGTAGCAACATTTTGCATTCCCTATGTATTTTTCATGCTATTTAAGTTCTTCTCTACATTCAGTCATTAGCTATACTCTGGGCAGCAATTAAAGTCTGCTCTTCCAGCAGTGTAACTGCAGTGGAACAATTTTACATTTTTCTTCCTTGAGGAGTCTTTAGCTGTGCTATTGGAAGCACTGACTAAGACACAGTGAAGCAGTTTTTATACTGTAGGGTGCTATTCTCCCTAGTGTTTTTGCTGCAAAATAAAGACACTTCAGGTGGTCTATCTGATTTCTCCTAATTTCTTCAAAGCAATCTTCCAAAAAATATACACTGGAAATAATGGAAAGAGAAAAGTAAATTCTCAGAACGGCTAAACAAAGACCATGATTCCAGATTTGATTTGGTATGTAGCACTTTTGGAATCACATTATGGAAAGTGTGATGTCATAGCAGTGGTCTGTATGCTGCTGAGGGTCACTGATCCGTGTAGTCTTGGACAGAGCAGCTTAGTGCTTCACTTCCTCTGTTGAAAAATCCCCTTTCCAAACACATGAAGTAAGAAGGTTCACTGTAACGGCTGGGAGGCAGAATGAGTCTTTTCTCATATGCTGTAGTTGATGAGAACTTGGTGACCATGGAAAGAAAAACTTCAAATTTGTAATAGATATTTTGGGAGTGTTGGTATATTTAAAAGAGTTCTGAAATTCATCTATGAGAAGACAAATGAGATTTTTATGTCTATCACTAAGGAGTTAATTTTGAAATAAATAAGCAAAGTATTACATTTTCTTGAAGGCTTCTCAGCAGGCATGGTTTATTGAGACTGAAAGGGTGTTGTCTGAGTGTTAAAGCTGTAGTGTGTCTAAAACACTAGCAAAAACAGTTTTGCCTCACCTCTCTTGACCGGACCATGGAGACTCTTCTGCTTTGCATGTGATGGTAACACATACGTTAATACAAAAATAAAAATAAGTTGTTCAAGGGGTTGGCAATGGAATCCCAGAAGCAAAAATCTAGAATTCAGTTCTGATAATGGAACATACTGTATGTGAAAATGCAATGCAAATACCAATGCAAAATTATGCTCATTTTACAGGAAAGAGCCATAAACAGAAACAGGTAGGAGTCTATCCAGATGGTTGTTGATCTCACATACAAATTAATTTTCAATACTGGGCTTCTTTTTAGTAGGTAGGAGCAGCTCATCCAGGAAGGGGAATCTGGGAGACCTGAACATTCAAGTGATGTTACATTAATGCAGTTTTCCTGAATAAAACAATTTCATATTATGGACTATTGAAAATAATACTGAAAATCCCCACATATATGGGGAACACAAAGTTGCTTATCTCACGGAGTGTCAGTGTATGTATTTTTTGCTCACTCTCCTCAGCCTCTAGAGGGGAATAGAAAATGTGCAGAGGCGATGCCTCATCTAAGTTGCCTCTTTATCAAATGCCCTTCTGAAGATTTTGGGAGACAGTTTGTAGAGCTGAAGACTTTGAAGGAAGGAGTTGGTGTTGAGCTCAGGCCTGTTTGAATGGAAGCTTTGCTCTTATTGCTGTTGTGGAAGGAGATGGTGCATCTCCTGTTGAGTACTCTCTTAAAGGCTCTCCTTGAAATTCCTTAAAAGTGAGAGATCTCTACTATGAGAGTTTAGATTTTCTGACTGCCCTTTCACTAGGGATTAGAAGGATGTTTAAAGGTCTAGAGATGTTGAGGATTAGAGTTTTGAGAAAATTGTCAGGAAAAAAATTACTTGACAACAGTGGAGTTGAAGATGGTAAGAGGAATCATATTGGGCATAACTAGCCCAGTGAAGAAGATATTACAGTAACTGAAGTATTTTTTCAAGAGAGTTTTAGCTACTCATAGAGAATAGATCATACTAGACAACAGAATAAAAACCTGTCTTGAAGCCTAAATGAAAGACTTGGGGAAAATGCTGAATAGATGACTACTTAATTGATTATACAACTTTATGTAGGGTTGCCTTTGGGTAAAGTTTGGAAATTTCAACTTGTACAAAATGCTGCATACAGAATATTGACTAGGGCTGGATTGTGTGACGCCACGCCCCCCCCCCCCCCCCCCCCAAATTACAACAGCTTTATTGGCTGAGAGTTCGTTTCCTGACCCTATTCAAAATGTTGGTCTTCACCTTTAAAGCCCTTTACAGCTCAGATCTAGGCTATCCTAGAGACTGCTTCCTTGTACAAGCTTCCATGACTATTAAGATCTGCAGGGAAATGCCTTCTCTTGGTCCCACCACTTTCACAAGGATGTTTAGTGAGGACTCAATAGAGGGCTTTTTCTTTGGCTGCACCCGTTGTTGGGAGGATCAGTTGACCCCTTTAGTTCCACCAACAATTGAAGATATGGGAGGCAGTAGGCAATTGAGATGGGGAGGTTTAGTGGACTTTTAAAACTTTGTTTTACAGTTTGAAAATAATGTTTTAAATATTTTTACGTTGCAGTCTTAACAATTTAATGTTTTTCATTATTTGTGATTTTAAAATATTTTTGTAGGCTACCTTGTGTCCCTGCAAGGGGGAAAAGGCTGGATAGTAAGTAAGTAAATAGCCAGCCAGCCAGCCAACTAGGTCTTATCAGGAATGATTGAAGAAAGGAGAGAAAGGTAGCATATGAAATATGTTTAGTCAGCTACTTCTCTCAGTTGTACTCAAGTGTACCAAGCTAGACACTTTATTTTTTGTGCTGTGTTTAACTATGTGTGATTGTAGAGATCAAACAAATCACTAAGATTGATACGAGTCAGCAACAGAGATGAAACTCCTTCACTTTCTTGTCCAGTCCACCATATTATAATGAAGCATGCCGACCAAAATCTCCATCTGTAATAATTTGGTCCTAATGATGCTGTAAGGAAACTAAAAGATGTATCTAAGTTCTTGTAGAATTGTGGTGTTTATAGGTAGAAATGTTTAATATGGCTGCTTAGCCTGCTTGCTAAAATTCACGAGTGGCTTAGTTGTTGTTTAGTCGTTCAGTCGTGTCCGACTCTTCGTGACCCCATGGACCAGAGCACGCCAGGCCCTCCTGTCCTCCACTGCCCCCCGAAGCTGGGTCAAACCCATGTTGGTAGCTTCGATGACACTGTCCGACCATCTCGTCCTCTGTCGTCCCCTTCTCCTCTTGCCTTCACTCTTTCCCAACATCAGGGTCTTTTCCAGGGAGTCTTCTCTTCTCATGAGATGGCCAAAGTATTGGAGCCTCAGCTTAGTACTCATTTCCTATTCTTATTAAATCCCTGAATAGCAGGAAAACACTCTGTTCTCGCAAAAGGGGTTCTCAGCCTAGCGGCCAGTAAAGTAAAAAGAATAAATAAAAAAAATCTCCCCATCTTTTTGCTTGCGTTCAAGGCCTCTGAAGGAACTGGACCCACATATAATGATTGTCACCCAGCTAGAAATTGTATAGCTGGTAATTAAATTTAATGAGAACTGCAAGTGATTTACCTCTTTCTAAGAATATTGATGGTTATGAGGCAACACTCATTTTAATAATTATGAATTGAAATGTCAAAGGTATGCCTTTTAAAATTTGTCTAGGAATTTAAAATGCACAGTATCTCCTGTGACAGAGCCAGAAAGACTTTAGATGTGAGCAAGCTAAAATACTGTCACTCCTGTGGAATACTTGGATTTAAAGAGGGATTCATGGTACAACCGTTTATATGTCTGCTGAAAAGTAGATCACAGACATTTTAAAAATTAATGGTAGTTAAATTAAAAATGTGCATAACAAAACAAACAACCCAGCCTCTGAAATAGGCATAGTGTTTCCTGTGAGATGCCTATGCCTTCAAATTTCATCTAATTTGGATAAAAAGAAAATCTTCTTCTTCTTTTTGTTTTCTTTGAGAGTTGGGAACCTCCAGATTTTGGCTTGGCTTTGGGACCTGAGCCTGGGGCAGCTCATGGTCTGAACAGGTGGAGTGCCTCATTCCCAAAGGTGAGGTGCTCCACTGCTCAAATTATGAGCCTTCCATGCTTGAGTCAATGTGAATTGTGGAAGTGGAATGTTCTGAACTGAACGTTGTGGTCAGTGGGCATGCTTAATGAAAGGTTACAGTATACATTAAATTAGTATTCTTTAAGGTTTTTTTTTCTTAACACATGGGGAGTTGATGTAACTGATGTGATAAATTTAGTTTGCTTTATTGATTTTTTTTTTTTTTACACTTGCATTAATTGTGAAATCATGTAGGGGACACATTCCTATTCCTTTTTTCTAAATGGACATGTGTTGTTCTTGCAATTGTCTCCTTCCAATCTATGGCCTACTGTGAGGGTGTACTGGAGTTTTTGTAGTATATAGTGCAGACTGTACCATTTATTTTCTTTGTACTGCACCAACCATAGAATGTAAAGGAAAATACAACCTTCTACTAGGGTGCTTGGCTGGTTTATTTTTTCATTCAGCCATTAGTTTACTCTTTCAGGGGTTCTACACTGGAAAAAGGGCATCCATCAGACAGTAAGGGCTTTATTTATGAGGGTGTTGGTGTTTCAAAGGGGAGGCTGTTGAATCCCAAAAGAGCCTTTCATGGTATACTCTCAGCGTGCATCTGAGGCCACTGCTCTGCTCATCAGGAGGAAAGGCAGAAATGTGGGCTTTCCTTAGCAACCGTGTGTTTCACTGGTCCCTGCGCTCTCTGACATTTGTTTACATATTGAGAGAGTAAATGGGTAGAACAGATGGCAACCAGACATTTGGTGGTTCTGTTCCCTTGCACTCCTCGGGGGTCTTGCATTCAGCCTTTGCCAAAGTTCATCCTAAAATGAGAAGCCTGTTCACAATTATGAAAGTCGTGTTGGCAGTTTAGTAAGGTGACAGTTTAAAGTGTATTAGTTAAATAATTAAAAGATAGAGTTAACACATCCATATAGCTGTTTCTGATTAGATGTTCCATGGGCCTGATGTGGCTTTAGTCACTAATGAAAATGTAATTGTTTTTGAAATGAAGAGTCCTCATATTGAAAGAAGAACAGTCTAGACTGTAAAAGCAGCTCAATTCTAGTCTTGCTAGACTATTTTAAACAAATGTTGTGCTGTCACAATGGTCTTGGCAGGTCCAATATTTTAAAGATTCCATGTGTTTTCCACCCTGTTTTAAGATACATTTTCAATCATTTGTAATGATCACATTTATTTCTGCTTTGCCAAAAATGTTTTGCTGAGATAGGGTTGCTCTGGAGTAGGCAAATGGCATTTTATTTGTTTCTCTTGTCTACGTTATCAAAATTTTATTTTAAAAACAGATTAAAGGAAGGATATGGGTGACAGCTTAGGTAATGATAACATTTGTGATTTTATTGATGATCCAGTGCATTTACACTGGAATGTCTACAGCTGTTAAAAAAACTATTGAATGGCTTACATCCTGTTGCTTAGTGAAGTCACAACTAGAATAGGCCCACTGAATCAATGGGACTTACAGAGGTTTTGACTCACCAAATTCCCCCTGATTCAGTGGGCCTACTCTAGTTGTAACTCACTATGCCAAGGAACAGGATTTCAGCCCATATGTTTCTGTTTTACAAGTATTAGTTGATGTTAAATTTGTTCTTGAAGTCATTCCTGTTTCCCCTGGACTCCTTGAAAGAAACATATATACCTAGAGGGTAGGTGAAGTAAAATGTTCATTGCAGCAATAGCATCCCTGTGTTCTATGACTGAGTGCAAGGAAATACTGTATAGGATAGGGGCTTTGTGAAGAGTACAGAACTGTTTTATTTCTAAGGATAATATGGAATGAATACCTGTTCTTTGAAAAGATGGATAAGAGTTAATCATTTTAAAGAGTCAGCCCTGTTTAGAACAGAAACTGATGATGAGAGAATACTGATTTGCTTTTCTGCTGTTACTCTATTTTTGTCAACCACAAAGCATATTAAGTAGCTTATAGGGAGAAACAATCTGAAATACTATTTACTTTATATTTATTTGAAATATTTTACTCCGCCTTTCTCCTTAAAAAGGACCTGTGTCAGTTTACACCATTACAAGACAATATTTGAAGCTAAAACACTAAGTATACAAATATTGAAAAGGATCAAACAAATACCACATTAAGAAATGTTAAGCAAAAACAGTAACAAAACATATTCAAAGCAGTAAGGCACAACAATCCATTTAAAAAAAAGATTCAAACAAATACCACTCTAAGAAATGGTAAACAAAAGCAATACCAAAAACACAATCAAAGCATCAAGGGACAACTATCCATTTAAAAACTCCACTCAAGCAACCAGTCACTCAGGGAAAGCTTGCCTGAAGAGAAAAGTATTTGCCTGCTTGCCAAAGGACAGCAATGATGGGGCTAGTCTGACCTCCTGTGGGAGGGAGTTCCAAAGTTTCGAAGCAGCAGCAGAGTCTGTCCGCTCCTGTGTCCTCACAAAACGCATCTGTGAAGGTGGTCGAACCAAGAGAAAGGCCTCTCCTGTTGATCTTAACACCTGGGTAGGCTCATAAAGTGAGATACAGTCCTTGAGACAGCTTGGGCCCGAGCCATTTGGGGCTTTATAGGTTAGAACTAGCACTTTTAATTGTGCCTGGAAATGGATCGGCAGCCAGTGGAGCTGCTGTAACGGGGTTCTGCAATCCTTGTAACCAGCTCCAGTCAGCAATCTGGCTGCTTTGTTTTGGACCCACTGAAGTTTCCAAACACTATCCAAACACTATCCAGAGGCAGCCCCATGTAGAGTGCGTGTTACAGTAATCTAGCCAGGATGTAACTACGCCATGTGTCACTGTGAATCAGACCTCTCCAGGAATGGGTGCAGCTGGCACACAAGTTTTAACTGTGCAAAGGCACTCCTGGCCACCATTGAAACCTGGACATCTAGCCTCAGAGATGAATCCAGGAACACCCCCCCCCCAAGCTGCGTGTCTGTGTTTTCAGAGGGAGTGCTACCCCATCCCCAGCACAAACTGCATCCCTGTTCCTTGATCTGCCTTTCGACTGATCAGGAGCATCTCTGTCTTGTCTGGATTAAGTTTCAGTTTATTCGCCCTCATCCAGTTCATTACTGATACCCGACATTGATCTAGAGTTGAAACAGCTTTCTCGAATTTAGATGGCAAGGAGAGATAGAGTTGGGTGTCATCTGCATGCTGGTGACACCAAACCCCAAAACTCTGGAAGAACTCTTCCAGCTACTTCATGTAGATGTTAAATAGCATAGG
This sequence comes from Intellagama lesueurii, assembly GCA_037013535.1. Classification (NCBI taxonomy): domain Eukaryota; kingdom Metazoa; phylum Chordata; class Lepidosauria; order Squamata; family Agamidae; genus Intellagama; species Intellagama lesueurii. The sequence goes on from JBAJHW010000004.1 coordinate 180,607,569, forward strand.
AGACAAAACAGAATGAGGAATCCCACAGGCCTGCGGCCAGGGTGTTGAACAGAAATCCCCCAGCATCACCTTCTGAGTTCTCTCATCCAGGAAAGATTGAAGCCACCATAAAACAGTGCCTCCAAGTTGTATCCCAGAGAGCTGGACTAGAAAGATACCGTGTTCAATGGTACTGAAAGCTGCTGCGAGTTCCAGCAGAACCAACATGAGCACACTCCCTTTATCCAGTTCCAAAGCAGTCTCTGTCCCATAACAAGGGCTGAAACCAGATTGAAATGGATCTGGATAATTCATCTCATCCAGGAACCTCTGGAGCTGAGAAGCCACAACCCAGTCCAGCACCTTGCCCAAGAATGGAGTATTGGAGACTGGTCAGTAATTATTCAGTATTGTGGGATCCAAGCAGGGCTTTTTCAACGAAGATCTTATTATTGCCTCCTTTAAGCATGTTGGGATCCTACCCTGCTGCATGGAGGCATTCACCACTCCTCCTACCCACTCAACCAGGCCTTTTCTGGCAGCTTTTATAAGCCAGGAAGGGCAAGGGTCCAGCAGACATGTGGTAGCCTTCACCTTTCACCTGTCCACATTATCAGGTTGCAGAAACTGAAACTCGCCCATTAACACAGGGCAAGCAAGGGCCACAGTTACATTCAAAGGACCTGTATCAACTATAGCTTCCAAGTCAGAGTGGATCTGTGGAATTTTGCCTGCAAAGTGTAAAGTCTTCACAATGAGCTACAGTGTGGTTTGCATTCTCTTCCTTTGTGCTATGATTTAGTAGGCCCTTGACCACTGAAAGAGCTCTGCCAGACAATTCTGTGCAGACGCAATGGTGGCAAGAAAGAATGACTTCTTTGCTGCTGGCAGTGCCACGGAATAGGCCTTCCAATGAGCCCTAGCCCTTTTTCCATCAGATTCATTCCTGAGTTTTCCACCATTGTAACTCAAGACTACGTCCTGCTGGTTTCATCACCACCAACTCCCCAGTAAACCAGGCGGCCAGTTTGACTCTACTTTGTGGGAGGAGACATTTAGGAACAATCCTGTCAATTGCTTTTTCCATTTCCCTATTCCAGAGATCAACCAGGGCTTCCTCTTGGCAAGGATTAAGTGGAGTTATATAAGAGGTAGCTGTGCTAGCATCTCGGGCAAAAACGAAAGTTGGTCTTGTCCATGAAAGCTCACATTAAAATATAGCAGTTAGTCTTTAAGGTGCCACATCATGTTTGCCCTTATTTTTTTTTTTATGTAGAAAGCATGTTGAAAATGTCTGTGCAACATATGAATATATGCCACTTCTTCTTTTTCCTTCCAGTTAACCCTGCAAAGCTAAATTTCATGTTCACACTGCAGTGAATCATGCTATGTGATTTCATGGTTTTCTGAGCTTCATTTAACAGAAAATCATTTTAAACCTTCCTGAAGTTATAGTCCTGAATACACTTGCTAGGAGTAAGAGCTATTAACTCATTTTACGTTTGGGTCAATATGCTTAGAATTGTACTGTAAATTAATTCTGTAGTAATTTTAATGAAAATTGCACTGGCAGAGGTAGATTAGGCCTTAAGAAACATTTCCTGCAGAGTGAGAATCAGAAAATAGGGGATTTTAGATAAACACTATTTTATACAAAATGTTTTCTAGGTATTGTTTTTTTTGGGGGGGGGAGGGATAAATGGTACATTTTGATCTTCATAGGGAGGGGTTGAGTGATGAATAGGAGAAAACCTTTCCTCTTTAGCCTGTCACAGAAAGTTCAGACCATTCAGTGAGGTGAGTTGTAGCAGGATTAAAAGATATCCCTAGTATGCTTTCCTGTAGCTTGGAGGTGGGTGATCTCAATTATGCTGAGAGCCAGTTTTCAGATTGGCCAGTAACCCAAGGGTGTGTGGCTGTGGGGGGGGGTATATGTTAAAGAGGCTAATTTACATATTTTTAATTAAAAAGGGAAGCCTTTAATGTTCAAAAATCACAGCTGCCCCTATCAGAGGCCCCTCCCAGATTGAAAGAGATCACTAAGCAGCCTTGGAACCTGGAAGTGGGGGAAAGGAAACTTTTAAATAAAGATAAAATGTCATGATGATGTCATAAGCCTTAGGCACACCAAACTGTGCAAATAGGATTCTAGCCAAAATGTCCCTTGGCAATAAAGATTGATAAGAAAATGGCATAGAATCTAAAAAAATTTGGTCACAGTGTTCTAAAAGTAACAAATGAAATTGAACTAGTTTTTATATGTTGACTCTTACAGTTAAAAGTTACTTTGTAGTTATAGGCAATGTTACTTGATACTGGAAAAATAACTAGTCATTTCCAAACTGAGTTTTCTATACTGTGTTTATGCACGTATCACAGGCAAAACGTTTTTTGAAAGATGTATTGATAACTGTGGTTTCATGGTAAAAATGCTGGATCAGTCTTGACAGCATTTTTCATAAAGCCCTCCTAACTTCATTTTATCTTAATACTTGCATCTTTTAAGTTTGTGCACATGTACTACATAATTTCTTTTATGTTTTGACAGACAGATGTGTTGGTGCTAAGTTGTGATCTGATCACTGATGTTGCTCTTCATGAAGTAGTTGACTTATTCCGAGCTCATGATGCCACAGTCTCCATGCTAATGAAGAAAGCTTATGAACCCACAGAGCTTGTACCAGGACAAAAAGGGAAGAAAAAGCTAGGTAAGAAGGTGCTGTTTATTCCAGGAGTCTTGACTGCTCACATTTTTCATAGACTTGGCAGTTGGTGCTAAATATGATGGTTTTCACATAATGCAGTTAAATCTGCAAACTGGAATGGTGGTACTCCAGATCTTCCCTAGTCACACTTTGCAAAACCTATTCACACTTAGTGTAGCTGTCATGTATCCTGATGCTATGAATCCAGTTGATAGTGCCAGCTAGACACATTAGAACATTTGGTGAATTATAAGTCTCATTGATTCAGCAGGTCTACTCTAGTTGGGACTAACAACTGGATTTAAGTCAGTATCTCCCCTTTCAAAAAAAGAAATCCAAATTCTCTTATTCCTAAACCATACATTCACAACAGAATCTGAGGGTTTTACTCATTCTTTGTTGCAGGATGTTGAATTATATGATTACAAATCTAAAGTGGCCCAAACAGAGAATCAGGAGAAATAATTTGTTCATTCATACGTATGAATTGTGCATGGTTTGAAATACAGTAGTTGTCCAGCTTGATGACATTTTTAATTGTGATGATTGAAACAAAGTAGTTATTATTTAGGCGGTTCCTCCTTCCACTGCTTGGGTAGAATAAACACAGCTTCTCCTCAATAAAAGTGCTACCATACCATAGCTCTTCCATTTGCTTTTTTAAAGCTCCATACTGTGGGTTTAAAAGAGAGATTACTTTGTTCTCTGTCTTTAGCATATGTCCAGAATGCTAGCTGTTCATGAATGTTTTGTATGAAACCTCTCCACAGTAATCAACTTCGTTAAAATTAGTCTGATTTGTGAAGAGAAGAACCCTTTGAATGATAGCCTTCAGTATCACAAGTTGTTAAATTTTAATGCAATAATGCAGATTCTCTGGCAAAATGGACAAGCTGTGAAGTTCGCCAAGTATTTGAGGAGCTGCTTTCTCTGCATGTGTTCCTTTCAAATTATAGAAGCAGTTAGCTGTAGAGGCTTCCTGATCTTTCTTTGCTTCCTCCTGTAAGTTATGTGTGTGTACCATAGGTTTCATGAATGCTTTCAGCTTTTATGAGCAAAGTGCTGGTACTTGTATATGCCTGTGTTTCAGGTGGAACGTCTCATCAGATCGGCTGTCGTTAGATTATATTAAAACAGGCTATAAAATGCTTGTGTTATGATTTTTCTACTTCAGTGGAACAGCGTGACTTTATTGGAGTGGATGATTCAGAAAAGCGATTGCTCTTTATGGCCAATGAAGCAGATTTGGATGAAGAGATCATCATCAAGAGATCCATCCTTCAGAAGTAAGCTTTGGGATTCTTCACAGCTAATTCATTTGGAGTATGGCAATATAATCAGAGGTACTGAGATCAAATAGGTTTGCTAAATAAAAGTGATAGCTATTGTGTATAGTTGTTGTTTAATAGGCAGAGCTGAATGTATACACTACCAAAGGACTTTGTTCTGAGTCCAAGAAGTTCTGCTTTTTCCCCTCATTGAAATTTTTGTTTTCATTACATAAATTATACACATTGATTTGTATTTATTGCCGAATATACAGAGAACCTGTCAAGGAAGCTTGCAACATACTAGAACAAATGATACTATATTACAAACCATAAAATTGTAACATAAAACACGTGAACACAATGAAATATATTACTGCAGCAGCAGAAAGACCACTCATGTAAAGACTTCCTTGATTATCAAGTGTGTCCTAAATCTCACAGAGAAATAAGTCTGTTTATTCAATTATTAATTTTATTCAGTATCAGCATCCCTCTCTTCCTTAAAGGACTCAGTCATTGATTTTTATCCACCCTGCAGTGATTAAAATCGAGTGTTTTGTCACCAAAGATTTCCAGTTTGGCTTTAATTTCCTAGTGGGGGAGAGTACCCTATATTGGAGAAGACCTCTCTAATGCACTTTCAGTATCATGGAAAATACTAAGTAGGATTAAAGCCTTTGTTCACCTTCCGTACTGATGTAATGCCAATTTAGTCATGGTGCCATAGGAAAGTCTGATTCTCTGTTTACATTAGCCCTGTTCATTTCCATACTTACTTGTCAGATTTTAAATGTATACCAGTTAGCTGAGATACGAGAATCCTTATCTGCAAACTTACCCAAGTGCTGGTTAAACAAATAATTTACACCAAAAGAAGTGTTACACCATCTTGACTTTAACCCTGAGGATAGATGTGCAATGGATGTTTGCATCTGGGTCTTTGATATGTGCTTTGAAGCCTCACTTCTCTAAACTCCACCTCTCTGAGCATTTGGCAAGCTGTGGGGTTGGGAAAAGAGCCTGAATTTCCTTTACCCCTCTCCCTTCAAATGTGATGATGGAGCTGACATATTTGTTTTCAAAGAATGATTACCACGAGGAGGGAATTGTTTGCCTCACCTTAGACATTTATAGTTGCACAAAGACAAACAGTAAAAAACACCTGTTGGAGCAAGTCTAAATTTGGAGCATTTCCTTTTAAAATGCTGAGGGTTATTGGAGGATGAGCCACCCCTAATAAACTATCCGCCTTCGTGGGTGTTCCATCTGTGCAAATGCAGGTGCAGAGCTGCTTCAAGAGGATGTGCTAATAAATCACAGTGACAATCTGGACTACTCATTACCTCATACAGAAAGGAATACCTCCTATATAAATGCATCAGGCAAATGCAAGAATGGCTTTGAAGTGACAGTGCAGTCTTATTTTAAAAGATCTGACTTTTAAATTCGAAGAGGTTGCTGTTGTGTTTTTGTTCTTCTGTGTCTCAGTGCAAATAAAAACTAGCTTATTTAGGGTTATTACTTGGGGGGCAGGAGTGCAGAACTGAACAATAACAAATACTGTAATTAGGACTCTGACATTGAGAAAATGCCTATTTATTACTTAAAATTGATTTTTTTAAAAAATCCTAATGGCTCTAGTATAGATTCATTTGAAATGTCTCTTATTCTCTCTTAAAGCCAGTTTGACTCCTGTTGTACCTTTAGAATATAGTTCCATAAAATAGTGTAACTTCTATAAAGTACACATTTCAGTTTAATTTGGGTTTTTATGTCAATGGTGAGGTTTTTATGGCTTCCTTGGAGGCATCATAAATCATTATGATTAGAAGAGGACTATCTGGTGAGAAGAACATGTTAAATAGCTAAGAGAATTTTCTTTTTGGGAAATTCAACAGATCCTGCTTCGTAAGCCTGCTCTAGTTGTTTGCCAGATGGTATGAGGGTGGGAACTTTTTTCTGCATTGGATTGGTGTGGACTATTGGGGTTTTTTATGTTTGTATATGTATGTGTGCACCTGTGCCTTTCATGTGCTCTTGTCCTTGATTGCTTGAGGCAGCCATTACTTCTGTATCCAGTTCCTGGGGAAATTGCTTCAGAAGGTCTAAGGGTGGAGAACAGTTTAAAGAAAAATGAATTAAGCTTAGTATTTGCACATGAACCCAGATTGCACCAAACTAGAAGAAGTGTATATATGTATGGATGGCAGCACAGCTATGATATTTATTTATTTATTTATTTATTCATTGAAATTTTTACCCTGCCCATCTAGTGGCCAAGCCACTTCTCTGGGCAGCTTACAACATTATGACATAAAATTCCATAATAATCAAAGCTAAAACAACAAACAAAAAAAGAAAAAAAAGAAACCAAGATCTTTGCTAACTATATTTTAAAAATGACAGATACAAAAGACAGTGGCAAAACAGAGAGAAAAAAAAATAAAATGTCAATAATCAAAATCACAACATTAATCTGGGGTAAGGTGGGGAAGGCCTGTATGAACAGTCATATGTTCACTTGTTTTCTGAAGCCCAAGAAGGAAGGGGCCGTCACACCTCTACTGGAATGGAATTCCACGAGGGGCTACCATAAAGAAAGCCCGGTTCCAAGTTGTTGAATTCTGGGCTTTTCTCAGAATGGCCACCCATTGCATCCTGGATTGTAAGGTGCAGGTGGGACGGGAGGTTGTTCTGAGAGAGAGGCACTCAGACAAATATGATATGAAGATTGAAATGAGCCAGCCCATATGCAGTCTAAGCCTCCATTCCCTCTAGAGTAGACCTTCTGGCTGGCTGGGAAGATATGGTGCTACTTAGGTACAAAATCAGCTGGAGGAAGGAAGATTGTGGAGAAGCTCCATTTGAGCCAGTAGGCTGCCCTTCTTTTTGGGAGCACGGTAATGATTGGGGAGTCTCATGCATTCAGTACTGAAAACGACAGCCAGCTTGTTGTTCTTCAGATGTTTTATAGTACAGTTACCGTCATTCCAGCTGTCCCTGCTGATTAGGGCTGAAGGAGCTGTAGTCCAAAGTGGCTGGAGGGAGAACTGGACTGGCACTTCTCTCCCTTGAAGTTTTTCTTCACAAGTTAGCAGTCTGTCAAGTGCCCAACCCTATGCATGTGACCTCTTCACGATGCATGGATTCTTTGTTACAAGGCATTTGCCTCTAAGTGAAAACATATCTTCTATCATGGAAGCTTTTATTCCTAACCTCAGATCTGTGATCGAATGGATGTGGCAAATTTGTAGGAAAAAGCACTTTGTGCATGCTCTGAGGCATCTCTTTTGTAATTATCAGATATATCCCTCGATCATTCTTAAAGCAATCTGAGCAACTAATGGAAAGGTTCTCAATCTTTCTTGTAAGTTAGAAAAAGTAATGACTTGTTTTTTCTGGACGTTTTTTACCCTGTTTACTCTATATTGTTCTTTATGGTTAAACAATAAGAGGTGGGGCTATTCTGCTTTCTTTTTAATTATTTTGGGCTTTTAAGTTGAAGGAGGTAGATCATATAGATTAGTGAAGAAGTTAGGAGAATTATAACAGTAATTCTACAAATGTTTTTTGCCTTCTGGTGGAATCTCTAGCTCATGACTGAAAGCAGTCTTGCAACAGGCATACTGCTGACAAACTACCACTTGTGTAGTTGCCATTGTGCCTATGTATTTAAGTCAGCAGAATTTTGCACTTATTTAGTGGCTGCACCCAGGATTTGGAATGTATTGCCACAAGAAGCTAGGTTGCTGCCCCTCTGCGTGTTCCCATTGATTCAGTGGGCCAGCTCTGGTGCAGTTTACTATACTAAGGAACAGGATTTGGGCCAGTGCGTTAGACTAAGCTTTTCTCGCTTTTCTGTATCAAGCAGTTTGCACATAGTAGAATAATGTGCTTTAGATATGATCCAGTTTTCATGGATATAACTGTGCCTGCAGAAATAATCACAGAAGAGAAAGATGAGCTCTGCTTTAAGCATACAGTGGTACCTCGGTTTACAAATGCTTCGCTTAACGTAATTTTTGGTTTGCGAACGAAAATCCATTGAAAATAATGCCTCGGTTTACAATTTTTTTCCGCAATATGAAGCAAGTTTCCCTAGGATGCATTGCACCTGGGAGGTTTATAGCACCACCCCCATGCATGCATTCCTATGGGAAACTGCGTTTCGGTTTGTGAATTTTTCGCATTACGAAACGTCCCAGAGAACGCATTAATTTCGTAAACCGAGGTACGCCTGTATATGAGTGACAGCACAGTGACCATTATGTCAGTCTAAAGACTGTTAATGTATCTAAAATCCATACATACTTTGAGAGGGGTGAGGGATAGGGCTGACTAAGTCCTATGCCAGTGATGGCAAACCTTTTTGGGCTCGCGTGCCCAAAATGAGGGGGGGGGGGGAGAAACCAGTGGCTGTCGTGTTGCCCGGAAGACCGGAACCGGAACCAGAAGTGGCGGTTTCAGGGGGAATCATGGCGACGGACCCAGAACAGGAAGAGAAAGGGGGGAATCATGGCGACGGACCCAGAACAGGAAGAGAAAGGGGGAATCCCGGCTGCAGCCACCTCATAAGGTTTCTCTCCACAAGGGCGGGCAGGCGGGCCCCTCACTTGCGTGCCAGAAGAAAGGGCTTCACGTGCCAGCTGTGGCACGTGTGCCATAGGTTCGCCATCACTGTCCTATGCCAATCCTTTCTATGGGTACTGCCCAGAGAAAACTAAATAAGTGATAAATGCCAAAACAATTTTTTCCTGAAGAGCAGATAGCTGTGTGTGGAAAAACCAAGCAATATTCTGAACACAACCTGGACAGTAGCTCCAATCATTTAAACTAAGCTGTATAAAATGCTCATTAGATAGTTTGAATTGCCTACCAGATCTTAAAGAAATTGAAGACCAGATGGGACAGATCTGCCTTCACTATCTTCCTAAAACTCAGAGATGTACCATAACTCTCAACTGTGAGAAATTCCAGATATTGCAATACTAGTTTGTCCATCAGCGTGATAATGTGCCATTTTTACTAGCATCTGAAGAAGTCCTTATGCTAGAAACAGTCTTAGTAATATACTCCACGAAGAGAAAAAATCTTTGGTTTCAAGTAAAACATTGGCTGAAATCCTGTTTTACAAGTTACAACTCATCATCTGCAGCTGTGCTGCAGCCCTTTTTCTGGGGGCATTAAAAGCTTTCTATCTCCACCTCTCACCCACCAGGTTGCAGGGATCACTAGGGCTCCCATTTGACCTGGGAAAGCCTTTAGGAACTTCAGAACTGGGAAGAGGATGCTTTAGTGCCTAAAAGCTGCTGCCACTAGAAGTTCAGCTGCCATGGTTTGGAGGTGTGAAAGAGCTACCTCCCCCTTTCTGCGGCTCCCAAAAACTCCCCGGGATTAAAGGAATTCCCCAAACCTTGCATAAGGAGGCTTTGGTGTGGTATGAAGTTGTGCAACAGGATTCTGGACATTGTGTGACTTCTGCCATAAGTAAATGTGGTTAGTTTTGAGAAGAACATCACTTTTGTGTACTCTTTCAAACTGCATCCATGAAATCAGTGATAAAGTTTAAGTAAGAGCTCTTTGTTGGCCAGACTTTTTGGACTAAGGCAAATCAATAGTAGTTTGCAAAATAATAAAAAATTAATACACCAGATATTTTCTTGCAGCCAGCAGGGAAGTACTGGGATAGTTTCTTAGTTTTGTAAATGGTTAAAAGAAGCTACAGAAATGCTCAGAGTGGATTTGGTACTTCAGATCTTGAGGAGAGAAAACATTTAACTCTTTAAGAACAGAACAACCACATGCCTCTCAGTATTCTTGTTGAGTCTCATTTAATATTTTTCTTCCTTATTTGCTTCCATACATTTGTCAATACATTTCCGATTAAGGCGGGGTGTTAACTCACCCTGCATTCCAGTCTGCTATGCGTCATGGAGTTCCACAGCCCACTGATGAATAACATATGTTTAATGTGCAGCTGAAAAGATTCAGACCATGTTCAAATAGGCATGGATAACTCTTCTGACCTCTGACTCAGCCTTCTGTGCCATCCCAGTAGCATAGTAAAATGATTCCATGGCTAGATAATTTAGGAACAGTCCACCAAGAGACAGCTTGCACAAATTCAAAGAATAATATTTTACAAAAAACACTAAATATGCAAGCAGCCACACCCATCAGAAAGCAATTTAAAAGCAAGCACTCAGAAACACCGCCAATGGAATTGTCATCAGGAAATTGAATGATGATTTCTGGGCCTCTCAACGTGTAACAGACAAATACTGTAACACGCAAAAACACACAGGAGAAACCAAGATACATCACCACTAGGCGATCTAGTAAGCCTCCTAAATCATTCTAGCAAAAATGTGACATACTACATGGGTAGGAGTAGTTTTTGCTGGAACACATCTGATTCTGGAATGTGTTCTTTAATTAAAAATTCTGTGCAGCACTGATGACTGTTTTTATTTATTTATTTATTTTAGTGGATTTTTAAAAAGTCTCTTGTCTTACGTTTTCTGTAAGGACAGGCTTTTGATCAGTATTGATGCCCTTGTACTCCAATGTTTCAAACAGAAGAGAAAATCCCCAAAAAGAAAATGTTTTAAAGCAAGACATTATGGTTGCAGTTATATCCTTCCCAAAGCAAGGCAGATCCTCTTAGGTCACCAAAAGTGGTCACAAAGTCACTCAGACGCTTTAATCACCACTCCATCTAAGTACATGAGGGGAGCACCACTCTTAGTGTCCTAAAAGGAAAAGCCTCTACTTACCTAGGATAAAAAACAAGACTTCTTCCAAATACAGATCAACTGAGTTGGATTATGTAACTGTGCACAGGAGCATCAATGGGCTGAAATTGTTTTCATTTGCTTGCAATTCTTCATAGATATCAAAGGCACTATATTGTGTAAAAAATTTAACTGCACTTAACTGGTTAAGTAGCCTTATTACTGACTAACTGACTGGTTACATAGCTGACAGAACACATCAGCTAACTGTCCACTTCTGACAGATTCTATTGCTAACATTGACAGACCCCTGACTAGAAAAAGTCAGGAAAAAGAATCTGAGGCAGAGATGGAACAATTGGCTGCTACTGAGCTGACTAACATCAACTCCAGTCAAAAGTCCCTCCCAGCCCAAACCTTTCAAAGGCATCATATGTAGGTTGCAATATGTCCAATAATTACAGTGATGTATCAATGTACCCATGTATTTAGTGATGATAGAGCAGCACAACAGCATTGCAGCCAATGCCAATATAACTGTGTTGGCTACTGAGGGAATAGTATGTGGCCAACACATTCAGAGTAGTGCAGAAGCACCAGTAGGTGAAATAGCAAATAAAGTGTCAGCAGGAAGCATGGTATATAGTGAGTGGACTGCATGGGACGTCTTCACAGGCATACTGTTTTTATTGACACCTTACAAAAAATCCTTACCTTAATCAAGAAAAAATCCACTGAATTGATTTCTGAAATGCTGTTCATTTTGACACCTGACAGAACTGCTATGGTGAGTGGCAGCATAAGAAGAGAGCAAATATTCTTTCCTTTGGTCAAGGATTTACAAGACAGGCCAAAGAACTCTTGAAAACCAAATAACGGTAGTCATAAGTCAGATGCGACTTGTCTGCACATAACAACAATTAACATTGTCAACTTGTTCTAGCTGAATTGTAGCATTGAATGTGAACTGTTTACCACAGTAGAAGCCAAGATACTTTTGGTGTTCTAGGCTGTGAGAATAGTATCCAAGAGTGCCCCTCTGCTACATCAAATGCCATAGAAGCTGTTATCACAGTAGCCCAAATAATGTTTGATACCTGGCATAGTTTCTGCTGTAGTTGTCACAGATTTTTAAAGAGTTACAAGATAGACAGTGTGCTCACTGGAGAAGCTGCTTTTTGCTGTGGCCAAATCAACTGAACATTGCTGAAAATTTTTGAGCTACCCACTTGAAACTCTGAGTCTCAGCAAGGTAGAGCAGTAATAATGCAATGCAGTCCAGGCCAACAGAGCTATAAATTTCAAGCAAAACCTAGGCTTACCCTGCCCCCGCCCCCCAGCCTGTTGTACTATTATTAAAGCTATTTGTTCAGGAAACCCCTTTCAGCAGACTTGATTATTTTCAGAGGGCCTCCATTTTCCAGTTTTTACTTAGAATGGGCTAGGATTGGTAAATTGCACCCAAGAGCAGCCATCAGATAGAATGGCTTTTTAAAAAAGCTCCTGAGAACAGGGCCTCTTCAGACGCCTTTCTTCCTGCAGCCTTTGCTTCTAAGAGTACTTGAAAAATATTGTTCTTCAGGTAGCATAGTTCTTCTGTGCCTGGCCCATGTGCTAGTATTTCAGTGAACACCTCTTTCCCAGGCCAAGCTGCTATTGAATTTTTTAAAGCTTTTCAGGAAGGGGTCTATGTGAGCACCTATTTAGCTGCACCAGACGCTATTGAAAGAATAATGGATTCTTTCCACATTTAACTCCATTCTTATCCTAATGGCCAGACCATTTGAACCGTGGTCTGGTTGTGCGAAAATTATTTTGTTTCTGTGTTTCAGTTGTATGTGCATCTTTTAAGGCCCAGGTATTCTTAATGAGAATGCTGATGGAAACCCATTTAGATTTCTCTGTAGGGCAAAGACCTGCAGCTTATTCAGCTCTTGTCCTTCTATCCTGTGGTAGTTAAACTACACAGTTATATGAAGGATGAGAGAGACTTTTGGGAAGTTGAGCAGAATGTTTACAGTTGCTTGGGTCATGTTCCTAAGAAGAGGTATTTGTGAAGAAAAGGCAGAAAGCTATTGGTGCTTAGAGCAGAGTGTGGATTAAAGAGAAAGAGCTGAATTTTAAAAAGCCTTATTCCCTTAGTAAGATTCATGAGAGATGCCTCATCTTGCTACCACTGAAAATATCATTCATGATACATAATGGCTGAAATCCAGTAGTAAGTCTCAAATGGAAGAGGCCCACTGAATCATTGTGCTACGTAAGTACCAGTGATTCAGTGGACCTACTCTAGGTGTAATTTACTACTAGATTTCAGCCAATAATTCTAATATTTTATAATTTTGACTTATTTTATTCAGCTATTTAGAATGTGGAGTGATGAGGGGAAAAGAAGCAAGCTGGCAGTCTCAAAAGAGGTTTTGCTTTTCCAATGACAGTCCACTAGTTTTACTTAACATCTAAAAATAGGCTTATGGGTCCAAGAGGAAGAGAGAGTAAGATACTCTAGCTAAGCTTCAGATGAAAGATTTTTTCCTGTTCCTAGGCAGATGCCAGTGTGATGCATATAGATATATTGTGCAAGGTATCTGAATAAAAGCATGTTGCAGTCTAAAGAGTTTTGTGAATTCATGCTTGGTTAAAACATCAGTGTCTGATTTTGGTTTTCTCCTGTAAAGAACATCTCCAGATGTTCAGAAGTACCACAAAGGAATATCGTGCTTGTCTTTTTAGGTTTTTGGGGTATTATCCAATCTGGTGAATTGTAGTCTTCATTTCTGGAAGAGATGCATGGATTGTCTATGTATATGAAAAGAGATGGGAAAGTTTCTGCTTTGGTTATTGTCCAGAAATGTGGAAAACATATCCTTTTGTCAGTGTTTTTGTGTAATGTCCATAGTTACCCATAGAGGCTGTATCTAGCTAGAAGACAGACCTCTGAGCCTGTGTCCTTTAGACTTAGAGACTCCTTTCCTCTTTGTTTTTCTCTCTCATGCTATCGAGCAAAACCCAAAAGAAAAACATTAAATAAAAAAGAAAAACCTTATTGCACCTTAAAGGCTGTTATATGTTAATATGAGCTTTTGCCCTGGCTTGTGCTTTGTATGTTGATTGTAGACACAGCTGTGTGTATTGACGACAGGAAAGCTAGTCATATGCATACACATTGGCTTTTTAGGTTTTTTGTGCAGTATTTCATAGTGTGACCCTTGGTCTCAGTGTATCCTTCATGTGTTTACCAAACATCCGTGCCTGACAGTTTGTGAAACTCTTTAATATTTTACTAAGATGTTTTGCTCAAGATACAGAGCTGAACGCCCAAAAATGTTTTCAGGTGTTATGTCACTAGACGTAAGATCTTAACTTATATAATTAATTGGCTTCAGTTTACGTATTCATTTCCTCCTCTTTAAAATGATGTGAGCATTGATGGCACAGTTCATTTCATATATTTTCATGGTGCTGAGAGGTGAATGACACAAGTTATTATAACACTGCTGCTACTTCAGGCTGCATGTTTATCTCACGTATGAAATACCTCAGGAAGCCATTTCTACACCATTCTGTTTTTTCTTTTGACAATTTCTGCTTTAAAATCTGAATCTTTTGGCTTAGCTTTAGCAATTCTCTGTTTCTTAGTACCACCAAAATACTTACATTTCTTATTAACTTGTTTAACATCCAGAAGTAAATTCCATGCAAGTGCTAATATAATTTATGCAGTGTTTGTATAATCTCTTGAATTAATCTTGCATTTTCTAAGTGTTGACAGTAAAACTTTAAAGAAGTGAAAAACAGAAATGACTGCTTATGTTTGACACGTATAATTTCAATGTAGCTTCATTTTAACAAGGTCCTAAACTCTCTATACATCGTTATAACACCATAGTATAAATATTTTCTGAAAAGCCACTAAACAATTGTTGTACTGGGCTGGATCTGATACCAACTATAAATATCAGAGCAAAGCTAGATAATCCTGGTGCCTCATTAATAATGACAGGTTCCATGTGTTAATGTGCATTAACCATAATCCCTTGTACCACTTCTGCATGTCACTTTTTTACTGGAAATGTTTGTTACAACAGGAATATAGCTATTGTTTATAATGGTTTTTTATGCCTAGCTGCTTTGCATGTTTGGAATTGAATACTTAGACCCAGAGTTTCATTGTTTGTCAATGATCCCAACTTCCAAATTCTATGTAACTGTTTAACCCTGTCGATTGTTTTGTTCTTAGATGGTCAGTGTTCATTTTTTGTCTTTTTTCTGATAGCGGTTTCCAGAGTCCCATTTCTCAGTGCTTTTGCAGTTTTTCTTGTATACCTACCTTTTGCAACTTCCAAATTCATTCATTCATTCATTCATTCATTAGATTTTTATACAGCCTATCTAACCCACTGGTTACTCTGGGCGATTAACATGAATAATAAGAGCAAAACAAAAACATTACATAATCAGTGGCAACATAAAATAATGAACGACTTAAATTAAATAATAAAACAATTAAGACATTTAGAACCTCTAAACCATTATTAAGAAAATTTAAAAGGTGGTAATTAGATAAATTAGACCAAACTCCGGGAGGCAGTGGAAGACAGGAGGGCCTGGCGTGCTCTGGTCCATGGGGTCACGAAGAGTCGGACACGACTAAACGACTAAACAACAACAAAAATTAGATAAAAGGCTCAGGTCTTAATTTGGCATATTCTGAAAGGCCTGGCGAAACAAGAATGTTTTTGAAAGCTTTTTAAAGGACATCGTAGAGGGGGCAAGGTGGATTTCAGATGGTAAATCATTCCAAAGGCAGGCTATGACAGCAGAGAAGGCTGTTTTCGTGTTATCTCTTTCCAGGCCTCCCTCAGGGTTAGCACCCTCAGGCAGCTAACCTGTGAAGTTTGTGTAAGATGGGCAGTCCCTGAGATGAAATGTTTGTCACCTCAGGAAAATGTAGTCACCTGGTCCTTTAAAAAGATACACAAAGAGAGACACGCACCCCTACAATCCTAAACGTATCCCTGTCCCTAAATTTGTGAAAGGCAAAACTGCATAGCAGCATGAGAGGAAGAAGCTAGGAAGCATTTATTACTGTAGAGGAGGCAGGCTGATGCAGAGGTTGACCACATTCACACATCACTTTAAGGATACTTTTTTGGCTTAGGAAAGCAGAATATGAAGGAATAGTGTGTTGGTGCAAAAGAGGCCATTTGTTTTTGCTTCATGTGAGAAGGTGAACAGACCAGCTGAAGCAGAGCTTTGTATCAAATCTGAACCCACTGTTATGGTTTATTGTACTCAAACAAGAACTCATAAACTACCAGCAAATCCTGTTTTAAAGCTGGTTTATGGTCCTGGCTTGGACAGCCCAGGAATATCTCCCTTTCCTGGCCTGTTTATCTGCTTAACAAAAGAAATGGGTGAAGCAAATGTTAATGGGGAGCATGTACTAGTGTGTATTTACATTCTTTTAATTAGATCTTGCAGCTGGATAGCTCAGTGAGTTGGAGTAGGGGGTCAGAAGTTCAGTTGTCCACTATGGCTTCTTCCCCACTGGGCAAGCTGTACAATTCTACACCACCACCAGAAGAAGGAAATGGTAAACCATTTCTGAGTACTTTATACCTAGAAACTCTGGCAAGGGTTGCCATAAGTTATTACTGACTTGACGGCGCACAATTAATTTTATGAAACTTTAATCAAGTTTAAAGTGAGATGTGAGTGACCACTGAAGAAGCTGCATGTCTGGTCAATTCCCTTGTTGTTCAACCTGAGTTTCCATGTTTTATTATAATTTTTATCACATATTCTTGTAGTTATTTGTGTCTAGTTTCACTGTGCTGGCTGAAACAAAAGAGGGGAAGCTGACAGCTTTGAGAGCCCTGAATATTGCCCACTTAATATTGTCCAATTTATTTGTTGGGTTATTATAGGTTAAATTCTAGATTTAGCCTCGAACAATAAAGAGCTATACTTGTTTGAACTCCATGGGGCAATATTCTTTTAAACCTGTTGCTGCCTAGATTTGTTTTAACATGGAACATTGTCCTCATTGCCAGGAATAGAGTTGCAGTGCTGCAGGGTTTGTACTTCCAAAAATTCTTTCATGACTTTAATTTGTATTTGATTGTTGGCAGGGTTGCAAGGTTTGTATGATCTGATTGACTGACTGGGTAATTTTTTTAATTAAATACAGTTTGAACTCACTTAAAACATGTTGCACTTGCTTGTAAAGAGTTTGAAGTATCTTCCCCACGCTTGGTCATCTTTAAGTAGTTGAGCAAGCAGTTAACATTTATTACTCTGTTTTAATAAATGTGTTGGAGGTCTTTTAACACAAACAAAATGTACTGTGCTGCCTAATTAAACCAATACAACCATGTAGGAACTTGCAGTTTCTGGAACTGCTCTTCTAAAGTTCAGATATAAACAACAACAAAAAACCCTTGCTGTTTCTGTGGTATACAGCCCTTAGAGGGAGGTGTTTCCTGCTTTATGCTGCTGGTGGAATGCATATGAGATTTTTGTTGTTATTTAAATGTGACTTGCAGCTGTGTTAGATTTGAGTAGAGCTGTGTGTGGCAGCAATATATAAGTACTTCAGATTCTCAAGCACATCTTTCCCAGTTTTCAGGACAGGAAAGAGGCTGCAAGAGTTTCCAAGGGTTCCCTCAATGTCAGTGATTGCCATGCTTTGCTGAAACTTCTGATTCAGCCAGTGAATTAAACAGGCATACTATGGTACTGAAGGGACGTGGTGGCGCTGCAGGTTAAACCGCAGAAGCCTCTGTGCTGTAAGATCTATAGATCTGCAGCTGTAAGATCGAATCCACGCGACGGAGTGAGCGCCCGTCGCTTGTCCCAGCTCCCGCCAACCTAGCGGTTCGAAAGCATGCAAATGCAAGTAGATAAATAGGGACCACTTCGGTGGGAAGGTAACAGCGTTCCGTGTCTAAGTCGCACTGGCCATGTGACCACGGAAGATTGTCTTCGGACAAACGTTGGCTCTATGGCTTGGAAACGGGGATGAGCACCGCCCCCTAGAGTCGAACACGACTGGACAAAATTGTCAAGGGGAACCTTTACCTTTACCTTACTATGGTACTGTGGGCATGAGACCAGACATTGATTGCAAATAATCCCCAATTTTTTGAGCAGAAGGTAAAAATACAGTATTCTGCTTACAATAAAAATCTGCATCTCCATGAAGTCTCCTGTCATGTATGGAAGCAACATACAAGTAGCTCCTGCCATCACAGTGAAAGGGAGAGCTGAATTGTGCCAGATACAGATTGCCTCATCACTCACTGACACAGCTACTATGCTGGCACAAAATATGGCTAAAGTGAGGATTATTCTAAGTCACTTCTAACATTCCTAGGTTGGAAGAGGTTTAGACTGAGCACAGCTTCAGCTGGCATAATGTCAGCTCACATGACACCTTTACTGAGAACTAAGTGCCATTAAGTTGCTCAGAAGAGTATATAAAATTATAAGAATAGAAGAGCATCTGTACTTTTATTGGGATAATAAATGTAGCAAACAGATTGGGACTTTCTTCTGAATAATATTCATAGCCATTTTACAGGCTATGGCTGAAATCCTGTTGGGCAAGTTCCACCTGTACAACAGGAAGCATGTCATTGTCAGCAACTGATTGCCACTGATTAAAAACGTCCTGTTTTGATTTGGGAGTGCACATGGCTTTGTCTTATTGCATGCAAGTTGTGCACACTTCCAAATTGAAAGAAAACAACTTTAATCAGTAGCCATCACTCCCATTGCACAGGTGGAGCTGCCAGCTGGATGTTGGCGATCAGCTGAAGATTTTGTTTCTAGATGTGTGAACTGCAATGGGAGCTAAGTTGGAATTCTCATTATACTATGTTTAAGAATGCTGCTGTTCGTCTGTGGTTTCTATTTTATTTTCTTTAAAAGCTTATGCTTATATTCAGTGCCTTATTATCTTGACCAGTTTAATGTCTGATTGCAGGATTCTTTCCAATACAACTTTTGCTTTAGGTGCAAAAGACTGTACTAGACTCAAAATACTATCTATCACTATACTTCAGCTTTGTTTCCCTCTACATGTTGACTATTTTACAAGCCAGTAACATGTTAACCACAGGCAAAGAGGCTTTGCCAGATATCTGGCATATTTAATTAGTGCAAGTAAAACAAGCCAAGTTTAAGTGTATTCATTTCTTTTTAAAAAATCTATTTGTTACAAGTTGTGTAACACTTAATATCTCAAGAAACAGGTGAGAATTCTGTGGCTGTCTGAATTCAGTCATAGAATTCAGAATTCAACTTGGCCCCTTTGTGACATTCATGAAATTAGGAAGTTTGTGTTCATAACATTTGCAGTTACGAAATAAAATGTCATTGTGGTCTTTCTTTGTGTCAGAAGCACCACAGTAAAATTAATAAGTATATCAGATAAGTTCCACCCAATAAAGAGTAACATCAAGAATTTTTGAGGCAGCTAGCATCATACCTTTCATAATGCATGCTGAGGAGCATAGAGTGTGCTGATTTAAGTGTGAAATTGTCTGTCCCTCCCTGTACTCGTAAAGCACTATGTTTGTGCAAAAGCTCAGTTTTCTTAGATTTATCTTGATTCTGCCAATTCCTCTCCATAGCCCATTAAGTGACTTCCAAATCACCCAGATCTCCACATGGCAGAGGGCTAGCCTTTCCTGGGGGTTCTATCAATTTTAAGAGGTGGGTATTATCTATAGGTGGTGGCTTGTAATCCAGTTATGATTCTACAGCTTTCATTGGGTGCTACAGCTACCTGTTTTGCATTGGCTGAAGTATACCACACCAGGCTGACATCTTCACCTGTGGAATAACAGGGCCAATGCTGTAGTTCTTAATGTTAGTGGTTGTGTGTCCCAGCTGGTTCCTGATAGCTTTCAAATAATATTAATCCTTGTAGAGGCCTTTTGCTTTACGTTTTGGCAGTGATTCATGTATGATCCATAGTAGCACTTGGGTGTTTGGGGGCAAAACAATGACCTAGTTGGACACCCTTCTAGTTCACCTGACGTTTCTGAGATGCACGCTTATTTTTCAGATGAAAGGCATGTAATGTAAGTCATAGGGTTGAGTTTAAGTTGGTTTCCACCATAATATACACCAAGTTCTTCAAATATATTCTTCATAATATACACCAAGTTCTGTTAGGATATGTTGCACTGTCTGACTGAGCTGCAAGTGTGAGATTGTCACTGTAAATAAAATTAGCTAGTCCTTCTTGTGACTTGAGGGAGTAGTTAATTGATTATGTAAATAGTAAACAAAATAGGAGTATTTCAACCACATAAAAATATGGTTTTACATTTTTCTCCTCTTTCTCTAGATTTCATAGTACATGCTGTGCCTAACAGAGCCATAACAACCCATTTGTTAGTCCTGATCCTTTTCTCTTCCTAGCAGTACTCTCATTGTGGCACTATCCAGATTCTTAGAAACTGATGAAGGAGGGATCTTCTCTCTCAGTCAGCAGCTTGACTGTTTAAAAGCTGTGCATAACAGAGAATTTATCACCCAGTGGGTCCTTATGTTCAGGGTAAAGCATACATTGCAGGATATGGAGGATTTAAGTTTTTACGTGTTGTTGTTGTTTTTTGATTGACAATACGATAATCCTACTGATGGTTTAGACATCCGTAAGTTTAGTTTCATAACTCACTGTGGCAAGTTGCCACTGACTAGCAGGGCACTCTTGCATCATTAGACATATGCCTGTTGTGCAGTCGAGAATACATCTCATAAGAAGACTGACACCTCTACCTAGCAGCCATTCATGTCAGTAAGTTATGCAATTTAATTTATGCATGCATAAACTACCAATAGAATTCTATCTGATATATAGTAGTTCTGAGTTGTATGTCAGAGGGAGGCTGTGGGAATAATGAAGGAACATGTGGATTGGAACATATGTCCCAACACTGCATTTAAATAAGAGAATAAGAAAGGGTAATCTTGGCTGCAGCACTCATCCAAAACTCATTCCTTTCAATGAAGGCAAATACATTTGGTGAAAGAAATCTGTGGCATATTTTGCATGTAGTTTGCCTTTTTAAAATTAAAAAAGCACAGAGAAGGGGAGGAAGGTGGTGTAAAAATGTTTTAAATAAATAAAATAAATAAATAACACCACTCATGCACAGATATAAACACTGAAATCTAACTTCTCAAGTAAGTGACTTTTCCCCCCAAATTTGTTGTAGATATTTGTGTTTCCTTTCTAGATCCTCATTTGGCATACTTTGCAGATTGAAAGGCATACCCCTTACTTCATCCCTTGTGTTTATGGTCTGAAATTGTCACTGTGCAAGGCAAATTTCTTTTGGTTGATGCCTAAACTGTGGAAGGGTAAAGTAAGTAACATTCTACCCACTCCTCAGATGTTCTTTTCTTTTCCAATTATCTGTGATGGAGATTTATAATTTGGATCCCAGGTTTGTTGTTGTTATATGCTGTCCAGTCATTTCCAACATATGGTAACTCTGTAAGTTAATGATAGTCAAAAGGTCTTATCATTAAGAGACAAAATTATTTTTTCCTTCTTTTTCTCTAAAATGGTGTAATGAAGTATATGTAAAATGATAAACCAGTTAGTTAGCTCTGATTAAAATCTTCCTTTTATGTTGCTAATCAAAGGTAATTTTACAACTTGTGTAGACTACTGAGAAAACATATCAGCTTTTAAAAATTACATTACAGTGTACTTTGTTTTTTCCCCTCATTGTTTTTTTCAAGGGCCTTTTTTGCCATGGCAGGCGGGTGGGGGGAGATATCTATTTAGCAAGTCTTTCAGGTCATCTCATTGTGGCTGAAATCTTCAGCAGTTTTCAAGAGAAAGCTTATTGACCAGATACATTGAATCTGCCTGTAGGTTTAAGAGAATTTTAACTGGCAGGATTGGAAGTTCACTTTCCTTGAACAGCAGTGGAAGCAAATTGCCTTCTTTAGTTTCACAACTTAATTCATTTCCCCAAAGGTACACTGGCTAGTAAGCCAGAATTTCCTTGCAATTTCCTTTTTCCTTTTTTGACCTGTTCTTCCATACCATATAATTTCTCTATTATATACTGTACAATATTTCAATTAAGCAAACTAAGACCTACTCCAAATAAACAGTTTTTAAAAACACCAGAAGCAGTGCTGTGACCATTTGCAGTTTGATTCATGATACGTGTAGCTGGTGATGGAAAATAGCCTGGAAACTTTCAAAAATTGCCCACCCCTTCCTTTTGTGGATGCCTACAAAACCTCTGGTAAATTAAAACTGCCTTTCTGAATTGCATCGCTTTGAAAAATGGCAACGGGTACAAGATTCGTGCATGTAGTAACTTATTTACACTTATATTTTAGTTATGCAAATAAGTTTCAACTGTATATGTGAAAATGGATACAGTTCTCTTTTCAAAGATCCATCCACTGAGCAACAAGAACAATCCCTAACTCTTTTGCTTGTTTGCTCTCTCGGTGGCATTGTAAACCAATACATGTCACCCCCAGAAAAAATAGTCAAAATTCATGTTCAGACACAATTAATGACAGATGATGTTACTTGATGAATTCCTAAAATGGCAATTCGTGAAGTATTAAAATAAATCCTAAAAAAATGAAAAATTACTCAATTTCTTTTGATAAATCATAATTATCAGAAGATATTTGTATTTATTCTGTGTAGGATAATATATTTGGATTTTACCATTCCTAAAATGTGGATGTTATTATTTGTTAACTCCAGTTCCTGAAATTTAACTTTAGATGATAAATTGAGCAGCTTATATTCTGAGACAGTAGGTGCATAAAATCTGCAGTGGCTAGGCAGAATTGCTGCTAATAAAATAACACATTGTACAGTTTAGTTTTGGTGTTAGATTTCACATATTCACGGTTGTCTTCTCTTACTAAACAGCAAACCTTGATTGAAAAATGTATTTACATGAGAGAGAAAAAGCTTATAAAATATAGTTTACAGCTCTAGCAAGCTAAAATGTATTAAAATATCTAATTTGACATTCGAACAAACCTCAAGTTGCAAAGCTTCTCCAGTTAATACCAAATGTAACTCAAGTGCAAAACCCTCCTGGAGAAGTCTCATTGTTACAGGTAACACCAACAAAACAGTTTCCCAGCATCTTAAAAATCTGAACAGAATTTTTGTGGGACTGGCTTTTGTGGACTAGAGTGTGCCATCATTTATGCATTCAGGGCAATGGCAAACTGGTCAGCAGGTGTATGTTTGTCTAATGGATTCAAATTATGGAAACCATCATGATTCATCTCTCAACTAATTTCATAACAAAGGGTTGAGAACACAGATGTTCCTTGTAATGTTTCTACCATCTAGTGAAGCTCTGAAATGGCTCTGAAACTTCAGACTCTTTAAATATTAATAGTTCTTCTACGTGGCCTCTGTGAATCCACACAAATGGGTTTAATCAGCGCTTGCGCTGGATCTCCAGAATATTCTAGAGCTTAAAAGAGAAACATTAGTAGTACGCTGCCCCTTACTGCGCATGCTCCATCCGCCCAATACCTCAGTTCCTTTTTACCGCCGTCGCGACTGGAACTTCTCGGATAGAGCTGTTATAAAAAAATTATTGTAATCTCTCCTTTGAGATTTTCCTTACTACTTATTCGTTTGTACGTTGTCCCTGGATTCGGTTTCTTCAATTATTACTCACGACTTCTTTTTGAATTGATCGGACTACTTTTGATTTTCGATTTACGGTTTCCCGCCCTTTTTACTGGACTGATTACCACGGTTATGATTATTGCTTCTGGACTTGGATTCCTCTCTTGATCAACGATTTGGACTTTGTTATTCTACTTTCTTGTCCTGTTTGGCTTACTCGGACTAGTTTATATTATAAGCGACCTAGCTTTCTGGTTTGCCGCGGAGCCGTCCTTTTATGGCCTCCGCGGGTCTTTTTAAACGTTGTGTGTCCTGTGCCGCCAAAGTTCCATTCACCGACGGACACGACAAGTGTTTGTTCTGCCTTGGGGAGGAACACCAACCCCATTCCTGCACCCACTGTAAAAATCTGTCTAAGCCCGCGTTGAAGTCTCAGGAACAGAGACTCAAAGCTTACCTGTGGAACAAATCTCTTTCTCCCGCCAACTTACAAATGGAGTCAAGCTCTACTCAGCCATCCTCTCTTCAGGCAGAACCTTTAGTGACATCTGCTTCCCTGGTGAAATCCCCAACGGCACCCCCCAAGAAAGGGTCTGGATCGGCTTCAAAAATTTCGAAGTCGTCGACTTCAGCCGCTGCTGCGCCTCTCCCAAGGCAATCATCGTCTCTGGAAGGGGCTAAGAAGAAAAAGTCTGTTAAAATTAAGAAAACCAAGACTTCATCAAAGGTTCGTCACCGTGAGCTAATTCCAATCTCTGAATCTCTACCATCCCCTATACTAGAAGAATCATCCAGAGATGTGCCCGACACCAACTCGGCGTCGGAGTATGGAAGTCATGACCGTCACCCTACTACCCAGGCTCAGCTTTCGCTTTGGAGCCGATCCCCGAGTCCAGGCCATTTTACGGCTGAGAATGCGTCCAGCCAGGCTTCTGCCCATTATAGCCCTGTGAACACCAGGCGGGCCGTTATCGTACATCGTTCGGACTCGGAGGAATCTATGCAGCAGGCATCTCCCAGAAAGAGAACTGCTAAAAGGAGGTATGTTTCACCATCTCCCCGTCGTTTGTCACACCGGGAAGTGGTGGTGGTCTCGAGAGGCTCTCGACATCGAGTACATCATGATGCCGATGAACCTATGTATGTCGAGGTCGAGAGCAGCAGGGGTCGACGTCATTAGAGGAGGACTGTGACTCTGACCAATATTACGAGGTCGACGACCGTGGCAAGCGTAGGAGGGTTAGATATATATATGCCTCCTCGTCATCCCCATCGCCCTCCCGACCCCACCGTCGACATCGATCTCATTATGAGGTCGAAGTCCCGACGTCGAAGACCCTTAGACATCGATCGCCGCAGAAGAAGCAGTCAGCACTCTCTACTTCGACATCGAAGGAAGCCCTTTCTGCTCTCAAGACTTCTGCATCGTCTCTAGTCCCGACCAAGAGCCGTCAAGCTAGAACGGCCCCAATCAGTCAGGCTTCTGAAGACCTCACGACAACTCAGCACTCTAAGAGACGCCATCGGTCACCATCGCTATCACTGTCCTTTCAAGGCAATTTATCAGCCTCTTCTGCATCTGACCAGGAGGAGGAAGTCCCCTCTGAAGCTTCTGACGAGACTCCTCCAAACATCAATACTCCAGATTCTGATGTAGGGGACCTGCGGCCCCCCTCTCCCTCACGAGACTTTACATCAGATGGTGGCACGTATGGCCAAAGCATTAAAGTTAGACGTCGAGCAACCTCCGCCCCCTAAAGAGGACTTAGTGTTTGATGACATTAACCAAGAGAAGTCTCATCCTTTAAGCCTGGCCTTTATCCCAGCTTTGATGGAGAACATTAAGGAAGCTTGGAATCTTCAACCTACATCCTTGCAGATTTCAAGAAGGATGGAAGGCCATTATAGGACCCATGGGAACGACGCCTTGTTCCTCTCTAAACACCCGCCTCCTAACTCCATAATTGTGCAGACTAACATTTCCAAAACTGGAGGTAGAGCCAAGGTAACTCCCACCAATCGGGAAGGGCGCAAATTGGATGTTTTGGGGCGCAGAATGTACTCCTTCGCTTCCTTCCTTCTTAGGGTCTCTAATTACCAGGCTGCATTAGGAGCCTACCAGAGACAGCTGTGGGCCAAAGTGCTACCTGCCCTGCAGGCTGCCCCAGAGGACACCAAGACAGAACTCCTTAATGCCCATGCTGAGGCGTCCACTGTTGCTAAGCATCAACTACTGGCGGCCCGTCATGCGGCGGAAGTCGCTTCTAAATCTCTTGCATCTGCTATCTCATTGCGACGACATGCTTGGCTAAGGTCCTCTGGAATCGCGGAAGATGCAAAAGCACGCATAGAAGAACTGGCTTTTGATGGGACCGGGTTGTTTAACGAGAAAACTGATGACATTATGGAAAGTTTCCATAAAATGAAGAAGACGGCCAGGTCTTATACCATCCAGCAACAACCTAAGTTTCAGAGGTACCAATGGCGCAAGCAATTTGGCCAACAAAACTACCAGAATCAGTACCGCCAGCCTTACCGTTCGTATGGCCCCGTGGCTCAAGGCAAAGCACCAAAGTCCTCTTCTACCAACACTACCTTCAGACCGCAATCCTTTCAACGCCGCCAATCCTACAGGCAGCCTGCAAAGAAAAACAAGCAGTTCCTTTGACTTCACTACAAGCCACGTTACCATTGCAAGGAAATTCGTCACCTCCCATCCACAAAGATTATTAGTTTCTCCCATGCCCAGGCTATTCCCATTTTTCAGAAACTGGAGCCTTATCACCAAGGACAAATGGGTCCTGTCCATCATCCGTTCCGGCTGTCGACTGGAATTCACGGAGCTTCCTCCCATCGGACATGTCAAAATTACATCCTATGCTCAGGTTCTGGAAGAAGAAATATGTTCTCTCTTAGGAAAACGAGCTATTCTAAGAGTACCCATTCAGAGCATTCACAACGGTTTTTACTCCGCTATTTCGCGATACCCAAAAAGGATGGGGGCGTCAGACCTATTCTAGATCTCAGACTGTTAAATACTTACCTTTGTCCAAGGCATTTTCGTATGGTCACTCTAGAATCCATCATCCATCTGTTAAAGAAAAAGGACTGGTTTGTCGTTATAGACCTAAAGGACGCCTACTTTCATGTTTCCATTCACCCACAGCATCAAAAATACCTACCTTTCTTCTTCGAAGATACTGCCTATCAATTCTGCGCCCTACCATTCGGCTTATCCACCGCTCCACGAACGTTTACAAAGTGTATGGCACCTGTAGCAGCTTACCTTCGTCTTCAGAACATCACAATCTTTCCATACATAGACGACTTGCTGGTAGTGTCTGCTTCTCGTCAAAAGGCCATTCGAGACACCGATTACGTTCTACAGACTCTTACACACCTAGGTCTAAGAATCAACAGAGAGAAATCTCATCTTCAACCTACTCAAGTCATAGATTACATAGGTGCGCGTCTCGACTCTATCACAGCAAGGGTGTTTCTTCCGCTCGAACGCATCAACAAACTAAAGCGCGCTATTCATCCCTTTCGTCCACATGCCAAGGTATCTGCACATCACACTCAGCATCTTCTAGGTTTGATGGCGTCAACCACGTCCGCTATTCCTTACGCGAGACTGAAGATGCGCGCTCTACAGGCTTGGTACCTGTCCCTCTTCACACCAATGACAGACAATCCTTCCAAGCGCCTTCAAGTTACGCCGGAGCTAGCAGAACAATTGAAGTGGTGGACATTTGTCCCGAACCTCCTAATGGGCCGGCCATTTCGCCCATTACAACTCACAATTCAAGTGACGACGGACGCAAGTCCCACCGGGTGGGGAGCTCACTGTGGTCCTCACAAGATTCATGCCCTGTGGTCACGGAAGGACAGTCGATTACACATAAACCATTTGGAAATGTGGGCTGTCATCAAAGCCTTTCGTGCGTTTTGCCCCCTGATAGCAGGTCGTGGTGTCCAGGTGGTCACCGACAACACCACGACTATGTATTATATCAACAAACAAGGGGGCACGCACTCAATGTCACTCCTTTACCTAACAGTCCATCTATGGGAGTGGTGTTATGCCCACCATGTCTTTCCGATAGCCATTCATGTGTCCACCGAAGACAACAAAGTTGCGGACTCCCTCAGCCGGATGTGCACACAGACACACGAATGGCAACTCGACAAGACCATCTTCACTATGATTTGCGACAGATGGGGCTTTCCAGTAGTGGACATGTTCGCGAATCAACTCAACAGCAAGTGCGACATGTTCTGCTCCAGGGCAGGTGTGGACAAAGCGTCTCTCGGGGATGCTTTCATGGTGAAGTGGATGGACTGTCTACTTTACCTGTTCCCGCCCATTCCACTAATTCAGAGGACTTTGGTCAAAATCCTTCAGGTCCACGCCAATGCCATTCTAATTGCACCATGGTGGCCTCGGCAACCATGGTTTACCACTCTCAAAATGATGGCTTCAGAGTTCATCAGACTCCCACCGTTACCACACCTACTGACACAGGACGCAGGCAGAATCTGCCACCCAGACATAGATTCCCTACATCTGACGGCCTGGAGGATTCTCCCATGATTCGAGAAGTCCTGGACAAGGCCAGGAAGCCATCCACGAAACTCTTGTATGCATACAAATGGTCCAACTTCAGGAGGTTTGCTGAATCACGGAGTTTACAAGCTGTGCCCATCTCCATTCCTACCCTGCTCACATACTTACGTTATTTGTTTGACCAGGGTTTGGCTTTTTCTACTCTAAAAGTTTATATTTCTGCGATTGTCTTCAACCAACCACCTGGGTCTGAGGCTTCTCGGCTTTTTTCACATCCTACTCTCAAGATGTTCTTGAAAGGTCTATAAAATATGCGTCCTCCTACTCGTCCTCCTATGCCTCAATGGTCCTTACGTGTTGTGCTCCAGGCTCTCACACGTCCGCCTTTTGAGCCCATGGCTTCTTCTGATCTTCGGCTCCTGTCATTCAAAGCACTATTTTTGGTGGCCATTACTTCTGCGAGAAGAGCGAGTGAACTGTCTGCGCTTCGGGCCGACCCGCCTTACCTTCAATTCTTCCCAGACAAAGTGATTTTGTACCCTGATATCTCCTTTCTCCCTAAAGTTGTCTCACATTGTCATGTTAATCAACCGTTGACTTTACCTACGTTGTTTCCAAGTCCCTCTTCTGATGTTGAGCGCATGCTCCACTCGTTAGATGTTCGCCGCGCTTTGGCTTTTTATACGTCCAGGTCCAAGGACTTTCGTACCTCTCCCAGGTTATTTGTTTGTTTTCATGGTCCCCAGAAGGGTTCTCCTGAGACACCGCAGTCTATTTCAAGGTGGATCGTATCTACAATTACTTTAGCCTATGAGCTGTTGGGCAAAACCCCTCCGGAAGCTTTAAAGGCACATTCGACCAGGTCTGTGGCGACCTCAATGGCCCTGTTGCGTGGCATTGACATTTCTGAAATCTGCAAAGCCGCCACATGGTCCACGCCATCCACCTTTGTGACTCATTATCGGTTGGACCTCAGGGCCAAGAAGGATGCTGGTTTTGGGAGAGCTGTGCTTACATCTGTTCTGGAGTGATGGCCCACCTTCCTGTAAGTGAGCTTGCTAGTCACCCATTTGTGTGGATTCACAGAGGCCACGTAGAAGAAAGAATGGTTACTTACCTGTAACTATGGTTCTTCTAGTGGTCTTCTGTGAATCCACACATCCCGCCCATCCTCCCCGCTGTCCGTCACTCATGGTCTTAGCTCTAGAGCTCAGGCGACGGCGGACAGTTGGAACTGAGGTATTGGGCGGATGGAGCATGCGCAGTAAGGGGCAGCGTACTACTAATGTTTCTCTTTTAAGCTCTAGAATATTCCGGAGATCCAGCGCAAGCGCTGATTAAACCCATTTGTGTGGATTCACAGAGGACCACTAGAAGAACCATAGTTACAGGTAAGTAACCATTCTATTTACTTCAGTGAGCTTTCAAGAATCTAAATCCACTTCAGTGGATTTTGATTCATGAAAGTTCACTCTAAAATAAATTGTTAGTCTTTAAAGCAGCACAATATTTTTCTTTTCTTTTTTCTTTTCTTTCCTTTTTCCTCTTTAATGTTGCCATCATGTGGAGACAGACTAACACCGTTGCTTCTTTGGGAATTCATTATCTTTTTTTTCCCTTCCAGGCATTCTAGAATTCACATCAGGACAGGGCTAATGGATGCGCATCTGTATTGCCTGAAGAAATGTGTAGTAGACTTCCTCGTGGAGAACAGGTAAGGAAAAAAGCATAGGGCCTAAGTTGCATGTGCATTTCCAAGCACTTTGTTTATTTGCACTGGAAGCTTTGTCCACTTCAGTTAATATTAACGTCATTCACAAATAAAACATTTCTCCTTTATATGTTGCCACACCTCTTTTGATTTGAAACTGAAAATCCATTATAACTCACATATACCTTTCTGTCAAAGTATGCAGCTTCTAGATCATGTGCAGTGTATGGTTGGATTTCTGCTTAAGGACCCTCACGTGCTTGGAGAGGTGGAAAAGAATGAAGATAATTTCATTATTCCTCCCCCCTTAGCTCTGTGCTTGACTTTGTGTGTATATTCCTCCTCCAGACTTCTTGCCCAGAAGTTTTTGTCCTTAAGTTAAAAAGATAAACCCTTTTGGCCTTTCTGTTTCCAGCAGCTGCAGTATGACCACCTCCATTTGTTAAGGTTGTCTCTTTCAGTGACATTGGAAGCCCTCTACTAACCTCCTGGCTCTTGTTAGCGAGGACCAAGGTTCATATGAGGATCAAAGATTGTAGTGAAGGAATAACCTCTTTAAAACGAAAGAAGCCACCTAACCACTACTGCCAGACAATACACAAGAAGCATAATCTGTAATGTAGGGTTCTTCTTCGTGACTCCATAAATGCGTCTTCTGCACTTATGCAGAGAATCATTCGGAACTTACTTCACGATGTGTGTAGCTTTTTAAAACAAGAGAGGGTCATCAAAGACTGGACAAGCATTTACTAAAACTAGATAGCAGCTCCCATTTCTCCACTTCTAAGGAGCCACATATCTATCAATAATCAAAGGCTTTTGCAACGTAAAAAAATAGTTTGCTACTTCTTGTATGTTTTTTTTTCATTAAATGTTCCATTAAATGCAGTTTCTGACTTCGGTGGGTGCAAGCAGAGAGCCAAAACAGACTTTGGCCTCACTGTTATATTGCCTTTGTGCCTGTCAAGCAACTGAAGTCTTACCCACCCAATTGGAGACCTCTCATGTGGCTGCTCTTCCTCACTAATTCTGAGCTGCAGAGGGACAGCAGAGGCACAGTAGACACTTAAAACCTTACCCTCCATTTTTATGTGACTGGTGACTTTCCATCCTAACCAGTGGCAATAGATGGCAAATTACAACCTGAACCAATAATCTGACTGCGTTCTTAGAGCCTACTTTCTCTTCATTCATATCTTTTGAGACTTCCTTGTTTGCTGGTAGCAGGATCATATTTCCACCTCCTCTGTGTGTGTCTGTGTATATATCATTTTGTCCATCTGCAAACCCCACCCCACCCCGGATAACCTTGCATGTAGCCTATCTTTGTTGCATCCTGTATTTTTAACTTGTGATGCTTCAACTGTGAGATGGAGACCACCCACTGAGATGAAGAAAAGCATCCATTTATGAAAGGAGACAGTGATCCTAGCTATGATGGGGATTTTTTGGGGTGTGGGGAACCAGTGTATTTGCCATAAATTGGAAGCTACTCATAGCTGGGCCTGAGAAAATAGCTTTCAATGCCACCTGCTGGAATCACCATTGTATCCAGAATAGGTCAATTTTTTTGTATCTCTTGTCCTTCTGAAATGTAAGCCATATGCGATTACAGGATTTAGAAAACCTTAGGAGCTTCTACTGTATTTTATAAATTCAAAGCAACTAACATGAGAGGGATGGAATTC
This sequence comes from Intellagama lesueurii, assembly GCA_037013535.1. Classification (NCBI taxonomy): domain Eukaryota; kingdom Metazoa; phylum Chordata; class Lepidosauria; order Squamata; family Agamidae; genus Intellagama; species Intellagama lesueurii. The sequence continues at coordinate 180,638,882 of JBAJHW010000004.1, forward strand.
AAATCAGTTAAGTTTTTGGCCAAGTGATACAGCTGATAGATTTCTAAACCAAACCTGTTCATGAAGCAGCTGGTGAAGCAAGTCAACCCATTGTCAAGAATATATCTCTGTCCAAGATATTCGCTTCAGTGCTATACGATTTTTGGTAAGATGGTTTGTTTTCTAGTTCATCCTCTCAGCATCAGTGGTAGACTGCTTTATTCATTTTGATTCTTGTTTGACATGTAGCTGCCATTCAGCTGGACCAAACACAACTTTGAGAAAGAAGTATGTGCAAGAGGGCACAGGTCAGTAATTAATTTGCAATCCCCTCTGTTGGTGCTGTGAAACAGCTAGTTTTTGGGCGCAGAGAGAAATCATTGGCTGAAGTCCAGTGATAAGTCACAACTAGAATAGGCACATTGAATCAATGGAACTTACAGAGGAGTTGGCTCATCCGATTTCCACTGATTCCATGGCCCTAGTTGCAACTTACTCTTGGATTTCAGCCATTATCTTATAAAGCAGAAAGCAACACTTGTGTTCTACCTTCAGTTGTTAATCCTCATGTTCTGTAAACAGCTTGACTTGCCTTTGTTAACATATGTTGTTAGCACAAAGAATTCAAATTGTCAACATTCACAAAACAAACACTACATTTTTCTTGAGATGTTTTTACTAGGAAGGATGTAATGGAAAGGGGTTCTTGGAACCTTCCACTATGGACCATACTTTCATTTTTGGTGCACAGAGGAGTTTTCTTGGATGCTATAAAGTAAGACTGCCTTTGCTTGGAAGAAGGCCTTTGTACTTCTCATATTCACGATTACTTTTTGCTAGGTGTACTATTCAGTAGAGCTTCTTCAGTTTTTTTACCGGATTTTATTATTTTATAGTGAAATTTGTTTTTGTTCTTTTATGAAATTTGTAAGCTGCCTTGAGTGCTATTTTCTAGTGGAATGGTGGAGTGTAAATGAAGTAAATAAATCAGTACAGTTATCTGCATTGTCTTTTCTTCTTGAAAAGAAAGAAAAGCTGCAGGTTTGATGAGAATGCATGTTCTTTTCTGGAATCTTTACTTATTATTTCTGGAATCTCTTTTATCATTATTTGAAGGCAAAAAGTCTTTTGGCCTCCTACATGAAGTGGCACTTGTTTTCCACTGGCAACTACTGGAAAATGTTGGTATGAGAGTGTCCTATGTTCTTACTCGTTTTGGCAAATGAGCAGCCATGTTTTGGCCAGATGGAGGTTGAGAACACTTCACAAGGGGGAATGTCTGGTTCTGGCTCTTGTGGCTCCTGTCAGTGTGTGATAAGGGTGTCTCAAGCTCCCATAAGGTTGCATATCAAGAGGTCAGATCATTTATGTTTATCTAAAGTTTAGATAACCTTTAGACATATATAGATTCTAAGACCAGCTTTCATTGGTTGTTTTTTATTACTTATTTGTTTCAGTTTCATCCCACCCTTATTCTAAGGAGCTTGAGCTGATTTGCACAGTCTTCTGTTCCTTATTTTACCCTTATAACAACCTCATGAAGTAAGCTAGGCCAAAAGATAGAGATGGGCCAAATGCAAGGTCAAACTATGGCCCTCATAACTGAATAAAGATTCTAGATCCAGTTCTATCTAGATCAGCACCTATTAAACCTTACAGACTTTCACCTCTTCAGCAACTAAGGTGGGCCTAGATTCAGGTCTGCCATCATTGACTCTTTTTGGTCCTTAACAGTCAAATTGAGCGGCCACATATGGAGCAGTTTCCTGAGCAAAGTGGTGAGCCTGCTTTGTAAGAAAGCTAGTAACACTAAAGCTGAAACGCTGGGCTCAGTTATGCTCACAGTAACTGTTTCATTTGCAGAAAATAGAAAACTATGTGGGTGGCTGAAGAACTTCCCCTTGTGAAGTTACTTCCTCTGTGGTTCCCATTCCCTTTCCATCAGCCAGCCTCCCAAGGTCTCCATGCTGACCCTTTTCTTGAAAACTGTTCCAAAAAAGAGAATATCTCCCACCTGAAATTTGTCCCGTGAAGAAAAAGCTGTAAAGTGTCCTGTTACCTCCTATGATGAGCACCAAGATTACTGGGGAAGTGGAAAGCTCTCCTTCAGTTGATGAGGGTGTATTTTGTCCACAGGCTTCTGCTTGATTTGCTTTGTGGTATGTTGTACACAGAGGCCCCTGCAGGTTTACATTAAGATGCTGCCCAGACTAAACCAGTCCTTCGTTTTGCTTTCCCCCCTCTCAATGCCTTTTTATCATTCACACTGTCACCTGTGTTTCCTGGCAAGGCCTGCAGACTGTGAGGGAGGTCTGGCAGAGCTGAACTTCTGGCTTAATGCATGCTTTTTCTCTCTTTTCTCGCCTGCCGAAAAGATGGCTGCAAAACAGAGCTTGCTCTGTGGACACCTAAGAGAAAACACGTCAACTGTATAGTTGGAATGTATTTTTCTGCCCTGTAAAGATCAGATTGTATAATGAATACTTTCCTTGTAATTAAAATACATAAAGAAACAAATTTTGGGGGGGAGAAGCTGAGCAAATTATGATATTCCTGGCAATCATAATGTAAACAAAATTTGTGCCCAAATAAATAAAAATATGAAATAAGAAATATGAAATGTTTTTTGTTAGAGAAACAGACAGCTAAGGATGCCCCCTCCCTCACTTATTGGCTTTTGGATAACCAGATTGCAAGGTTTTCTTACATGTACACAATACCTGTCAGTAGCTGTAAACATATTGAGCACTCAACTTTTATTGATGTTTACTATCTCAGCTGCTTCATGAATGAGCTCCAGTGAGTTCATCTTAGGAGTTGAGTGTTGTTGTTCTTATTCTAGGATAGGTGAACTTCTCTTGAGGGGTTCAAAGATAGTCTCGGTATTGCATTTTCCTTTACTGTATTCTGAAGATACAATTACAGAGACTTTTTTTTTAAAAAAAACTGATTTGGTGGAGCAGGAAGACACATCAGGTCCTTTTAAGGAAAAAGGCAGGGTAAAAATATTATAATTAATTAATTAATTAATCAACATGAAGCCACATGTTTTAGAACATATGCAGTGATGCTACATTTATTCATTGGGAGGTTTTGCACAAATAATCAGGAGAGTTCATCCACGTAGGAACAAAAAGAAGCAAAATAAACACACCTCAGCAAGGGAGGGAAACAAAGAATCTAAGGATGAATTTGCTAAAAACATTGGGCTAAATTCAGTTTTTAGTCCCAACAAAAATGGGTTTCACATAACTCTTGACTTAAATTCATTCATTCTGTGGATTGGTGGATCTGCTTTGGCTGGACTAGCAATTGCATTTTGCCCATTAATTCCAGCAATTAGAAACACCTTTCAATACATAAAAGTAGACATTTCAACATAGACATTAACAGTGTGCTAAAGGAGGACAGGGAGATTACAGAAATACTTAATGAATTATTTACATTCATCTTTCCATAGGAGATATATGGCAGATATCTTTCCTGACATTGGCCAAAATCCTATTGTGCAACTATGTGAGTGCAACGTGAGGTTGTGAGCATGGTAGTTACATGAGGAATGAGGTGGAGGTGTGATCCCCAAAGTATATGTCCCACCACATACATGCATGTATTTGTGTGTATCTTATTCAACCTTAGACTATGCTGTTTTTAATTTTATTCTTTAAGTTTATATACTGTTTCCTTAAAGCAAATTATATTCTGCAAACAAAGGGTGTTTTGTGTATGGAGGAAGGAGAAGCAAATTGTGGAATGCCACTGTTCCGAAACATGGAATGCTCATAATACCGCTGTTTAACTGCCACCTAAAAATGAATAAAGATGAAGGCTGGTCTCTCCCTTAGGCATGCCGCCACAGGTACTTCTCAAAGGTGTGCAGTTCAGACAGGCACCAAGAGAGAGGGAAGGCTCCTGCAGAAGCCAGATTATGTGCAGGTGGAATCAGTCTGGAAAGAAAGCAGCAAGCCATTAAGAGGAAATGGGGAGATGGGAAGGAAGTTGCCATGTGGGAAGGTAGGCTGCTGTTTGCAAAAGGATGAGATTAATTTTCGAAACTTTAGCAAGGCCTGCCAGACTCCTTGGGTGGGCCTTGCGATTTGTAGCGACTTCTGTCACTGAACCAATTTTCAAACTGTTAACATTCCTGAGCTGAAACTGTTTTCAATCCAGGGTCATTTCATTTTCCCGTATATCAGAGTGGCTCTGTATAAACATGTAATGACATTTTGGATGGCTGTCGCTGTGTCTTTCGATATCTGTGCATGAGATAGCACATATAAATATAGTAAGAGACAGTAAAGTCTGATCACCATTGAATGTTGTAGGCACTCAGAAGTGGAAGTGCTAGATGAAATATATAAGTGGAGGTGCTAGGAATTGTCCTAGTGACGTTTTGTCTCGCATGGACAAAAATGATTTCCTGGTAATAGATAAAGCTAAGTGAAGAGAGGACTATGGTATCCTCTGCATCAACAAAAGTTGCAGAAGTGCAAATAGTAAAACAACAGACTGGTCTTAGCTTATTGGTGGTCTACATGTCATGATCTGTAAACAGCAAAGAGACAAGTCTCTGGTAGAACAGTGATAAAAGCTTTTGTCTTAACATTTTTATTATTTGATCCGGAAACAACTCCAGAAATCTGTGATCCGAGAGTTTGCTCCTGTTACATTGTAGTCATCTGTAGCCAAATTACAAGAATATAGGGAATGTTTTGTGCAATTGTGATTACCATCAAATGGATTATGCAGAAGTAGTTGCTTAACAATATATTGGCCTAACTGGTTACTTTAGCGTCCTCTCCCTCTTTTGTCTGTTTGTTTCCAGAAAAACTATTACGTGCTAGGTATACAGAGAGCTGTAGAACAAAATTAAACATGCAGTCCAGTAAATCTTTGTGTGTGCCTATCTTCCTATATTGCTTGCAGTCATCACATCCTTAGAGTGTCTTGAAAATTCCAGCATTTTGAAACAATGAATTGATAAAAAGGTTTAAGAAAAGCCCATAATGTTTTTTTTCATTGAACTCACTATAGCTATATTATGGGAAATCGACCCCAATCCTGACTTAAGGAGTGTTAAGTCTGAGGCAGGTGGTATTAACTGGGGTCTGCATTAACTCTTTTCAGCTCTCTTTCCCGGCTTCCTTAAAGAGACATACTTGGTGTGTGTGTGTGTATGGTAAGGATTGCTTGCCTGCCTCTTGCATTGACATTTTAATTTGAGTCCATGATATAAATATCATTTCCCTAATCCCCGCTGCTCTTGGCATTGTTTTGTCTTTTTTCTTCAAAGTGAGTTGACTTTTTTTTTTCCTTTAAAGCTCTAGGGATGAAGGCGGTGGGGAGGGAATGGTGCCTAGTTGCTCTAGTTTGGAACATTAGAAAGCTGGGAAAGAAACCTCGAAGTAACTGTTGTTTCATTATTGGTATTCACATGGAAATTTTTAATCTCCATCAAAGGATCAGGAGAAAATAAATGTTGAGATCCAACAAGAGTGCACCAAGCTTACATGGCATTTTTAAACGTTATTTGACTTTATCCCTTAAAACGATGAGAACCATAAACTATGTACCTACAGGGTTCATAATTAACTTTTTTTTTCTTCTATCCCTTTTCCCTTTTTCTCTTCCTTCTGTTTCTCTCCCCACCCCTTGTCTGTTATTTTCTATGAATCTTGAAATTCCTCAAGACTGGATCTGTGGGAATGATTTTGCTTCTTAATTAAGAGACTTTTTTTGTTGGAAAGCCCTGCTTCAATGGGTGTTATCCTGTTGTTGTCCTCTTGAAATTAATATTATTGATTAATTCATGAATCATTTATTAAGAGAGGCAAGTCCAGTTAAATCTCTGTGTTTATTAGGTCCAGCTGTTAGCAGATGATCCTGTACCAGAAAGACGTGCACATATCAGGTTGCAGGTTACTGAAGTGTCAGGTGAGCTTCTGAAAGAATGTGTAGCTGCCTGTCAGGAGAAGTAAAAATAGCGGCAAAGATCACTGTGGAAAGGCGCTAGGTAAAAATCCAGCATGGGACCAATGTGTAGGGAAACTAAACAGAGCAATTAAGGAGCCATTTTCAAAAAGCCTGGTTAAGCAAGTTTATAATTTTATACCTCTTTAAGGCTTAATCCCTCAGTATGCTAAGAATATTTACCTGCAGCCTCATAAGCCTTGAAATAAAGCCAGTAGTTTTGAGGAGGGTTAGCCCTTGAGATTTAGGAAAAGATGTGTTCTGTTGGCTTGATGACTACTAGTATACCTGAGGCAATAAAAGGTATGTTTACTTTTAATTAGAAAGGAGACTCTCCCACCCTGTAACTAGCTCTTAGGAAAAGATGTTAGATTTCATAAGTGGGAGCAGGCAGCTGTAGAAGATTTCATGCTTCATCACAGATTAATAAAACAGTGAGCTATTAAAATGAGAATACTATGGAAAATTAAAATGACCAACAGTCAGTAAAATGGAGAATCAAGCCTAGGGAATTATGAACAACCCTACTATTCCTGTGAACATGGCACTCTGTATCCCTGGATGGAGGTGGCATGACCTCGGTCTCTGAGTAGTAAACTGGATCTATTCCCAGTCCCCTTAAATGACACTGATCAAAAGCATAGGTTTGGCAGGAGGCTACCAGGAGGACTGCTTGGCCTTAGGAGATGACTCCTCAGGTGTAAGTGGTTGCTTCAAATGAAAAAACTGTTCTCCCAGGAAGACCTAATGTAAGAGGAGAAGGAGGAGGATTTATGTTTCTTCCCCACCTTTCCACTGAAAGATAGCAGGTTAAAGTTCAATCTTTCTGACTCATTTGTGCTAATTGAACAGCCTGACCAAATTCTTCAAGTAATTCTGTTAATTTTCAGAATTATCTCTTGATGAGATTTTAGAGAAAAGAGCAATGTCATCAGCATATAAAATGATTTTCAATTCTGCTTCCTGAATTCTTACCTCAGATTAGTTCTGATTTAAACAAAGAGTTTTAGCAAGTAATAATGAAGAGAGCAGCATTAAAGTTGTAATGCTGGAAAACAATATATATATATATTCTACATAGTCAAAAACTTTTTCTGTACACCAAAATATTGCTTCATATTGTAGAATATGAGTGGTACTTAATGTGCTTGCTAGTAGATTAGTCATAGTTCAAGATTGAATATGTCAGCATATTAAACCATAGTTCAAGTAAGCACTGGGCCTGTATGCAAATGAACAGCAAATAAAAACAGATAATATATTTGATTATATCCTCAAAGTGAATTACAAGATCATGTGGGCAACAGAATATTTGAAGAAGCATTGCATGGTATCACCACTGAAGTGGTCCTGTTGCGTATTGTAGGCCTTCCATGGGTCTCATAAGTTTGGGGAACTGCAGGAGTTTCTCAGGCCAGTCTTAAAATGCAGGATAGGTTGATACTGGGGAAGGTGGCTTTATAAGTACCTAGACTCTGACCTACGTGGGGTTTTCTGCGCTATTGTTAGCACTTTCTATCAGTCTTGATGGTTCACTGGTAGCCAATATAGATATTTCAGAACAGGTGTAATGTGCTTGCTTACCTCTTGCTGCTCCTGTCAAGATTTGAACATTATGCATCAAAAGTGGCCCCCAGACTAGCTGGTTAAAAACTTCATCTTCCAGAAGAGGGAAGAAGCAACTAGGAAATTAGCTATTCATGATCTTGTATTTCCCAACAGGAAAAAAGTGGTCAGTAAGATAAGAACAGTGGTAACTTTGGGTGGAAGTAGCCATGCCCTTTGAAATTTATTATACTGAAAAAAGGGAAAGCTGGGAGTAGTATAACACATACTTTAAGAAATCTTACTTTAGTAAGCTTAAGAAAATACTAGGTAATTCCAATATTTCCAATTTGATTCCATGGCCGTTCTATTCCACGACTAGTTCTCATCAGTCTAACCTTAACCCTAAAGAACTCTGTAAATTATCATCGCCCCTTTTAGAGTAATTGGCATAACACATCTATGTACCATGTACACGCAAAGAGGTATTTACCACTTTTTGAATCCAATATCCTTTGGGAGAAAGGCAGCTTATAAATATTTTAGACAGACAGATGCAATGTAAGTGTAGATACTAAGCTGTAGTAACAGAAGTATAGTGTCCAGATCAGGGAAGTGACAGTATCACTTTTACTTTGCTTTGGTCAGACCTCATTGAAAATACTGTGTCCTTTTCTGTGCACTACAGTTTTAGAAAGATTTTCATTTCATTTCATTTATATACTCCTTTAATGGAAACACTACTCTGGGTGGTTTACAAATTAAAACTTACAACTCCATATAACAAATGAATCAATATGGCAGTTAACTGATCTTGATCTAAAATTAATACAAAAAGAAGATACAAAAAAATTAAGAATTAATATAACAGCATTTGGGGGATAAGTTATTGAAGGCAACTTTGAATAATTCTGTCTTCACTAATTTCATGAATATCTGAAGGGAAGGAGCCTGGCGCATCTCAATTAGAAGCTTATTCCAAAGATTGGGACCACAACCAAGAAGAACTGATTCCTTGTTGGTGCCTTTTTAGCCTCCCTTGGTGTGGCCACTTTTAGCAACAAGGATTGAGAGGAGGGAGTGAAATGGGTAGCTGATTTCTGAGAGCGACATTCGGACAAGTATCAAGGTCCTAAACTGTTAAGGGCCTTATAGGTCATAACCAGTACCTTGAATTGAGCATGGAAACTGACAGGAAGCCAATGAAGGCATGCCAGGACTGGAGATATATGATCAAATTTACTAGTCCCAGAAATCAGTCTAGCTGATGTATTTTGGACCTATTGTAGTTTCCGTACTGCTTTCAACGACAGCCTTGTGTAGAGAGCATTAGTCTATTTTTTGCTATTACCAATGCATGAACCACTCTTACTAGGCATTTCTTAAGTATCAACAATCTAGGAGAGAACAACCCAAATGGTAAAAGATTTGGAAACCAAGACCCTCAAGGAGTGGTTGAGAGAGTTGTATGTGTTTCCCCTGCAAAAGAAGAGGCTGAGAGTCAATGTGATAGCTATGTCCAAATATTTGAAGGACTGTATTTATTTTCTGTGGCTCCAGAAGGTAGAATTTGAACCAATAAATTCAAATTATAGGAAAGGAGATTTTGACTAAACATTAGGAAGAACTTCCTGGCAGTAAGAATTGTTCAATAAGGAAGTGGACTAGAAGGTGGTAGATTGTCCTTCACTGAAGATTTTTAAAAAGATGTTGTATGGCCACCTGCCAGGACTGCTTAGCTGTGGGATCTTATTTTGACAAATGTTGGACTTGATGATCCTTGGGATCCCTTCCAGCTCTGCAGTTGTATGATTCCATGAAAAGCCACCCTTTCAATCTTCTTGTCCAGAATGATATAATTTCATCTGGGTGGAAGTGATCTGATGCCTCCAGATTCACGGAAATGCTTTTCAGGAGAGGCATTGCCATTGCCCCCTTCAAAGTGATTGGCATAATACATCTGTGTACCCGTATTCATAGGAAGAAGTGTTTATCACTTTTTGAATTCAAGATTCAATCAGTCCACCCAGTGGTTAAATCCACTTTTAAATGAATGTGAGCAATTTTACCCTCAGCACAACCTTCACAGAACTTCTCTGAAGGCATGACTCTTGCTATTCCAGGATTAGCTACCATCAGTTCAGCCTTGAACCTAAAGATCTTTGTAGAATGACTAAGCATAGATGTAATGGCATCAACAAATAGGTTTTTTAAAAAAACACATAAGGGAGGTGTGATGGTGTACTCTTACTATTTGAGTTCAGTCACGCTAGGATTAAGATTTGTTTTGCCTCCTTTCTAGCCAATGTTTGCTTTCTTTCATTGCTTGAAGTTCCTTGGAAACCAAGTTGCCCATCATATTCCCAGAGAACCTGGCTAGGAGAGGCTGGAGAACAATCACATTAATCATCATAAAGTTTTTGTAAGATGATGTTGCATCTTATAACTGCCATCCCTTTCTGCCATAGCATGTGTGAGGGACAGGACTTTGTATATAAAAAAATAGATCCTATGCCGTTCCCCAGTCTCGCATGGAATTACCCTTCTTGGCTAGTATTGGGAGAGCTATTTATAATTTTCTCGAGGAATCATATGGCTTTATTGATTTTCCTTTTATCATATAATCTTTGTTCACATTTAATCATCATCTATATCTCATATCTCTTTCTCTACAGTGAAAACATTTCTCTTTAAAAAAAAAAGTTTCATGGTCAACCCATAATGGATTTCAGAGGAATTGAGTGGTGATGATCTCTCTGTGTGCAATGTGCCCCCCAAACTGGTTTTGAAGGAGGGAACTGTTTGGAGATAGTTTTTAGGCAACATGTAAAGCTGTGGTGGATGGGGGAAGAAAATTCCACTGTTACCGCAGTTCAATGTGGAATTTAGCCCACAGTGTGGTAACTTCCCTCTTCTGTCAAATCTCAAATTAATGCTAAAGGCATCGTTTATACCTGTTTTGTATTCCTGATTCAGTATTTCCAAATCCTTTAAAAATTATAGATCTTTATCCTCAATTTCCTTCTGTATGTCTCTCAGTTTTAGATTACATTTTATCAGTTCTAAATCTTCTTCCCTTTTGTTTCATTTGTTTTATAATGTAATTGCTACTAGATTATAAGATGATGTCTACGCTCATAAAGCCAAAAACTATTTTTTAAGTGCCTTAAAATTTATTATGCCTGTTGGAAACCATGCAACATGGCTTCTTGAAATCCATGTTGTACCCATCAAGTTCTGGTGACTACCCATCTTTGTAGTTTCACTTCTCTGTATTCCTTCTGTTACTTTTACAGATACAGAATTTTGCATGTTTTATCTGTCGTGATTGCCAGTTTTCAATAACACAGGATGTCTGCATTCTCTTCTTCATGCAGATGAAACATTTATTTATTTTATTTATTTATTTATTCGGCTTTTACCCCACCCATCTAGATTCAAACGAATCTACTCTGGACGGCTTACAGTCCGAGCAATATAAAACAAGAATTATAACAGACAATATCCAAACAAACAAACAAAAAAGAAAAAAAGAAAAGAAAGCAAAGTCCAAGATGGGGAAACACATGGAACTAAGTGATGGAAGGGGGGAAGGCATGCCTGAAGAACCAAGTCTTCAGCTTGTTCTTAAAAACTCCCAGCGAGGGTGCCAGGCAAATCTCAAGAGACAAGATGTTCCAGAGGCGATAGACCACCGCCAAGAAGGCCCGGTTTCTAGTTCTCTCCTTCCGGGCCTCTCTCGGGGTCAAGCCCCTCAGCCACCCAGCCTTGCTAGATCAAGTGACACGAGTAGAGCTAGGTGGGAGCAGGCGCTCTGTCAGGTATCGAGGTCCTAAACCATTTAGGGCTTTATATATAAGCATTAAAACCTTGAAGTCAGTGCGGAAACGAATGGGCAACCAGTGTAAGGCCGTCAGAGTGGGGAAAACGTGATGATATTTTTTCACCCCAGTTAATAGTCTGGCGGCCGTGTTCTGGACCATTTGTAGTTTCCGCATCAATCTCAAGGTTAGCCCCATGTAGAGTGCATTACAGTAGTCAAATCTCGAGACTACGAGCGCATGGACAAGTGTGGTGAGCGCCCCAACATCAAGATAGGAGCGCAGCTGGGCAATCCGCCGAAGATGTAGATGGGCGGTATGGACCACAGACGTTACCTGGGACTCCATGGTAAGCGCTGGGTCAAGATTAACAATTCCAAATTGGAAAACTATTCTGGTTTGTATAATTTTTTCTCCCAATTTACTCTCTGTCACTGTGAATCACCCTACCTTGCCTTGCCTTCTTGTTCCAACTTCATATTCATTGGTCTTGTTGGCAGGCAGGCTTTCACATTACATTGTTAGGCCATTACTGGTGTTGATAACAGCCACTACAGAAAGTTGCAGAGGCTTTCTCTCTCACTGCATTTCTGCTAATAAAAGAACATCTCCTAAAAGCTACAGTTCCAGACAGGAACATAACCAGCACAAGAGGACCAGCATTCACATGTTATCAGCTTTGCCTGCAAATTGAGTAGTAATAAGTGGGCAGGAGGTGAGGTTTATCCGCCCACTCCCTTTTTATTATAGGGCAGTACAGTGCTAGGTAGGTGTAGCCTTCTGGGACAAATCTTTTTCAACACAAGACTGCTATTTTCACAATCAAGCACAAGTTTACTGTCGTCCTGTTTCCATCTTTTCCTCACTAGGATGTGTTGTGCATCAAGTTATATTGGCCTCTGCCAAACACTGAGATCTTACATGTAATGGATCCCATAAATGCTCTGGCCAGCCTCTGAAGGAAACAAGGACTGCCAGTTTTGGATACAAAATAAAACCAAAGCAGGAAATAATTTTGAATGGCACAGCTGCATGCAACATTTTATACTAGTAAACTGCCCATCTGCACACCCACATGTATGGCAGAAGGCAAGGCTGTGGGGGAGAAACTACAGCACAGTCTGACTGTGAACAGCAGGAAGAGATTTTGTGAGTCAGGAATGAAGAGTTATTTATTTGCTCTTGGTTATAGCTAATTTAAGTCCTGCAATTTCAGACATGAAGGACAGATTGTGAAGTATAACGCATAAAGGAGTATAAAGTGATGACAAAAGATTATCATACTTGGGATGCTTCAGACTGATTCACAAATAATGCCTAATATTGAAGTATTCTAGTATGAGATAATCAATTGGCTAGAAAAAAGTAACAAATCAAAAATTAGTTCCAAATGAAACATTATTATTCTCACTATTTACTAGAAGAAATGAAAATTTATCAAATAAAGAACTGGTGGCAACTCTTATAGGGGCAGTGTGGAATGAAATGGCCCAGTGCTGGAAAGATGTTCAGGACCTCTCTTTGCAAAGGTACATGAATGAAGTATGGGCAGTGGTGCTGATGGAGAAACTGACTAACTGGGTCAGATTATACAGAGGGGAAATTTAAAAAGATACAGTATATCACAGAAGTGAGTACACCCCCTCACATTTCATAAATATTTTAGTATATCTTTTCATGTGACAACACTGAAGAAATGACACTTGGCTGCAATGTAAAGCACTGAGTATACGGCTTGTATAACAGTGTAAATGTGCTGTCCCCTCAAAATAACGCAACACACAGCCATTAATGTCTAAACCGCTGGCAACAAAAGTGAGTACACCCCCAAGTGACAATGACCAAATTGGGCCCAATTAGCCGTTTTCCCTCCCTGGTGTCATGAGACCCGTTAGTGTCACAAGTCTCAGGTGTGAAGGGGGAGCAGGTGTTATCACTCTCACTCTCTCAGACTGGTCACTGGAAGTTCCACATGGCACCTCATGGTAATGAACTTTCTGAGGATCTGAAAAAACGAATTGTTGCTCTACATAAAGATGGCCTAGGCTATAAGAAGATTGCCAAAACCCTGAAACTGAGCTGCAGCACAGTGGCCAAGACCATACAGTGGCTTAACAGGACAGGTTCCACTCAGAACAGGCCTCGCCATGGTCGACCAAAGAAGTTGAGTGCCCGTGCTCAGTGTCATATCCAGAGGTTGCCTTTGGGAAATAGACGTATGAGTGCTGCCAGCATTGCTGCAGAGGTTGAAGGGGTGGGGGGTTAGCTTGTCAGTGCTCAGACCATACACCGCACACTGCATCAAATTGGTCTCCAGGGCTGTCGTCCCAGAAGGAAGCCTCTTCTAAAGATGATGCACAAGAAAGCCTGCATATGGTTTGCTGCAGACAAGCAGACTAAAGACATGGATTTCTGGAACCATGTCCTGTGGTCCGACGAGACCAAGATAAACTTATTTGGTTCAGATGGTGTCAAGTGTGTGTGGTGGCAACCAGGTGAGGAGTACAAAGACAAATGTGTTGTGCCTATAGTCAAGCATGGTGGCGGGAGTGTGATGGTCTGGGGCTGCATGAGTGCTGCCGGCACTGGGGAGCTACAGTTCATTGAGGGAACCATGAATGCCAACATGTACTGTGACATACTGAAGCAGAGCATGATCCCTTCGGAGACTGGGCCTCAGGGCAGTATTCCAACATGATAACGACCCCAAACACACCTCCAAAACGACCACTGCCTTGCTAAAGAAGCTGAGGGTAAAGGTGATGGACTGGCCAAGCATGTCTCCAGACCTAAACCCTATTGAGCATCTGTGGGGCATCCTGAAACGGAAGGTGGAGGTGCGCAAGGTCTCTAACATCCACCAGCTCTGTGATGTCGTCATGGAGGAGTGGAAGAGGACTCCAGTGGCAACCTGTGAAGCTCTGGTGAACTCTGTGCCCAAGAGGGTTAAGGCAGTGCTGGAAAATAATGGTGGCCACACAAAATATTGACACTTTGTGCCCAATTTGGACATTGTCACTTAGGGGTGTACTCACTTTTGTTGTCAGCAGTTTAGACATTAATAATGTGTTATTTTGAGGGGACAGCACATTTACACTGTTATACAAGCTGTATACTCAGTGCTTTACATTGTAGCCAAGTGTCATTTCTTCAGTGTTGTCACATGAAAAGATATACTAAAATATTTATGAAATGTGAGGGGGTGTACTCACTTCTGTGATATACTGTAACTTTATGAAGATATGACACCCCCCTGTTGAAATCCGATATTGAATCAACAAATAGAGCAAACAAAGTGGACAGTGAGTTGGACTGCTGGTTAGTTTAAGCAGCATCAGCTAGGCATAAAAATGCAATGATGAGCCATGGAAGAGACTAATTTAAAAGTTAAAGAAATAATGTAAACAGTGTGTGTGTGCATGTGTTTGAAAAGGTACAAGAGTTTATGAATAAGAAATTTGCTATTATTGTATTATAATAGGTATTGTTCTGTTATGCTATTTTGAATGGATTGACAGAAATAATAAAAAAAATTAAAATGCCTCGCGTACAGTTATGAAACAGAGGTTAAAGCGCACTATTATAATACCAAAGCCAAGGAAATGCTTAATTTTATATTTGAGATAGGCCTGGGTTGCAAGCTGAACTAATATGTGCCATGGAAGTCAGAGGTGGAAAAACACCAACTCTGGCTTCAAATCTAATTAATCCAGCCTCTCTAGGTCTTAAGCCATTTTAGTTTTTCAAACATAATAAAGGAATAGGAAAAACTGTGTGCACCACGAGATATATGAGAGGTGGTATATGCACATCAATAATGAATACTACCTTAGCTACTGTACCTGATACATGAACCCGTGATTAACATCATTCTCATTACATTTCACACACAGTATGCCCACTTTTTCAAGCAGTGAGGTCAGTTTCCAGCTTTGAAAAAGTTAGACACGTACAGACCTTGAAGAGAACCACCTAGAAGACTGTTCTTACTCTGTCCCATAGGCTCTGTTGCATCTTTTAGGAATCCATGGGATCATGTGAACAAAGCTATTATCCATAATGCATTTATCCCACCATTGTTGGTACGCCAGAATAGGAGTGCCATGCCATTTTTTCCCTAAGGAAAATGAATTGTGTGTCCAAGCACTTGCAGGTTTAAACAAATAAAATTAGTCATTTATTTTGTGTCTCATTCTGTGAGGCAAACAAGTCAGTACCACTGGAGCATTCAAGGAGACAACAAATCAATTCCAGGTGTCCTGGTTACAAAAATAGAAAAGGAGACTAGAATGCCTCAAACAACTGTTTTACTCCTATCACCATATTACTACATAAAGAGAACACCTACTTAATATGAACCACTTGGTATAGGTGCTATTTTCAGTACATGACAATTTGGTTTTAGTTCTGTTTAGCTTTTTTGAAAAATCCGAATTGTCCAGTACTTTTGCTTAGAAAATTGATGATGATAGTGATCTGTGTGATGTTCCACAGTTGGATTCTGTGCCTGTCAAAGGCTTTCTGGAATTTTCTAGAGATTGGGCATTCCTGGTTTTTAAGACTTTTGGGAAATGATTTTTTTAAAAAAAAAAAAAATCCCAACACCCTCACAGGAACACTTGGGGACTATATAAGAAAAGCCTTTTTTGTGTTCCCAGGCTATAAAATTGCTTTCTGTGGGAGTCCAGGTTGGTCCACTGCTGTACTTCAACTGGCATGCCAAATCCTTCCTTTCTATCCTGGCTTCTGATAAATAACTGGCTATTAAGGAATGGTACTTTAATGGGAAAGTTGCATTAAATTTAAATATTTTAATGTGTTTTTAAGTTGTTTTTACATGATTTTTATTTAGCAGTTTTAAGTTGTAATAGGTTTAATTGTTTTATTGTAATTTATTGTCTTTGTTATTTTAATATTTGTTAAATGTTTGTAGGCCACCTTGGGTCCTTTTTTTAATTTTAGAAAAAAGGCAATGTAATAAATAAATAAATAAATAAATAAAGGGCAGCCATGCTCATACAGAGGCTGAAATCCTCTTGATGTTACTAGGTCTGCAGAAGGGTGAGGACCACCAGCAGGGGAATTTTTTTTATAGTTAAAGACTTCCCCATTCTCTTCCATGCCTTGTCTACCTTGCAGATGATTCATTTTGTTGCATGGAAACCATGGGAGCAACAGAATGGAAGAAGAAATTCTTTCAATACTGAAGATCACTGTTACCATGTGATGTTACTGGCATGAGGAAATTTTTGGTGATAAAAGAATTCCTCCTTTTGTCCTGTGGCTTCTACACAATGAAACATATTATTTGCGAAGTGGACAAATTGCAAGAGAGAAGAGGGACGTCTTTGATTAGCAGAAATCTCTCCTTCTGGTGATATCATCATGCTTCCACAGGCATAGTTACACCAACAGAATTTCAGCCGTTCTGACCACTATGGTAACCAACATCATGGAGAACGTTCTCTGACAGTCCAGTCTGAATTCAGTAATTTGCCTTGTTTTTCTTTCCTTTTCTTAGTATTTCTAGTTGATTGGCTTAACCTTCATTTTTATTCATGTTTTGCAGAAATCTTTTTTTCTCCCACCCATGATAATGTTGCCTGTGCTGTAGTAGGTACTATTTTAAAAGTGCCATAATTATAGCAGCAAAGTCCCCACACTGATAACTCTGGGTGAGGAAAGAAAGGTTGAGTATTGTGACCACTGCCAGAAATTCAGTAAAAAATTTTTTACAGAAAGTTGAAGATATTTGTCATTACACAATATGCTTTGTTTCTAGTACAACAGGCCTTACTAGCTTCTTCTTCTGACATGATTGTAGTCAATTAATGGGAGGGGATTTCCAGAGAGCCATTAAGGACAGTCCCTGTTCTAACCTTTTCCAAGCCTGCTTGCAACCCTGCAGTTACTGCTTTAAGATCTGTTGATATGATCCAGTCACTTACTGTTCATCCAGCTGTACAGCATCACAGGGAAGAAAGGCAGGTTGCTGTCCTACAACTGGCATTCTTTAAATAGCCCAGCTGACCTCCCTTCCCTGTATAGTGCAGGCCAGGCTCTGTTATTAAGCGAAGTGTGGCATCCTTGGGGTGGCAGAAAAGCAAGAGCATCCCATCACTGCTGCTTTCACTCCTTTCCTTTCCTAACCCTACTAGCTTCACTTTGCTACCGCTGTGCCACTCTCCTCTTACATGGCAGCAGCTATTCTTCCATCTCCTCTTCTTCTTCCTCTTCTTATTTTCCTGTTGGTCCATCATTGTAAAGAAGCATCAGAAGCTGAGACAGGCTGGAACTTTCTGTATTTTAAGGGGGAAGAGTTGGTAGATGGTCTATGCAGGCTAGCAAAGGAGTGGATGTATAGTGAGTGGCTGTAAACATGGAAGTCAGTGGCGGTGCTTCTCCTCCTGTCTTGAGTAATGGAATAGCTTGGATTGCCACTGTTCGTGTGACTTGCTTGATAACTGGCACACTGAGGCTGAGCAGAAGATTCTGAATTTGAGTGCATTCTCCTATGTTCTTCAGGGCTTATATATCAAAATGCTGAATCCAATGTAAATCCAAAGATAACAATTTGACCATCATTTCACATGGAAACAACTGATTTCTTTCTGGTTTCTCAGTTTTCCCAATCTCTCTCTCTGTTGTTTTTGATTTCCATAGGTCATTTACATCCATCAGAAGCGAGCTGATTCCATATTTGGTTAGGAAGCAGTTTTCCTCTCCTGCATCATTGCTACAGGGGGAGAACATAAAAATGCAAGACCAAAAGAAAAAGGACCAAAACCCAATAGGTTAGTGCAAAAACATCAAATAGAATGCCTACTTCAGCACCTGTAGAAGAAATTGAATAAGAGAATATGCTTCTTGGGCAATGATTGCTGATATAATCAATATATATGAAATAAAATATTATTATTCTGTCTCTTTAGACAAAATAAGTTTTCCCAGGCAATTCATGTCAGTGTTTCAAAAGCTAGTACATAAAATTAACATGAAACAGGAATCTCTGTCCTCAAGCTTGCAGTTTTAAAAAAGAAGGGGCAAAAGGAAAGAAGGAGCAAGGAAACTCAGAAAAAGAAGATCAGTTTGACAATGCCAGAAACAAGTCTGAGTTCTCAGTTGTGTTCTGACTAGGAGAACTATGGTTTGTTACAAGAAACCAGAATCTTGGTTGTAACAGAACAGTTCAAACAAGCCATAGCTCTCTATTTTAGATTTGACTAGGAATTGTGATTTGTATAAAAGCAGAAGCTTTACATCTTCTTGCAGCTGTATGAGAGGCTGAGACTTGTACAGGCATGTTCAAAGAGGTGGCCTATTGTCCAAGCAGGAGGACATCTCATCCTGAAACGACAGGGTGACGTTTCCCTTGCTGAGACCCCAGGTCATGAGTTCTTGTTAATGTAGTAGAAAACCGTAGTATTATGTTCCATTTGAACCGTTTCTGTTGGGGAAACAGAGAAACATGTTCTCAGTGGTCTCACTTTATTTGGCTGGTTGCAGGGGCTAGAGCTGAGACTTCCTCCTGCAGTCTCAGAGCAACTCACAAGTAAATCAGACATTTCTCTGGCATTTATAGAGAAGTAAATTCCCTGCAGTTACTTCTTCGCTGATCAAGGTTGTTTTCTCCTAGCCATGAGGTTAACCAATGAACGAATTGCTACAGCCCTTGTTGTACCCTTGCTCCTGTATCCAGGGATAGACCTCCCTGGAGGTGGGGGCAAGACCAACTGTGGACTGTACTACCTCGAAAATATCTGTTTAAGGAAAAATAAAAATTTGAGTGGTCCGAATCCAGGAAAAGGAATGGAAGGCTTTTAGAAAATTGCCAGGGAGCATCAGAAATATTAGGAGGGGCCTGGACACTGTAAAATGATATTCAAGGGTATTAGCACAAAGAGATTGGCTCTCAATAGATCTCCTACTTGCTGTTATCCTTTTAAGTCCTGTCTGTTTTCTACAGTGCAAGGAACTATGTATTTAAAAATCAACATTGTAAAAAATGACATGTTAAAATACTGTGCAATATTCTCTCTTACCTCTGTGTTATGCCTGTTTATATTCTGCAGACATCTATAGCTTTGTGAAGGATGATAGTCTCTTTGAATTGGGTACAGACAAAATTTGCTGGAACAATCGTAGAGGAGATGTGAAAGAGTCATTCCATGGAGGGAAAGTACGTTGCTATGTTCACATCATGAAAGATGGGCTGTGCTACCGAGTAAACACTCTTGGTCTATATGTGGAAGCTAACAGACAGGTGGGTCAAAAAAGCAATATTCAGTATAATGGTGTGAACATCTATATACTTGATTGCCACTTAAAACAATTTTGAGATACTTAATAACTTGAGGGAGGAAAAATGCATGGTCACAAGAATCTGACATGGACAGTTATTCTGTAGTCATGAATGTGCAAGCCAAAGGCATTAATATATTACTTGCCACCAATATGAGCAGTTGGAGAGGGAGGGAAGTTTGATAGTCAACTATTGCTTCCAAAGCCCTGCCAGCTCATCCCAACCCAGATGTATGCTGGGTTTGTTTTGTTTTGTTTAAAAATCTTCCTCATTGCAACCAAAGGTAAGTACTGTGCAAAAATGGATCCTGAATGGATCCAAAGCTATCACTGGCAAAGACACTTCACGTAATAGTTCT
This sequence comes from Intellagama lesueurii, assembly GCA_037013535.1. NCBI lineage: Eukaryota > Metazoa > Chordata > Lepidosauria > Squamata > Agamidae > Intellagama > Intellagama lesueurii. The sequence continues at coordinate 180,658,857 of JBAJHW010000004.1, forward strand.
AAACCTGTAGAACTTCCTATTAGTGGAAGTATGGGATCCAGAGCAAACAGCCTCTGCTGGTGAAGTTCATTCCCACCAGAATGATGGAACTCCATCCTAAACTACCCTATTTTGATGATCCATCCAGAAACTGATATTATTAATTCCTCCTTCTGTGTGTGTACCATACAATCTGTCTCAAATCTAAACTTACTTCCACTATTGTTTTAGCTCATAGATTTCAGATGTAGTTTTAAAAAACAGGTATCAAGATATTATTGATTGGTTCAATGGGAAGAGTTTGAAGCCAAGCTTCTGTATCTTGGTTGCATTGCATAGGAGGAGGATACTGAATGGACAAATGTGGCACATATTTTGAAGGGATACTGTTTTTTTTATGGGTAGGCACAAGTATTGCTCAGAAAATTGTTCTGCCCTGTGAGAGAAGAGGCTAGCTGGGGCCTGTGCTATGGCATAGTTAAAATGGTAGACAGAAGATCCCACTTAGTAGCAGTGTTTGAGCTACAGGAGTTGAAAAAGGAAAGGAGGTATATGTGTTTGAAAGCCTGTTAAAGAAACTATGAGGCTGAACTAAGCCTGAAACTGTATTTTTCCTCTGGCATTCTGATACTTGCCTCCCCCAAGTCTTCCAGTTTTAGTACATGTTGTGTTTTTCTCTTCCTGCATATTTTATTTTGTTTTGCCACTCTGCTGTTGTAATATGTAAGATTCCTTTAACCATTGTAATTGACTCAACAGTCAGCCAATTTAACCAGATGCCATAGAATACATGTCAGAGTGTAGGATTCATTTAGAAGCAGAATCCCAACCTGTAGCGTTATTTTCTTGAGCCTCTTTTACCCCTTGTACGCTGAATGTATACCATTTATTTGCACAGTGCGTGGACATGATTGCAGTGACTCTTCTATCACTTCTTTGCATGGGAAGGAGACAGAATTGGTGCTAACTTCTCCATGTGAATGCACACTATGAAACAGATGCATATACCAGTGTGACAGTGAAAATACATTTTGTCAGGAATTTGTGAAACAGCTGCTAATGCTTCAGCAGCAGGAGCAGAACAGCAGTTTACCTCCCTGCCCTTGTAGTCAGGAAATGTCTTACTTGATTCAGTTGACCTCTTAAGTTTGCTGCTGCCTTTGTGTGGGCAGGTGGCAGCAGGAGGGAGTTGTTCTGAGAAAAGGAAGTGGTTTTTTTTCAGGGGAAAAATGCCTAAAAGCTTAAGCTAAGATATTCTCTGAAAATCCTACTTTCTTTCCTCTCTCATTTTTCTCTGTGTATTAACTGCTTCACTCTCTGTGGCTGCTCATGCTGTAGTACGCTTCAGATAATATGTGCCTTGAGTATATTTGTGAACTATTCTTTATGCATCTTGCTAGCTTCATCCAAGACTGTTGTGAAAAGAAAACTCTCCTGTATTGTATATTTTTATCAACCTTCTAGAACTGAAGTATGTGCACCATCAGTTTAACCTGGCTATCCTGATATTCTTGTATCTACTTTCCTGCTGATTATGGCTTATCCTGTAACCCTTGGAATAACTTCTTTAGTAGCTTAATATAGCACATTAAAAGCCTAGGTCTATTGTCTAGCTCTTGCAACAACAGTGCAGGTATTCAGAATATGTAAAGAATAACAAATGCAGTAAAGAACTTGCAATAATCTGAAACATTTGGCTCTCATTTTGCTAGTACAAAGCTTCTACCACTTCCAAAAAACCCATTTTCATCCTTCCATAAATATCAAATCCAAGTCCAGTATTTTGATACTACTTGCACAAGCATTTGCATGCCTCATTACAATTTTGTTAGGACTAGAGTTTACTGGCAGTACCATGTTTCCCCGAAAATAAGACAGGGTCTTATATTAATCTTTGCTCCAAAAAACGCATTAGGGCTTATTTTCAGGGGATGTTTTATTTTTTTCATGTACAACAATCTACATTTATTCAAATACAGACATGTCATCTTCTGGTTGCTGCACAATGGTGGAGGGCGGGGTTTCACTTAACTGGGGCTTATTTTCAGGTTAGGTCTTATTTTCGGGGAAACAGGGTAGTTGTCCTAGGTTCTGCTAGCAGAAAAATAAGTATTTTTTTTTCCATTGGCATAATATTGGCTTCAACCCATTAACCTGGAGGTGCAAAGCAAATCTTTTTAAGCATTTTAGGTTTTTTAAAATTTGTTTGCCCTTGCCCTCTATCCATTTGCAGTACAGATTTTCTGTGACTGATTTCTTGAGTAAAATATAGGGAGCAGAACTTGCATAAGAAACAATTACTTTGACAGATCTATTTTGTCACTGAAACGATATTGAATGTTTCCTTTCACAAGTGTGTTTCTGACTGTTGTCCTTTCTATTCTTGCTTTAGACATTCCAAACACATACCAAGTAGGCACAGTACAATACTTTAAGTTGCATTATTGAATGTGTACATAATTTAAAGCTCTACAGAAATATTAGGTAATAAGAAAGCAACTTTTGAGGACAACTCTGAGTGGACAAACTATAGGAAAGATTTAATCATTTCCTCCCCTTTTTGCCCCATGGCCCCATATTCCACGTTTTAAGCTTCTGCAGTCTTTTTTGTTGTGTTCTGTTCTGTTTTTATTTTATTTTATTTAAAAATTATCCCACCTTTCTCCTAAAAAAGGACCCAAGGTGGCTTACAGAATTAAAAACGCAATATTAAAAGCTACAGACAATAAATTATTCAAATATTTAAAAAGAATTAATAACATGATATTAAAAATGTTAGTTAAAACATTACTAAAAACAGATGTAGGAGCAACAAAACACAAACCATTTTAAAACCTCTCCTAGAAAGTCAGTCACTAAGGAAAGGCCTGACTGAAGGGAAAGGTCTTCTCATGCTTGTGGAAACACAGCAAAGATGGGGTCAGCCTGGCCTCCTGTGGGAAGGAGTTTCAGAGTCTGGAAACAGTGATAGAGAAGGTTCTCTCCTGTGTCCCCAACAAATACACCTGTGCTACACGTGTTTTTAAAGCAAGAGGGTGAAAGAAGCTGAGAACCATTGATTGCTTATGGTTTTACCATGAACTAAGGTTTGAATCCAGAAGTGTGAACTCAAAATCGCTGTCTTGTGATCAGATCTTAGAAAATACCATGCTGAACGACAGTTCCCAGGATTCCCCAGCCAGCATGTATAGTATCCATGCTGACTTTGATATTCTGAGAGTTGGAGTTGGAGTCTAGAAGAGTAACTTTCCCAAACTCTGTTTAAAAGGTATACTGCTAATTGTACTGCTGACCACCATGTGGAATTCAGTTTAGTGTTAACTATGTAAAGGATTGCATGTTGTTGTTTTGCACAGTTTCTTGAATACCGAGATCATTTTCAAGACATGGCATAGGCTGTATATTCATCCATCCAGTTCATCTTTATAGTTGTGTGTTTTAATCACTTGAAGATAATTTATAAATGTCTACAATTTATAAATGATATAAAGTAAGACATTTACAGATATCTTATTTTATAGAATACTAACTACAGTAACTACAGGGACGTGGTGGCGCTGCAGGTTAAACCGCAAAGCCTCTGGGCTGCAAGGTCGTAAGATCAGCAGTTCAAATCCACGCGACGGAGTGAGCTCCCGTCGCTTGTCCCAGCTCCTGCCAACCTAGCAGTTCGAAAGCATGTAAAAATGCGAGTAGATAAATAGGTACCACTACGGTGGGAAGGTAACGGCGTTCCGTGTCTAGTCGTGCTGGCCACGTGACAACGGAAACTGTCTTCGGACAAACGCTGGCTCTATGGCTTGGAAATGGGGATCAGCTCCGCCCCCTAGAGTTGGACACGACTGGAGAAATTGTCAAGGGGAACCTTTACCTTTACCTTTTTAACTACAGTATACATTGAGAGTGGTGAAAATTATATACAATCTAACAATGTGTAGCAGCATGTTTGCCTATTAACTTGTGACTATGAATTTCATCTTCCAGGTTCCAAAGATGCTTTCTTTACTTTGTCCAGAAGACCCTCTGGTTCACAGTAGTGCCCAAATCGTTGACAAATGCCTCGTGAGTAACAACAACTGCACGTATGGGAGGGTGGAACAAAGAAGAGTAGGGCACTTTTTGCATAATTTCATTCAATATTAAATGTGTAGAAAGTTGTTAGATGTCTCATTGAGATGGTCATATGTTGGCTAACAAGCTGAGATATGAATGAACCTTGTGCTCTTGCATGGTTTCACTTCCCTTCTCCCTTCTCAGTGGGTCTAAATGCAGTACAGAAGTTTTCAAGCAGCTATAGTTTCCTGTTTTGTCTGAACCAACCAAACTATAGTCACCACCATAAGAACAAGCCAAGACCTCAAGTACCTTCAAACAGTTGTTTAAGATGCTGGCTTGTTTCCAACCTAGTAACTGTATTTCTCTGTTTCAGACAAAATAGGAAACTGTGATTACTGAGAGGTGTCTGTATTGCATCCAGGCATGCAGAGAACAGATGTGACAGACTTTGAGAGCACAAGATTCCCTACAAATGCCTGAATCAGATCAGAGTGTGTCCATCTTCCAAAGTGTTTTAGTCAAATCATTACAAATATCTTCTGAGAGAGAGCTGGATGGCTATATCCTGCTGTCTTGTTTCTCTGTTTTCTCACAGGTTTCAGTGATGTAGCCAGAGATCTTCACCATTTGAATACGGTTACTCCAATATGGTACCTGTAATGCACACCTACACACAAATCTGTGCACACAGTTCTGCTTGAGCAGTGACTGCACTATAATCTTCTGATAATTCGTTTGAATTTTGATGTGTTTTCCAGTACTGAAGAGGAACAGGCAGACCTCTAAGGCATTGCTCCTCAGCAATACTCTGTTTGATTTTGCTTAAGTTTACCTGAGTGTTTTTGTCTGCTACTTAGCTTTGCAGCCCAGGAAGAGGTTACGGGAAGACTGCTTAATACTCTACCATTTTGACTGTGTTTTCCTTTTGTTCTTCACTAGGTTGGATCTGATAGCATTGTTGGCACAGCTACACAAGTGGGAGAAAAGACTTCAATTAAACATTCTGTGATTGGTACTGCATGCGTAATCAAAGACAAAGTGAAAATTACTAACTGCATCATAATGAACTCTGTTAGAATAGAAGAAGGGTAGGTGATCTTCTCAAAATAATCTGTGTTTTCATGTTTTCATTTTTAATATTGAGCCGTCAGTGTCTAGTGGTGTAAGAATATCCCAAGCACAGTTGATCTTGGTTGAAACCTCCTGCTTCATCTCCAGACTGGAAGGCAGTCTGGTACTGAGAAATAATTGTTAAGCTGCACGGATAATGATTCTAATACACTGGTTAAGTGAAACTAATGATGGGAAAGATTCTCATGTGGACATATAGTAATATTGATAAGCTTAAAAAAAAAGGTTATTTCATGTGGAAGGATTGGATTTAACACCAGGTTTAAGATATGGATTCAGGAAGTTACAGGGTGCTTGACTTAACATCTGTTCTGGATAAATGGGTGGGAATCATTATTAATGGTATAGAAGTCAGGTCTTGCTGAAGGAGAATCAGCATGGCGTCCATAAATTCTTATCTCACTAGCCCTTTGGAATTCTTTGAGAATATCGACAAGTGTGTAGATAGCAATAATCCATTAAATGTAGCTTGCTTGAGTGCTCAAAATGCTTTGGTCCAAAATTGACAAATGCATTGATGAGGTCAAAACTGGTAATAATTGGCTGAGAAAGGACTTTTGGATTGTGGCAGATAGCTCGATCCTCCGTGCATCTACTATGAAAAAGACAGATTCCATGAGGGGAAGATTTTGAAAGAAACCTAAAATAAAACTGTCAAAATGGCATTATACAAAACTATCTGATGGCTTCTGTTGCAGTACTCTGGACCATCCTGGTAATCCTTCATCAAAAAGGATATTGTATGGCTGGAAAATGTGCAGAAACAAGTGGTCAAAATGATCAAGGGGTTGAAGCAATTCCCTTATAAGGAAAGGTTACAATGTTTGGAATAGAGCACTCACTCTGAAGAATACACAAACACTGAATAGAAGTATCTCTTATTTGTTTCAGTGTGGCTCGCACAGGTGATGTTCTCAGAAAGCTGCATTCTCTGTTTGTGGAGCTGGCAAGGGTTTTCCTCAGTAACTATTGATGCTCTGCTCTTTCAGTCCTACAACACAGTTGTGTAATTTGAGTAAGAAGAATCGCTACCTGAATAACTGTTGCTGTGTGAAGCTTCAACTTCCCTTTACTGGGCTGTTTCCTGTTAGTGTCAGTGAACAGGAAACTTTCATTGACCCCTCCTACTTCAAGCCTTGAAGTTAGTTAATAGTCCTCATGGGAGTGGTGAGACCATGGAGAAATGGGAAGTTGACTTGTAGTCATGTGCTTAGATGGAGGAGAGGAAGCAAAAGATGTCAAATCTATGGACGACACTGCATTTATAGGACTAAATTACAGGTGAGTTTGGCTCCCCAATGCCAAACTTGAGTCACTGGAAGCACGTCATAAATCAAAATCCCTTAGTGGCAGAAATAATAGCTAGTCTAGAGTTCATTTGTAAATTGATCTCATACAATTTTGCTGTCTTGGTGAAACTGAATTACTGTTGATAAATAGCACTCCTATTCTGTCATGAGTTCTGTCTTTCAGAAAAAGAGCTTGTTGGTAAAAACAAAATGCTTAAGAGATAAGGAGATTCAGTATAGAAAAAAGTATGTTTTCAAACAGTATGTGCTTTCTAAACATAGAATTAACATCTGTCCTTTGACAGAAGACAAATCTTAAGTGTATCAGGACTATTCAGGACTATTAAGTACTTGAGTTACTGTCTTTTGCTTCTTATGCTAAGGTTTCCTTCACCAAGGCCAGCCTGAGACAAAGGACAAGGTAGGGCCCACTTATTCCACATACAAAATCTGACTAGCCTGACAGCTGACAAAAAGACAGCATCTTCCAGTATATCTGAGGATAGCAAGTTAGCTAATGGGGCTCACAGCAGGCTATGTGGCTTACACAATTCTGTTTTCCAACAGCTTGCAAATACTCTTTAACCACACCATCAGAGGTTAAAATTCATCTATCATACAAAGAATAAGAAATTCAGTTCCAAATATGAAATACAGTCTTCTCCATAGAGTTCTGGTTCTTCATCGTGATCTCTATGTGTCACACAATTGGGTTCTGCACACCTGCACAGACACTCCCCACAGAACCTTGAAGAGCTTTAGCCTTTCCATTTCCTTCAGACTCTTATCTTCTCCCTAGAGTTATGGTTAGCTCATCTTCTCCATTGATGCTCAGAATATATAATAAAAAAAAAATGTAGAAGCATTTGGAACTTGCAGCAAAGCAGCATCTTTATGTTGTCTGTTTGTTTAATCATAGTGCAATGCTTAAAGGATTATTTTCTATTTCTCCATAATTATTAAACAGATATTTTTATATGTCTGACTTATTTGGGTGGAGGTGAACACAAAGAATTAATGAAAGAATCTTTGTTTTTTTTGTTTAGTCGTTAAGTCGTGCCCGACTCTTCGTGACCCCATGGACCAGAGCACGCCAGGCCCTCCTGTCTTCCACTGCCTCCCGGAGTTTGGTCAAATTCATGTTGGTCGCTTCGATGACACTGTCCAACCATCTCGTCCTCTGTCGTCCCCTTCTCCTCTTGCCTTCACACTTTCCCAACATCAGGGTCTTTTCCAGGGAGTCTTCTCTTCTCATGAGATGGCCAAAGTATTGGAGCCTCAGCTTCAGGATCTGTCCTTCCAGTGAGCACTCAGGTTGATTTCCTTCAGAATGGATAGGTTTATTCTCCTTGCAGTCCAGGGGACTCTGAAGAGTCTCCTCCAGCACCACAATTCAAAAGCATCAATTCTTCAGTGGTCAGCCTTCTTTATGGTCCAGCTCTCACTTCCATACATCACTACTGGAAAAACCATAGCTTTGACTATGCGGACCTTTGTCGGCAAGGTGGTGTCTCTGCTTTTTAAGATGCTGTCTAGGTTTGTCATCGCTTTCCTCCCAAGAAGCAGGTGTCTTTTAATTTCGTGGCTGCTGTCACCATCTGCAGTGATCATGGAGCCCAAGAAAGTAAAATCTGTCACTGCCTCCATATCTTCCCCTTCTATTTGCCAGGAGGTGATGGGACCAGTGGCCATGATCTTAGTTTTTTTGATGTTGAGCTTCAGACCATTTTTGGCGCTCTCCTCTTTCACCGTCATTAAGAAGTTCTTTAATTCCTCCTCACTTTCTGCCATCAGAGTGGTATCATCTGCATATCTGAGGTTGTTGATATTTCTTCCGGCAGTCTTAATTCCGGCTTGGGATTCATCCAGTCCAGCCTTTCGCATGATGTATTCTGCATATAAGTTAAATAAGCAGGGGGACAATATACAGCCTTGTCGTACTCCTTTCTCAATTTTGAACCAATCAGGTGTTCCATATCCAGTTCTAACTGTTGCTTCCTGTCCCACATATAGATTTCTCAGGAGATAGATAAGGTGATCAGGCACTCCCATTTCTTTAAGAACTTGCCATAGTTTGCTGTGGTCCACACAGTCAAAGGCTTTTGCGTAGTCAATGAAGCAGAAGTAGATGTTTTTCTGGAACTCTCTGGCTTTCTCCATAATCCAGCGCATGTTAGCAATTTGGTCTCTAGTTCCTCTGCCCCTTCGAAATCCAGCTTGTACTTCTGAGAGTTCTTGGTCCACATACTGCTGAAGCCTGCCTTGTAGGATTTTGAGCATAACCTTGCTAGCGTGTGAAATGAGTGCAATTGTACGGTAGTTGGAGCATTCTTTGGCACTGCCCTTCTTTGGGATTGGGATGTAGATTGATCTTTTCCAGTCCTCTGGCCACTGCTGAGTTTTCGAAACTTGATGGCATATTGAGTGTAGCACCTTAACAGTGTCATCTTCTAAGATTTTAAATAGTTCAACTGGAATGCCATCACCTCCACTGGCCTTGTTGTTAGCCATGCTTTCTAAGGCCCACTTGACTTCACTCTCCAGGATGTCTGGCTCAAGGTCAGCAACCACACTATCTGGGTTGTCCGGGACATCCAGATCTTTCTGGTATAATTCCTCTTGTGTATTCTTGCCACCTCTTCTTGATGTCTTCTGCTTCTGTTAGGTCCCTACCATTTTTGTCCTTTATCATGTCCATCTTTGCACAAAAGGTTCCTTTAATAGCTCCAATTTTCTTGAACAGATCTGTTTTTTCCCTTTCTATTATTTTCCTCTATTTCTTTGCACTGTTCATTTAAGAAGGCCCTCTTGTCTCTCCTTGCTATTCTTTGGAAGTCTGCATTCAATTTTCTGTAACTTTCCCTATCTCCCTTGCATTTGGTTTCCCTTCTCTTCTCTGCTATTTGTAAGGCCTCGTTGGACAGCCACTTTGCTTTCTTGCATTTCATTTTCTTTGGAATGGTTTTTGTTGCTGCCTCCTGTACAATGTTACGAGCCTCCATCCATAGTTCTTCAGGCACTCTGTCCACCAAATCGAGTTCCTTAAATCTGTTCTTCACTTCCACTGTGTATTCATAAGGGATTTGGTTTAGATTATACCTGACTAGCCCAGTGGTTTTTCCTACTTTCTTCAGTTTAAGCTTGTTTAAGGCGACCCTCTTTTGTTGTTGGAAAAGAGTGTTTGTGATGACCAGCTTGTTCTCTTGACAAAACTCTATTAGCTTTTGCCCTGCTTCGTTTTGAACTCCAAGGCCAAACTTACCTGTTGTTCCTTTTTTCTCTTGACTCCCTACTTTAGCATTCCAGTCCCCTATAATGAGAAGAACATCTTTCTTTGGTGTCAGTTCTAGAAGGTGTTATAAGTCTTCATAGAATTGGTCAATTTCAGCCTCTTCAGCATCGGTGGTTGGTGCATAAACTTGGATTACTGTGATGTTGAAAGGTCTGCCTTGGATTCGTATTGAAATCATTCTATCATTTTTGAGATTGTATCCCAGTACAGCTTTTCCCACTCTTTTGTTGACTATGAGGGCTACTCCATTTCTTCTACGGGATTCTTGCCCACAATAGTAGATATGATAATCGTCTGAATTGAATTCGCCCATTCCCGTCCATTTTAGTTCACTGACGCCCAGGATGTCAATGTTGATTCTTGCCATCTCCTGTTTGACCACATCCAGCTTACCAAGGTTCATAGATCTTACATTCCAGGTTCCTATGCAGTATTTTTCTTTGCAGCATCGGACTTTCCTTTCACTTCCAGGCGCGTCCGCAGCTGAGCGTCCTTTCGGCTTTGGCCCAACCACTTCATTAGCTCTGGAGTTTCTTGTCCTTGTCCTCCACTCTTCCTCAGTAGCATGTTGGACGCCTTCCGACCTGAGGGGCTCATCTTCCAGCGTCATATCTTTTAGCCTTTTTTTTCTGTCCATGGAGTTTTCTTGGCAAAGATACTGGAGTGGCTTGCCAGTTTCTGCTCCAGGTGGATCGCGTTTAGTCAGAACTCTCCACTATGACCTGTCCATCTTGGGTGTCCCTGCACAGCGTGGCCCATAACTTCTCTGAATTACTCAAGCCCCTTCGCCACGACAAGGCAGCAATCCGTGGCGAAGGGGCTTGAGAAAGGGGATTGCACTAGGAAGAATCTAGTGGAGACCAAATGCTCTTTTCTTAAAGCATTTCCACTGTAATGCTTATTCTTCTAGTTCTGGAAATAATGTTTGCTTGTTTGTTTATTCAGTTTATATACCACCCACTTAGTACAGTCACTCTACTGGGCAGTCTTAGTACAGTCACTCTACTGGGCGGTTTACTTACAACCCTCAATACTGCACAACAACAAAATACATTCAAAAACGACATGGTGATACAGCAAACAATAGTTATAACCCTTAATATAAATAACTCTCTAAAAATGTAGAATTAATTTTTAAAAGTTCTTATTGATAGCGTCTTGGATATTCAGTTATTAAAGGCAGCTTTAAATAATTCGGTCTTTACCATCTTTCTAAAAATAAAGAGGAATGGAACCTGGCATGTCTCCTGAGGTTTCCGTACTGTTTTCAAGGGCAGCCCTAGGTAAAGAGCATTACAGGAATCTGTTTTTGAGATTACTAATGCGTAAACTACTGTTGCTAGGCATTTCTTCTCCAGGTAGGGGCATAACTGGACCATCTACTGGAGTTGATAGGAGGCTCTCTTGGCTACTGCAGATATTTGAGCTTCCATAAAGAGTACTGGGTCCAAGAGTATCCCCTAGCTGTGGACCTGATCCTTCTCAGGGAATGTATCTCAACTGAGACCTGGTAAATTTCTCTCTAACCAGTCTGACAATCCTCCTAATACTAGGGTCTGGGACCTGCACAGCATCACCTGCAGATGAAGAAAAGGAGAGATAGAGCTGAATGTCATCAGCATACTGGTGACAGCGAACACCTAATTTCCATATGACTTCTCCCAGCGGCTTCATATAGATGTTGAAGAACATTGGGGAGATGGTTGAGACCCCATAAAGGAGGTCCTGAGGGGTGGACATGGCATCCCCAGGCTGCACCAGGTGGGATCGGCCATCAAGAAAGCACTGGAACCACCAAAGTACAGAGCCTCCAATCCCTAAACTTTAGCCATCCCAGAAGAATACCATGGTTGACAGTATCAAAGGTAGCAGAAAGATCCAGGAGGAACAGCAGGATTATTCTCCCTTGTCTGCCTCCCTCACGATATTGTTTTATAGGGCAACCAATGCTGTTTTACTACAACGTTGTGACCTAAACTCCAATTGAACTGAATCCAGACTATCAGTTTCTCCAAGAATGCTTGGAACAATGGTTGTATGTGCTGAATGACAGACACGCTTGACCAGGTTAGATAGAAAAGTTAGCAGCTAAAGCTTTCCAGAGGAAGCCATTTATACAACAGTAGTAACACTGAGAGAAGCTAGGTGATCAGGTATGTACTTACTTGGACGTCAAGCTCATCTTCTGAGGTCCTGCTTCAGCAGCCATTGGCCAAATGAAGGTATTTTCAGTGATGGTAGCCCAATTATGGAATGTCCTTGGCAGAGATGCTTACCTGGCATCTACATAGTAGTCTTTTAGGTGAAGAAGGTTTGTTTGTTTGTTTATTAAGTTTCTTAGTGTTTTGGTTTTAAATGTATGTTGATGCTTTTAAAATCCTTGTGCTGTTGTCCTCTGCTGGTGGTTTTAATTTGGTTTAAATTTATGGCTGTTCCAATTTCTTTTAGTTTTTATATTGTTTTATATATTTATCAATCAATCAGTCAATAGAGGAACTGGCAGAAGAATATTTGTGGGTTCTTTGCAGCCATTCTGAAGTCATAAATGGTCACAAGGAGTTTTGCAGTAAAGCTATATAGGTAGCTAATTTGCCAACTGGGTGTTTTTCCATACTGCTCAGTCCTGGATCCAGTGCTCTTCAACATTTTAATTAATTATTTGGATGAGGGAGTGCAGGGAATGCTTGTCAAATTTGCAGATGACACAAAATTGGAAGACAGAAACAAAATTCAAAATGATCTTGATGGGCTGGACCACTGGGCTGAAAATTACAGAATGAAATTCAACAGGGGTAAGTGCAAAGTACTGCACCTTGGAAAAAGAAACCAAATGCACAGTTATAAGATGGTGGATACCTGGCTCAGCAATACTACAAGTGAGAAGGATCTTGGAGTTATCCTAGATCACAAGCTGAATATGAGCCAACAGTGTGACATGGCTACAAAAAAGGCAAATGCTATTTTAGGCTACATTAACAGAAGTATAGTTTCCAAATCCTGCAAGGTGCTAGTTCCCGTCTAATCAGCACTGGTTAGGCCTCACCTTGAGTATTGTGTCCAGTTCTGGACACCGCACTTCAATAAGGATGCTGACAAATTGGAACAAGTTCAGAGGAGGGCAACAAGAATGATCAGGGGGCTGGAAATGAAGCCCTATGAGGAAAGACTAAAAGAACTAAGCATGTTTAGCCTTGAGAAAAGAAGACAGAGGGGTGATATGATAACACTTTCCAAATATTTGAAAGGCTGTCATACAGAGGAGGGACAGGATCTGTTCTTGATCATCCCAGAGTGCAGGACATGCAACAAAGGGCTCAAGTTACAGGAATCTAGATTTCGAATGAATGTCAGAAAAAACTTCCTAACAGTTAGAGCAGTAAGACAGTGGAACCAATTACTTCAAGAGGTGGTGAGTGCTCCAACACTGGAGGCATTCAAGAGAAACTTAGACAACCACCTGGCAGATATCCTTTGATTTGTATTCCTGCATTGAGCAGGGAGTTGGACTTGATGGCCTTATAGGTCCCTTCCAACTTCATTATTCTATGATTCTAAGGAATCTTTCAAACTGTTTAGCAGCTGGAAATGAGCATTGGCTTTCTTTCTTCGGGTGTGAAGTGTCCCAAGATTAAGAGGTTATATGCCTCTGCATGTTTGATACTGACCAGAATCCTCTGTTTTATGTGGTTGCATAAATGTAATGGCACAAGTGGAGTGAGCTTTTTGGTGGGCTGTCCCCAGTCTTTCTTATTGTGAAATTGATCATGCAACAGGCAGTCTCAGAAGATGCAAAAACTACTTCCACAAATGCTCTTATTTCTATGGGAAACTTCAGTATGATTCTGTCCTGTTTTTAGTCTACTTACCCTGCAAGCAGTGATGGTCTCTGGCAATAACTGAAGGCAGAAAGTTGACTAGTATTCCTCCGGTAGTTGGATCCTTTCTGCTCCCTCTGATTCGTATGTAACAAATTAAAGGGTATGGGTTACATTGGGCATTGATCATAGTTGTTCTAGTGTGGCTTGTTCAGGATGTTGGTGCTTAAATAACCAGAATCCCTGCACTGGAGCCAGTGCAACCAAATAGAGCCAATTCTTCATCCTCCCACTTCCAAATATCACTGAGACTGAGATTTTCTTTAATTATTAGCATAGATCAGAAAGATCTATGCATAGCAATAGAAAGACTGGAAAACTTCATTAGTAGGAGCTCGGCAGCAAGATGTTGTTAGTAGTCGTTAGTCCATCTATTGCCTTCTTTCAATATAGTGAGTGAGCTTTCATTATTTAGAGCATAAAAAGGTCCACTTCTAAAGTGCAACTATGAGCACTTGAAACCAAATGGGATGTAATGGCATGGGAGCAAATCTGCATATTTAAATCTGAATTTTCTGCAGATGCCTAGATAGTGGGGGATAGCAACTCAGTTTCAAGATCAAATCATGTATGTGGATGAGAGGAACTGCAGTTTCTCTCCTTCCAGGGCTTAAGTCCCTGCAGACCCTCTGCCTGAGTGCCGTTCTTTTAGGTGAGCTCACTTCTGGGACTGGAGCCCTGGCTGGCAGAAGGAGGTCTCGGAAGAGAGGATGTGGCTGGTGGAGAGTTCTACTGTAATGGCTTGTTAACCATTTTTGCTCCTTAAATCAGGCTCACACTCACCCATCCCCATTTTCTACAGATCTGTGGCTGTGCAGACATGATTTAGCCAATGTCTAGTTTGGCTCTCTATGAAAATGAAAATGTTTGCTCAATGAAAGACTATTTCTCAGTATTTTTATTTTATTTTATTTAAACTTTATTTTTATGCCATCCAATAATCAAAGCTCTTTGGGTGGTTCATGCCCATGGTATTATATTGGAACTTGTTAGAATACAGAGGGCAGTGTGGCCCACCTTTCACACAGGCAAGGAAAACATGGCAGAAATGAAACTAGAGGGAAGAAAGGATTCCTAAAAAATGATAAATCCATCTTTCTTCTACTGACCATTACAATTTAGCCACTGCTGTTAACAGGAGTATCATTTGTTATAATTTTGCCTACTTGAACATGTGGGTGGAGTCTTTCACAGAATGGATTTCCCTGTTTTAATGCAGGAGTGAGTGCGGTAATTACAGGATCAAGGCCAAGATCATCCACATAATTGTTTTCCAATTACTATGTATGGGTGTGAAAGCTGGACAGTGAAGAAAGCTGATAGGAAGAAAATCAATTCGTTTGAAATATGGTGCTGTAGGAGAACTTTGCAGATATCCTGGACTGCTAAAAAGAGAAGCATGTGGGTCCTAGATCAAATCAAGAATGAACTTTCTCTGGAGGCAAAAATGATGAAACTAAGGCTGTTGTACTTTGGACACATCACGAGAAGGCAAGATTCAATGGTTAAAAAAACCAATTATGCTGGGAAAAGTTGAGGGCAGAAGGAAAAGAGGAAGATATGAGATGGATTGACTCCCTAAAGGAAGCCACAGGCTTGAGTTTACAATAGCTGAGCAGGGCTGTTGAGGTCAGGACATTTTGGAGATCACTCAACCCTATATTCATAGGGTTGCAATAGGTCAGAGGCAACTTGACAACACATAACAACAAAGTCCCATTTCCTGAGTTAACAAGCCATTGTCACTTTGTCTTTATCTATTATCTATTACTATTGTCTGTCACCTGGACATAAATTTCACCGTCATAGAATAAATTTTGAGGACATGTATTTGTACTCCCTGTCTTTGAAGAAATGGATTTTGAAATAAATCTGTTAGTCTGTAAAGTGCTACAATATCCCCTCCCCCTTTTTTTCTTCTGCCAGCATCCTGAGGCAGAGTAACACAGCTTCTTCTCTGGAAATTAGGTAGCATGTTGCTGTTGCGAGACAGCCTGAGACCAAAGATGGTTAAATTGTTAAGCTTATGTGTGATATGCCTAATAATACCTAATTTTGATTTTTGGGGAGATTGAAACATGTAGTGAAAGAAACTTCAAGTTCCCACTTAGATTTCAGTTTTGGACATGTAAGAAGAATGTAGGCAAACACCTTTGGGGTACACAATTGACAAATCATCAGTACCTTGTTATTAGAAATGTCTGGGTGTCTAGTCACATGCTCAGTCAACTCTTTGAAAAGGGTTGCTGTTGCTACTTGCCATGGTGCCCTTCAATTCATAATTATTGACGGTTTAAAAATCTCTGCATTGAAATATCCAGTTCTATCTTTATTTGTATTAGAGTGTTGCACAATTTAAAATGATGGACATATATGAAAAAGAAGCCAAATTAACATTTACTGAATTTTTCCACAGTCACAGAAAATTTGTCCTGTATTCAAGTAGCCCCGTTTTACTTGATTATTCTTGGATCTTCCTACTTCATTTTGAAGTCTATTAAGTCATTTTCAGATGGTCCAGCTGGAATCTTGTCCTGGTGGGAGACACTCCTCAGCATTCATCCATTTGGCAAAGTGTATTGTTTTTGTTCTCCATAGATTTAGCCTACCCCCTTCTCGTTTAATATTTAGAGCTTGGAATATAAGCAGAAAGTGTTTTCTTGACCTTAGCCATTGTCCAGTGGATGGGTACCTTATTTAATTCATTATTTGCTAGCAGCTATCGATGCACTTCTGGAGGGGCAATGCTAGCCAAATAGTAGACTTTTTCAACAGGGATATGTTTCAGGAAGGCCATAATAATCCTGCATGATTCAGTAAGACTTATATCCACTTGTTTAGAATGTGCCGATTTGTACCATATGGCACTAGCATATTCTGCTGTGGAGTAGCACAGGGACAAAGCTCATATTCTTATTGTTTGTGGGTGTGCACCCCAGTCTGACACAACCAGTTTTCCAGTTATGTTATTTCTGGAGGCAACTTTCTGTTTGGTGTTTAGACAATTTTTTTAGGTCAGGGTTCAATCCAGAGTGACGTCCAAATACTTTAGAGTAGGGCAGTGTTCCAAAATCTTACTTTCCCAGCTAACTTAGAGCTTCTTCTCTGCTTCTCTGTTCTTTAAGTGAAAGGCACAATATTCAATTATCTGTAGTAACGTGGGCAGAATAATAGGGTGGTTCTTTGAGAGTTTATGGTCCTCACAGCAGTGACTTGGTCTTGCCTGTCTTATGGTGTACACAGCACATCTGTGAAACCAGCTTGCCAGATGATATGTTTTAAAGTAGTTGTGGATGTCATCGGAGTAAAACTGATGTCACTGGTAATAGTGATATATTTGGCAGGATCCCTGATCTTGTTGTATGATTAATACAGTTTTATTTTGAGCGTATTACTTAAATGCTGGATGTGCTCAGTTTATGTTCCCAGAAGCCATAGTTTCAAGTCAGTTCTGTTTGCATACAAAATCTTTGCCTCTGGGTCCACATGGATAATCCATCATGGAGATATGAAAAAGCAAAAATCAAACCAACAAAATGCTTTCTGAGCCAGCTTTTGGCAAGTGGAGACATGGTGTTCCTTCATATGTATATGTTAATGAACCATGCTGGAAAATCTAGGAATAAGTGTTTTTCTCTTTTATACTCAAAACTAACATAAGGAATCCATGATGGACCCTATTTGTGTTGGGTAGAAATATATTTGACTTGTCATGAAAGAACTGAATTCTTGCTAAATTCTTGGAATCACCAAAAAAAAAAAAAAAAAAGCCAGAACCACATTTTACTTTCTGCTTTCTCTTTCTCTCCTGCCTCTTTTCATTGGTCACAATCTTGCTGCATGTTTACATGACTGCTATGCCATAGGAAATGTCTGCACTGAGTTTTTAACTTGCAACAATTCACTTCTGAAAGTTGCATGAATAGAGTTATTGCGATGGGCCAACAGGATTCTGACCATTGTCTCTTCTGTCTTTACCTTGGTACATGGCACTGTTTGTGATGAGGCTTCACAAGCATAATACAAGGCACAGTGGGGTTGAAACTTTCTTCATTTATAGTACTGTATCGCTTTCTGTACCATATACCAATCTTCCCTAGCCTGATTCTCTCTGTGTTTGATTATATTTACTACCACTCTAGCCGTGCTGTCTTAGATGATGTGAGTCCAGCACACCTGGAGAGAAGGAAATTAGGGAAATCTCCAATAGACATTTTGTAACAGTATTGCTCTGAGTAGTGAAACTGTAGGTCAGTTCAAGGAATATGTACAGTAAGTGTAAGATATCAGAACAGGGGCTGGGGCAGCCCTTTGAACTCTGATATCAGGTGTAACAGGTCAGTGATTTAAGAGTCTATCATTAGAGCAATTTGCAATGCTTTTGTTTGTGCAGAGCTTGGCAAGGAGGGTTGATCCTGACCATTCTGATCAGATACTTTGGCACCTAGGTTCAAAGATCCTAATGTCGCTCTTGACACGGAGCCCAATCCATGAGGAAATTCTCCAGCTCAAGCTGCACAGGAATGAATGGGGGTTATGAAAGCAACTGCCATCTTTGTGAGCCACCATAGTTATATTTCTCATTAAAAGGCAGGACAGAAAGATCGAAAGTAAATAACGAACTCACTGTGTATTCTGGAACTTTCTTGAATCCCTCTTATATAGAAAGGGACCTGTTGCTCTGAGGTGTTGAGCACATTCCAGGTTACCGATCTATCTCAGTAGAAGGTGCAGATGCAGTCACTGTTATTCAGGCAGGCAGTTGGGAAGGAGGCAGAAATAGAGAGCACATGTGTCTAAGCTCTGCTGCTGCCTACCACATGTCTCCAATTTAATGCTACTTTCTGGGAGAATATGTGCAAGGGGAAATAAAAAAAGCAGGCAAAAAGAACTGGCTGCTAACTGCAGATATGAAGTTTATGGGTTGTTTCCTTGATTGTGCCAGATCAGCACCTGATGCACAAAGTTATGAGTGATCTGAAGAAAGTTCTAATTAAGCCCAGAGTGGTGTTGGGGATTTATAGGAATACGATACAGAAGCTTTATCCTGCCCAGCCCCCAGCTTGTGGAACACGTACATGAGAGCAAGCTGGCTGCCGAAGCAATACTTGTGTGGCATCGTAAAATATCTTTTATAACACAATCCCTCATGTGAAGGAATGAGAAAATGAAGTTGCTTCCAACCTCATAGTTTGCAAAGCTGCAAATTATATGGAGCTCATGGGGTGATGATCAAACGTTTTATATTGTGATGGTCTGCTTTTTAGAATGGTAGCTTTCACATAGGTACCACCCCTTCAAGTGTCATTTTAGCATATTCTTTAGGGGCTTACTGACTAGTGCGCCTGTCGTATTGAATCGTTTTCAGGGTTTTTTAGAGAGTACTCAGAAGTGGTTTAATATTCCCTTCTTTGGGATGCGTCTTGGGACTGTGCAGCTTGCCCAAGGCCACACAGGCTTGCTCTTATGGGATGCACAGTGTGGAATTGAACTCCCACCCTCTGTCTCCACAGCCAGATACTGTACCTAACTCACTGAGCTATCCAGCCAGCTTGGATACATGTTGGATACACTGGTGCAGGCTACTTTTGCAAACTGCTGAGTGATGAATCCTGAAACTAGGACACTTGCCATTAGTTAGATGGCATGGGCCTGTATTTTGGTCAAGGCTTTAAAATGAAGGTTGAGGCTTTGAAATGAAACAGAGTTTGCTTGTATTCTAGAGAAATGATTTCTACAAAACTAGAGCAGCTTGCATTTAGATTTCATTTCATTTGCTTTGCTTTGTCAACAGTGGCCACCATTTAAAAAGGACCAAAATACAGAATATATCCTCAATGTAAGATTTATGGTTACATCCAAAGCAGCTCTTGCCAAAGACAAAAAAAGAAACAGCCAGAAAGATGCTTGCTTTGGCATTGGGCCTGGCCAACTATGTCTCTGGAGCTCCAGGATGAGTTCTGCACTGCATTATCGTAATAGAGAATGTCGCTTGCTGACACCTTACATGTTGTTGGTTTTTTGCTATTGTGAAAGGTCCAGCTTAGCAGACCACCCAGAACTATTTCATAGTACCTCGTGGCCTCATGGGAATGACCACTGGATAAAACACTTGATGCTTGTGATATTGTCTCTTCCAGCTGCCCTGCCAAAAGACCAAGTCCAAGTTTGAAGAACTGAATCATTAGTCCCCCTCCCCAACATCCTTTCTTTGATTTCCATAATGTTTTACACTGAGAAGTGCTAAAGAACTGTTCATTGAACACATAAAATCACAAGCAAATTTACAGGGCTCCACTCTTCCTCCTTCCCTAGCCACAAAGACTCAAGGACTGCCTCAGTCTGTTTCAGACTCGAGAGAGTAGAACCTGAATCTGAAAAAATGTACAAAGCTGATTTCTAAATTGGTAATTCCCCAAATCAGACTACTACTGATATACAGTCCTTGAAAATACTTTATATGTGAGTGGAAGATGATGTTGTCTACTGGTACTAAGTTAATGAAGTCACCCTAGTTGGCATTTCATTGCTCTTCATTTCTGTCTCCCATTGGTGCAGTTCTCCAGTCAACACAGTGCACTATTGGATTCAGCAAGAGGCTGACAGATGAAATTCTTATGCTGCTTTTAATCTTAATACAGAAGTGACAAAAATCTTGATTATTTTTGTCTGTTTCATATTGCTGTTCGGCAGAAATGTGAAAGCATGGAAAGACCAGCACAATGAGTTTCCTGTGCTAAATCTGATCCAGAGGCTTATGCTTCCTATCCAAAAAATTAATCCTCTGGCTTCACTAGGAGAAGTAAAGTTCTTTTCCGTAAGGGTCAGGGATCAAAGGTAGGAAACTAAATCCAATTATTAGTCCCCAACCCAAATAGAGTCATTGAAAGAATGGGACTTGTTAAGGCTCCAGTTATCTAAGTACTATTAATGTGATGGATTGCTGTGACTAACAACTGGAATTATCCTAAGGTGCTCTCCAGTGGTGCAAACTTTGTAAGAGATACGTGGCTAAAACCAATGTCCACATATATTTATCTGTTTAAGATAAGATATTTATCTGTTTAAGAGCCAACTTAAGACCTGGCTCTTGAGACAGGCCTTCCCTCCTGTCGATACCTAACTTATTTCGCCATCCTCTAGTGTATTAATATTGTTGTTTTATTTTATTTTAATATTGTTGTTAGCCGCCCAGAGTAGACTTCGGTCTAAATGGGCGGGATATAAATTAAATAAATAATAATAATAATAAATAATGTTACTGGGAATATGACCTAGGAACAGAACATTCACAAATGTAAGAAACATCTTTCAAACACAGACATCCTTGATCTACATCTGAAACGTGTCCAAACTGTAGTGGCAAGCACTTCAGACATTGCAGGTTCAAATTCTGCTTCAACACTGGAGGTTCAGTCAAAATAAATTCAAGTGCCTAGCAAAAGGACATTTGCCCCGATCAGTGCTTCTCTAACCTGCCAGCTGCAGATGCTCGACTGGCTGCCTCCTCCGGTCCGGTATTAGCATCGCGTCAAAAACCTCCATCTCAACAACCTTCCGTGTCAAAGAGGCCTTATCACTCAGAGGCACGCAGCCATCATATGACTCTTCATCAACCACAGGCGAAAATCAGGGCAGTTGAGAAACATGCTTCCACCCGCGAAGCATTCGCAGCCCCTGTGACTACATATTTTCCAGCTCAAAATGATGGAAATCACTCCTCTCGCTCGCAATCCCCAGCCTCGATTTACTCTACAGACCTACCGATGCGTCCACCGAATCGGCCTCAGCCGCCTTTTCGACACCATAGAGACACTGGTTCCGATATCGACGACCCTCGATATCCATCCTGGTCCATGATATCGACGCCCCACTTCGATCTTTCTCGGTTGCTAGCCCTCAACAACAGCACCAACCTAGACACGCAGTCCGTCAATATTGAGATGCAGACTTCAACACCAAGATCCCATCTGGTTTACCTCCGTCCATGGACGCACCTTTGACATCGATACTGGTTGACAACTCTTGGCGTCGACAAATGTCCATGGACATGCCACACTCTTCAGTGGCAGGCCACCGTCAACATTACTATGATCAACATCCTCTCGACACCGAAGTCAATCGACGTTCTATCGACTCCAGGCTCGATCCCGAGGTCTCAGAACATGGTTCTCGACGACAAACTCCATCTGTGCTTCTCACATTGCCAGATTCTGACCTCGCAGATGTAGATCCTCCATCCCCAGCAGAGGATTTCCAAACTTACGCTCAACTCATGATCTGCATGGCTAAGTCATTGGATCTTCAAATCCATCGCCCCACAACCGAACCGGCGGATCACCTTTATGATCCTATTTCTAAGGACACAACTACCCCAGTCCATATTTCCATGCTGCCATCTCTTCTTAGCACTGCTCAGCGATCTTGGACTAAACCAGCCTCCTCTCACTCAGTCTCAAAAAGAATCGATAATCTCTATCGGATACACGACCCTGGAGCACTTTTTCTCCAGAAACAGCCGGACCCAAATTTGATATTTGTCGAGGCCTCACAATCGCGATCTCGACACCGACAGTCCCTTATCCCACCTAACAAAGACAGTCGAAGAATCGACTCTATGGGCAGGTGGCTTTACTCATCAGTGGCTTTTACTATGAGGGTAGCTAACTACTAAGCAGCTATGGGGGCATATCAACGCTTCCTTTGGGATAACATGGCCACTTTTCTTGACTCTTTACCAGAAGACAAAAAAGTATTAGCACAAACCTTCCAACAGAAAGGTCTCTCTGTCGCCAAACAGCAAATGTTCTCTGCCAAACACACGGTAGATGCCACGGCTAAATCCATGGCTACCTCTGTCGCGCTCAGACGTTTCTCCTGGCTAAGAACAGCCGGCCTCGCGGAAGATGCCCGAGCACATATTGAAGACCTCCCATTTGATGGCACCAGTCTCTTTAATGCTGAAACTGATGACATCTTAGAAAACATTCAGAAGAAACGTTCCGCTGCCAAAAGATAGGGCATATATCCCACTTATCAACAGCGCCCCCAACGCAATCAATGGAGGCGACCTTACAATTCCTACCAGAGGTTCCAACACGAATCCCAACGTCAGAACCTCTACACACCATATATTAAACAACAACAATACAAACAAAAACCTCACCAGCAACCTATCCAAAGGTGCAATGACCGCAAACCCAAACATCATGTTTGACGTTTTCCCAACCGAGATTGCAAATCAACCACCTTTCGTCTGGAAACACTTACCTGCCTGGCAGTCCATCACCACCGACACCTGGGTTCTTTCCATTGTCCAAAACGGATACCGCATCCATTTCCATCAACTCCCTCCGTCGCATCACATCGTCACTCCACCGTCCCAAACTCTACAAGAAGAGATAAAAAATTTACTCATCAAGGATGCAATAGAACCTATAGAACAAAACAACAACAGTTTTTTCTCTCGTTATTTCACCGTCCCCAAAAAAGACGGAGGTTTACGACCTATTCTAGACCTCAGAGAACTCAATCAGTATGTCATCACCACAAAATTCTGTATGGTAACCCTCGAATCCATTCTACCTCTTCTCAGAAAAAACGACTGGTTCACAATCATAGATCTACAAGATGCATACTTCCACATCTCCATCCACCCCTCCCACAGACAGTTTCTTCAACTCCAACTCGGGTCCCAAGCCTACCAATTCAAAAGACTTCCTTTCGGACTGGCAACAGCTCCCAGAGTCTTCACCAAGTGCATGGCCCCAGTGGCTACTTTTCTCAGACTTCAAAAGATCCTCGTCTTCTCATACATAGACGACTGGCTCCTTGTAGCTCGTTCCCGCCACGAAGCTCGCCGAGACACCCTTTTCACCTTATCCCTCCTTCGCGATCTCGGTCTCATGGTCAACATGCAAAAATCCAAAATGAGCCCTACAAGGATTATTCATTATACCGGGGCTTCCATAGACTCCACCCGAGCTCGCGCATTCCTCCCGCTTGACAAACAACAGAACTTCATCTCTCTCCTCCAAGGTTTCACCCCCCCCCCACGCCTTGGTTCCTGCCATCCTCGTCCAACGTGTACTAGGCACCATGGCCTCCATGACCTCAGTCGTACAACATGTAACGCCTGAAGATGAGGTCTCTACAATCGTGGTTTCTCGCACTTTTCGACCCACTGACAGATCCTCCCAACACTCTTTTAAGAGTTACTCCCGAACTCACCTCACAACTCCAATGGTGGCGCTTCGTCCCAAATCTCTCTATGGGATGCCCTTTCCAACAACCACGTCCTAAAATACAAGTCACAACCGACGCCAGCCTTACCGGCTGGGGAGCACATTGCAGCTGTCTCAAAATACACGCCAATTGGTCCCGCAGAGAACGTTCACTCCACATCAACGAGTTAGAACTATTAGCGGTAATAAAGGCATGCAAAGCATTCAGAAACGTTCTAGCTGGCAAGGTGGTCCAGATTGCCACGGACAACACCCTGGTTCCCAGTGCTACACCACCTGTCCTCTGACATCTATCACCTCCCCCGCCTACCACACCTCCTCACGCAAAACAACTCCCACATCCTTCATCCCAACTTACCTGCTCTGCACCTGGCAGCGTGGAGGATTCTCCCTCCTTGATGGATGTTCTCTGTCAAGCAAAGAAGCCCTCAACTAGAAAAGCTTACCTGTATAAATGGAAAAAAATTCAATCTTTTACTACAGTTCTTTCCCTTCCTGCCGTCAACCCGTCTCTCTCCACGGTTCTCCAATATTTGCTCCATCTCAAATCTTCTGGTCTTTCTCTCTTGTCTATTAGAGTCTATCTCTTGGCAATTGTTTCGTACCAACCACCGACCTCTCCAGCGGCTCGATTTTTCAGACATCCCACGCTCAAGCGCTTTCTTAAGGGATTGTCACACACTTACCCAGACGTTCACCTGCCCTCTCCACAATGGTCCTTGACTTTAGTCTTGCGACAACTCACTAAACCTCCGTTCGAACCACTAGCCTCAGCGGATCTCCGTCTACTTTCCTTCAAAACGGCCTTTCTCGTTGCAATTACTTCAGCTCGCTGAGCAAGCAACCTTGCAGCCCTACGCCATGATTATCCTTATGTACAATTTTATCCTGATAAAGTAAAGCTGTTCCTTGATGTCTCCTTTCTCCCGAAAGTAGTGTCTCAGTTTCATCTCTCTCAACCACTGGTCCTTCCATCTTTCTTTCCGTCACCATCCACAACCCATGAACGACTTCTTCATACTTTGGACGTCAGGAGGACCCTCTCCTTTTATTTGTCACGAACGCAACCCTTTCGATGTTCCCCACGCCCCTTTGTCAGTCATCAAGAAGAACTACAATTACAGGTGAGTAACCTGCCGATTTCAGCCATTGTTGCAGAAGCTACATGAGTAGATCTGATCAGTGAGCAGTTGTGAGTTCAGGAAACAGAACAAATCAATTTGTTAAAATGGTCTGATCTGTCTCGTGGTCAAGAATCCATGAGATAGGTGCCAAATCAGTAATATACATATCAGCAGATTCTAGGCTTCTGTAAAATAAAGAAGTACAATGTATGTGTTGCCGATGAGGTCTGTGACAGCCATGAAGTTTTGAATCTGTCCTGACACAGTAATCTTTGGTATGCATATGCAGATCTTCCAGAACAACAAGTCTTATGGATCTGAACACAAGCTCTGAGACAGATCAACAAGAAGAATGTTAGGCGGCAGATTACTCTGCATAACTGTAAGATTTCTAGACTATCCAGGTTCTAAATATGAAATATATGCAATTCAAAATGGCAATGGTTTTACGCAGGATTCTTGACCAGCAGAATGAAAGCTTTATAAACCATGTCTAATTACACTTCCACACAACTAGCCATCATTATTTAGACTGCTATATACCATCCTGCAAAATCTAGTCAGGACTGCTTGGTGTGTACCTGGTTGGCAACATAACCCCCTGCCAGGTCATGCATGGCTGCTGTTCCATTGGCCACCTACCGTTTCAAAGCACCAAACAGAGGAAGGGGAGGCCTCGGTCTTCTCCATGTCTGCAGATGGGCTTTAAGGCAAGTGTTTGTCATTCATACCTTTCTTGTTCGATGAGTCTAGGGCCAAGGCTGTGCTTGAGGTCTTGACCTCAGTCATCTAAGCTCCTTTCCCTCCATGGCCCTTCCTTATTTTAATCACCAAGTTCTAAATAATTGGTGGGTAGCCTGTAATTACAGACTGTGTTTTGGATTTCTGCAGACTGTTCCTTGTATGCTGAACATTGCAGATTTTGGTTTCTCATGTCATTCCCCAATTCTCCACAATATGTTTGATTTCATTCATTTGTGTTTTCTGGGGCTGAAGAAAATATAAGACCACTATTTCTTGGCACTCTTGCTATTATAGGTGATGGAGCCTTTGCTTTTTTGCTCGCTCGCTCACTCTCGCTCTCTCTCTTTAAGTATAGGGTTAACTTCCCTCAACATGCTTGATTTATAGACAGATAGCAAGCTTTGAAAGTCAGCAGTGCTGGCACTGTGTAAATCAGCCTTCCTTATTTATAGTTTCAACAGGAAAAGGAATTATTTCCCAATTCTTTACATTTCTTTCCGAAGCAATCGACCACCCTGTCCTTTGGTTTAAAGTTGTGTAGCTTTACCACAAAGGGGAGGGGGAGCGCATGAGGCCTGGGATTGCTCTGTTATAAAAACTCCAGATTGTATGTTCTTGGACATCGCCTTTAAAACAGCTTCCTTCAAGCCCACACAAGAGATGGCCTGTGTCTTTGGCTTCCTTCTCCCTGCCCCCCCCCCCCCAAACAATCTCTGACCTCTTAGAAAAATAAATAAAAGATAAAGTAAGGCCTGGAATGCTGCAGAATGAGTATACATTTTACTCTCTGTTGTTTTCTGCTGGGATTAGTTGTTTACAATGGAGGCATGGGGGGAAGGGAGGGGGAGAGTTGTGGCCTTGCTGAAATTAGAAGCATTTTGGAGTCATCTTGTTAGGTGGTCTCTGCTTTAAAGACTTAAATCCTTGTAATCTACCCCCTCCCCTTATGCCTTCTTGGTCATCACTCCCCCATTCTTTTTCTCTCTTTTTTTTTTTAACTCATTCTCTAAAAGCCTCTTTTTTCTTTACTACACCTGGACAATACATTAACATATCTTAGCATTTGATATCCTGTGGTACCACAAAACTGGGTTAAAACCCATCTTCTCCTTAGAATGCAGGAGGCCGACTCAGCTGTTTGTCTTTTTGCTTGGTTTCAAGCAAATTCAGTTTGTAATCCTGTCCTAAACCAAACTCTCCCTAGTGTTCACCATTGCTGCTGTTGTTGTAAACATTGTCATTATTAAAAATTAAATACCCTTTTAAAAAACTGTTCTACAAACAAAAATGATTGCAGTGTTTATTACTGAACTAAAAAAACCTATGCAGATACTTAAACTAATATTTATACAAATATTTATCCAGAATTCAATAAATAAACACCGTGTTCATGCAAAAGTTTCTATTCGTTGGCTTTGTTCCCCCGGTTTTACAATCTTATAATGTGTCATACCTTGGCAATTGATTCCTTCGGTTTTGGTTTTTGCCCTGGGCTTGGCTTAGCTGTATAATATTAGCTACTAGCCAGAATCCTGTTGGCTATTTACATGCACATTGAAGGAAACACAGTGGGTAATTCCAGCTTACTGACAAGGTGCCACACACATGCCATGAATACAGCTGGGCACACAACCAGGCATGTAACCAACATGGAAACAGTACCTCATTAGTAAACTTCAGCGTTTTTTCCTGTGTGCTTCTGAGTAATCAGTAGGATTCTGCCAACGTAGCAAATGAAAGTTCAAAAATTAATGTACATCTCCCACCATTGTACCTAGTAAAGTGAATGGACTTCTCCTTTCTCCCCTTTCTCCTCCAGTCCCTACATGCTCCCCATATCTCCAGAAAGTCTCCTTACTCTCTGGAGCAAAATTGGGAGCACACAGGAGAAGGGCAACCTGTGCTGCTAGGGGTGGCCATAACACTGACAGACAGAAATAACTGGACATAACCTAGTATGTTGTACTTCCACCACATATACAAAAGAGCAGCACAGAGTGGATCACACAAACTGAAACTTTTATGAATAAGATTACAGTGTATCTAATTTTATATTTTGGGAGACATATATCAAACATAATTTATTTTGTAATTTATAATTATAATTCTCTTAACAGAATTATCCAAACTTCTAATGAAGATTTTGCATCAATCAGACATGGTAATAGTTTTGCCAGACATTTTCCCCATCTTGTTTAAAAATGAACTCCATATTGGGAAATAATGGGAAGCAGTTGACATTACATTCTCGCAAATACATTTCCCATATCTTTTCAATTAAATAGCAGTTTCACAAAATCAGTTAATGTGATTCTTAGTTGTCCCATATCTGGACTCAGGTAACATTTGAACTTCACAATACTAGAACCAGTGAGCGTTCTCTTAATTTTTTAAAAAAATTATTAGTCAAAAAGTCATAGTCATTGAAATATATCTCAAACATTTGCAGTTCTGTGTTTCATCCATATGCAGATTGTGATGTGGTTTTTAAACTATTTGTTAAAATATGTTAGCACACATATATGTGGACTAAAATATTATTTTATTCCAGATTTTTAATACTGCAAGCAGGAGATGTAGGTAAAACATAAAGAGGTTGTTGAATGAGAAAAGGGAAGCTGGGGGGTGTTATTTTGCATATTTCGCTCCTGCACTACATCCAAGGTAATTCTAGAGACCCCAACTCTCAGGTTTTGGGGTGGTTGCAAGGAGCAACAGCAGGAAGAAGAAAAGTACCCTTGTGTGAGTGGAACTCCACTTAGGGTTTCTTTTAATCCAGCCATTTCACCTCTGCCATTTATATACCTACCAGGTGGAAACCGTGGTAAGTGAGACAGCAGTCTCTTATTGTTTCTTGTTTTTTATTGTACCATGGGATTTTGCTATCTATATTGTGTATATAGCTATATACTATATAGCTAGCTATATATACATCATTTTAAGGGCCTGGAAAAATAAAATGGAATTGGACAGGATGTGCTATCCATCCTTTTTGGATTCTGTAAAAAGTAATGTGATTTACCCTCCCAACTAAAATTAGGTAGAATTCATTGCACATCTGTCAGTATGAAATAGCCTTCCCAAACAATGCATCGTTTTTGCATTGCACTGTATTGCACTACAGTGCCCAGAAAAAGCAGTCATGATTGTTGTAGGTCAGTGGTTTCCCATCCTTGGGTCCCCAGATATTCTTGGACTAAAACTCTCAGAAGCTTTCCCCACTAGTTGTGCTAGCCAGGATTTGGGGAGTTATAGTCCAAGAACACTGGGGACCCAAGGTTGGGAACCACTGTTGTGGATAATCAGAGTTGTAGTGCCACCAGTTTCAAGGATGCAAGGTTGGGGAAGGCTGCCATTGAGGCTAATCTTGTGTTCATGCTTGCCATCTCTACAACTATTTAATAAGGAGAGTATTTCAGATGCTGAGAAGACATCTAATTTCATCATGCTGAAAGTGGTTTTCTGAATAACAATCTGTATTCCAATAAAACTCTCTATTCTCTGTATATATGTTTGCATAGGTAAGTGTAAATGGTATAAAAACTATTGTAAAGGCTTCAAGGATTCAATAAAAGCTATTGTAAGGGCTTCTAGAATTCCATATTTATAATTCTATAGGGATGCAGTGCTTAAAACTGGAAATTAGGTTGCAATGAAATGAGATGCTTACTGTAAAAGAAAATAAGATTATTTCTCGCTCTTTACACTGGGTTGGGGGAAGGGACAGAAAGAAGGCTGAAATTAAATAAACACAAAATTCTTCTGTTGGCAGCCTTTATGGTCTGATTTTTAAAATGCACACCAAAAAGCATTTGCAAGTAATTTCCAAATGGCTGTATTACATCTGTCAGTGCATGGAAGGAACACCCACAAGATGTGTTTTACTTCTTCAATTTGTTTTCCACTCCTGTGGTAAAAGCTGGCCAAACTGCTCTATTGTGTGGCAGGGCCATAGTGGGAGTGGGGAATTATCAATGTGTGTTTGAAATCCTGCATATATTGATTACATTCTAAAATGTTTCCAACCCTGGGATCTTTTTTTTCATCCTGGAGCCAGAGAATATGTTACCCTAGTTTTGCTGGCATGTAGCATCCAAAATAAGATTTCTATTCTTTCATTCATTATTTCAGCTCAACATATGTTGTGTTGAATGGCATTTCTTGCCCTAATCATTCCAGGCAGCAGTAAAGTATGGTTCATGGATCACTGGCCCCAGATCTGTTTCCCAGAGGCTTGACTGTCGAGATTGGTGCTGGCAGATGAGTGGCTCTTTCTCTAAATTTAGGTGAAGGGAATAATTTTCAATGGGAGTTGGGGTGGGGAAAAGAAAGGTTACCCTGCGCCTCCCAATATTCTGCACCCTCCAATGTGTTCCCCCACATGACATTTAGGTTTTGTGGGGGGACGGGACCTTCCAGCAGTGCCAGTGGGAAGGTTTCCTTTCAGCATTAATTGCCTTAGAGGAGGGGGGCTGTCTCAGAAATATCATCATTGGGGAGGGGAGTGTCAACGTCCCTCCTGCATTTCCTTTCCCAGCAGCAGCCATTATGTTTAAGGGAGGAAATCCTTCCCTGGGTGGGCAGTGACTCCCCCCCCCCCTCGCTTTAAGCTTAATTACATGAAGTGTGGCAAGTCCATCTTTGAATTTTAAATTAACTGTAGTTATTCCTACATTTGAACACTCACATGTGCACAAAAGCACGCGCGCGCACACTCACACCCACACACCATAGCAGATGTAGATGTAGAAGTGTGCACATTTTATCCAGATTCATGCCCTGTAGGCTTGAGTTTCTAATCTTAAAAGTGTCTAGCAATGACTTTGTTAAATACAAAGCTACCAGTCTCTTACTGCCTCCAAATCTGTGTCAAAATGTTGTGTCGTTTGGATACACCAGCATCATTGGTAGATATTTCACTTAGGCTGAGAGCTTCAACATAAGGTGTGGCATGGTATGGCACATAGCTCACAGAGATCCACCTCAAAGTTTTGCAAGAGGTTGACAAGGTTGGCGATTTTGTGCACTACCTGTGAACCCACACCTTTGGTTTCAGTACACTCCTGTCGTACTGAACTCAGGATTTGTGTCCCCCAACAGTATCTAATTCGCATAACATTTTGGCATAGGTGTGATAAGTATATATGATTAGAGGGTTTATGGTTAACATCTCTTTGAGGAATGCCCAAGACGGGCAATATTGGCATATCTTTATTAGGCTAATTAAAAGTCACAAAACATTGATCTGTATTTCAGAGAGCTCTTCAGATATTTAGAAAGGAGGAAAGAAGATAGTGTTACAAATGCTGTCTATTATGTGTTATTACATTAAAGCTGATAATCCTAAAATTATCAGCTTTAATGTAATAACACATTACATTAGCCTGGAATGATTAGGACAAATAGACCAATTAGATCAGTTGTTGCCCAGTTTTTTAAAAAAGAAAACCATTGTACCAAAGTGTGCTGAGATAAAATATTCATCCTTTGAATATATAAAAGCAGCCATTACTTTTGGTGTTTGTTAAAATCAGAGCTTCTGAACACTTAATGTCATAGATGAAAATCAGCGCAGAAATTCACGGCAAAACATCAGTGAGAAAGACAAAGAAAGGTGCTCTGTTTACTTCTATTACATTTGTATTAGAGACATTTAGAGGGAAGATACTGGAAATCTTTCAGGAGAAATCCATTATAAAGGTTATAAAGTTACAGTTTGCAGTCCTCTATGGGACCAAAGCAGAGATCTCCTAAAATACAGTGACCCAAAAAGGAGTGATTTATGTATACATTTATGGAGTTTCCTTGTGAGTTACTGGAAGAAAAGTCCAGTAACACTTGGGATTTACAGTGTGCAAACCCGTGGATTCCAGGCACTTTTTAAAATCCCCCTGCCTATGTGGGAGGGTGGTCAGTTTTTATCCTATCATTGCTATGCATTAAATGGAGGCATTGGAAAGGAAGCAGCTGTGTCAATGCCACAGGAACAGGGAGCAAAGGGAGAGAGCTGTCTATACAGCCTTTCCCCCCTATTAACATCTCAATAAGAGGCCTTGCCAAGGCAACCTTAGCTAGATGACTCCATCATGCGTAAGTCTGCAGCCTTCCTGTGCAAGAACGGAGGCACATGGTCTTAGAGCAAGGCAAATCTTGCCTGCTCAAAATATCCCCCTTTTCATATCATTGGTCTACTTCTCTCTGAACCCTATGATGTCTTAGAAGAAGGAGTTAAATTTTTTTCAGCAAGAGGATTGTCAACTTAGCTTTGACTGCAGAAGCTCAGTTTCTGATTGTGTGACTGAGATGGGAGTCGGTCTCCTTAGCAACCCAGGGCATTATGATCGTATCCGTGTGAATTTTCATTAAGTCCAGGCAAGGTCTCTATCTTTATATTTGAAGCCTTCTATTTGCCCTTAGGTTTACAGAGGAGGACTTGCCTGCCTTGGCAGCAGTTGCTTCATGGAAGAATAGTGGCAACCAATAGGGGAGGGGTGCTTCCCCAGGGTCTAAATCTGCTCTGTGTATGCTTTTAGAATGGGTGGGATATTTCTCATGCCGGAATTTGGAAGAATAATACTTAAAAATGTCACATTCACATTTCAAATGATGTTGGCAGTTTCTGCAATCAGAAAGCACGTTATCCAAAATTTGTAAGAAAAAGAGAAGAACAAACAAATAAGCTGCCTCATATCCTGTTGTGTAGCTCTCCCTATGAAACAGGAGTGATGTCACTGGCAACAGCAGATTTCCATTAATTAAAAGGTTCCTATTTCAGTTTGGGGGTGCATGTGACTTCACATCATTATGCCCAAGTTACACACACCCTGAATTTTAAAAAGGAACTCTTTAATTAGTGGCAACCTGACACTACTAGTGATGTCATCCCCATTGCGCAGGAGAAACTGCTGAGCAGGAATATTGGCCATTCATTTCAGTTGCGGAATCTTCAGCTGACAATAAATACAACATTATGTGTCACTGTGAAAGGGCCTATGAAAAGTGCTGGTAAATTCTTTAGAAATTGGAGGACAGCCACAAACACCTTATGAGTTTTGAATTCCTCTGCACAGATTTCAGTTTCCTGTTCCTGAATTACAGTACACACTTACTCTGCATTTCTGTAAACACTGGAAACCCAAAGTTATATCCTAGATATAATGCTGCATGATGAAAGGATATCTGTGGAAGTAGCTGAGTGGCCAAGATTTAATTTTTCTGTTTCTGCAACAGTTCTTATGCAAGGGGGGGGGGGGATATTAATATTTAAAATATTTGTAGTGTTCAATACATTGCTTCTCATAACCTTTGTTCTGTTTGATGGTGGATCTTTCTGAGGCAGACAATGGCAAAGGGCTGCATTAGGAATCTGGGCTTATGTCTTTGTCTTCTACCGCTCTGTAAACTGTGACTTTAAAAAAATAATCCATTTGCAAAAACTAAGGTAGAAGAATCTACCTTTCATCATTTGGGCTGTGTCCTTGTTATTCTAGCAAACAGTGTGCAAGGTTGCACCAATTTGGAATCCCTGAACCAGAGAGCATTCCTGGCTTTATTTTCTTGGCTTTTGTTGGTTTAACATAGCAGGGTATTTGTGTGTGCATGAATACAAAGTCAGTGGCAATATTTACCCTAATACAAAAGGCTGGGGAGAGCTCTGTAAGGCAGCAGAAGCTACAAATAGAAAAGCATCCTGGATGTGAAAGGTGGCAACTGTCTTGTCTTTGTCCTTTTGTGTGCTTTCTTTGTGACATCTGGCAGTAGAGCTGTGTCATAGCAACTAAGCATCTAGGCTGCAAAAAGAGAGAGCTGGAATTTGACGAAAGGCAGGTTTGATGTTCTGAATTTCCCAGAGGAAGCCACCATATACCTGCTCAGGTTGTTTGTCCATCTCGCCCAGCTTTATCAACTGTGACTGGCAGCATCTCTCTAGAGTTTCCGGAAAAATGTTTGCTACAACACCTACTATCAAGTCCTTTTCCCAAATGGTGATCAGATCTTCTGCATACAAAGAGCCATGCCCTGCCTCATTTTTTCCTGATGTTCTTGACTGTAGTGAAGATGGTTGGGGCAGGTTATCACTATTCTTCTAATCTAATTTCCAATTACACCTTAAATTTTAAACTTTTATTTTTATCTTACAGGTGCAGTCTGCAGAACTGTGTTATATGCCATTATGCAGTGATAGAGAAAGGAGCTGATCTCAAGGACTGTTTGATCGGAAACAGCCAGCATCTAGAATCCAAATGTAAGCCAAAAATTGTCCTTTAACTTAACCAACCAATGCTTTCATTCCTTTTTTAATTCATATTGGAAAAGTAGTGTCTGTCATTTCAAAGGAATAGAAACCCTTCATGAAATAGAGGTTGTTCAGGATCCAAATGATGAAAGTAGCAACATTTGCATTGGCATGTTGTGGATAAAAATAGTCCTTAAAAACATGGCAACATTTAGATCAGGTATAAAGTACTGAGAAGCACTGAGAGTTGCCAGCTGACTGCATGAGCTAAAGCAGGTGTGATTTGGTGACATGAATATTGAGAAACATGCAGCAAAGTTGGGGAGAGTGGATTGGGGAAGATTTTTAGAGAGTGATCATCCGCCTATCTGTCACCTCATCTCTGTGTGATCTCTGTTTGTCTCCTGAATACTCATGGCACCAACTTAAGCTAACATCTGGGTGCATCTGTACCTTTAAAAGAAGTTTATGTTCAGAGGATATGCCACCTGGAACTGATACATTGTGACCTGTAAACTTTGTAGGTACTACCAGTATAAGCTGAAGGGGCCAACCTGTTGCCTAGTGTCTGGAACCAAAGGGTACTGAATAGAATGAAAATGGAGCACAGACATGCAAAAATAATAATAATAATAAATAAATAAAATTTAAAAATGTAATCCTCCTCACTTTAAATATGAGGTGCTGTCTAGAAAGGCTCAAGAGATTGGTACTACAGCCTTGGAAGTTGCTTCATGTGGATTGGTCTGGCCAAGCTTGATGAAGGATAGGTTGTCTAAACTGCTCTCAACAAAGTACTTTAAAATGAGGATTTGGTCACTCTCTCATGCACATTTTTTCTCTGACACCTGCCTTAGAGCATACTGTGCATCTAGTTGTTTATTGTCTTGCCCCTAAGCCAAGGGGAAAGAATGAATATTACAAACTGTGAGCCCATCTTTCAGTTTATTTTACTTTGGGACATACTAAGTGACTATCATGTTGATTTGGTGAAAACCATGGTAATAACTTTTGAAAACATCTGCTCTACCGTAAGTCTGAAGTTCTGTAGCCATTCTTTGTGAGTCATACATTCTGAGTGCGTTGTTGTCTTTATTCCTGTTTGTTTTCATTCTAATGGATGACAAAAACCTAGACAGAACACACCTCCTTAAGACTAGCTGATTCCTGGTAGCAGTGTAGTGTTGGCTCCTGTGTCTCACATACTTCATTAAATTCCGTTCAAGCCTTTTTTTCACACTACAACATTCAGATCTGTATTTCTGATCTTTTGCTTTCTTCTCTAAGAAGCACATGCATCTTGAGAAAACCATGTGAGCTCTGGAGTTAGGAAATTGAACATGCCTTTAATTTACTAAGGATTAGAAATTGAAGTCTAGGGTCTTTCAAGAAGAACAGCCAACTGCATTGTTTCCTAGTGCCTGTTTTGACATGATGTTTGCTATTGTCTTGCAAGTCTTAAACGATCTGTAATAGTCAAGTCTGGCTGAATGGTATCCAAGAGCTAATAAAGTTCTTTTGTACTATGATATAAAGTATATGGTGAGATTTAAATTTGCTCCTACCTATGGCATCATAATCCAGTTTTTTTTCTAAAAAAAACTTCTTTAAAAAAAAACTTCATCAGAAACCATGCCCAGGTTAAGAGTCAATTTATCAATCAGTGCTTTTGTGAAAATGTCAGAAGCGGTGTGTTGAAAACAGTATTTCCTCAACTAGAACCTACCATAGGAGAAGACTGCTCAATGTGGCCTGAGGTTCTCTCAGTAAACAGCCTATGTGAGTCAGATACCTTGTTGCTACCTGTCCTGTTAACTACAAAACATTTGTATCATAGCAATGGTGTGTCTTGAAGCCTTGGAATTGTAGAGAAGAGGATGTGGTGCAGTGGTAGCTATATGTGGATGGCTCTGCAATAATACAAAAAAAAAAGCCTCCCCATCTTCTAATAGTGTACAATCTGTTCATCTCTTTTTCTTCCTCCCTCCTTCTTCTCAGAAGTGGGCAGGAGAAACCTGTATATCTGCAAATGCTAACTAGATTTCTGTTTTCCAGAAACATCAGCTATTACGCTATTTTTACTAGGACTTCATATCTCTGTCTCACTAGCACATTGGGGTTTTTTTATTCTGCCGTGACTTGATTTAGGAGACTTGCTTGCAAGGAGTAACTGACTGGTTCTTTGTAGTGGACTCTGTGAATGCACACAAATGGGTTTATCCTGCGCCTGCGCAGGACGTTCGGAACCTTCTAGAGCTTAGAAAAAAGCCAGACAGTTAGTCTCCCCCCCCCGAGGGTATATATGCTCCGCCTCCTCCACCTTCCTTAGTTCCTCTTTTTCCGCCGTTAGGGTAGGACGTAGGAACACTAGAGCGTGCTAAGGAAAGTATTTCCTTCTAAAAATTTACCTTTATTCTTTTAAGACGCCAGAACTGCCTTCCCATTTAAGTTTTTCCTCGTTCTGCGTCTTCCCGTTTCCCCCCTCCCCTCCCGGATTTCCCCCCTTTTTATTTTTTATTTTTTTATGGCCTCTCGGGGCTTCAAACAGTGCTCCGTTTGCCTTCGAAAAATTCCGCTAATGGATCAGCACGATCAGTGCTTATTTTGTTTGGGGGAATCCCACCTTATCCAGGCGTGTGCCGCTTGTAGAAGTTTTTCCAAACAAGCTCTTAAACTGCGGTCTCAACGCCTCCGGGCCTTTCTCTACGAAAGAACCCTCAAGCCTGCTATGGAGGTTTCTCTTACCACCTCCCCGAATCCTCCACGTGTAGAGACACCTAAAGCAGGCGCCACTGCCTTTGACTCTTCGCAACCTACCTTGAGTTCTGCGTCTTCCAAGCAGAAGGACTCCTCTAGACCGCCTAAGCCAGCTTCCACCAAGGCTTCCAGGTCGGCTGTACCTTCAAAGAAGAAGAATGACAAAGCGAAATCTCAGAAATTGGCAAAGCCACCCAAATCGGCAACTTTGCCTCTTCCTGCGCCTCCTATATTACTCGAGGAATCTTCGAGAGATGACATTGGGCAATCGGATATGGAGGAGCGGATCATTCCTCCGGCCCAGGCTGCTCACGATATCATGAGCATGTCTCCGTCGTCAGGCCATTTTGCGGCTGAGGTTTTTCCCAGCGTGGCCATTGCCCCTACTAGCCCGAGATCTTCCGGGTGGGCTGATACTGACTCGCATTCAGAACAGGAGCTGCCGTCTCGCACTCCTAAAAAGCGAAAGGAGAAGCGTAAGCATTCCTCTCCGTACCAATCTCAACATCCTGCGACCAATACCGTCCACAAATGCCGGCACAGTATGGTCCTCCTTTTTTCGGTCCATACCAGCCCTACCCATATCAAGGATACGGCTATCCGCCTGACTTCAGGGGACAGGCTTACCCCTCCTCAGCTTGGTACCCTTCTTCGGTTCCAACTCCTGAGAATCTACAACAGCAACAGGGGCATGTTCCCACACCCCAAATTGCTACTTCCCGTAAGAGGAAGACACCGATGGCACCTTCTGCGCCTCTAAAACGGTCTAAACATTCCGCAGGCCGACCCACGGTACAGACTGCGACGATGTACTCTGGCCCAGAGGGCCATGATACAGAGCCTTTCTCTCCTTCGGTACACTCTGATGCTGAACCAATACCGAGAGACACGGTACCAATATCGCACCGTCCCTCCTCTTTGGTGTCTGAATCTTCCCATGACAACTCTTCAGCTTCTTCGGAATCTGATGTACCTGATGGTGGTGCTCCGAGTACTTCTTCACAATACCCATTAGAAGACTACTCGTCCTATGCTCAACTTATACTGCGCATGGCTAAGATTTTACACCTAGATGCGCAAGTTCCTGAGCAACAAACAGACCTTGTCTTCCACGATATGGAGCAGGACAAGTCATCTCCTCCTAGTCTTAGCCTCATTCCAGCACTTCTTGACTTGGTAAAGGCTTCGTGGGATAAGTCGCCTGCGACTCTCCAAATCCCTCGAAAAATCGACCACCATTACAAGACCCATGGTTCCGATTCGGATTTCCTGACCAAGCATCCCATGCCTAATTGTATTGTGGTCGAGGCTACCCAGTACAGATCCCGCAGCAGGTCTTCTGTTACACCTGTCAATAAAGACGGCAGAAAAAATGACGCCCTAGGCAAAAAACTCTATTCCCTTGCGGCTCTGCTGATTAAGATTTCGAACTACCAAGCCGCGATGGGTGCTTATCAAAAGCACCTATGGGATAAAACTGTTCCCGTCTTACAAAGCCTTCCTGAGCCATCCAAGACCGAACTACTTAACGTCTATGAGGAGGCTAATACCCTTACAAGACAGCAACGAGTAGCAGCAAAGCATACAGCTGAAATTGCGTCCAAATCCATGCTTACAGCAGTAGCAGTCCGTCGCCATGCCTGGCTTGGAGCGGCGAACATACTGGACGATACAAAGACCAAAATCGAGGATCTTCCCTTTGATGCGGATGGCCTCTTTAATTCCAAGACTGATGATATTATGGAAAATATCCATAAAATGCGGAAGACTGCAAAATCCTACATACCATACCAACCGTATCGGTATCAGAGATCTACTTACAAAAAGCCTGCTTACCAAGCGTCTTCTCAGTACCAACCATTTCGGTATGGTAGACAGCAGCAACACGACAGGACCTTCCAGTCATCTCAGTCCAACCCTTCGACTTTCAAGCAGCAACAATACCAAGGACACAAGCAGTCCTTTCGTAAACCTCAGCGCTGGGGTAAGCAATACAACTAACTACCCCTCTTACCGGACTAGACTCTTTCCATTTCTCTCCGAATGGAAACGTATTACGACTGACAAATGGGTCCTAACTATTATTGAGAAGGGTTATTCGATAGAATTCTTCCAGCTTCCTCCATCGAATCTCCCTAAGACCACCCCCTTTTCGGTAGCTCTACAGGAGGAAATTTCATCCCTCCTAAGCAAGGGGGCGATCGTCAAGACCCCACATGCTGAACTACATGGGGGTTTCTTCTCTCGGTACTTCGCCGTCCCTAAAAAGGATGGAGGTATCAGGCCCATCATGGACCTCAGAGAACTCAATCAGTTTATCATTTACAGGAAGTTTCGAATGCTAACACTCGACTCCATTCTTCCTCTTCTCTCACAGGGAAGTTGGTTCGTCACCATCGACCTCAAAGACGCTTATTTTCACGTCTCCATTCACCCTTCTCATCAACAGTATCTCCGGTTCCGGTTCCACCGCACAACCTACCAGTTTGCTGCCCTTCCATTTGGGCTCTCCACGGCCCCTCGGACATTTACCAAGTGCATGGCCCCTGTAGTGGCTCACCTTCGCACCAAGGGAATAAAACTCTTCCCTTATATCGACGATTGGCTCCTGGTAGCCTCATCCTACCACGAAGCCGCTGCTACAACTACCACTCTCGCGACCTTAAACAAGCTAGGTCTAGTGATCAATCAGGAAAAATCCCTTTTGGTACTATCCCAGCTGGTCAATTACATAGGAGCAACGCTAGATGCAACCCGGGCATGGGCATTCCTGCCCTATCAAAGAATCCAAAAGATTCGAGACGCAATACAACGGTTTCCACCCCTGGCTACTGTCACCGCATTCGACGCTCAGCATCTACTGGGCCTCATGTCATCCACGACGGCAGTCCTTCATGCCAAGCTCGAAATGCGTCCGCTCCAGTCCTGGTTCCTGGGCGAGTTCGATCCTTTAACGGACTCCCCACGGAAAAAGTTGCGGGTTCCGCCACATGTAGCGAAGCATCTCATCTGGTGGACGATTCCGCGCAATCTGTCCGAGGGAAAACCCTTCCAACCTCCTTTCCTGTCCATACAGGTCACGACCGACGCCAGCCCTTCTGGCTGGGGCGCTCACTGCCAAGAGCTCAGGATTCACGGGTTATGGACACCGAGAGAAAGGTCTCTCCATATAAACCAGCTCGAATTGCTCGCCATCATGAAGGCTTTTCGAGCCTTTCTTCCGCGTATAAAGGGACAATCTGTGCAGCTTGTCACGGACAATACCACAGCTATGCACTATATCAACCGACAAGGTGGGACTCGATCCCTACCGCTTCTCCATCTCACCATGCGATTTTGGGACTGGTGCCGTACCCATCATATTTTTCCACAAGCGATTCATATCGCTTCAGAGGACAACTATCTAGCGGACCACCTCAGCCGGCTCCGTACCAGGACGCACGAATGGTCCCTCGACGAGACGATTTTTCAAGACCTATGCCGTCGATGGGGTCAACCCACCATAGACCTCTTTGCATCTCACCGCAACGCCAAATGCCGCAAGTTCTGCTCACGAGCGGGCAGGGATACCGCGTCTCTCGGAGACGCTTTCCTCATTCCGTGGTCCGGAGAACTCACTTACCTGTTTCCTCCCATACCAATGCTTCTCAGGACAATAGTCCGGATCATTCAATACCAGGCGAACGCAATTCTCATCGCTCCATGGTGGCCACGACAACCCTGGTTTGCCCACCTCCAAGGAATAACGGAGGAAATATTCCACTTACCTCTAATACCGTCCTTGCTATCCCAGAACGACGGGGCCCTTCTCCATCCAGATGTCCGGTCTCTTCACCTGACGGCGTGGAGGATAACCCCGAATTCCGTGCGATTCTAGACCGCTCTCGAAAGCCGTCGACTTCTCGCCTATACCGTAACAAATGGAAATCTTTTACGAAATTCGTTCAGTCCAAAGGACTCCAATCAGTCCCAGTTACACTCTCAACCTTACTTACCTTTATACTGCATCTGTTCAATCTCAGACTCGCACACTCCACCATTAAAGTATATATTTCCGCGATCGTTGCTCACCAGCCATCTCATTCTAGCTCCGCCAGACTGTTCTCCCACCTCACGGTTAAGAGATTTCTTAAGGGCCTGCAGAACATCAGGCCGCCCTCTTCACCCATTGTACCTCAATGGTCGCTTCCACTGGTCCTTGATGCGCTTACCAAGCCTCCATTTGAACCCATGGCAACCTGTAACGAGAAATTGCTTTCTCTCAAGACTTCCTTTTTAGTGGCCATAACCTCTGCCAAAAGGGCTAGTGAACTGTCAGCTCTTAGGTCTGACCCTCCATACCTACAAATGCATCCCGATAAAGTTACTCTGTATTTGGATGTCTCATTTCTTCCCAAGGTTGTATCAGACTTCCATCTGAATCAACCGCTGATACTTCCTACATTCTTTCCATCGCCGTCCACTCCAGTCGAGCGCAAGCTCCATACTCTCGACGTCAGACAGGCTATTGCCTTCTACTTGGACAGAACCAAGCACCTTAGACGCTCTTCCCGTCTCTTTGTGTGCTACCATGGACATAACAAGGGTGCTCCCGCATCCTCTCAGACAATATCGAGATGGATCGTGCAATCCATACAAATGGCTTACCAGCTTGCAAATAAACCGGTACCGGACCAACTTAAAGCTCACTCCACCAGAGCTATATCTACGTCCACCGCTCTTCATCGCGGTATTCATATTCAGAACATCTGTAAAGCGGCTACTTGGTCCAATCCTCTGACGTTCGCGAAGCACTACCGCCTCGACGTCAGAGCTAAAAATGATGCTGCCTTTGGAAGGGCGATACTGTCATCCCTGATACCGTGACGGCCCTCCATCCGGTGAGTCAGCTTGCTAATCACCCATTTGTGTGCATTCACAGAGTCCACTACAAAGAAAGTTAGGTTACCTACCTGTAACCATGGTTCTTGTAGTGGTTCTCTGTGAATTCACACATCCCTCCCTTCCTCCCCGCTGTCCGTCACGATAACAGGTCATCATACCTACTCTCTAGTAACGGCGGACATAGGGGAACTAAGGAAGGTGGAGGAGGCGGAGCATATATACCCTCGGGGGGGGGAGACTAACTGTCTGGCTTTTTTCTAAGCTCTAGAAGGTTCCGAACGTCCTGCGCAGGCGCAGGATAAACCCATTTGTGTGAATTCACAGAGAACCACTACAAGAACCATGGTTACAGGTAGGTAACCTAACTTTTTAATGGAAGCTCTCTTGTTTAATTACTAATTCCCTATTCCTCACTTCCTCTCTCCAGCCTGTCCTGGCTTGCAATAAGTAGAGAGAATTAAGCATTTGCTTTGTTGTGGCATCTACTGGCTATTCTCCCTTCCTAATAGGAGAAGGGCAGGATATCTTTTATTTAAATTAAATTGTTCAAAATCATAAGTGAAATCACTGCTCATAAAGACTTGATATAATCAGGTGATCTTTTTCACAAAATGTGTGCTCTTTTTTCCTAAAATCTTAATACAAATTTTTCACAATACATATTTTCTGCTCTCTTCATCCATCCCCCTCAATCTCCCTGCCTCTGAGCTGATTTCTGGGCCAAGAAAGCATCAAGGATCACGGGCATGGTCGCTGCAGTTGTTCCTTTCTTCCATGATCCTCTTAACATATGGCTGTTTTGGCATGGAAGGATGTTGTGTTCACGTTTTGAGGCAGAGCTGGTGTTTTCCTGCCACAGCTGGATCTATGGACATTTTCTTTCTAAGGATATCCATGACATCTCATTCCTGTTCTGGCCCTCTCTACCATGTCCTTACTCCTCTGTAAGATATCTGCTCTTCTGTCTAGGCTTCCAGTGTTTGATTTGTGCAAGAGAATGCTAATATAGTATAATGTTGATCACCAGATACTATTTCATCTTGGTTCAGCAAACCTCTCTTCTAAGAAAGAATGTCCTTCTGGTACTAGTCCACAATAAAAATGGTTTTGTCCAAACAGGAGTCTGAGGTGTTTGTTTTTAATGAAGATGTTTTAATAGAGGAAAGCTTGGCCATTTAGCAAACAAATAGATGCAACAATATGGCAAATTGGAAGAGGACTATTGACTCCCTCTTTCTGTATTTATCACACCTGACAAGATTAGAAATCACCCACCCTGTCTCAGTAATTTGCATCTGCCAACTAATGAAGCCTCATATCTGAGTGAATTATTGCATTCTGGGAGATGCAGTTGCTCCTGAGAGATGGGTGTTGATGGCTCAACTGTATATCTCCATTACTCTGTGGTCCTTTGGTTTATTCAGATCCCTGAATTGTCTAAATAAACCCTGAAAGGAATGAAGCAAGCATTCACCCAAAGCTCTTTATTTGTCCTGCCCACACAAACAAACCAGCCCCACCACCTGTTTTCCTTCTCTCTCACCGCATGGAACTTCCAGAGCTACCCCTGCCGCCTGACCTCTTCTGGTTGCAGCTGCTCCCTCTGTCCTGGAGCCCTTGGTGCACATCCCCTCTATGTCATTTAATATCCATTAGCCATTAGACTAGTAGAGAGAGAGAGAGGTTGTTCTGTGCACCGGCTTGAGCCACCCAATACGTGTCTACTTCTGCAACCTCATTCCCACCATCCCCCTTGTATTATTTTCAATCTCTTTTTAATGTTATTTATATTGCTAGTTCTA
Source organism: Intellagama lesueurii (assembly GCA_037013535.1). Classification (NCBI taxonomy): domain Eukaryota; kingdom Metazoa; phylum Chordata; class Lepidosauria; order Squamata; family Agamidae; genus Intellagama; species Intellagama lesueurii. The sequence goes on from JBAJHW010000004.1 coordinate 180,702,270, forward strand.
AAACTGTGTCCACCTTCTAAAGAGTGCTCATGCTCAGGCTGGTCCTTCAGCACTGGTGTATAATAGAACAATGCTTCTGTGCCAGGAACTGTTTTCTATTTTATTTTAAAGGATTTATAAAACAGTGTATATAATTGAGTGAGTAAATGGAACATTTTTTGAAGCCCTTGAGGGCTGGAACTTCGTGGTGGTCCTTGGTTTTGGCCTTAACTCCATCCCTCTTCACTTCCCACACACCCCTTTGGCTGCTGTTGCTACTGCTGCTCCCCATCCTCCTTTACAGCATAGTTTTGCCACTATCAGCAGCAATCTGTCTGGGATAACTGAGCAAACAGCGAGGAGATGCTTTTGTATGCCCCCTAAAAGCAGGGCTTTCTAGGAGTCATGCTGCCAGCAAATATCCAGCAGAGTAATCTCTTTATCCATAGTTATTCAAATTGTACTTTATTTGTCATAGAAGCTAAGCAACATTCTAGACCCTAAGGTTTCTGCAAGGTGCTACCTGCTTTTCTAAGGAGTTTGTTTACTACATCACCCTTATGTTCCCATCAGATATTTCTGTGTAGCAAATGACACATTCTCCGGGCTATTGATGTTGGAGCACCCAGAACAAATGGGCCAGGCAGTGCTCCCTCACGGAGCACTAATCGGACATTTTGATAGGGCTCTGGATCTCCTTGGCACAGATGCTCTGAGTCTGAAACAATCATGCCAAACAGAGTCCAAATTCTGGGACCTTTTGAAAATCCCTGCTCTAATCCCCGTCTTTTCTTTGTGGCTTGAATGCATCTGAAACCCTGCCAATGGCAAATAAAAGACAGCCTGGTAAGAAATTTCTGAGGAGGTGGAGAATTTGTAAACGCCTATCTGGGTTTGAGAACAGGGAAAAGCCAGCTGAAAAGACTCTCGAATTGGGACTGAAAACTCCTATATAGCCCTTTCATTGCTGTTCATTCTGAACCCACTTCCATATAGGGCTGGCAGAAGAAGCGCCAGCTCCTTGCCAGTGGGAGGTTTGCCTTGGGGGGGGAAGCACTCCCTTCCTTTAGGCCTGTGTGATTTCATGCTGTTGCCCAGATTTACACACCTGTCAGCCACAGCTGCTGGCTCCTTTTGGCTTCTGTTGCTTAGTGACTATGGTACATACTCTTCATTAAAGTCACCTTGTGCAGTTTGGTCACTTGTCTGTCTCAGACTGGAACAAACATACTGTTTTCAACCTCAACCTGTTGCTTTTGTTATTTTCTCTTCTAGGTCTGATTGCACAGATCATAAAGTTTAAACTCTTCCCCATCCATTCCCAATACAACAGATATTTTTCTTTCTGTCTTACAGCTAAACACATCAATGAAGTTATAATGGGTACTGATCAGCTGATGGAAATCTGAATTTGGCAGAACTCAAGAATGGTTCCCTGAACTTGCAGCATGGCTAGAAAGCTGTTTTGTGAGGTTGCTCCTGAGCATTCTTGACATCGATAATGTCTCCTGCATCTGATTCCTATTTTCACCTAAATAAAGGAATGTTTACAGTGACATCTGTCTGTCTGTCTCCTCTATTTGGCTCTTCCTCAACTCCTCCCCTCATTAACATGCAAGCTGCCTTGCAGAGGGTGATATTTGTTCCTATAAAGACAGTGAATGCACCATGTTGCCAGCCAAGCAGGGACCACACAGACTGTACTCAGTCAAAAGAACAGCTTAGCTGATCTCACAGTGATGAAAGTACAGCTTTCCCAGTTCTAGTACCATAGAAAAGCAAGATAGCACAAGACAACTCAGTCTTCAGGCTGACTTTGTGATATTATGAAATGATTAGATAACATTAGGGAGAAGAAGCAATAAGTGTAAAATCATCGGTAAAAAGTATTGCAACCCTAAGAGGAGGAAAAGAGGTGGAAATAATAAAGCAAAATTACAAAGAGTGTGGAATACCTTAGGAGTTTTTCTTCTTTCACTCTCTCTGAGAAGTGTAAAGAAAGAATTTATTTATTTATTCCATTTTTACCCCGCCCATCTAGATTCGAGAATCTACTCTAGTAGATGAATAGGGTATACATATCTAAGATCAAGTTGTTTTTAACCCGACCATAAATATTTCATTTTGTAGGTGAAAATCTGCCTGTACAATACTCCATTGTCGTTGGTTGGCTTTTGTTTCTTTCTTTCTCTGCACACCATACAGTTGAGCTTTGAAATTTGTTGTAAAAAATGTGATTGCTTGTTACAGCATGTGATCAAACATGTATAATTGCACATTATTATTTTTTTTGGATAAGCATTCAGTATCTAAGTAAAGTTATGTGATCTCTCTCTTGGAAGGGAATCAGATGTATTTAAATTGGTGAATAGGTCACTGCAATCGCTTGATCAAGGTTTCTGATAAACTGTCAAAATATGCATGTATATGAAGAAGAGAAGGATCAATGTTTGTTCTAGCTTCCGCTTCCTGTAAGGGTGAAACCAGAAGTAGTTGCGTCGGGATTGCGCCTAAATCTCTTCTATACTTTCAGTAAAATCAAGTTTTTACCTCCAGTGAAATTTAAATTCAGTAAACTTCAGTATGTACTCAGTAAAAGAAGAAAGCCCTTTATGTGCATATGTGATAGTGTATGTTAAGACTTTTGTGAGCATGTTCCATCAGATAGGACATCCAGTAGGAACTATTGTATCTGAATAAGCTTTGCACTTTGAAGCCCCTATAACAAAAGGTACAAAATAGGAGTTGATCCTTCCTGTTCATAGAGATAAGGTAGGGACACAGTCACAAACTTTTATTCCTAAGTGTTCAGACCATCTTGGGCAGATAAAAAAACCAAGTAATTTACAAGCTCCTCATAGCTCTCCAAGTAAGAAATGTGTACAGGGCTTGCAAGTTTCACAGTGGAGTTCAAAGAGGAACGAGCCAATATTAAATATTCATGGACTGAGCATTAAATGACTCAGCTCTGCTTATTCAGTTAAAGCTTTTGGCAAATTTTGGCACACGTAGGGAGACAGACTGTCATGCCTTCGTCATCTTAAGTATTTCCTGACAACTAAGATTTTGTAATTTGCTGTTAGTATTCATGGAAAGCAGGAGCACATTCTGCAGCACTTCCTATGATCTGGCACTATTTGCATACCAGCAGTTAATTTTGGTTGTTAGTAGAACCTAAAAACTTGTATACTTCATCATCCTGTCTCATGTGTCTTCACCTATGCACCACTTCATCAACATAGTAGCACTATTGACACCATGAATCCTGCAGTGTTGAAAAAAAAATCCTATGTAGTTTTGTGAAACAGTGAGCTACATACTTCTGAAACTGAGTGCAAAACTTTTTCATGTTGAAGGCAAAAGCGAGAGAGGATGCTTATATGCAAATTAAAAGAGTGAATCCTCTTCAAATATCTTGAAACAGAACAATTGCAGTCATGGCCAAAAATATTGGCACCCTTGCAATTCTGTCAGAAAATGCAACCCTTCTCTCAGAAAATGGTTGCAGTTGCAAATGTTTTGGTACTCACATGTTAGTTTGTTTAGTTTGCGTTGGAACAACACAAAAAAACAGAGAAGAAAAGTCAAATCTGGTACAATCCCACACAGAAACCCAAAAATGCACTGGCCAAAATTATTGGCACCCTTAACTTAATATTTGGTAGCACCCCCTTTGGAAAAAATAACTGAAATCAATCGCTTCCTGTAACCATGAATGAGTTTGTTACACCTCTCTACTCGAATTTTGGACCACTCTTCTTTTGCAAACTGCTCCAGGGCCTTCAGATTTGAAGGATGCCTTCTCCCAACTGCTGTTTTGAGATCTCTCCACAGGTGTTCTGTGGGATTCAGATCTGGACTCATTGCTGGCCATTTCAGAACTCTCCAGCGCTTTGTTTGTAACCATTTCTGAGTGCTTTTTGAAGTGTGTTTTGGGTCATTGTCCTGCTGGAAGACCCATGACCTCTGATAGAGACGCAGCTTTCTGACACTGGCCACTGCGTTGCGCCACCAAATTCTTTGGTAATCATCAGATTTCATGATACCGTTCACACAGTCAAGGCATCCAGTGCCAGAAGCAGCAAAGCAACCCCAAAACATCTTTGAACCTCCACCATGTTTGACTGTAGGGACTGTGTTCTTTTCTTCGAATGTCTCATTTCTTTTTCTGTAAACAGTGCCATGATGTCCTTTACCAAAAAGCTCTACTTTTGTCTCATCTTTCCACAGTACTTTCTCCCAGAAGGATTGTGGTTTCGTCACATAAGTTTTGGCATACTCCAGTCTTGCTTTTTTTATGCCTTTGTGTTAGCAGTGGTGTCCTCCTGGGTCTCCTTCCATAGCGTCCCTTTTCATTCAGATGGCGACAGATAGTGCAAGCTGACACTGTTGTAACCTGTGCCTGCAGATCAGCTTGAATTTGTTGGGCAGTTAATCTGGGTTCTGTATCCACCATTCGAACAACCCTTTGTTGTAATTTTTCAGTAATTTGGCTCTTCTGCCCACGTCCAGGGAGGTTAGCTACAGTGCCATGGGCTGTAAACCTCTTGATGATATTGCACACAGTGGACACAGGAACATTAAGATCTCTGGAGATGGACTTGTAGCCTTGAGATTGTCGATGTTTTCCCACAATTTTTGCTCTCAAATCAACAGACCACTCTTTATACTTCATTCTTTTCTCTATGCTCAGTGTCATACACAACAAGACTGAGTCAACTTTTCTCAATCTTAACTGGTTGCAAGTGTGATTACTATATTGCCCACACCTCTTACTTGCGACAGGTGTGTCTAAATACAAATTAAAGGAGCATCACATGCTTGAAAAGCAATTATTTCTTACAATGTAGACAGGGTGCCAAGCCAGTGCATGTTTGAGTTTCTGTGTGGGATTGTATCAGATTTGCATTTTTCTTCTCTGTTTTTTTGTGTCATTCCAACTCAAACCAAAGAAATGAACATGTGAGTACCAAAACACTTGCAACTGCAACAATTTTCTGAGAGAACGGTTGCATTTTCTGACAGAATTGCAAGGGTGCCAATATTTTTGACCATGACTGTATGTAGACAGAGAACTAGATACGAATGGTATTATTAGAGTAGCATAGCTTTTGTAAAATAAATTAAAAGTAAAATATTATGTATCTGTCTAAATGAGAAAAAATACTTATTTTATTAGCAACCATAGGATTTATATGCCACCTGAACAGAACACATTATGAAATATATTTTCTTGAATTCTTGTGAGTCAGAAAGGTTTCCCCCTTCCTATAATGTGTGGTTTGCAGGAATTAATCTAGCATGAACCTAAGACACATATCTAAACCTGACTGTTCAGAGCCTAGAGGTGTTTCCAGCTATTGCCCCAGGGAATATTAGTTAATTTTCATTAATATTCATTAATTTTCATTCCTGATCTTTTTTCCTTCCCTGAAGGAAGCAACATTTTATTTTTGCAATAGAGAATCAAAATTATAATACAACCCTGCCCAATCCTTCATAGATAAAAAATAAACCACATGGATTCATTGGTTAAAAATGGGAATAGCTGTCTCAAAGGGTTCAGTTTACCGTGTTGCTCTCTGAGTATTCCTGTTTGATCCAAACTGAACCTACATCTAGGCCCTTTGAGCTGCTTATGTCCAATTTTAAGACTTCATTAGGTGAATGGAAATAGAAAACGCCAAATTCAAGAGGACCTCTCACACTGCTGCACCAGCGCAATGGAACTTCTGCCCCTCACCACAGCCCTCAGAGCTGCCTGAAAATGGGTTGCAGAACAGTTTCTCACCCACCACAACAATATTTTAGGGTGCAAAAATGGCTTCTATTAGTAAAATGGACACAGGCCCTCCAGACATTTTGGAATGTAGCTCCCATAATGTTTTGCCATTGGGTTGAGATCAGTTACATGTATTTTGAGAAGGCAAGATTTACTGGAAATGCTAGGACAATAGGAAGGCAGTAGGAAAAGAGGAAGACTTAATATTAGGTGGATTGACTTAGTAGAAGAACCATCGTTTGCAAGACCCAGGCAGGACTGTTATTGAGAACACCCTTTGGAAGTCATTAATTAACTAGGTTGCCATAAGTCAGAAGCAACTTGATGGCATGAAACAACATGCTATCTAAGGCTGGTTGGGGATATAGTCAAGCAATATTGGTGGGGGGCACAATTACATACCCTGGGTTAATAAAATCAAAAGGGGTAAAATGTATTAGTGTGCATTAGAACCATGGTTCTTTAGCATGTTCTCTTATAGGCATTATTGACTGTTGGAGGAACAAAGTTTTCCTTTTTGCCTTTTATGACCTGCAGGTGTTTGGGGTAAGATAAAAGTAGATTATCAAAGCAAGGATTCACTCTTGATGTAGTCATCGTGTGTGGCTGTGCTGTAATTATGAAGAATAATTCCAAATAACGAGTCTTCCAGAAATCACAAGATAGTTGCTGGGAGTTTAAACCTCTCATGGTCAAACAGCGAGATTCTGGACTCAACGCTAAATAAGATGTACCCCACATATTCTTCAGTAACAAAGGTTTTGCCTCTGTGTGTACATGTAGTTCTGAGTCTAGTAAAACAATGAGTAGACTACAAGTTCATGACATATATGTTGTGTTTTACAAGTACCCCACATTCAGCGAACTAGAACTAGATAGTCTGATCATGGACCAGCCTGCACATGGCTGTGATTTCCATTGTCTTTGGGTGCTTCCGAGATGAGCATAGCCATATTTCTTCCTTTCTTCCCATCCCATTGTCACAATAATCTTCAGCTTTAAGTGTTGTTAATGTAATTAGAGAGGAAGATGGGAACAAAACCACTTGTGCTGCACCCCATCAAATATTGCCTTCAGCTCCACTATCTGGTTTGTTTGTTCATGGCAAAGATGGCTCTTTGTTAAAAATGGCCACTGTCACTTTGCTTAGTGTCTACTGCCTACCTCTGCTTGTTGAAAAATGGTAAGTCATGGGGGTATGGAGCCATCTGTTTATTGTTCTTCATGAGCCATGTGCTTAGAATAACTATTATATGTCTTAATTACTAGCGATCTGAACATCTAACACTAACATCTGAAACTGGACAGTAGAGCTGCACAAAGACCCAATCAAAGGCAACCAATTAATAAGCATGTCATACAGGTGAGAAATATCAAGGCTGAGGGATAAGTAATGGATACAAGACCATCATGACAGAAGTGTCGGGGGGGGGATAGGTTTGGCTTTTCACATTTCCTGTAGTTAACATCTTTTTGGAATCTAGAATGTCTGCCCATCTTCTACAGATTACTCAGAGGTCTATCAGTAGATCGTGATCTGCCTCCTGCCTGATCCTATTGTACAGACCTCTCTGTAAAAGTAGTTCCTGTTCTCTAATGGCATATCAGTTGCTTGCCTTCATCCTTTTCTAGATGAGAACCACTAAGTCTTGGCTCCCCCACTTCCAAAGAAATTTCCACAGTCCAGTGGCCTGTCTAGTGGAATACCCTTGCATTGTTACTGTGTTTATTGTTGTTGTTGTTGTTGTTTTATTTATTGCGATACTTATCTACCATCACATATCTAAAGCCATGATAAGAACTAATTCCCAGTGCCTCCTTTATAAGGACTAAGACTTGGTATTGAGGCAGGAATCCATAGTCTCAATTTCTTCTATTTCCAATTGAGGTTATGCCTTTGGGAGCATGTTGCTTACACACCCTAATCCTCCTGAGAGCCATGAAATTTGAGGGTGACCTAAAGGGCCCATTTAAACAAGAAATAATGTTGGAAGGAACAGCTGACACTGTGTGAATAGTATGCATGGCTGGCATCACATTCTTTTTGCAATGCAGGCAGATGACGTTCAGAAGCTTATAATAGCTCACGGTCTTAATTCTTTCTCCTTTCATTCTCATCAAAAGAAAGATACCTACAGAAATAATAACATTATACTCTTTAAAGAGATGGAGTGAGGATAGTGAGGCCAGCTACTAGCAAAAAAGGCTTCTCTCCCCTCACTTCCTCCGTTGAGGTGTCATCTAGCACGGTGGTCCCCAACCTTTTTGCCTCCACGGACCGGTTTAGCGTGGGGGGGGCGTCTATGCGTGGGTCCGTACGTTAGTGGGAGGGGCCTTGTGTGCGTGTGTGCATGCGTGGGAGGGGCCGTGTGTGCGTCTGCGTGGGAGGGGCCGTGTGTGCGTCTGTGTGTATGGGGGGGCAGGAGATTTGTCTCCGCAGCCTGGTTCTGACAAGGCTGGGCATCCCTGATCTACCACACCAGCCTGTCCTGAAAAAAAATAGCTGAACTACACATGCACAAGCACAAACACACATGGAGTTGCCAACCATGCAACAAGACTCATGAGTTACAGTGTTGCCTTTCTCCAAATGGTGCTCTGGAATCTGTCTCCTCAGTCCTTTCCCTCACTTCTGGATTGCTTTGTGTGCTTTTTTTGTGGTCTTGGGTTCTTACCCTGAAATCTCAGTGAATGGGATACCGTTAACCTGACAGCTCTTGCCTGTCAGCCAGCTAATCTTTATACTACATTTGTAATGTAGGTGTAACTTTGCCCAGTGCAAATCCATTATCTCTGTTCTTTTTTTTTCTCATGGACCAATTGCCCGTTTATTTCACTACAGCCTTTTTGCTATCTGTTGCCTTCCACATAGGTTAGACTCCAGCTCCCCTGGCTACATCCAGCTTGGCCACTGGCTTGTTGGCTAGGGATGATGCGGTTTGTAGGCCAACACCCATGGGACATGCTGGGCTGGAGCAGGTTGCTTTAGCATCTCATTATTAAGGGATGGAAACCTTTGTCATCTTTACTGCCCTCTCAATTTTTCCACAGTTTTGTGAACCATAGTTGAAAATGAGATTATCACATCTGAAATTAGGATAAATTTATTTGCTCATCTGTCTTGGAAAATCTTAACTTAATTTGCATTATCCTAATGAGTCCCTGAAGCAGATTGCCTTCCAAATGTTGTGAGACCAAGATACTTCAATATGTTTTCATATTATTATAAAAATGCCAATGTTGGTATTCCAGTAGATATCACTCTGTCTTGGTCCAGTAGAACCGTCTTGTGGCAGGCAAAGTGCCTGTGTAATATTTTTAGAGAGACCCATTTTGTCTGGCCAGTTACCAGTCATTATGAGGTGGGTATTTGATGCATTTATTGTAGGTCTCTCAAGATGCCTGAAAAATTAGCTGATAATTAAAAAACCATGTTTGAATACAGCACCAAATCTTGAATGTAATTTCGAGGTTTGATCTAAGACGAATCTTCCTGATGTTCTTTTGGCCACCCTGGGTGTGTGGCATAAACCATCATCATCACCATCAATTAATAGGTTGTAATTTTGGCATGATTAAAGAGTGTTTTCCTAAACGCACTAATTGCTATGGAGAACTGATTTTCTTCATTTTAATGACAGTTAAACTATAGCTGGAGGTCTAGAAATCTGCATTACTTCAATTACAGCCTGAGGAATCCTGTTATCTAGCAGAGGATCTGGTAAAGTGATATATATCTATGTAAATGTGCAACAAAAGCTGCAGAAATCACATAATTCATTTCAGACCTTTTAGACTGATCTGAGTGGAGATTTCTGTGCATGTGTGTGTATGCATATCAAGGTTTGGAAGTGAAGTGTTACCAATAGTACAGTTCCCTGCAACTAATTTCATTTTTCAGCAAAGAAAGCATAACAAAGTTTCATTTCAAAAGCAGTGTAATGGTTAGAAATCAAATCATTACTTGTATAACAATAAGTGTTTTCTAGTTACTTTCACACATTATAATGTTTTATGGCTTTTTTAGAGGCAGGGATGTTTCATATTTTATACCATTCTCGTATCAATCCAAATGTGTTGAATTAGAAATAACAGAAAGTAATTAAAAAGATATATGCAACACAACATGTAATGCATTGTGTTACTTTTCTGACATTGTAATGAGTAATGACAACGGGTTACTTTTCAAATCCTATAATGAGTAACAGGAATGAAGTACATCTAAAGAATAATTTTTCAAGCTGTTGTGCATGCATTCATACATATCAGCTGAAACAAGGCTAGTAGCCTAGAGTACTAGCCAAGGGCACAATTATGTTACACAATTCTGAAGGTAGGGCAAACCAACTATATGTACTCAGCATCTTTTGGGAGCTCTTGGACAGTAAATTTTTGTGGACCTTAGTTTCATTCCTTCTTCACTGGCCAAAAGCACAAGAAAGTAGGCCTGGGGAAAGAGCTCTGGCACGCATGTGTATGTGCAAACACAATTCTTGCACTCTTGCTCTCATTTAGAGACTACAACTCAGCTGCCAAACCAAAGTTCAAACAAAGGCTTCTTCAGCCATTGTGGAGATCTCAAGAGAGGAAGCACCTGTATATACTTTATTAAAGCGCTTTCCCCTCTTTTCTGTCGGTTAACTCAGTCTAAGCATAGGGCTAATCCTGAAATACCAGAGTTTCACCTAAACTCCCAGGCTTCACTTGCTGTTCTGAGATGAATGTTTTATATATATATCAGCTGACACTGGGCTGATCCAAAATACTTTGTTGCTTGAGGTAAAGAACAAGATGGTGCACTTGCCCATTTTGTAAGTTGAGATGATAGGACACCATCTTTCACCACACCTGAAGGCAGCAGATTTAGAGGCGCAAGGAAGGCTGGTGTGGAGCTCTCTTCTCTAACCTCCCTGGCATTTGCTCCCTGAGGCAAATGCCTCACTCTGCCAGCCCTGAGAATACGTACAACTTCCATACAGGCATGGTACCTATTGGGCAGGTGCACCTGGGGGACGTGATACCCTTCTTTTCTCCAAACACTCTCTAATATCTCAGCTATTCTGGAGTTGTCATTACATTTGGAAAAAGAGGTTGTCCTAAGATGTGGCAAATTGGCACAATATATGAATGGTTGTACTGGATGCAAGTGATTGCAAATAGTTGTAGTCACAACAGGGCAGTGAATATGTGAAACAGTTTCTCAGTGTCTCATAAAAGGAGGCTACATCAAGGCAAACTTCAGGTTTAAAAGGTACCCGAATTTCTGGATGTCACATAAATTGGAATGTTTAAGGCTCTTTCCATCATAAAGATAGGAAAGCAGTGCTTCTGTGGGGCCTTAACTTGAGGACAGCTGAAGAGTCTGCAGTTGGGCCTTTATCATTCAAGGAAAACTGGAGGGTTTAGCAGATTTTCTTGGCTTTTGTTTTTTAACGGAAAGTAAAAGATCTACCTCCTCCTTCTGTGCCCCCCCTTTCTGCCCCCCAAAGAAAAGGACCAGCGTCTGGCCTTGTATGCATAAGCTAATCCTTTGTGCAACATCTAAATGGTTAATTGTGTTTGAGGAAGACGTACAGGCAAGTGGGGGGGGGGGGAGACCACCCAGCATGAAACAGACAAGAAAGAGCAATCTTTGCAATGTTTAACCAGGGAGAGAGCAAAGTTGTTTAAAAATATTTAATTTACAACATTCCACTCTGCTGATTATAAGCCAGGCAGCCAAGAAAACGCCACTGCGTGTGGGGAACCATCCAGGAAGTTTGCAACAAATTCCTTGGATTGTTTTTAATCTTCCTCTGTCAGGCGTTTTTTAACCCAACCGCTGCTACAGTTAGGTTGCCAGAAGCCAGTAAAATAGAGCCTATGCCTTTCTTTTCAAAAGTGGTTTAAAAAAGGAAGCTGCAATGGGGTGGGTAGGTGATAGTGGTAAAACAGCCTAGTGGGATATGGTTTGGGTTTTATACTTGAATGTTGGTCAGTGATGTAGGACCAACAGTCCTAATCTTTCTGCTTTTGGCTGGATGATTCCTTCTCTTCCTTAGCTGGCTCAAGACATTTTGCATCTTTCACCATAAAGTACCTATTGTGTTACCTTTGCAGTACAAAAATGTGGTAGCACATGCTGATCTTGAGTGCTTCAATAACACTACAAATAATGAGATCGTACCCTGCCTGTCTACACATCCTATCCCAGTTCATGCAACTCGGATAGCTTTTTGGACTTCTGAAGTGATGAATAATATCCCCAATGATATGGATGCATGAAGTGTCAGATAGTTAACCAAGGAATCTGAGTTTGGATATCTGCTTGGGCATGCTGTTCACTCAGTCATCTTGCCACCAGCCATTGTTTCTCAGCCTGACCTACTTCCGAGTTCTTGTAAGGATAAAATGGTGGAAGGGGGCCTCCTGTGCTGCACTGGGAGCCATCTTGAGTACAAGACCACCCAGAGGGTTTATGAGTCTGACATATAGATGACACTGAGGGCCTTGCCACTGGCCTCTACAAGGACACAAGTATGGGGTGGATTTCATGTGAGCTGCTGGGGCAGAGAACACACAGGAACTGAGGTGGGGGTTGCCTTATGTCAGCCTATGCCCAATCCCCCCTGTTAGTTTGCAAAACCTCCAGTGCAGTTCCCTCATGTCCAATCACATTAGATAATAAATGTTTATATGTTAGTGTGGTTGTGTGCATGTGATTGTATTTTTCTCACATAATGGAAGGAATGTGTTCCCTCCAAGGTACTCCAACCAATATTTGTTTTCTTATTCCATGGTTGTCCTTATTATGATGCCTTGAAAATTCTTTGTTTCATTAGGACAGGTAGACATAGATCACAACTACCCTACATTATCATTCTGTTTATCATTCTTATGGCCAATTTCACCTGGTAGCCAGTCTTAACCAAGTGGCCAACGTCTCCTCCTTGGCAAATCTATTCCTCAAATGGCAGGTATACACAGAGAGCAGCTCACAACTGTGTGGTAGAATCTTCAGTTGCTTTCGTTCCACTGGCCTAGACCTTGAGAGCTTAGTATCATCTTCCTTCCTTCCTTCCTTCCTTCCCTCCCTCCCTCCCTCCCTTCCTTCCTTCCTTCCTTCCTTCCTTCTTTCCTTCCTTCCTTCCTTCCTTGTGACTCTTACCTTAGGAAGTATTGTGGAATAGCCACACGTATTTGCTTTCCAAATGGGGACACAGGTAGGAATAATTGATTCAAATATGCTACATTAGATTGGATTAGGTGAGCCACATTTGCACTGAAGGAGAATGTTGTAGGAAGTGGGTGGGGTTTCAGCCACTCCACCTTCCCTTTCTCACCAACAGACCATTCGTATACACATGATACTTGCACACACAGTCTCATATTTACTGAGTAGCACCACAGTAGTGGATGAATGAGAAGTTAAGTCAACACACACCTTCACACACCCATGCACACTAAGTCCTGGTAAATCACTGCCACAAATTGCTCCTAGCACCTTGCAATGGTAGCAGACCTGAGGAAACTGGCTGTTTAACTGTTGCTTTCTCCCCTTAAAAAGATGAGTGGATGAAGTGGACTGAGCTGGCACTTCAAGGCACCCTGCTCCTTGAGATGGCATCTCTCCAAAAGAAAGGCAAGAGCCAGGTAAAGTCAACTGAACAACCCCCTCAAGAGTGCCTTGAAGTGCCAACTCAGTCACTGCTTTGGATCTGCCCTGGCCAGATGCCTCAGTCATCTTGTTGCAATGACATCAAAGACAGCATGCTCTCTTCAGCTTTACCAGAAGAAAGGAGGATTCAAGGGGGGGGGAACCTATTGGGCCAAATTTCACCCATGAGCCAGAGATTCCCCACAGCAGTCCCTAAATCCCTCTAATTACAGATTGTGATGAGTAGTAAAACAGAAAATAGTGACTTCTGCTCTATTTCAAAGGTGTAATCTTCATTAAGAAAGGTACTTCACCCAGAAGTAATATACACTGCTCAGAAAGGGTGATACAAGTTCAAAAATTGTCTGCATCTGAACATAGAGATGATTCCATCAAACCCACAGATAAGAGTGTTTAAAACAATTGTGATATTTTTCTTTTAGCATGTGTGTGTGTGTGTGTGTGTTACATTTTGTTGACAGGTGCTTTGTTATTGATTAGGTTTCGATATTCTTGGGCAACAATTGTGCCTTTCACACACCTTCACATGACTTATATCTGTGAAGATTCTCAGTCATCCAGGTGTGGTTATCTGGAAGTTGAGTCATGGCAACTGGACTTCTTTCTTATTATGTCCTTCTCCACCCATTGTCATGGGTCGTTAACAGTCCTTAACAGGGGTCTTTCTGGTGGGTGTGGTCCTAATCTTTCTGGGGAGGGATGAAAGGGCAGCTGTGATAAATAGGAGACAGATTGTATCTAAGGCCTCCACCCTTGTGGAATGAGTACATCTTGGTCATCAGATGAGTGTCCTTTGTCCTTCAAATGAAGGAGCACTGCTGATTGTGGTCCTGAGCCATTGCCCCTCCTGTGCTGGGCCATTCTCCTGTTTAGTGGCTGTTTGGTTTCTCCAATTTAGAGCTCCAAACACTCCTCTTTGCATTGGACCACAGATACTATATTGCTCCTGTTGTGTTTTGGTGTCCAGTCTTTTGGGTGGAAGAGTCTCTGCCTTAGTGTGTACTCATTGGAGGCATTCAAGAAACAATCACCTGGCAGATATGCTTTGATTGTATTCCTGCATTGAGCAGGGGGTTGGACTTGATGGCTTTGTAGGCCCCTTCCAACTTCACTTTTCCATGATTCTATGATTCTCTGCTAGTCCAAAACTGGGATAGGATTCAGAACATTCTGTGCAATCAAAATGGGTAGCTTCCCATTATGAATGGTGTGGGTCAGTATACTGGTGTTCTGCAGGGATTCTCTCAGCCCCACAAACCTCAGACCGCTTGTGAAGTTGCCAGCATATTTAAGACTTTTCCCGTTAAGGTCTGGTTCCAACTCTTCACCTGAGCATTTCCATGCTTTGAATTGTAATTGGTTTCCAAGGGTTCGATTAAACAATTTCTGGCCTTGCTATTTAAGCCAACAGGCAAATAACTCAAATTATTTAATCTGTGGTTCTGCTATTAGCCTTTTCCACAGGCATCTTATTACCAATCTGTTTACTTGCAGAGCTTGCAAGCAGCTTCTTTCTCCGTGTGTGTCTTGTATCCTGGCTGCACGTTGTGTAGCTAGCTGAGACCAGTTTGTGTAGTGGTAACCTGGCTTGACACTGCAGACTGCTTACTTGGCAGACTTTAAAAGTATTCCTTCCCTGTTAATTAACTCCTAGTGGGAGTTAGAGACTTCCTTGTTTCTAGCAGTGGCTTATTAAGACTCAGGAGCCCTGGGACACTGGTGAACCGCTGTGGGTTTGGCCTGCTGTCTTCACCATGGCTGAGGAGGTCTGAGGTGAGTATTGGGCAGTTTGTGGGGTCTGAGCCAACTTCAGTAGTCACTTAGGTAGGGCAAGCCTTGGAACAAAAAGGTTGCTGTCCCCATGCCAAGGTTAAATGCCTTACCGGCCAATTTAAAACTCCCTGCTTCCCATGGTGCAACAGCCTGCACCAATTTAATCGTCTCTCCGCTCCCCTCTTCTGGGTAGAAATATAAGGCTTGTTTCTTTACTGAGAATACATCAAGAAAAACATGCCGAGTGGCGGGGTGGGGGAGGCTGAATTCTCTCCCACCACTCCTCACCTGATACTGCTCCTGTAGTCATTTGAAAAGTCACACAACCCACCCAAACTCATGCCTGTCCTCAGAGAGACATCATTTCTTGGGTGCAGGAGGTCTTGCACTTAATGAAAGGTGTCTTGTATTGAGTCAGATCATTGGTGTATCAGACGCAAATGGAACTATAGTACAATCTCATTTTATAATAAACATGCCAGTCTTAAAGTACCACAAGATTCTTTGTTGTTCTAACTCAATATTGTTAATTGTGATCAATGGTAGCTCTCCAGAATTTTTTAAAAAAAGTGATCTCAGAGGTTAGAAAATGTACTTTTTGGAATGACAGCTCCCAGAATTCCCCCAGCCAAGAAGGTCACTAGCCATTTCCTCAAACTCATCCTTTTCTTGGCATGAAGTTATATCAGGAAAAACACACCCACAAACCAGCTTCTCTTGAAACCCATCATTAAATCAAGTTTGGCTTCTCTTCCTTGGAAGCAGTCTCCCCCATAACTGTCTGCACATCCTTTATAGTTCAAGACACTTTAACTGTTCAGCCTAAAAAAACCTTTTGACACTTGGATCACGCTGGTAGACCAAGGTTACTACCTTCTTCCTCTCATGATGCTTCACTGCTGCACAAACCTTTTTCACACACATATACAGGGGGAAAAATCTCCTGTCTAAACACTTCATGATGTTGTAAGAACCTCTTCTTCATTGGGTCATTGTGGGGCACATCGTCTTGAACATCAAAGATGCAACACAGCTGGCCTGTGGTCAACTGAACTTTATATTCATTACTGTTTTGCAGCATGCTGCAGACATACGTGACTGGTTTTCAGTAACCCTCAGTGGGGAGCCACCCAACTTGTGACTTCAACCTTAATTTGATCCAATGATTCCACCATCCCGCACAGCTCAACCAAAGGTCTTGCATAAAATACCAAATACCATGACAAAGCAAGGCAAACTTTCAGAGAAGTTGTTTGTATAAGATTCCTTTATTTGCATATTATCGTATATGATCAGGGCCAGTGCCAGCCTGCTTCTCTTCATGGGCTAAATGAGTTTCAGAACATATCCGATGATTGTCAACAATCTCGCCTGTACTCCAGTAGAAGGAATGCCAGTGAGCCCTTGTACATGAGTCCATCAGACATTCACTCTCTAATCCATAGTCTCAATTTGATTTTATTAAGGCAAGACACATCTTATTAGGCTGAACAGACAGAGTTCTGACTCCTGTCCTCTGAAGATGCCGGCCACAGAGACTGGCGAAACGTTAGGAACAAAAATAAAAGCAAAAGAATTATGGCACAATAAAAACTAACATTTATTTCAATGTGTAGAGTAGAACCCATTTGCTCAGACTTCCTTCCTGCATCTGAGGAATCAAATTGTAATCTACAAAACCTCATGCTAAAGTAACTCTGTTTTAACCCTCAACCAGGCAGATTAAAAAACATACATATACAAATACAAAAACAACCTTTCATTTACAGGGTATTTTCTTAACCCACAAAAATTCTAATGAATTGAGGGATAACAGAAGGATTAGAACCACATTTGAATACCTACTGTTTCTCCCTACTCCATTACAACTGGGACAGGGTAGGGACACAAAGACTTTAGAGTGTACTTTATTTTTCCTTTCTACCCCTCTGCTGTTACCACCACCACTACTCCATCTTTTGTAAACCATGCCCAACAAATCTTTCCAGCTTTATGATACTACAATAAGTAGCAAAATCCAAGTACTGTAAATGGTGTGTGTGATTCTTCTCAGTCTGGCTTTGGTTCAAAACAACAGACAGAAGACAACTACACTACTAAGGGGCATGGCTATGCCAAGAACTGGACTGATGTAGGCAAGTAGATGTGGAGCACAACCTGAGGCTTCTGCTGCAAGACATTAAAATTGTATTGACAAATGCCCAGGACAGGATCACTGTAAACTGAGTGGAAACACAAGAAAAGGCTTAAAAGCACACCATACAGCATATATGCTCTGGGTCTTCATCAGCCTCTGGCATTCTTGGGCAGCTGCTGGGGCTCCAGCACCCCAGTGGCAGAGCTGTGAAATCTTTTGTTGGACTATCCCTCTCAGAATACCATAGCCAGCATGCTGGATGTCAGATTCTGCGAGGTGCAGTCCAGAAACCCCAAACATTTCACATCTGCCCAGTGAAAACCTACTGCCAAGGCATGCTGTGAGGACCCTTTAAAAAAAAAAGAAGACCAACTTGGTGTGCTGAGCAGCTCTGGGTGGTGGAAATCCAAATCTCCTGCAATGCCATAACATACTGTCACTCAGGCACTGTAAGAAATTAAAACAGCATAAATATCTAGCAGAGGAGAAAGCCTGCCTAGGAGCATTTTGCCCAGGGAATTTCAGATCTGGTGACAAGACTGCCAGTGTTCACCCCAAAGTGTTCTATGAGGAGTATTGTGTCAGAATGGATTTTGTTTAGCTCTTTCTTCACCCACAGGAGCACACCATCACCTGTATCACAACTATCACCACCGCCCCTTCCCCAGGGTAAAAGTCTAAATTAGGCTGCCTAGTCTGTCCTTCCAGCAGGCCTCTCATTGTTCTGTCTTGTCCTATCTCCCTTTCTCTTTCCCACCTGAATAATCTTTTTTCCACATCAGCCAAGGCTCTGGTGTCACAGTCACTTAGTCCAATCTGCAAACATCTCAGGCTGACACCTTATTAAACACTTGCAGGGGAAGGTCATACTTCTAGGGCTTTTCCTGACCTGCTTTCCTTTTGCCCACTGCAAAGTTTCAGTTGGCAGGCACTCCCCTTGTGTAATTAAGTGTCTTTCAAGGAACAAGGCACCCAGATCACTTACAAATTAATTTGGAGTTAAGACTACAGAAAATTAGGAACATGTTGCTTTGCAGGAGACAGGACTTGGCCAGGCCTCAAGACAAATATATGGAAAACTCCTTCCTTTGTACGTTTGGTCTGTGCATGGGGTATTCCTGTTTCCTTTCTCTCAACTGTTGTCAAGGCCTTCAACAGCTGTTTAATGGTTTGAGACCTTATATCGCAAGAAAAACTGAAGGAAACAAACAAAACCCATATTTTATTTTATTTTTAGATGAGGAAGAATAATACTTAAAAGCCTTGTCAACCATTCATTTTACTGGAAAGTAATGGTGAGAAGATATTTATTTTCCCCATTTTTCAGGCAGGGGGTGCCTCATCCCAAATTTCCATTACCACCACCATCAAATCATAGCCTGTCTATGCCCCACAATCTCCAAATGGCAAATCATTATTCATTTGAGAAAGGGAAATAGAGATAAAACAATACAGAGCAATGATAGGTCCAGTGGAAAGGCTTACCAGTCAGCCTAATGTAGATTCTTATCACAGGCATAGCTCCTTCATTTTCATCTTTTAATTTCTGGGTTGGCAACTAAGGGTCTCCTCTTAACAAGTCCAAGTTTTGTCTAGGGGTGTGTACATGTTTCATAATTGCAGTCTCAAAAGCTCAATGCCTTCAACAGTTCTCATGCCAAAAAATGCAATATGAGTAAGGATGGTGCTCAGTTACTTTTAGACAATATATTCTCACAACCTGTGATAGTGGAGAAGTCTTTTAGATGGACTTAGTGGCCAAAATCCTGTTGCTTAGCATAGTAAGTAACATTAGAGTAGGCCCACTGAGTCAATTGGGATTTAGCAAGTCAATGCTTTGGTGAGTTCCATTTATGGGCCTACTCTAACTGTGACTTACTATGCTAAAGTAAGTCACAATTCCAGTAGGCCCATTTGAATCAGTGACACTTATGGAGAAATCAATTCATCAAATCCCCATTGACTCAGTGGGCCTACTCTAGGGCAAATAATTATCAGAGTTGCAGATTTGTGGCATCATCTTCATAGTACAGCAAATCAACCCATCTCCCTGAAAACATTTCAGGCACTACAGAACTATATCCAAAACAACAAACCTGCACACATTACTATTGTGATATTGCGCTTCTTATTTTTCAGTATTATTAGTCAATGGGAGTGAGGGGAACCAAAGGATCAAGCCTAGAAATTAAGAGTTGTGTCCTTAAAATATATGGATGAAATGACATATTTGCAAAATCACGTATTTTTTAATGTCAGGAAGCAGACTAGCAGCTATTAGCAAATTTTTTAAAATTGGCAACCAAACATTTTGGAACAACTCTGGTTGTATGGGGAGGAGGATGACCTGAATTTGTTTCCATATTCTTTTAATTTCTTGCCTTAATGTTCGGTACTTTGCAATTTTGGTACTTTCTGTACTTTTGAGGTTTCTTGTTGATGGAACTCCAAATTCTGTAAGGTGTGTTTTTCTTTGTTGCTTATCCAGAAGTATAATATCTAGCTTAATAAAACAAACTATTTTATCTGTGATAACTTGCTTTCCCAATATTCATTTTCTAAAACTGGAGGTCGCTGGATTATATCATATGGAGGAAAAGATTTGCTTAGTCCATAAGATTTAGCCAGCTGCTGAAGAATAGGCTACCCAACTTGGTTATGCCTACAAGTATCAGCTATTGATGCTGACTTGGGGCATTCAGCAGTGACGTGATGAATGGCTTCTTAAGATTCCAAATCCTGACAAGCCCTACACATATAACTTATACCTTGCTTCATAATTATTTTCTGACAGTATCCCGTGTAAGTAACTTGGTTTTTGATTACACATACAGATCCCTCAGTTTAAGCCTGGAGATGGTCTAATTTTGTGAGCTGCCTTGGGTCCCCTTATTGGGAGAGAGGCAGCCTATAATAAAACAAATAATGATTTAAGCTACAGATTCAGTTGCTCCTTATCAACATTATCATCTGGGAGGTAACTTGGGTGCAGTCAATACAAGGGTTTCCCAAGCCATGCACCCCTTCACTGGGGAAGGTTCATTAATGTAGGTTGGTTCTCATTTGGAAGCTGTAATACTTTGTTGTTTTCTACTATCATCTTTATTATTGCTATTATTCTTGACAACTTATTTGTCTTACTTATAGGCTACCTTTCTCCCAATAAGGGGACTTAAGGCAGCTCACAATATTAAAAAGAATAGAATTCAAAACACAATAAATTATACATTAAAAACAATTAAACTATAAAAGTAATTTAAATACACTGAATAATTAAAAACATATAAAATATTAAAAACTATCTTAAGTGAAAAATGGGATTTGAGGATTCAGTCATGATTATTAAAAGCCCACCTGAAAAGGTGGGCCTTTGGCTGTTGGCAGAAGGATAAAAGGGAAGAGGCCAACCTGACCTCCCAAAGCAGAGCATTCCATAACCTGAGAGCAGCCACAGAGTATCCCCTCTCTCATGTCCCCATCAATCATGCCTGCGCTGGCAATGGGACTGAGAAGAGGGTCTCCTCTGACGATCTTAAGTGCTGAGAAGGCTCATCTGGGGAGATACAGTTCTTTGGGTTGCCTGGACCCAAGCCATATAGGACTTCATAGGTAATGACTAGCACTTTGAATTGGAGTCAGAAACAGGCTGGTAGTAGGGGTGTTATATGCTCCCTATAACCGGCTGCAGCATTTTGAACCAGTTGAAGTTTCCAAACTGTCTTCAAAGAAAGCTCCATGTAGAGAACATAACAGTAATCCAAGCAAGGTGTACTAAGACGTGCATCATTGTAGCCAAATTGTAGCCAGACATTTCAAGGAATGGGTGCAGCTGGAACACCAGTTTTAACTGTTTAAACCCACTCCTGGCCACTACTGAAACCTGGGCATCTAGGCTCAGGAATTAATTCAGGAGTTCACCCAAGCTGCAAACCTGAGTTTTCAGGGAGTGTAACCCCATCCAGGACAGGTTTTATCTCTGTTCCCTCATCTGCCTTCCAATTGACGAGGAGCACCTCTGTCTTATCTGGATTAAGTTTCCGTTTGTTTCCTCTCATCCAGCCCATCATTGATATCAGGCACTGGATTAGAACCAAGACAGCTTCCTTGGAATTGGATGGAAAGGAGAGATATAGTTGGGTGTCATCAGCATACCGGTGACACTGAACTCCCAAACCCTGGACAACCTCTCCTAGCAATTTCATGTAGAGTTTAAAAAGCATGGAGGACAAAACAGAACCTGGGGGACATCATAAGCCAAAGGCTAGGGTGTCAAACAGAAATCCCCTAGCACCACTTTCTAAGTTCTCCTTCTAGGAAGGACTGGAGCCATTGTAAAACAGTGTCTCCAGTCCCAGAGAGATGGTCCAGAAGGACATCATGGTCAATGGTATCAAAAGCCACTGAGAGGTCCAGGACAACCAACAGGGACCCACTCCCCCTGTCAAGTTCCCAGTGTAGGTCATCTACCAAGGCAACCAAAGTTGTCTCCATCTCATAGCCAGGCCTGAAACCAGACTGAAATTGGACTAGATAGTCCACTTCCTCCAGGAATTATTGGAGTTGAGAAACTACCACACACTCTAGTACCTTGCACAGAAATGGAATATTTGAGATTGGCCAATAGTTGTCCACTAAAGTGGGATTCAGGGAGGTCTTTTTCAATAATGGTCTTATTACTGCCACTCTCCTTATCCACTCAGCCAGTCTCCCTCTGGCAGCTTTTAAATGCCAGGAAGGGCAAGGGTCTAGCTGTGGTGGCATTCAGCTCTCCAAGAAACCTGTCCACATCATCAGACTTCCCCAACTGAAATATATCCATCCAGGGTGGATTTGATTTAAATCATAATTTAAATCATGATTTAAATTTAAAAATGATGTTTTTACTTAAATCAATTTTATTTTTAAGCAATAATTGATTTTCATCCACTCTGATTATAACAGGACAAGCTGGATAGCTCAGTTGCTTAGGTATCTGGTAGTTGGGAGTTAAATTCCCCATTGCACCTCCTTCAAAGGGGCTGGACTCGATGATCCATAGAGTCCCTTCCAGCTCTGCAGTTCTCAGATTATTATTGTTATTAAGCAGGTGGCAGAGTTACAGCCACAGGACCTGTATCAATTAGAGTATCAAAGTCAGAGTGAATCTGAGCGACTTTTCCTGCAAAGTGTAATACGAATCCCTTGCAGCACGTTGCTGAGTGGTCAACATCTTGTTCTTTCGGTGGGGCACATATTAAGCCCTTGAGCACTCAAAACAACTGGATGACTGTGCAGACACAATGGCAACAGAAAAGAATCCTTTCTTTACTACAACCACTACCACAGAATAAGCCTTCAAATGAGCTCTAGCCCATGTTCAGTCGGATTCACTATGAGTTTTGCACCCTTATCAATCTAGTCTCCATCCCTCATTTAATTGCCACCAGCTCCCTGGTAAACCAGGGGGCTCATCTGGCTCTACTCTGTGGGAAGGGATGCTTAGGAGTGATCATGTACACAGCTCTGGTCATTTCCCCATTTCAGAGATCAGCCAGGGCTTCAACAGGATTACCTGCCAAAGCAACAGGAAACTCCCCAAGTGCCATCAGAAAACCTATTGGATCCATTGATCTCCTGGGGTAGACCATCCTAATTGGTTCTGCACCCTGCAGAGGTTAAGAGTTCCACTAAGTCTAAACTTTGCCAAGTAGTGATCTGCCTATAACAACAGAACTGCAGAGAGTTCCTCCAGACCCAGATCACTGTCATCCTGCCCAGCATGGAAGACTAGGTCCAGAGTGTGCCCTGCATCATGTGTGGGGCCAAATACCACTTGGGACAGACCCATGGTCATCATGGAAGACATAAAGTCTTGAGATATTCCTAATAAGTTGGCCTTGAGGACTCCAGTATCACTGCCAATACTAACTTCTGCCAGGTCAAGAAGGGAGATGGTTGAGCAAAAAGATGAGCAGTACAACAAAATCCTTATTCTGTCTCGGGCACCCACTTCCAGGTATACATGCACAAACCTGGCCAACTGTGGGACAGGGCACCTGGTGAGAGGGATTAGAATCACAATAGACTATGACGACCCCACCTCCCCATCCTCCAGGTCTGATCTGCCACTGCACAGAGAATCCAGGTGGGAAGAGCTGAGGAAGACTAACTCCCCCAGCTTCCTCCAAGCAGGTCTCTGTAATATAGGCCAGGTTGGAGTGTTCATCCAAGATCAAGTCCTGGATGGCTGATGCTTTCCCTTTCACTGACCTGGCATTCAGCAGCAGCATTTTTAACCTAGGGGGACTATGGCCAAGGCTATCCAGGCTGTCTGAATTGGGAGACAATTTGGGAGTAACAAGGATTCTAATCCTTTCTCCTCTCCTATAATAATACAATTTTCTCTCCTCTCTGTATCTCCCTCTACTCAGTAGAAAGTAATTCCAATGGCAGCTCCCTGCTCCCCTTCATCACTCTCCCTATTTGAAAAACACATTCCTCCCACAACAGATAGTCACCTTTATCAATATAAAATTATACATACACAATACAAACAACAACAGACAGGCAAATAAAAAATGAGCCCCTTTGTGCAAAACGTCTGGCCTTCACCCTTATGTTTCTCCTGAAGCAGTTCCCCCAAAGAGGTGACCAACCTTTGTTGATACCTCTGCTGGTAGTGGGTCTGCCCTCCAAAGCAGCTCCGCTTATAAAGGCTTCTTCTTTCCCCTCGGCCAACTGGGAGGTATCAATGAGAGGGGAAAGTAGAGGCAGCTGACTACAGTAAGGCCCAAATCCTTCAAGAAGGCAGAAGCCCAGAGGAGATCCACAGGCCAGAATCCCACAGAGAGAGCATGCAGTAGCCAAGAGTCAGATAGTGGTCACTATCTCTCACACAGTGCTCTTGTGGGTCAGCAGATGTTTAGGGACTCTCCTCCAGAAGGCAAGAATGCTGGAACACATGACACTCAGAGCACTTAGAACATATGCACTTAGAACTACATCTGATGTATAGAACAGTATGGTGGGCCTGCCCTTCTGCTTCAACAGACTACCTTTGTGGTTGATTCGTATGCTCCTAAAGAGACGTAGAATCATATAGGTATGAACAAAAAATGTTATTGCAAAAGTATGCCATGTGAAAGTTACTTTTTTGGACTACAGCTCAAAGGATATCCAGCCAGCATGGTCACCAGGTTTTTGTAACCCAAGATTTATCTCAGTGCCAAATTATGATTTCCACTGGTGTGCTCTGTTGTGAAGGAGGATTACACGTTTTGTTGGCAACTCTACCATCAGGTTTTGCCTTACTCAATCAGAGTAGTCTCTGCAGGGTTCAAGGCATTTCCATGTATGTTATACATTAGACTTCATATGCTTCCACAAATTGCTACAAATTTTCAGCACACTGAAGGTTAGATATATTCTCATGAATTGTACATAGTGGTTATACAGTGCAACCCCTTCTGCATGAGTCTGCCCACAAACTGAAGGTAACAGAAGATGCTCACCTGCATGCTGTGAGGCATAGAAGATTGGTGGAAGTGTGCCAATATTCTGGTTTCACTGCCATGGGCTGCCTGTCTCTTCACCATAGTATCTGGTCAGTTGGCAAGTTAAAATGACTTTGTGCTAATGGTTTTTTTAAAAAATATTGTTGTGCTGGTGTGGGTGTCCCCGGCCATTTTAACTGTGACAAGTAGAAAGAAAACCAGACACTGACCATACGTCCAGCTTCTTCTCCTCGTGTCTCTGTGTGTGCTTGTGTGCACTTACTATAAACCACATGTATGTGTCACCAATGACAGGGTGGTGTGTGTATGTGCCCAGAACAGCTTGGACACGTTTCTCTGTCTACCCAGGCCTACACTATGAATCTAAGCGGGGTGGGTTCATGACTGCTTCCTGTCTTTGCTCTCCCATCACCTCTTCTTCCCCCCCCCCTTGTTCAATGCCCTGCTGCAAAGGGCTGCACCCCTGTTGTTTCTCTCATGCAGAGTTTTGGGTGTGAGAAGAGGAGGGGGTGAGGCGGGAAGAGCAGGGACAAGATAAAAGCTTTGCTCTTGCCTCATCGGAGCCCACCCAGGTTTCAAGGAGTTTGCCTGGGTGTCTGACCTCTGTGTCTTCACGGAGAGCTTTCTTACATTTTCTCCTGCCTTTCTGAATCGCAAGCAATTTCCTCTCCCATAAACAGGCCATGGCATGAAAGGAACTACTGAGATACAGCCTATTCCATCCTTTGCAGGTTTATTTGTCTGTCTATTGAAAAGGACATGAAGAGAAAATGAGAAGACAGAAGGGGCTAAGCCTTTAAATATTACAAATGGCTGGGGCTTCTGGCTTGTGCCCTACTACCAGCTCATAAACTACCCTCCTGCTTTCTCTGTGGTAGACAACCTTCTTCTTAGCTGAGTGTTGCATTAATACTGCCTTCTTGACAGGTAGATTTCTGCATCTTTTCAGAATGGTTGTTATATTAGTTCCAGAGAATTTCTAAAAAGGCTAATATATTGGTGTATGGATGTTGTTTATTGCATTTGTATGCTACCTTTCTCCCAGGTGGTGAGGAAGAGGATTCCTTATCAGCTTCAAGTCTAGTCCTAAGGTTATATCCAAGCCATACAACTTAGATCTATGCATTACTTTTGCTGATCCTGATAGATTTTGGGATCCTAGAAGGACATAGGGAATCTTTTCTGTTCTTGACAGATTTTATTTTTTTTTTTTGGACTGTAAGTCCCAGAATCCCACAGCTAGCAGTGTTGGTGGGAAGGTTCTGTGAGATTTAGTCCAAAAACAAAGCAATTTTTCCAAGCCATTCTTCTTTAACCATCTGACATCATATCCCCCACAGTTCTTTTGCCAAATCTAGAATGCTGGACATCTGATCCTAGCATAATGAAATGAAATATTAAGGAACACATGAGGAAAGAGAAACAAGTCTGAGGCCGTATCTTTCTGGATGCCAGCTTCATGCAGCTAGGACTCGGAAGGTCAGCTTTGCTTTGTCAGCCGCACTCTGAGCAAGGATGAAGACCTTCTTGAACATGGTGGGGATCAGCATCAGCCGTACCAAAAGATGCAATAGGGCAGTTGCCACAGGCAACTCAGTGTTACAGGAGGGCAGAAAATTGGTTTTATTTTGAGTGTGTGTGTTTTTTTTAAGTACTTGTGAGATTTTCTGCCCATAAACTAACATAGTTTGACTGGATACTGTCCATTTTGAATGTGGGAAAAGGGGTGCCCTTTGTAGCTCTATTGCAGGCATGAAAATACTATTTATGTAGAGGGACAAGGAAAGTGCTTATTCCAACTCTGGAATCCTAAATTTATGTCTTGTTTTAATTTATATGAATAGGCAAAACCTGTATTGTAGTGGTGTGTGCTATGCAAATAAATTACATTAGCATATCATTATGTAGATTTCTCCCAAACCCCCTGCCCAAATTCCTGGGAACACCTTTGAAGCTATATTTGGCTGCAAAGAGATGGAAGTTAGCAGATATTTTGAGGTAGTATTGTGAACCTTGCAGTACACATATTCGTTTACCTGTATTGGGGGGGGGGGGGGGATAGTTGTCATGTTTTCATCCAGAGTGGGCAAAGTTCAGCCTTCCGGACATGTCACAGGACATCACTGAACATCACTGCTGTGTACATTATAATGGATACCCCGGATACCATAGCATTCTGGCTCTCTCTGGCACTTGATGGGAAAGTGTTCGTACTGTGATCAGGGAGATTGCTCTTGCACTGGCTTGTCCAGACCTATTCAAGCATGAATGCAAGAGAGATGGTATGAATTGGAAGTGACTGTGTTGGGACACAGGATGGAGTCCCATTCTCTAAAAGATGTATGAGGCAGGAGAGAGAGGGAGAGGGAGAAAGATGGTTCTCTTTGCTACTTCCTTCCCCAAAGGAGGAGGTTTTTCTCCACTGTCCCTATCGGCATACTGAAACTGACTAAGGAGGTTCCTTGCTCTGCTCTGCCTCCCTGCATCCCAAACTGGCCTCCCCTCTGCAACAAACCCACTGTAGGGAAAGAAAAGCCCCCAAAGAAGACAAAAGAGCCTGTTTTGGCCATGCCACCTGCTATCCCCTACCCTACAATACCCCCTTAAAAAACGGGACAAACAAAAGGCCTTAAAATCTTAAAGGGGCCATTCATTAGGGTGACAAAAGGGGAAAGAAATACATTATCATAATTAATCCTGTGGCTGGCGGTGGGTGGCGAGGCCCTCTGTCTCCCAAGGTGGCAGTGGCGGTCATGTCATTGAGTCCAGCTCTAAATGTACACGGTGTAGGCAGGCAGGCTGTGAGACAAGTCCCTTGGGATGAGTGCATGGTTGTCTTCTCTCTGACGCACACACCCCCAATCTTCACTTTCCCCCACTGACGTGTGTTGGTTCCTTTCCAATTTACAGAGAGAGAGAGAGAGAGTCAGTCTCCCTCCCTCCCTCCCTCCCTCTCTCTCTCTCTCTCTGCTAAACACCAGGTCACCCCTGTGCTGCTGGACTGGAGCAGGCTGGGTTTGCTTCATCTGTGTTCCTCACGTGCCTTTACACATAGCATTGTGACCTTACCCTGCTACCACCATTCTTGGTGAGGGGACAAAATACTTTTAACCTTATTGAGCTCCATAGGCTGTTTGGGGTGGAGATTTTATTGATGGCCCCTTGACCTCCTTTGCAAATGAGCAGAAGGTAGAAGTATTACTTGTAAAAATAATCAGTTACAATTTCAAAGCTCTCCCAGAGCTACCATTTCAATTGCCTTCCTGAAGGAAAATCTTTACTTTCCTCAATATTCAAAATTAACTAAAATAGAATCTTACATTAAAAATCAAAAATCAAAATGACACAACCCACTGACCCGTGGTATAGAACAAATCAGATTAATGAGGTATCACATTCCACATAAGTGTAAAAATAACTAAAATAGTTATAGTTACACTGCAGAAGGGGTGGCAGTAACCTTCGTGATGTTACTCTTGTAAAGTAGTTTAGGACTGTATCTGAAAAAGTGGGATTCAGTCCACGAAAGCTTATGCCAAATAAAACTTAGAAGAGGTAGCCATGTTAGTCTGTGCAAGTCTTTAAGATAACTACAAAATTCTTAGTTGGTTTTGCTGCAAGGAACTACCAATGAGCATGGATGCCTTCCGGAATGGTAGGTTTTAGTTTTGTTTTTGCAAAAAATGGCATTAATTAGAAGTAATTTGTTCTGTAGATGAGTTACCTTCTAGCTGCAGAAATGACCGTTGACCAATAAGTGCCCACAAACCCATCTCTGGGAGAGCAGCATACAATGCATGTTTCAGGAAAATACAAAAAATGGTTTAGTTCTCCTCACCCACTTACCCACCCTTCAACAATTTTGGTGGGTAAGGATCCGAGCAGCACATCCTGACCCATAAATAGTCAATCATGACTTTTCCACATTAAACTTTTAAATCCAACATGCTTGAAAGCCACGTGCTATGACAAATATGTCTACCTTTAATATTGCTTAGTGGTGAAAGACGCTCTGCACTTTCTCAGAGATGTTGCTTTCCTCCACTAGCATGCACACAGAGAACAACAATGAATTCTGAATGTACATTTTCCTTATTTTTGCAGCTTTCAGAAGCTTCATTTATATGAATTGTATATTGTGCAGTATGAATTTGATAACTCCATTCCCAATGTCCACTTTTTCTTTTTGTCACAGTTCCTTAGTTCAGCAAAAACAATTGTGTTACTTGGCAGTTGATTCAATCATCCCTTTATCATACAGAACACATCACTTTTTTTTAGTTATTGGATTTTGTGTTGTGTCTTATGGGTGAGTGAGACAAGCTACATTTGTAACTTCCCTACACAGATCTTAAAGATACCAAAACTCAGCCAACTATTTTATCTGGTCAGCCTTCCTGTTGCTCCAGAGCTTGGAACATGTTTCACAAAAAGGTTTTACCTTGCAAGAGATAAACGAGCCTTGTTGTTGTTCCACTCATTAAAGCATTTCTGTTCTGTTTTATCTTACTAGCACTTTTTGCAGTGTCCTTGCCCGCAGGCCAGAAAAATAGAGGGAAATACTCTCTGGCTCCTTCCAGAAACCAGTTCTGATACTGAACCTTTCAAGTACATAGAAAAATACAAAATACAAAACCAAACCCTATTCCCTTACCCCTACAGATCGATAAGAGAATATAATTAAACTTGGGGGGAAAATCCTCAACCCCCCCTAAAATGCCTTAAAATGCTCTTTAAAAATAAACTTTGAAGTAAGTATAAAATGTTAATTACCACATTTAAAATGAACATTGTAACAACTCATTACATTACTTTTGAAACGTAACTTAGTCACAACCATGTTACCCATAAAGGTAACTAGTTACAGGCAACTATGTTTCTTGTAAATTAGGTATTCCAGGCTCTATACTTCCTCACAACATCCTTGTCTAATGCTTGTGGCAGAGATGCTTATAAAAATCCCTAGGGCATGGAGCATTTATCTTTCCATATGTTGTTGAACTACAGCTCCCACTGTTCTTTACCATTGTGCACAGGGAGCTGGGCAACAGGATTTTAGCCAATAACACTTAACACTCTTCTCTCTCTCTCTCTCTCTCTCTAGCTTTTTCTCATAGTGAAGAGCCCACAGTTTCATTCCACACAGTTTAAAGGTGCTGAGACCTTCTCTCTCTCTCCCCCCGCCCCATCTTTTCAAGAAAGAGATCATAGCTGCATGATACTTACCCATGAAACTGGCATTTTGGGTCATTTCCCTACCCACCCTATGTGACTATGTTGAATATCTGTACGTATGTACACATTATGCAGTCGTATTATGTCTGTCAGCATTCTGGCCATTGAAATGACACACAAAGCCACACAACAGAGAATGGCGAGATGTCTGTGTCCCTCCTTGTCCCTGCTTTGTACATCAGAGATATGACAGTGGGAAGATTTGTGCATGCAGCTAGCCATTGGCAAGTCAGTGCTGTTTAAAACCACTTCTATCTGTAGATGCAAATAATATTTAAGCAAGAAAGCCCTCAAATTTCATTTTTTCAGTCAGCTCCTGTTGGGATCACCACAAAGCCCATCAGCCTGCTCATTGCCTGAACCCAACAAGCTCCATTATCAGTAATTCTGTGACTCAAACTACAGCCCGTCAGCTGAGCACAGTGCTGCTCTCTAGCAGATCACACGTGTTAATTAGCTAAATGTCAGGATGGTGGTGGGTTCCTATTTTAGAATGAAAAGGAAGATAAATATTTTAAGAAGCGAACACATGAATACAATTGCAGGAGGCTTGCATCTCACAGGCACAGCAAAGATAGGGAAAGGGTGCTTGGGAAAAATGGTATCTCAGTTTGCGGGTAAAAGAGGGGAATGCAAGGGAAAGCTCAGTGAGAATAATGGGGTGGGATTTACAGACCGCAGAGTGAGAATATAAGAACAGTCCTACAGTATCGGACTGAAGGCTTATCTAATCCACCATGCCTGTGAGAAACCCACAAGAAGGGCACTAACACCATGAGTGGCTGCAGGAATTTTTCAGGAGGAAAGCTGCTTTACGATAATTCACATGCAAAGTGGATGCCACTAAAGCATCCTGAGTGTCTCTGTGTCCATTAAAATAAGAGACTCTAACTGGGAACAAGTATCCTCCTTGCCTGCCTCCCCTCCATGGACGTCTACATCTCCAGCCTGTGCTCCCAGCAACTGATATATAGAGGTATGCTGCCCACAATACTAAGGCTAGGGGGCAGCAGGAGCACCACCACCACCACACAGGAATGGGGAGAAGGAAGAGGAGGGTGCAGGCAAGACCAACAGTGCCTTTTTCCTCCAAGGCACCAGCAGCCACCTGCTCACAGACACAGGCTTCTTTTTTTTTTTACTACCTCCCCCACAAATGCCTTCGCTTTGAGGGTCCTCAGGGCCAGGCATTGTTGACAGAGAGGGTGAAGAAGCAGCTGTGCTATAGAGGCAGGCAGGTGGCAACAGCTAGGAGCAAGAGACCTATGACAGCAGCTGGCAGATCAGGTTTAAGAGGTGGGTGGCAAAGGCAGGAGCTACCTGAGGGTGTAATTACACAGACATCTAGCTCACATTTTGGACCACGTCTGACTACATCTCCCAGCATTCCCCCCATTGTGTTCCTACACAATCCAATTCACGCCCAAGCTGGATATTTGGAGTCCAGCAGTAAGGCTATTTGTTTTGGGGGCGTGGCTGGAGCACTTCCCTGACAGACAGAGGGGTTGCTCCTGGCAAAGCAACCTTTTCCTTCCTGTGTGATCAGGCGCAGAGCTTTCTCGCCATCTGATTGGACTCTAAGACAACTGCTTCACTCTGGCAATGTCTGTAAGGATGAGGGGGCTAAACCTGTGTGTTGTGGCGGGGGCAGGGGAATGGGATACCATTTAAAAGTTATCTATGCCCCAGCCAAACAAGGGAGTTATAAAAGTAATAAAACATAAACAGTAAAGATCTGATTAAAGTGCTATCCATTATGACTTATTTCAATATGTCACTAATGGGACAGTAAATTTGAAGGCTAGAGCACATGCATTTTATAAACAAAGGTCCTGTGTTTAATCTCAGGCATCCCAAAGTATGTCTGTAAAAAAACAATACTTAGAAAAGTCACTTTTTTGAACTACACGGCCAGAGTGGTAGGGCCAACAGCTTTTGAGAGCCACTGCCAGTCTGTAAATAGTTTGTCAATGTGAAAACAAACATGTTATGTCTGTATGTAGTTTTTGTATGATTCTCCTTTACCCCTGAGTAAATATCATTTTATTTTTATAGTGACAACTTGTGGATAGGTTAAGCTGAAAGACAGAGAAATTCTTGGCTAAGGAAGGATGACAGCACCACTATAAGAGTGCCACAGTGAAACCTACTTTCCAACTTTATGTTCCTTTCTAACTACATAAATCCTAGTGCAGGAGTATTAAAAAAGCCCCATAGATGTTGTGGGATTGCAACCCCTGTCAGCCACAGCCAGCATTGCCAATGATAAGGAATGCTGGGAGATGTAGTCTTAATGCATCTGAAAGGACACACATTGCTTGTGCCTATCCTAGCCTCCCCTCATTAGTTGCTCTCCCCTGTGTCTATACCCTACTTCCACAAGGAGGGATAATAAAACAAGAGAACTGGGGCAATTCCTGTCGATGCTGGCATTTTCCAACTTCATTGCATTCCTCCTCATTGTCAAAACTGTTGTTAGACCATTTTCTGTCGTATTTCAGTATCTGTGTGATACAGCACTCTGCAAGATGCAGTATATCTTTCTCTTAGCTATCTGCTAAAAACATTAGCATGGGAAGGGGAGATAGGCATTCTTGGGTAGCTTATCCCACTATTGTCCACTAGGAGGGTTCTCGTCCCTTTAAAAAAATATTTTGAGTCCTTCATATTGACCAGTTGAGACAGTGAAACTATCTAGCTGTTGCAGTGATTATACCCCTCTGTAGGACTAATACATTGGCGTATTTCAGTATACAAATTATGGCATTAACCATTATGTTTAATATCATTATTCATTATGTCACAGACATCTGTTTACAAAGTCTGAAGTGGGACCTAAGTCCTTTGAACATTAATTCAATTAAAGAAGCTGAGATCAGGTATATTGGGGCAGGTAGACCTCAAGCTCCAGTTTGTTTTATAACAGAGGTCAAAAATCCATGAACTGGAGCCAGGTGCAAAACAATGGGAGGGAGGGAGGCAAGACAGTAAGGGACAGGGTTCCTGACAGGATATGCTAAATCCACACATTGGTTGTCAGAAGTAGAATACAGTTCACAATACTTTCACACAAAACATCCATTCTGATCCTCCCGCGAATTGCAGTAGCCTGCCTGAGAAGCAGGTAATGTTTTGTTGGTACCCGAAAGTGGTAAACCCATGCTGATGTATTGCAAATCACAGAGAGCTACCACGAATCCTGATCTACCTTTTTCCTCTCCTGATGGGGTTTTGGGAGGAAGGCCCCTTCCAAAGCCAGGTCTATAGAAGATTAGTACCCAACAGCATCAGTATTTTCCTCTTTCTGAACAGTGAGAACTAGCTATTTCATGACCATCCATTGAACTATCAGCTGATTAATGTGAAAGTGTTTAGGGGATTAGACAAGCTACAAGAAAAGAAATCAGAGCTTGGAAATTCTACTTCTTTCAACTACAGTTCCCATAACCACAATCACCCCCAGCCGAATGGCTCCTAAATTTTACCAAGTTCTCCCCATGTAACCCTCTCTTGTTTTTCCATGACTTCTTCCCTCTTCCTACTTCCTGCAGAAAATCTGGGGGCAGGGGTAGAGACAGAATAGCTGCACAATGCATTATAACTGCTAGTGTGAAAAACCTCTGAACTAAAAATCCCTAGAAAACACACACATTAAAGACAAAGAGGAAGTAGAAAGGGTGCTTTGGTGTGGCATATAACAGACTATGAAGAAAGATCAGCCACTGTACTGGACAGGTGGAAAAGGACTAAATGTGACCTTATGATTAATTGCCCAAGGAATGGAAATAGAGCTTCCAATGCATAGCAGTATTCAAGACAATCCCAACCAACCCAACCCCACTTTCTATTAATTCAGTTTTATAAGTATATGCTGTAAAATGCAGGGAAAGGCAAAAGCTTTTCCATTCAGAGTCAATACTAGCAATTTTGACATTTTCCTAATGAGGTTTTCCAGTGGACAAATTCTTCTACAACAGCCTTCCAACTGCTTGGTTGCAATTTATATAAGGCTTACCCAGCTTGAACAATGCTGCAGTCCAGCAACACCTGGAGGGCTGCACTTCGCCTACCCCTGGGGTTCTTCTGAGGCCTTCATGAAAGAATCCAAAGGCCTTAATATCAAACACCAATCTCAAATAGGCAATTAGCTTCTCCGTGGTAGTCGGGGGGGGGGGGGCGAGGTGGCTAGGATCTTCATTTATGTTGTTTGCCTGGTACCAGACCAAGCTAGTAGATGTGAAGAAGTTTATTCCAGGACAGAGCATGGGTAAGTGGAATGTCAGCTTTACAGCTTGTGTTGTATAAACAGAGAGATGGACAGAAATGAGGGGATGTTATATAGCAGATTTGTTCTCATTATCCTGATGCTGTAACCATCTCAGCAGCATCCAGTTGTCTCAGAAGAAGGCTTTGAGACCGTTTACTAAAGGAGACCAAGAACCTGTAGAAACGTAAAAACTACATCATTATTTTTGCTAGCTTTCTGTAATTTAGAATAAGGACATGGAGGAGAAAAATGTGTGGGGCAAAGACATAATGTTTTAAATTATAGAAATACCTTTTGACTCTGCAGAGCAGGTTTTCTTGCTTGCATCTTTCTTTTGGTCCCTTCTTGACACAAAGGCCACTTTCAAGGGGCGAGTGAAATGAACTCAGCAAAGGGGCCAGTGAATTTCCAGTACTTAGTAAACCTTTTCCACAGAAAAATTAAGAAAATGGTATTACAGACAATAGTTAAGATAGAGGGTGTCAGTTAAAGCATTCCTTTGCCTGCTCTAATTATTGGTAGAAGTGGAAGAGAGTAGAAAATTGATATGCATTAATTGATGCTGTTAAAGTCTAGAAAATGACTAAATAACATCTCTAAGATTTCACAAACGTCTGTCTGTTTGGTTTCAAACCTTGGTTAGCTTTGGTTGATTATTTCAGAAACAAGCAAAAGTACCACTATTCCAAGTTTGCTGGGGTCCAGTCCCAAACATACAACTCCAAAAAGCCACTCCATCCCACCCACAAGATTGCTCTCAGAATTCACATGACTAAACTCTAATGGAAGGAAGGGGATTGGAGAGAGAACAAATAAGCAATCTCTTAAACATATGCATTTCTTTCTCTCTACCACCCATGTTCTCTAGTAAAATTTACATTTCCTAATATTCACTAAAGAAGCTCTGCATTATTTCCTAATATGGGAATGGGGTGGCTCTGCACAATCGGTTGAAGTATTGAGTCCCCTACTCCATCAATGTGTGTGTGTGTGTGTGTGTGTGTGTGTGTGTGTGTGTGTGTGTGTGTGTGTAAAGAAATGCACTTAAAGATAACTGTTGTTTGTTTATTTCTCCAATCCTAATGCCATCTCAGAGTAAACTGTAAGATTGTTGAGGCTGCCTCATATCTCTGTAGAACATAACAGATTAGTCCCTTCCGCATAGTGGGTCTATTTTCTTCCAGCCCAGCTTTGCAGCAAGGATCCTGGCTGCCCATTGGTTGCCTGTGAGTACTGCTCCTCCTCCTCCTCCTCCTCCCCTAACAAAGGTAAACACAATAGCTGTCTTGTGGGGCTGAGAGAAAACAGACCCACTGAGAATCCATCACCTGCTGATTGGAACACATTGGAAAGGGATGTTGTCTGGCTGCGTTCTAAATAGAAAAGAGGTATCCTGAACACACGCACTTTTCTCCCACTGCCTCAGTCTAAATTATACATTAGATCTTCCTCTCACCTGGTTGAACTTTAGGACCCTAGTCTCCCATCCTGTGTTGCCTATGTGAACAGCCAAGCTTCTACCCCGTTTCTATGTTTTAGCTTATTAGTCTTTGCTATTTAAATACAACTGTTTTGGGCTATGTGGGTATCTGTTTGCACTGTGTGCCAGTTTTATATATTAGGGAGGAGTGTCTTTCCGGATCACTTTCAGATTTTATAATGGTTAGGCAAAGTGTACTCCTCCAGATATTGTTGAACTGCAATTCCATTCACCCTGAGCTGCCACACCCAGTGCAGCAGTGAGGACTGGTAGGAATTGTCATCTACAACATCTGAACATCCACATTGACCTACCCTCTTTAAGAAATATAGTACGAAGTGCTGAGTGTGGAAGCCATGGGTGGCACAAATTCCCCTGCCTTTATGTGGACAGTCAACATGGTTGTCTCTTTTCAGTGGTAGAAGGTAAGACATTGATTGAAGAGCTGGCATTACATTGGTAGGTTTTCTTGTGGATTTGTTACAGGGACATTTTGCCAATGTACTTCTAAAATGAAATCTGCAAGATCTAGTGGCTGTTGGGATGTCACACTGACTGGAACTCTCTCTTACCCACCTCCAGCCAAGCCTGGAAAACATTGTCCCTGTTCCAGGGCTGGAGAACCTATAGCGCTCCAGATGCTGCAGAGCTCTAATTCCCATGAGGTGTGGTTTGCTTGGCTAATGCTGAAAGATGATAGAAGCAGTAGTTCATCAACATCTGGAGGCTACTCACAGGTTCCCTACCTCTGCTCCAACCTTTGATGTGGAAAGGCTGGTTGAGATTACTTAGTGGCATTGGGTAGTTTGCATTTGATCAGATGTTCTTTCACATTTCCATGAATATTTACATGGAAGAACTGAGTTGTTGCACTTAATATAGATTCTAATTCTAAGTTCTGGGGGACCCTGGTTCAGTTTAATCATCGTCTTTTGTCCACAGTTAAAATAGTTAGTCCAATTTTATGGAAAGTCATTGTTTGGTTTTGAGATCTTTGAATATTTCAGAGGAAATCAAAAGGTGTGATGTATTTGTTTTCTTGATTTAGGGCAATGGGGAGTGTTTCCCCCATCACAAATTCACAAAATATGTGCCATTTGGTATGGCTTAATTTATAAAGGACAGGTGCTGGGATTCAGTTTTGTTTCGAGCTTCTTGTTCACATGAAAGCTGTTCCCTCCATCCCTAGAGGTGTGGAGAATAATTGGACTTCTAATTGAAAATACTATGGCACTCTGTACATGTTTAAAGACACTTCTTCCCTTTAACTGCAGCCCCACCACTTCCTAAAGTCATTAGCAGCCTCCCTTTTATGGGCAAAATTGTGTTTTTCTTTTGTGGTGCTGCTCCTACAAGTTTGGACTCTCCCACCTTTTCCATGAAGCCAATCGACACCCCCTCCAACTCCTTCCCTCTCCTTAAACCAAAAGGTTTAACTTAATTTTTTTTCTCCCCCAAGTCCTTTGCAGAGTTCCCCCCCCCCCCCCCATCTCAAGTTTGCAGCTGTCCCGATGCATCGCTACGTCCGCTAGCAATAATAAATAAAGGAGCTAGTTTGGACTGGGGGTGGCAACGAGCAGCATTTGAAAATCTGTGGAGCAGAATTCCTGTGTTGAAGGCAAGTCTCTCCTCCCTCCCTCTGCCCTCATTGATTTGAGGCGGGGAGGCGGGAGGCGGGGGAGGCGCTGCCTGGGTGGTCTCTTCTCTCTCCACTTTGGTGAGCTGTTGCTTAGCAGCTAATAATAGGAGATGTTTGCGGAGTAATTTGCCTCTTCCTCGGCCAATGAGAACCCGGGCACTTTCCCATCAAACCAAACCTTCCTCCCCCCGCTCTTCTTTTCAGGATCTCGAAGGAGACTGTTTGTTCCAAATGTTGGTGGGACGGGATCTGAGGCGCACTGCACCGCCGGGCACCCGGACGCCTCTCCTTCTCTCCAGGGCTGTGTAAGCTTTCGATCACCGTCTCCTTGCCGCGCGTCGGAGGGGCCACGCTGGGCGGCGCCGAGGGCGCACGGGGCGCGCTTGGATGGCCCCGGAATCGCCCCCATAATGTTCGCATGGGACCCCCGCAGCAGCCACTCTGAAGCTTCGGACCTTACATTTCTCCTCTCTGGATTACCGCTCCTGGGAAATCGCCTGCGCCTCTCTGCCTCCCCCCAGCACCGTCCTCGCTCGACCCCGGAGCATGGCTTCGGATCGGCCGGTCCCTGGGGCGGGGGGCTTCTTTGGAGAGCTCCCGCCGTCTTACGCGGCGGCGGCGGCGGCGGCGACTGCGGCAGCTGCCAACTCGGATCTTCTCCGGAGACCAAGCTACTGCCACGCTGCCTTCGCCCTCAAGCAGATCTCCAAGGTAAGGAGAGAAGAAGGGGATGGAGGCGCTTTCCCACGGCTGGGGGAAGAGTGGAAAAAGTTGGGGTGATCCCATCCAGAGCTCCGAGGGCAGCCGTCACAAAAGAGCGGAAGGCGGAAAGGGCCCGAGCGAGAGAGAACTGTGGGGTGGCGGATCCTGGCTGCAACCGCTCGGATTCTTTGGGGCGAAGAATTGAAGGGAGCCGAAGGGAGGGGGCGACCTCTCGCCCGAGTGCTCCAAGCGGAGCCCGCTCCCCGGTCCCAGGAGTTTGTTTATTGAAAGGGGAGACGCGATGGAGCCGTCCAGGAGGGACTGTTGCGTGTAAATGGGGAGCTTGGGAGAGGCCTGCCCGCGATCGGTTCTTGCCGGAGGATGCAAGGGATTTAGGCAGCTGTAGAAGCTTGGATAAGAGCGTGTTCTTCATCATCATCTTTGCCCAGAAGTGAGACAAGAGCGGGCTTTTTTGGTCAGCGACTTGGTGAAAAGACACTGGAGGGGGGGAAAGGGAAACAGTGCAGAAACACCGGCAAGAGAGGGGTTAGAAAGCTTGGTAGGGGCAAAAGGAAGCGCTTGAGAAACGGGGAAGGGCAGCTCATGCATCCTCCTCCCTCCCTCCCTCTCCATATAGCTGACAAATTAACTTGAGGCTCTTTACAGCATATCCAGTGGTGGATGCAAGAACCCTGCAGGCTCCATTCAAACAGGGAACTGCAGCTGCTGCTGGCAGGGGATTCCCTGTAGGTGAGGGGCGGGTCTGGAACAGAGGAGGGAAAACAGACCTTAAGGCAGAAGCAAAAGGGGGGAAATCCTTGCCTTGGCTCAGTTCCCTAAGCTAGAACTCTGTGGGCCCTCTAAAGTGGCATGAACTTTTGGATGGCTTGTTTCTTGCATGGCATGACCAACTAGGGTTCAAATGAGGACTCATCCATATTTAAAGGTGTCAGCCCCATCTTAATCAGAAAAAAATCCTAAAAGGATAGGCATTGGACTTTGCATGTTTCTAGCAAATGGGTTGCACACACTAGGGCCCCTGAATCTGTGAATAGTATCTTACTAGAGCGCCTTCTTCCAGGCCATGAGGTCTGCTTTAACACCAGTGCCAGCTACCCTGGGAAGGATATTACTACTCCTTCTCTGTAGCAAAAATGCCCCAGCTAACTCTCCATTTCTTTCTCTAGGGTAAGGCTGTGGGCCAGAAAGCTCCACTGTGGCTGCGGGCCCAGTTCCAGGCTCTGCTGTTTACACTAGGTTGCTGGATCCAACGTCATTGTGGCAAAGTGCTTTTTGTGGGGCTACTAGTCTTTGGGGCACTGGCTGTTGGGCTGCGAGTAGCCTCCATCGAGACAGATATTGAGCAGCTGTGGGTGGAAGGTAAGTTCTCTCCTGGGTGGTATGAATGATGGATGGAGAGCTATATAGAGCTGGGGTGTATGTGCATGATTTGTCAAACTGAGTGGAAGGCAAGTGAATTTTGGTCTTAACCTGGAGAACCCTGTGAGGAGAGATATTGGCAACAGGATCTATCTCAAAGCTCTCTGTATGTACAAATTCCAGTTTGCAAGTAGCTTCTCAATTTTGGCACCTGGTCTCCTTGGGCAGGTACCAAGCAACATACCTATGTTCATTTGTTTGGATATGGGGAGGAGGGAAAGCTTGAGTTCTTAAGCCTTGAAGAGAAAGAATGAATTCCTCATTTGAGAACAGCTTGAAAGTGTGGCTTCAAAATTATGCTATACTGTCTCAAGAGCCACTGGGCAAAGGGGGGGGAAATGAAAACAAGAAAACTTCTTGTCTAAAATGATAATTGCACAGGGAAGAAGGTTGGAAGTTCCTTATGTGTAAGCCCCATTGATATGAATGAGAGCTGGATGAGAATGTACATGTGCCTTTATGCAAGTCCATTCAAGTTCAAGGGACTGCCTCCAGAAATATTTTCAAAGGGTTGTGCCAATGGTTTTTAAGTCAGATCCATGTTTCTAGCTGAAATTGTAATTCTTTGGAATGTCTGGGGAAGACTACCCTATATAATATGCAAAAGATAAGCATTGATTGTTAATCTGAAATGTTGGAATGGAACCTTTCCATGTTCTCGTGTAGGCTTGTGGGATGTTGGACTGAAGAAAATGTGGTTGTCCCGAGCTCTGCATTTAAGACTATGTCAAAGGTTATGGTTTGGATTTAGATCAGTAATGTGATGCATAACATTCATGACAGGCAGTTTCCAAAATCTGGGAAAATGATGGATCTTGAAATGTATTTATTGCACTTGGCAACGTTTCTATGCTTTCTCTTATTCAGATACTGATATTCAGATACACATCAGGGTCTGATGTGTATACTTCAGCAGTAGAACCTTACTTATGTTGTACCTTTCACCCATTTTCTAGTTAGAAAGGGGTCATGGTGATCTTCTAGAACAACTTCCTTTTAAGCTGGCAGATCCCTTTCCTCTTTTGGTCTTGGGCCTGTTTGGTAAAATTTGGTTGTGAGAAGCTGTGGTTATAAGGCACCAAATACTGGGAAATACCTTTCCCAGAACCTAAGAGTTAACCATTCTTTTTTTATCCCATCCCTC
This sequence comes from Intellagama lesueurii, assembly GCA_037013535.1. Lineage (NCBI taxonomy): Eukaryota > Metazoa > Chordata > Lepidosauria > Squamata > Agamidae > Intellagama > Intellagama lesueurii. The sequence continues at coordinate 180,742,998 of JBAJHW010000004.1, forward strand.
CAACCCCTGCCTTTTTGGTGAGAGATAGAGAGTTTGGTTTCTGCATTGGAGTTACTCCCCAAGTGTCTATGTGTGTATATAAACTTTTCTATGCTGTTCTGTGTGTGCCTGTGCATGTTGTAAGCTCATACAATCCAGATCTCTATCAGTGAAAATACATGCCTCCATACAGACATGTGTAATTAAATTCTTTCCCCCATCTCGGATATTTTTTTTCTTGCCATCGGGCCTTGCTTGGTGCATTAAATTATTGATATTAAAATCCTAAATTACTTTTCTGAGTGTGGTGCTGAAGGAGAGGATAATTACTGTCTATGACAGAGCTGTCAGTTGAAATTTGACTTGGGTCACATTCTCTGCCAGCTGAGAATGGAATCACGTTAAAGCCAAACAGCTGAAAGCAAAAGAGGTCACCTAGGAGCAAATCCTAATTTCCTACTGGAAACATTTGATAAAAATGATGCCTTTGTTATTAATAAGTTCGGCATGCTATGGTTTCCCCCTGCTCGGCACTGCCATCCGTTCATGTGGCAGTTCCTGGGGTCTGTTTTCTTGCTTCCCATCTCCTGTTACTGCAATCTCCTCTCTTTTTTTGACACTAGGTTGTGCTGAGTTTTCACACCCTGGGATTTTTATTTTATTTTATTTTATTTTTTGCAAGCAGCCTGGGAGCTTTCCAAGAGCAGATGTTTCTCTGTGATGACTGTCAGCAATCCTTGGCGCTCCACACCTCCTCCCTCTGCACAACCCCAGCTCCATGTGTGGTCCTAAACTACTCTTGGACTTTGTTCAACAATAGAAGCAACTTTACTCTTCCACCCTCCCACTCCCTTTTAAATAAAACCCACACTCACGTGAATGCCAGTAAAGTTTACCCACCTGTTTCACACACTAAAGGAGGATTGGAAGGGGAGGGAGAGCCACAATTTTAGCCTTTCCCGTCCCTTTCTCCTTGCCTCTGCCTTATAAGAGACTTGTAGCAAAAAAGGAGATCCATCAAAACCTGCAGCTGTTAAACATTTAAAGAAGGGAAATCCCTTTTTTGTAACCAACACATCTTAGCCCAAATCAGGAATATCCCCTGAGAACCAGAATATTTGGGCTTGTGCCTATTTATTGCTTTTGATGCTAACATTTGCACAGCCTTCAGAAAGATTCTTCTTTTTTGCCTGTTCCATTGATAGGTTGCTGGCTCGCAAGACAAGAGTTGAGATAGAGCACTGGCTAGGAACTCTTAGTGTGTGCATTTGGGTGCGTAAAAGAGGGCACGAAACGTTGTAGCACTGTTTTGTTGAAAACTTTTTTGCCACATACTACAGTATATGTTAATATTCATTCACGTTTTGAAGAAACATTTACTGACGTATTTTTCTTTGATATTGTTTCCTACATTAGAAATTAGTATATTGTAGCAAATAGTGGAAAGATCTATATTTTGATTTTTCCCTCGTACTTCATTGGAAAATGACTTATCCTCTTAGTTGGCTGGCATTTGCCAAACAGGGATTTGCAATGTTACTGTTCAGTAGACCGCTTGATGTATGGAATGAAAACTCTTTGGAAAGAGCTGGCATGCAGATAGATGTAAGAAAAGATAACAGCTATAGAGTTCCTTGTCTTGCTTCCCTCCATTTTCTGTTCTGTAAAACACAATTGTGGTTCCTTTGTTATTGTGCTGTACGTTTCTTTGTTCAGAAGCACATAATCTGAGGTCACTGTTATAAAGATTTGCTCTTAACTGCCCTGCATCACCTTTTTTCAGTTGTTTGGGTCACATAGTAATTTAGGTATCTGACTGGGAAGCCCCACTGTGCCTCCTTAGGAGTACAGTCAGCCTGTGTGGCCTTGGGCAAGCTGCACAGTCCCAGAGCACCCCGCAGAAGAAGAGAATGGTAAACCAGTTCTAAGTATTCTCTACCTGGAAATCCTTGAAAAGGGTTACCGTAAGTCAGAATTGACTTGATGGCATATGATTATTATTTTTAAATTAGAAGCTATTTGCTGTCATATCTATATTTCTAGAGCAGAAACAGTTTTGTCTTAGATCTCTTTGCTTCTGTGCTGAGTTACGTACAGCACTTACTGTGTACAAATGGATAAACCTGCTGAAACTGTGAATTGTCCACAGAGTGTTCTGCAACTGCATTATGGAATTTACACCATCTTTCAGTCTTACTCATGTCATGCCCTTTGCCATCTCTGATTGTTTTGATTTGAGCTTAGTTCTCTATGCATACATTTTGGGCTTAGATGGGGAAATGTATTTTTATTGAGGGCCACCTACGTGGGGGAGGGGAAGCCCAAAGTGTGCCTCAATCAGAACCAAACTGTGCCTCAGTCAGGACAGGTGAAACAGACCTGTCCTGTTTCACTACCGCTGTTTTTGCTATGTCTTTTACCCATCCCAGTTCTCTCCCTCCCTCTCTCTCTCTCTTCCTTTCTTGTTTTCACCACTTAATAGGCTCCTAGAGAAGAGACAGACCATTTACTCTTATCAGAGGTTTAAACTGATCACTTTATTTCCTTCATTTTCCATCACCTGGCTGCTCCCTCATTCCCACTCCCAGACGTCTGAACTGACTGCTTGCACATGGGTGCTCCATGTCCATCACCCCATCCGTTTTCTATGCCTTTGGAATCCATGCCACTTTTATAAAATCAGGTGGAGAGTGGCATGGGGAGTGGGAACCATCCTTATTCTACTGAGAGGTTCATTTTCTAAATCTTTTCTTTGTCAGTACATAACCCATGACCGTTCCTTGCACTTTTAATTCAGTGTTGTGTTGTGTACTTTAATTAACATGGGTAACATCCCTAGAAAATATAGATATCTTTTCTGTTCTGGATGTTTGCATCTGAAGCAAGAAGCTAGCATAGAATCTTGTATGTGGATCACGAGAGTCAATATAAGAAAGTAGCCTGACCTTGTGGGAATCAATAGCACATTTAATTTCCTGTTGTTCTAGGCATGAAGATAGTTAGTTGTTTTTCCTTCTTGTTATATGCTCCTCTTAAAACTACTTATTCCACTCACCTGTTTCTTCTGTGATTTCATTGTACACCATATGTGAAAGCTGTTATTTTCCCATTGCTCAAAGATGCACCCTGAGTTTAAACTGTTGTTTAGGTAAAAAGACAAGTCAGGAGAGACACTCTTCCGAGGCCATTAGAATGTCTGGTTCCAATTGCATTCTTGCTTTTCCTTGGCTGTGACAGACTGAGCTTCTATCACTCAGTTTGGGCATTTATTGTTCCTTTGTGTAAGGAAACTGCCCATTTTAAAGAGTCTACCTGCATTTATTGTGCACCACAAAATCTCAGAATATTAATGAGGAAATTAGCATCAGCCAGGCCAACTAAGGACTGACATCTTAGTTTTTGTAATGATGAGATAAACACTCAAGTGTTGTAACTTCAAATATTGATAATATAAACCCTAAATGACAGCATATTTATTGGAAAGCTTTCCCCAGCCTTTAAAACCTTTGGAGGGCAGTTGTGATCTCAGTGAGAAACTTTTAAGCTGTAGCACCCTCTTTATAGAATTCCCTGTCTCTGGAGGTATATCAGATGTCTTCAGTAATTCTGTTCTACAGGTGACTTCAAACGTACCTATAGCTCAGCAGTTTAGGTATCTGGCTGTGGAGCAAGAGGTTGGGAGTTTGATTCTCTACTGTGCCTCCTGGGAGAAGAGCCAACCTGTGCAGCCTAGGACAAGGTGCACAGCCCCAGGATACCCCCAGAAGAAGGGAATGGTAAACCACCTCTGTGCATTCTCTACTTGGAAAACCCTGGGAAGAGTCACTATAATTCAGAATCAACTTGATGGTACACATTATTATTATTTATCCACTCAGACTTTTGAATCTTTTGATGCTTATTGAGGAGTCCTTTTGAGTTTTCTGTTTATTGAACAGTCTGTTTCATATCTATGATAACCAAGGCAGTTGGTTGTTTTTGATCAGCCTTTAGAGTTTTAATTGTATTCCCTTCATCAGGGTTTGTATTTGTATTTTTATATATAAAATGCTTCCTAATATTTTTTTAAAAAGTGGATTATGTAAGCCTGGTCTTGTATCTTCAGAGGTGTTTCAATATGAAAAAGTAGCTGATTACGAGAGCTCGGAACTGCAGCATCATGGCACAGTTTTGAAATGCATTTGCCACTTCATTTGATGTTTGTGAAAACTAAGCCTAAGAAGTCCTTAAGAAAGCCCTCCCACCCTCTATTAATAATAGCATACAAACACTAGCAGTCAAAATACACTGTTTCCTGTTCAGATCCTGGTTTAATTCCACCTTTTTGATTAGTGAACTTAGTTGTAACGAGTTGTTGAGGTAGCATCTGCTTTTGAGAACCACAGGTGGGAAGCAATTAGGGACCAGCCACTTCAGTGTTGTATATACTGTCCACATCTACATTGATCATCCTGGCCAAGAGCTAGTATGAACAGGCACCAGCTATAGGCACTTTCAGGTAAATCTCACCAAAGACATTTGCTGTTGCCATAGTTATGATCAGAGATAGACTTGTTCATTGGGAATTAAGCTGAAAGCTTGGGGTTTGAAAATAAGCTAGCATTTGGGAGGCAAAAGGTCAAGGCTGATTTATAGGCTAAGAGTGACCTCAAAGGAAGGAAGGTTTAATCTTTAACCAGGACATTTTAGCATAGCTGTGTGGCTGCAAGGTCTTTTTAAAAGGTTGCTGCTACTGGATAGTTGTTCTGCCAGAGGAAATGCTTTTATCTTTGAATTCCTCAGAGTGTGGGGAGGCTAAAATAAATGCTAGAAGATTTTTTTTCCCCTGGCCTATATTGGACTATGGAAGTACTACAAACTGTAGTTTGTAGGAACTGGATGGATAATTCCTGGGAGAATGGAAATATTAAAGAAGATATCAGATGCTTAGAGGATAAGGTCAATATGCAGTGATCTAAAAACTGCTGTTTAGCAAACTTATGAGTGATCCTATTAGCTGTTCTAAAATGACAGAAAAGATTTGTCCAGCCTTGAATAGATTGTCTGGAATAGATGAAGACAGCTTGAGTTGGCAGCAGTGACTTTTCCCACTTCAGTAGATAAAGGTGTTATAAGAATACTTCTCACTACAGGAAAGAGATATCTTTTTAACAGATTCACAATAAGTGAAGATGGAACTAGGGGTATTTCTCCTATCAACATTAAAAAGCTGTAAGAGCTGTATTTGTAAGCCCACTCCTGGAATGTAACTTGTGGAGAGGTGTGATTACCTTAAAGCATGGGAGAGAAGAGAGATTCAGTTCCAGATTCCAGATCCAGCTCAGTCTTGGCACTTCCCATTTATCGGCTCTCCAAAGGCTTCATGTTGCAGGGGAATAACTTGGAGTTTTGAATTTACTATGTGACTTGACATAGCTTGTGTGATTTGGACAAAGTCCTAGGTTTAGAGATCTGGCATGTGCTTAAAATGAGGAAGGAATTTAGCTCCTGTTGCAACTTCATCTCAATCAAAGGACTGATTTACTAGTGGCTTATAAAATGTCCCATCTTTCTGTCTAATGTTCAGTGAAGGATACTGTAAACTGCCAGTTTGAAATCATAGCACAGAACAGTCTCTACAGACAGTGCTGGGGATCAGAAGTGGGAGATATCTATCACCTATCAGTTCCTAGAGAAAGCTGACAGATTTATTCTGGTATCTCAGCACATAGGAGAGGTGAAACCATCATTGAATTGGGTTAGATGTCATAGTGTTCAAACCCTGTGGAAGCTAACCATGTGTGGAATGCTAGATGATCCAGCATATGTTCAATGAGGCTTTTCTACTCTGGAATCTACTTCTGAACAGATAAATAAACTGTGGATGTGGGCCTGCATACCTCACTCATAAGAGCAAATAAACAGGCCCTCAAGGCAGCTGAATGTAGAGGCCAAGAGGGCTTCAGTGTATATGTGCAAGAAATAATTCTTGGGTGGGCAGCAGTGGTGGGTGGCCTAGTGCCTAAGCAGAAGGCTCTGAAATGGCCTTGGTGTTGATAAGGGAGAGGGGATGACTCTGAATAGACTTAGGGTCAGGGGTAAGATGGGTGACATGGCTAGGCCTGAGGTGTGTTTTCCAGAGTATTAAGTATAAAGGTAGCTGGCAACAGAAATAGGAAGAACTGGGCATACTGCTAGAGTAGTTTGTTGTCTTGCATCAATATAATGAAAGCCATGGAACAGAAAAACTGAATAGAAAATGAAGCTCCAAACTATTGTGATGCCAGAGATGTGTGTGGATCTGACAACCAAAGGAGAAACTAAGAAATTCACAAAGGAAGTTTATAAACTTAAGGTCTATCAAATTTTTTCCATAGGGAAATACATAACTGAGGCACACAGTTTCTACATTATTTTTGCAATGTGCGCCAACATATTTATCTCATACTCTCTAAAATCATATAGACAATTTTCATTGTTTCCATTACTTTGTTCCTTTATCTGACAGAGATGTCTGCTGGTGTCATCTTTGATAGTTTCAATCTGGCTAACAATCTGTGAGCTTACAATTTTTGTGTGGCGTCCCTCCTCCACACATTATAAATACACGAGTTCCTGTTGTGGAAGTTTTGGAAAATGTTAAATCCATCTCCAGCCTTAGTTAATTAATTTCCAGGATTCTTCCATAATCACCTTGGACCTTTATTTGAGATTCCCCTCTAATCTCCTTCCTTCATATGATAGCTACAGGCTTGAGTTCAAAACTTTTGGTATCAACAGTGAGAAAGCTAAGAGGTTTTAATTTTCCCAGAATCCATGGATGCAATACAGATATATTAAGAATGCATTTATGGGAAAGAAATTGTGAGTAACAACAGAAAAATGCTGCTACTAGTGACAGAGGAAAATACCGACTTACTGAGAAACATGGGATAAAATTATCAAAAATATTTTTTTTTGTCAGCAGGCCATTATTTTATATTTTCACTGATTCTGCCATTAATACCACTGGTCGAGTAATACTGGTGAAGAGTAAACATAGTTTGTATGCGTGCTTGAGAAAAAGTCCTTTAGAAGTTTTTATATCTAGAATTCAATTTATTACCACTGCTAATAACTGTCATAGTGGTCACCCATGCGAACACTGCTATCAGTACTTAATAACATATATAAAATAAAAGTGTTCTAACTATGATAAAAAATAATGTGTTTGAGGAAACTTCGTCCTACAAAACAGAGAGAGAGAGAGCACGCACTTTGCCCATTATCCTCTAAATCTGCTTTGTTTTCTACCTCTGGTTTGACATTTGCTCTAAGAGGCTTCTTCTACTGTGACCATGGCCGGCTTTGAAAGGATCTTTCTTTTCTCAGACTAGCTCAAACTTGCTAGAGTTGCCACTCAGGCTGTTTCAATTTCCCAAAGAATTGAAGAGTTTGGGGGAGGAAAGAGCTCCTTTTGTTGGGGGGTGGGGTAAACAAGAGAAGAGTGGGAGGAAGGATACTTCTAGATAAAGGTGGGGTCTCCCCATCTTGGTGATCTGATTGTACATATGGAGATTTCATTTTTAGATTATATGTGAAGAAAGGTGCCTGGCCCAGCCATAAAGATTTTATTTTATTTTTTATTTTTTTATTGGCAAGGGCTGTAAGCGGAACAGAAAGTGGAGAGAGTGAGAAGGAGAGAGTGTTATTCTCTGGTCCATCCCCCCTGGCTTGGAAAAGTGGTCTGAGTTCAAAAAATTCATTTCTTGCCTGAATGAAGGCAGCAATGTGGAAAAATTTCGCCATTCAGAGGGGGATGAATGTATGTTTCAACCGCACATTAAGTCACATTAGCAGGCAGTGGAGTGCTTAATGTGGGCATTTTTCACAGCGGCCAACAGAGGGGATGATTAGCATAATTAGTCCAGGCAACTCTATACATATGGAAATGCCAAATGCGTAAATGCCGACACCAGTGGAAATTTATGTCAATGCTGACAGGAGTCTTAGCAGTGAATGGCTCCCAACTGAATCTCTTTTAGCCCCCTTTTTTGGGGGCTGGGCTTTCCCCTCATCTGTGGCCAAGGCTCCTTCGTGCTGTTCCTCTCCCCACCCGCCCCCTCCACACTGGGAACCTGAGTCCTTCGGATTTCTGGTAAATAAAGACATTAATTTAGGTCTGGGATAAACAAAAGGCCAGGCCAGGCCAGGCCTGGGGAATGGGGAGTAGGCCTCAAACGGGCCTTTCAGTGTTCTCCTTAAAGCCAGTTCCCCCCCACACACAATCCAGCTTGCCAGCCACCCCACCCCCTCTGCCTTGTTTATTTAGAAAGCAGCCTGGCGTCTCTGTCTTTGTCAGGCTAGGTTTGTTAGAGAACAAGCATCGAGGGACACAGCGCTGCACATCTCCCCCAACCTCAACCCTCCGCAATGTTTAGCCCCAGGGTGTCAGTTTAATGGGGTGCCTGGGCTCCCTTCCGGGTCTCAAGGGAACTTAGCTGCTTTTGCCATGGTGAACAGGATCCTGGTTGGACGTGTTTTGACAGCCATGGGCCAGCTAGCGGCTGGCAGGCCTTTCAGAGCAGCCGGGACAGGTAAAAATGGCTCTTTTAGCATGCCCCCAGCAAGACTTCCTCCCGAGCAGCATGGCTCCTTTCACAGCCTCCCTAATCCAGCTAATCCGCCCCTCAACACTTTGAAGGTGGCCCACGGCATGTGCGTGCAGCACTGGGCTGAGGACGCTGCAGGAAATCAGATTCAGCTGCGGCTGCCACTGCCATAAGGGAGGGAGGGAGGAAAGGAGGGAGAAGAGCTGGTGGGTGCCTATTACCCTTCGCTGCCCTTCTTTCTCCCCTGCTTTAGGCCTGATGAGGAATCAGATCTCCACATGGACATGGCGGGGACACAGCTGTCCCCTTGCTCTCCGTTATGACCATATTGTTGAGTTTGTTGCTGATGGGAATCATCGTGGATTAAATCAAAAGATAAACATAGTGAGGCCTCAGTTTCAATCTGGCTGCATTCCAAGTCCATTTGGTTAGTATGCTCTTTAGATCAGACAACTTTTTTTTTAAGGGAATCTACATCTTAGTTCTATATCAGGCAGATATAGATAGTCTTTTTATATCAAAATGTCAGCTCTAATTTTGGCATCTTTAACTGTTGAAATAAGTGGTTCACAAACACAGTTGTAATGAAGGTCCCTAAATCAAGCAAAACCCATGTCCAGCTGTAATGGAGAATGGTGGATGGAATACAATGTCATTCTCTGAAAGATTGTCTTTTAGCATACACTTGTCTGAAACAACAAAAAAGCAGTATTTCGTAGTTGGTTTTTAATATATACTGCTATTAATCTATTTATTAGTTTAGATTTAAGGATCATAAGGTAGAAAACTTTACAGTATGGTTTTTAACATACGTGACATCTAATCATAATGTACTTCTTACTCTGTCTATTTCTTTTTCATTGCTGATTTTTTGTTTAAAATATTGGGATTTTTAATTGGATCTCAGATTAAGATGCTGTGGAACTGTATTCTTCCCATTGTAACCATACACAGAATCTTCCATGCAGGACCAAGCTCAGGAGAAACTGGTTCTGCTAGTTGTGAGCAGTAGCCAGCTCTCCTTGTTACTGATTTGCTGTGCCTTTTGAAATCACGTTTAAAAAAACCCATTATGTTGTTTTACAATGGCATAGAACAAAATTGTAATTGATTAAATGTGCAAGATATTTTATTATTAAAAGCCTGAAGCAGAAGAGAAGAGCTAAAAAAGAAAGCAGTATTATATTTGGTTGCAAGTACGCAATTCACTTGAGCAGCAAAGACATAATGAAAACTGTAAGATCAACCACTCTAATGTAGGACAGATGCATTCGTGCCCCACCAATCTTCCATGTCCACCAAATAATTACAGTATTTGTGGCTAGAGAAAGCTGACATCTCTAAATCACAAATCTCTTTTCCTTGTACTTATCTGTAAACAGTCCTTGTTCTCAGTTGGTGGGTTGGACTAACACAAATCAAAAAGACAGTAGAAGACATTATTGAAGGTTTTCACCTTTCCCTAAAAGAGTGTTCAGCATATTCCATCTTGCAGAAGGCCTAAGATGTAATGGTAGACCTTATTTGGGAGGGTTGACACCATATGGCTGTCATGATGACAAAAATTTTCTCTAAGTTGCTTTATAAATTCCGTTAATACATTGTCTAGAGCAGTGCTTCCCAAACTTGGATCCCCAGATGTTCTTGGACTACAACTCCCAGAAATCCTAGCCAGCACAGATAGTGGTGAAGACCTCTGAGAGTTTCAGACCAAGAACATCTGGTAACCCAGAGTTGGGAACCACTGGTCTAAAGTCAAATAAACATCAGCTTATATGAATATCAAGATATTTTGTACTACCCACTTAAATTGTCAAATGGTCAATAGTACTTGTGGGTTGACCACTGGCTCTTGATATATGAGGTATGCATTCACTTTCAGCTTTAGAAGGACAGCTACATGGCAGCTACTTGGGAATTCACATTCTGTAAGACAAACTGAAGAGCTAAAATCCTGTTCAAAACCAGTGGAGCATAATGTGGAATATAGGATCTTCCACTTGCACAAGTATTGTTCTTGTGCAAGTAGAGATCATTTCTAGGATTACTGGACTGAACATGCTGGTGCAAAAGAAACTGGTACTTATTTGCACAAGTGGCATACAAATCAAACTGTTTGCAGTATGGTCATTGTGCAAGTAATTTGGGGAAAAAACTCATCTTGGCCAAGGTTATCAAGATCAATTGATTCTCCTGTGTTTCAGTCTTGCAAAGCACCTTTTCCAAAATCAGTAGAGATGAGAATACATACAAGAGGCCCCTTGACCAATTCTGAGAGAGAGAATGCATGTCCGAAGCCTTTTTACTTTTGAGGCAAATGTACTATTTTTAGATTCTCAAGGCTTTGAACTATGTCCTTTTGGAGGAATTATTTCCTGTGGTCCATATCATTACAAATTTGACAGTCTTCCTAAGATTATCTCTGATCTGAAAGTCCATGATGATCAAAGCTAGTTGTCATAGCCAGGAGGAGAAGGACTTAACTTCTCTTAGAACTGTGCAAGGTCTGTTTTCATGTTTGTTTATCAAGACTACAGAATGCACAATGTATGACTGAACTAGGATATCCTCTTTCTGGAGCAGGAGAGGGAATGTTATGGGGACATTCATCTAAAAAAAGGATCACTTATGTAGGATCAGATTCTTAGTGGTTTCCACTGACCTTCTGAACAGCACATCACCAGTTTAGTAGTGGACATATTGATGAAAAGGTTATCTAGGTATCTGTTAAATAGTCCACTCTTAGAAATGAGCCAGTACTAGAAGCAGTGGTTTGGTGCATGTTGTAGTCCAGGTGGAGAAACGAAAGGGCAAGGCTGGGTACTGGAAGTGGACAGCTTTTGTTTGATATGCTTTTGTTTGCTTATTTAAAATACAGCACTTCACCATAATTGGTTTTGTAATAGTTTATACATACATTAGAACATGGAGCTACACATTTCAGAGGTTTGATTTCAGTGTAATCACCTGGTCTCTGTATGGAAAATATATGAACGTTTTAGACCTAGAATGAATCCTTTTCTTCCATGGTAACAAGAATGAGAAGGAACCAAAAAAACTAAAGAATGGGTAGCAGAAGATTTGTGCATTGTCCTCCCGACTCAGTCTGTGCCCAAATAAAGTAATACTGATTGGTGCCTGACCCACCTGTGTCATTTTGGAAACACTCTGGACTGGTCTTGCCTATATTAAAATACATGTATTGTATTTCTGAATGTCCCAGAAAAAAACATTCCTGCATACAGGGAAATGAAGACAGCAAGGCCAAGTTAAAGACTGAACAAATGGTGTAAGTGCATCAGGCACTGGAGGTTGCCAGGTGGGACTGAGGTGCAGGCAAGACAGAATACTTTCTGGACAGGAAAGTGGCAATCTGCTTAGCTGAGTAAGTAGTATATTGATTTTGATGTTTTAATCAATGACTTTGCAGCAGGATAGGCAAGGAAAATTCCGTTCTGAGGTCCTTCTCCCACGGTGCCATCTCAGTTTTTACCTCACTTTGTATTTTGCTCTTTCTGGTAGTAATCCTGTAGAATCTTTTTTACTTTAACATTTTAGCCCCACAAACATCCGGTTTAATATTTAATATTAATATTTGCCCACTGTCACTCTGGAAGAAGACAAGCACCCCTGATTTAATTTGTATTTACATGTTTGTCCAAAGGTAGTGAACTGTCCTAGATACAGTATAAGTATTCTACCGAGTGACTGGCACCCGTTCAACAGACTATCATAACTAGGATGGTCCTTTCAATCAGCTGTCATTCTGTCATGTTCTTTGAAAGAGGGAGATTAAAAAGTACTCCCTTGTGCAGCCTGCATCTCAATAATAGATCTTTTGGAAATGGTATCTAGAACCCATCTGACTTAGTAAAATCACTTCCATCCTCATACCAGATGGGTTAACTGTTCCTCATTGTGCCCTGTGGAATGCCTGAGTTGAGCATGCTTGTTGAGAAGAATTTCTCTAAAAGATCTTAAGATCGTTTCTTGCCTGAATAAGGCGCATATTTCCATCTTGTGAGCTGACAACTTTGTAGAATTTAAGCCAGAACCTGCTGTCTGTGTGGTAGTTCTAGGTATTGAAGGTTGATTTAACCTTGTTGTCGCCCTGAAGTTGAGAACGAGCATCTGAGAACCAGAGATCTCTAGCAAAATAAGAGTTCTAGCAGCTACAGCCATTCTTGGCTAGGAACAATCTAACTACAGTAGTTCAAGCACTAGTAACCTCACAATTAGACTACTGTAAAGCAATTTACATAAGGTTTCCCTTGATGACAACAAAGATGCTGCAGCAAGTGCAATATGTGGCAGCTAGATTGCTTGCAGGAACAACTTTCAGAACCCATATGATATCAGTTCTCAAAGAATTCCACTGGCTACCAATATCCAGTCCAAGTTCAAGGTGTTGATGATAACCTATAAAGTGCTAAACAGTTTGGGACCTGTTTGAGGGAACGCCTCTCCCTATGTACACCTTCCTGATCATTAAGATATTTTGGGGGCGTCCTTTGTATCTTGCCATAGAAACTGATCCATTATGCAGGGGAGGCCTTTCTCAGGTGTAACAGCTCTTTTGTGGAATGCCCTCCTTCTAGAGGCTCAACTGGTGCCAACACTAATTTCAAGTTGGTGCCAAGTTAATGCATGTTTATTCACTAAGCCCTTTGGTGATTAAGGATCATGTCTTTAATAGGCTGTTCAGGGTTTTTTTATTGTTGTTGGTTTTAAATATTTTCAAATGTTTTTAAAATATTTAACTGATTCATATTGCTTTATTGTTGTACTCCACCCTGAGATTCTATGATATAGGGTGGAATGTAAGTGTTTAAAATAAATTAATATATGTAATAGCAGAGATATTAAGATGCTCTTTTTAGTATATTTTCTACCTATGATGCGTAGATAAAATGTGGACAGAGTCAGAAATTCAGTGTCCTTCAGTAGATCCTATCCACCTTGGAGAAGCTAGACTTATCGGCTGAAATCCAGTTGTGCTGTTACACAAATGGCATAACTTATAAACAACTTAAATCTCCACAGGCAGAATCACATGACTCATTATGCAACAGATAATTTCTACGAATATTACTTAACTTACAGCAGCTCGCTTTCAAAAGTTACACTATTTGCATAACTACGCAACAGGATTTCAGCCAGTGTCTCTGAGAGGGAAGATTTTGCTCACCTAGGCTTATGATTATTTATTATTACTCTATCAATAAATAGAGTAGGAGATAGATGCCCCTGGCTATTTGGCGGTAAAATGGAACAGCATAAACCTTGGACAGCTTGTGGAGTTGTAGGATACATGAAACCTAAATTTCTGTGAACTATCTAAAGAGAATTTTTGAAGTTTATACTGGGCCAGGAACAAAAGAATACTTAGGTAACTATTCTTTCCCTGTTTCATGTTGGGAAGAGAGAAGTTCCAAAATGCCAACTAGCTAATGGAATGCTCCTACTGTCATTTGTTGTATTTTTGGCACATCTGCCTCCCATTGTGAGCTGGGTACATACGCCATCCACATTTTGGATTGGCAAAGGATGTAACTTTAAGATATTCTGGTTTTCTTCAGTGTGCTCACTGTTGATTCAGTTTGATTATATCCTTTGTTAGCTGTGTATGTTGCTGAAGCAAAAACATTCTGTTTTACAAATGTGCATTTTCCAGACAAACTCACTAAAACTATGCGTGATCTGCCCTGATTTTGTCTTTGTTTTAGGAACAAGCAGGTTCATTGTAGTTAAAGATCTTGAACTCTCCCCCCCCCCCCCACTGTATCTTTGTCCATATCAATTCCTGGCATGCTGTCTTTGAAGATTGTTCCACCCAGCCTTGATATGAGCAGGTAGATCCCAGCAAATTTGACCTGCTGAGATCTAATCACTGAATCCTTTCCTTTGGCAAATTGCTAGAAACAGAAGATCCCAATGCATTCTGTGGCTGGAACTCTTAATCTTCAGATTTTAGAATAAGGCTTTGATTTACTTATTTTGTTTGTTTGTTTGTTTTGTAGGGTGAGGGAACTATAGAACTATAAAATGAATCACACTGTCTGGTTCAGTTGATTGTAGTTCATCAAGAGTACAAAATCTTGGCTAGACTGTGGGCCAAAGTCCAGTTTGGCTAGCAACCAAAGGGCCACCCCAACCACAACTTCCCAAAACCTCTTTTAAAAAGCTCCTAAACTAACCAAGAAACTTGTAGTATGATTTGCTGCTTGAAAAGGAGGGGATGTAGCTACCATCTGCTTTCCATCTGCTTTTTTTTTAACTTAACCCACTTGATTTGCCAAAATCCTGTTGCATAGCTCCTCCTATACAGTGGGATTGATGTCATTATTAAGGGTAGGTTGCTGCCGATTAAAAGTTTTATTTTGTAATTTCGGGGTATGTATGGCTTGCATTCAATGAGATGAAGTCTCATGCACCCCAAAACTGAATAAGGAAGTCTTTAATCAGTGGCAATCTTCCACTGAACCTTTTCTGCAGGCAGAATGCAACCAACAGGATTTTGATAATTTAGTGGCTCAATGTTATTTCCACAGTGGTTTTTTTTGTGAAAAATTTAAGATTTTTACCTTAAATGTACTGAATCTGATTGATTCAGGGAACATTTGGACTTAGTAAAAGGTAAAGGTAAAAATTCCCCTTGACAATTAAGTCCAGTTGTGTCCAACTCTAGGGGCCAGTGCTCATCCCCATGTGTAAGCCAAAGAGCTGGCATTTATCCATAGACACTTTCTGTGGTCATGTGACCAGCATGACTAGATATGGAATGCCATTACCTTCCCACCAAGGTAGTACCTATTTATCTACTCGCATTTGCATGCTTTTGAACTGCTAGGTTAGCAGGAGCTGGGACAAGTAATGGGAGCTCACCCTGTACTTCTGGGTTAATTTGCCCTGATAAACCAGTTGTACACAGTTTGTCTGATCAAAGACCTCCTGAATCAATTAGGTGAATCAAGATTTTAAAAGCTACAATAGTTTTAGATAAAAATTATTCTGAAAACAATAGAAGAGCGCTAAATAAATCAAAACAAGATGATTCAAGTGTGAAATAGCTGCAGCTTTTTGTTTGTTTTACTCTCCAGAAACTTTGCAAATCCCAGTCTTCCCTTCACCTATCCTAAGTGTTCATGATTTACATATAAAAGGAAGATAGTGAGATAAATTCAAAGAACAGCATAACATGCAGCATAACATGCCCTCCATAAGAGGGTGCTCCATGTTTGTTTTTTGAAAATAAAGCACATTAATGGTAAGTTCACACATGTATATTTGTCTTGTAAAATAGATCTCAGATATCAAACATTATAGAGTTTTGTGTCCTCACATTTCAAACATGGTGGGCACAGTTGAGGAAAGGATGGTCACAAGTAAGGACAAATCAAAGCAGTGGAATGGGTCTTACTCTGATTCCGAACTCCCTAGACTGTGGGTTAAATATTATTAACATTATTGTTTATACATTGCCTACAGTTTGATGATTTATATATTGGGCTTTGATTCACAAAAAAATATTTTAAATCCCCTCCCTCCAGCAATGTGTAGATCTGCATTAGTCACTGCAAAATGAATCTACCTCCTTCAGAACCTACAGAAAGAAGTACAACAGTGTACAATGAACCTGTTTAGTCTTTAAGTGGCTGAGTGAAATGCAGTGATATAGTGCTCAACTGTTGCTTGACAATGTCAGTCTCTTCAGTATAAAATGATGACAGAATGCCAGATTTAACACAAGTTCTTATCACAAAAATCCTACATTCGATCTCCTACTTTATGACCCTAGGCTAATTGTCTATAGTTTGTGGGCTTAAGCTGCCTTCAGTGAAACTAAATCCATATTTGTTTGTTTGATTGATTTATATTTGATTCTTTCCCCAAAACTGGAAACCAGTATGACTCTCAATACAGTTAAAAAACAAGTACAAATAAAAACATAAAATGTTGTAATATTAAAACATAACTAAACAAATTATGATTTTAAACCCCAATTGAATAAAACCTATTTAAAGCCTCGTAAAATTTAAGTACCAATCCATTAAAAATTTTTTTGAACAATCAGTTGCTTCCCAAAGCCCTCCTGAATGGAAAGGCCTCTGCCTGGATTCAGAAAGATTATAAGGAATCCTTCCATATTACCCAAAATATATCCATGGGTTAGGAGACAAAGAAAATTTGTATATTTTGCATGAATACTGCAAAGTAACCAGGGTTTATGTTTATTAAGACTTTAAACTTTGGTTTGCAATTAGATTGAGAATAGTAGAAAAGTTGTTTAAAAGATGGGATTTATTTAAACCACCCAGTCTATTTTCCAAGATTTTGGGGCGGGTTCTGGGACAAAGCACCCCAGTGCACTACCTACCCCTTATGGGTAGGTAGTGCACTGGGGTGCTTTGTACTTATGGGTAGGTAGTGCAATGTGTGCACTAGCTGTCCTTTCAGTGTGTCTTTGAGTTTCCTGGATGCTCTGTACAAAGTGAGAATGGAACTATTGCTAGGGTGGTGAACCTTTTGCTCTAGGGCCCCAGCAGATGTATGACCTTGCCACCCTCTAACCCTGTTTCCAGTTAACATAAAACAAGGGCACCTGTGTTCATCCATCAAATGTTTGGAAGTTGTAAAAGTAACTGGTTTGACTTGTTTCGATCCATACCTCCTTTGAATGGTTGAACTCTTTGATTTCAGGATTGCTTTCTTTTACATTCAAAATATCACTGTTTGCATACTTGAGAAACAACACAACTTTTTATATGGTATTCTAATGGAATGCCCATATGAGTAAGATACAAGGTAAATATTGCTGATGGCAGCTCCATGCTTGTTTAAAATGGCTTTTTATAGCTTTGTTTACAGGCTAAAGACCACCTGTATACATTTCCAGACACTGCTCCTTGCCCAATGTATGATTTCTACACATAGCTTTGGGGCTGACTGTGTATGTTATGGGTGGCAAATACCAAGGAATTTATAAATAATTTTTGCTCCTCTGCATATCTTCCGTCAAGAAAGTGCTTCTATTTCTGGGGATATTTTCCCTGACATAAATTTCCCGAACTTGAAATATATACTTTTTTGAACTATAACACCTAGAGTCCTAGAGCCAGCATGCCAATGACTGTGGCATTCACGGAGCTGTAGTCCATAAAGGAACTTTTACAAACTCTGTAAATAGCAATATCTTGTTAGTGAGATAATTCTCTCAACTAACAGATCCATTTCAGTTTAAGATGCTGTGTGGAATGTGGCTGCACCTTGTGTAATGGTTACCTATTGGATGGTGAACATTACATTGCTAACAATGGGTAGCCTAACCACTTCTCCCAGAGTCATTTTATGACTTGCTAGGATTTAAATATTAATTAAAGCATAGGAGGCTCCCTAAGTGTGGGAATGTGCATATAGCCCTTAAAAAAAGAAATGCCAGATACAACTAAGGCTACCCTCTTCTTCAACAATAAGACATCAATTTACTGAAACTTTTAAACTACTTACAGGAAGAAGGCAGTCTGAAGGCAATAGGAGTTCCCATCCTGCATTTTAATATATATTTACCACATTTGGCTTGGTCTTCTTTTTGACAGCAGCAAACTGCACACCAGAGGCCAAGACCCCCTGTAGCAAGGCTACTCATATTGTGTTTAGACAGGATATTGCATGATGGCTGCTGAATTATAGCTAGAGTGAATATCATTTGGATAACTTTTGGGTGCCCTAACAATCTTCCTGAGGCACACTTCTCAACTTTCAATTTGTCTAAATGATTATTTGCCATGTTCCATGATTGCGTATATCCCTTCTCCTTTACTGACCCTAACATCTCTTGTTGAATGGATTTCATAGGAACCTTAACACCAGAGTAAAGACAAGCTTCTATCTTTCCTTGTTGTTCCTGTTGACAGTTCCTAGACTGAACTGACAGGGGTAGCTAGAAAATGGAGAGCCAAATGTATGTATGGAGAGGAGTCTACACATGTGGCTGATTGCCACATTTGACAGCTTGGGATGGGATCTACCAGCAGAGACAGAAGTTTTTTCATCAGACTGGACAGACAATTCAATGTCTAGGTAACACTTGCTCCATCCACCATCAGTTGACTCTTTACCTAGTCATAGAGCCAAAATTTTAAGATGCAGTATTGCTATACGAAAGCAGAAGTGCAAAGAAAACAAAGATATCTATCTATTTTACCTGTGGCTAATGCAGTTGCATATTGCTATTGTCTTTGTTTGCAGGTAATGGAAATTTCTATCTTGTATCCTTCCCAATGGGATTGCAGGAGGTGATACCTGCCTGACTATCTGACTTGCAAAACTCAATGTGATACCTGCCTGACTGTCTGACTTGCAAAACTCAATTTTTCAGCTTGGGATTTTGTTTGAGTGGAGTTCTCCATGGCTTGAAACACCTGGCGGTGCATTTGGACTTCCTTCCATGCCTTTTTCCTCCTCCTCAGTTTTTATCATCTAGCCAGATGAAAAATTCTATTGTAATCACAGATAGTTTCTTAATGCTTTCCTGCCACTGCATCTTAGAATTTTAGAGGATCTTAGATTGTGGTTTTTTTCTCTGTAGGCCCATGTGAAGTATTCTGCTTGTCGGGCTCAAGGGGTGATATTAATGTTTATACCAGAGCATATAATAGTGAACACAGCTAATCCTAGCATAAGTATTATTCCAAGATTAAATCCAGATCAAATGTACACACATTTTCCTTCATTGTGCCCTAGAAAGTGTTGTCCAAGTACAGAATGAGTCATACTAACAAGCTACAGCAATATATGTTTCTTAGCTACAAAGCAATCTAAATGTTTTGAGATTAAGGTCAGCTCAGTGAGTTAGGTATCTGGCTGGGAAGCTAGAGGTTGGGAATTTGATTTCCCACTGTGCCTCTGGGAAGAATAGCCAGCTTTTCTAACCTTGGGCAAATTGCACAGTTCCAGAATGCCCCTAGAAGGGGGGGACTGGTCAGACACTTCTGACTACTCTGTACCTAGAAAACCCTGGAACGGGTCACCATAACTCAAACTTGACTTGACTGCACATAATTATTATTAAAAATACTATCTGCTATTTAGCAACAGCAGTTTCTGATTCTATGCACCTTTTATGCTGGTAAACTTTTTATCCTAGAACCCATTGCATTTTAGGAGCCCCCAACTGGGGATGTTAGAATTTGCACATTAGGAACACTGGGATTATCAAGAGCTGTTTTCTGAAAAATGGGGGATTTGTCATTTTTTCTTTTTGTACAATTATTAATATGCTACCCTGTTTCCCCGAAAATAAGACCTAACCTGAAAATAAGCCCTAGTATGATTTTTCAGGATGCTCGAAATATAAGCCCTACCCCAAAAATAAGCCCTAGTTAAGTGAAACCCCGCCCTCCACCATTGTGCAGCAACCAGAAGATGACATGACTATAAAATAAAACATCCCCTGAAAATAAGCCCTAATGCGTTTTTTAGAGCAAAAATTAATATAAGACCCTGTCTTATTTTTGGGGAAACACGGCTTTTTTTGAGGAAGAGGGATAGCATGTTGTTGTTGTTATTACATTTTCTTAATTCTTGAACCGCATGCTCAACTGAGAAAATTGTGTTAGTCCTCTTAATGTATCTACTAGCATGTGAATATTTTTCATGGGACATATTCCAGTTCTCCACATCTGGTACCCTAATCTGCATATTATACAAATTAGTCTCATTTGCACACTATGCAACTTTTTATAACATTTATATTAATATGTACGCTTTATATTATGCAAAGTAAGCATATTAACCATTCCATTGTTTTTCTATGAATATGTTTTAGTCTCATCATCATTTACTTAGTAATCATTGATCTGAGAGAGCAAGTATGCATAATGGTCAGGGTACTAGACTTTGAACAGAGAGACCTATGTTCAGGTCCTTGCTTTGTCACAAAGGTATCCTTGGACCACTTGGTACTCCGCAGTCAAACCCATCTTACAGGTTGTTTTGGAATAAGAGAGGAGAGAGGAACCATTCTTGGTGCATAGGCATTAAAAACCATGACATTTTGCCATACATATTGGCTTCTGGTGGTAGTCTCAAAAGATGGTTGTGGCCTTCTACCATCAATTTGTATTAATGGCAAGAGGAGGAGGAGGAGGAGGCGGCACAAGATCCTACAGATCCATAAGAATCCCTAGAATCTCCCACAAGTGACACAGTGTCATCTTCTTTGCAAGGAAAAATACAGGGGAAGGGGAGGACAAACTGCAGAAATCAAGATGGGATTTCTGTCAGAGAAATAGTTTTGTTATAACTAGAAAATATCCCAGCTTAACTTTATTCATTTAATTTATTTAAAATATTATTATCAAGCCTTTCTCCTTAAAAAGAACCCAAGGCTTTCTTTTCAATATCTATCCGTCTATCTATCTGTCTTTCTCTCTGTCTGTCTGTGAGTGCCAATTCAATGTGGTACTGTACTCCCTTCTTAAACCACTGTCCCATTAGCTGATATTTTGTTTCACTTTTAGGTGTTGTAAATGTAGTAAGGAATGAGATTCAAAGCAGAGCTTGAAGATTTTTTGATCTAGAACGTCCAGAAATCTCCAAACTATAATAATCACTCACCATGTTGGCTGGGGGATTATGGGATTTGTAATCCAAGAAAGTAACTTTATCAATCTCTACTTTCTAGTAAGTATATATATTTTCATTTTCTATGCATATTTACTTAGATGTAAGGCTAATTTAACTTGGTAGGATACACATCTGGGTAAATAGTTCAAAAAGACATACCAAGATAAATACATGTAGAATTAGCTCTTCATAAAGAACATTATTTTCTTATCATTGTTTGAAATCTTCTTCCAGAAATTTAAGATTAACAGCACCCATAAGATCTACAACAATAACTAGTTGTAGATTCTAATGGTTTATACTCTACCCTCCTCCTTCCTTGTTTACGCCAGCCTTTCTTTCCTCAGTACTGCACCTAGTGAAGCTCCTAGAACCCTATGGAAGATAAAATGGAATTTTGTGTTTCTGAAAGGCAGTACAATTGTAAATTAATAGAGCTGGAAGGAACCGCGAGAGGTATAAGTCAACCCTTTGCCAAAGCAGGAAATCAGTAAGATGTTCAGAACTGAGAAAAGGTCTTTTTTTTTTTTTTTTTTTTTTTGGATTACAGTTCCCATAATTCCTCAGCCACCATTCATTGCTATGGTGTCATGGCTTTCTATGTATATTTGGAGGCAGCTCTGCAACAGGCGTCAGCTATGTGCAAACAAGCTAGGGACCAAGCACTCCTAAAGTGGCAAAACTTATCCTATTTAATTTATCCAATCTCTGTGACATCCTGTCAAACTGTGGGTGGCTTCACTCATTGGATAATTGCAGAAAGGTTTGTTTATCACTAAAAAATTGTTGAAAACAATGACTGCATGTTTTGTCTTATATTTCCAGTTTTATAAAGGATAGAGACTTACTTTGAATAGAACAGAAAGCTTGGCATTTGGACCACTTGATGGGCTAAATAGGCACCAGATGGCATATCTAAAAGCCAGTAAACCTGGCCAGGAGGTTGGCCAGCCTAAGTCCCACCCCTAATAACGCTTATTTTCCTCTCCCCTCCCTTTTCCCCTGTGGTTGGCTTAATCTTTTTAGAACAAACTTTGAGTACTCCCCAGTGTCTTTAAGCTTGATACAATTTTTAAACTCAAGATCCCCTTCAATTTTGAAAATTTGGGAGGATGATGAGAGTTCATCAGGTGCTTTAGTTGCTACTGTTCAAACTGTTCATGTTTCCTGTTTGCCTGATTGATGTTTGTTGCCAGACACAACACCATGGCAGGTATGCATATTTTACATTGGTGATAAATGCTGTGTATTAGGCACTCTTCCCTGATCCTGGACTTAGTAGTAGCAGAGTGCCATCATGGTGACTTATGGTGACCCTTGGCAGGGTTTTCCAGGTAGAGAGTAATCAGTGCTTTACCATTCCCTTCTTTTGGGGGGGGGGTGTTTCCTGGGACTGTGCAGTTTGCCCAAGGCCCCACAGGCTGGCTGTACTCACAGGAGGCATGGTGGGGAATCAAACTCCCAAACTCTGGGTCTACACCCAGATACCTAAACCACTGAGCTCTCCAATCAGCTGCCTGGACCTAGTGTTAGCTTTTTAATGGCACAGAACAACATATGCACAGAATCTATGAACCCTGGAGACATAACTCATTTGTTTATGTGTGTTCTGAGGCTCATCAATGTACTACTTAAACAGCTGGCTCCTACTTCCTAATACCCCACTGTTCTTGATTATTATCATGTTGATCTTTGCTTCCTCCTGCCAGTCAGGTTTCAGGTGTTGTTAGTTCCTTCTGCTTGTGCCCGGGAGAGGGAGTATTATATAGTGGTTAATGCTAGATTGGAACTTGAGAGATCCAGGCTTGAGTACACCATAAGCCACAAAAATCACTGTGCAACCTTGGGCTTGTCATAGTCTCTCAGTCTGAACTACTTCCTCACAGGTTTGTTGGAAGGAGGAGAATCATGTACACATATTTGAGCTCACTGGAGCAAAGACAAAATATATAAATACAACTAACAAATAAATAAGTGCTAGAAGAACATGCTTTGCATGCAGAAGGTCCCAGTTTCAGTCTCTGGCATCTCTACAAACAGCTGGAAAAACTCCAGTCACCAATCTTGGACCATCAGAGTTGCCAGTGTCAGTAATATGAAGCAAGACAGACCAGTGGTTTGACTCAGTATAAAGAAGCTTCCAAAGCAACAGAGAGAAGAAAAAAACTCCTAGGTGTGTAATTCCTGAGAAAATATGTCACATAGAAAAATATACATGTCTCTGGGCTAAAAAAGATCTAATTTTAATTACACAGCTGGCCCTTTTGGGATGGGGTGGAATGGATCTGGATCAGGCTTGTGGCCCTGGAGATGCTTTAACTTTTTTGCTCCTGGTCCAGGATCACTGGCCAGACAAGCTGCCATTGGTACAGTATTACTATTCCAACTTGAATAGGTCCTCCTTACTTTACAACAATACACACTTTGGCTATGGGAGTTGTAATCTACATACATGTGAAAGCTGGGGAGGGAAGTTGCCCAGACCCTTTCTAAAAAATTATTCCCTCCGGGTCCAGAAAGTCATTGTTTATGTATTTGTCGATGTCACCTTTTTCAGTAAGGTGATCAAAGCTGATTACCAAAACAAAGCTGATGTTGTGAGTTTGCTTTCTTTCCTTGTTCATGTGGGAAGCACCATGAGCTGCAGTATGGAGACAGAATATGGTTCTACTAATGCTGGATTTAACTGTGAATAAAATTTGGATCTTTTTGTTATGTGGAAGGACTATAAGATAGAATTCTTTTAAGAGCCTTGTCTACACCACTCTTGCCACCATATGGCTTTCTGATCTGTAGTTCAGGTAGTGTTTTCTAATAAGTGTTGTATTTCCTTGGCCCACGTGGAGCAGGATAAACTCCAGTCACTTTTTGACAGCCCAAATTTTCAGTTGTTCGAGGTAAGAAATTATCTCTTACTTCTTTGTGTCTTTTGCTGGATCTCTCTGACTTTTTGTCGTTAATGTCCAGAATGGTAACTACGAAGTTTTAATAACAGATGATTTTGTTGTGGTAGAATGACAGTGGTTGAGTTTTTACTGTAAAAGTGGGTGTCGTTTTCTTTTTCTTTTTGTAGGATGGGGATGGGGATGGAGGGAAGCATTTATTATCCAAACAGTTGCCCACAGCCAGGTGGCCCATTAACAGAAGGACCCTATCCTGTCCCTTTAATTGAGTCGGTCTCTTGGCTCTCCCAGCTGGTGTGGATACAGAGCAGGGGAGTGCATTTGGGTGGCCCAGCTGGGAGGGAGGAGGTACCCAAGCCAGCAATTTATCCCTGTAATTATAGGGATAATTCTAAAGGCCTGTTCCACTGCCCGGGAAGTGGCTTTGCTGAAGCCGAGGGAGAGAAAGGGAGAGACGGTGTCAGCATGTGCAATCCAGGCTGAGGCACTGCTTTTGTCAACACCAGGTAATTGATCTCCCCAGCTCCTCCCTTTGGACAACTGTCCATTTCTCAGCTGAGTGGAGAGAGGTAGCTCCTTGTGTAATTTGCTTGGAAGGCATCTGAGCCAGAGCTGAGGAAAGTTACTTTTTGGACTACCATTCCCAGAATCCCTCAGTCAGGGAGGCCAGTCCAAAAAAATCAATTTTCTTTTAGTCCAAAAAAAGTGATGTTTCCAAAGTATGTCATCAAACTTTAGTTGAATGCCCATATGGCAATTCCCAGACAGGGTGTTTATTTGGTTTCTCAAATATAAAAGATGGAGACAGAAAGTAAAGGCTACTGGGGAGTAGTCTCACTGTGCAGCCCCCACCTTAAAGTGTTGTTGTCAGTGGCCCTTTCAGACAAACTCTACATCTTGGCCTTGCCACGCAGGCTTATTTTGCAGAAGAAAATTGACTAGGCCTTTGAGGTACAAATCCTGCTGAACGTGCTGTAGTGATGTTCTTAGATCAGCCAGCTCTGAGTTACTAGGCATCTATCCATTTGGCTCTGTCCCAATCAGTTCTGCTTGTTCTGTTGCCCTTGTTGGTGCCCAGCTCTGCTGCTGTGGGGAAACAGGAGGAGTTGTGTGGGGGAGGCAGGCAGAGTTCAAAGTGTTTGGGAGCATGCTGTAAGGTATCTTTTGGGCCAAAGAGCCCTTACTAGGAAAGGGCTGCTAATAAACATTATGTGCCATCAAGTCAATTCCAACTCATGATGACCCTTTCCAAGGTTCTCTATGTATAGAGTACCGAGAAGTGGTTTACCATTTCCTTCTTCTGGGGCCACTCTGAGGCTGTGCAGCTTGCCCAAGACTATAGAAACTGGCTCTTCGCCTGGAAGGCACAATAAAAATCTGGCTTTTCCAGGAAGATGAGGTGCTGAAGATATACAAGACCTCACAAGGTGCAAGGTGTCAGCCCACTGACACAATGGAACTCTTAATACTTGAGGATCTCCAGCACCTGAAAACCTCAGCATTTGCAAAGAAGTGGCTTAGTGTTTGTATTCCTACAAATATGAAGTCATTTAAACACTGTTACAAGGTCTGTGGGAGTGAGATACGGTATCTCTGGGGTGTGTCTGTGTGCAATGCATGTGGGATGGAATGAGAGATAATCCAATCTAATGCTCAAAGCCAAAGCAGCAGTACAATTGGGGTCTGATGAAGAGAGAAAGGGGGACCTTTTGCATGAAAAAGGAAAGGCTTCCTTTGTTAATTGGAGTAAAAGGAATTTGCATAGGACTCCTCATTAATATGCTCACTGTTGCTACCTCACTAGGTCCTGGAATCCCCTCCCCCAGCTTTGCATCAGACAATGCTGCTCTCTCAGTGAAGGGAAGGGTGGGGAAAGCAAGAGCAGTGGAGGAGGGGTGCTGTGGCACACTGAGCGACAGTACCTAGTTTAACCCCCTCCCCATCAGACGAAAAGAGTGCCCCATGTAAAGCATACTTTGGCAGCCCCTCTCATTTTGCCTTGTCTTTTCATGTTGCTCCCTGGTTAATTAGGGTGTTGGAATTTGAGGCTTCCTCATTCCCTTTGAAGCTTCAGATTGTCCTGTTCCAAATTAACCCTAATTACAAGGAATATCTCCTTGTTCTTTTCCCTTCTTCACAACACTTGCAGATGCACTGTCGTGTCTCCTCCGAACTTTGCTAATAAATAAATGCCTCCAGCGTCCCATTGTCACTTGGCCTAGGACAGGATGAGAAAAAGGTTGCTGAGAGGACACTGTCTTGAGGCAATTTCCAGTTGAGTTCAATAAATTTGCAAGATTGGCAGACATGAGAGGCACAATTTCTAGCTATGTTTTCTTATTTGTGAGGGGTGTATGTGTGTGGAGGGGGTGTTTCTGCCCTGGCCATCACATGGCAGAAAGTCATCTCCCAGCACATGTTTAGGAATGAGGCTTGTCCATCTGATGAAGGGTTTTTCTAATTTTGAGGATCTCTTTGCCTGTGGTTTCAAACTTTGGACTGAATATATTCTCCACCCTTCCTTAACTTTCTGGTTGTACATGTGGTTTCTCTCCTGGGTGGCCTGCTGAAGATCAGCACAGCTCAGCATGATTCCTGGTGCCTTGCCTCCCAAACAGCCTGGAATGGTTTAGATTCTGCCTCTGATGCTCCCTTCCAGCTTTTCTAGCTCGGACATATGAGTGCCTGTCCTCTCTCTATGTTCCTTGGCATAGCTTCCTTCCTCATTGGCACTGTAGACTTTCCTTTGGAGAGAATGGAGTGGAAGTAAAAAAGAATGCCTGTCAGTCAGTTTAGTTTAAAAACAAATATCCAGTCACAAAATATTAGAATTTATGCTAACCCAAAGTCACAAAATATTAGGTTTGAATGAGACACAAGTAGAATTGTTCATCTCAGCAGTGAGATTGAAGAAATTGAGAAATATAATCTCTGATGGTGAACTGAGAAGAAGCAGGAGAGTGAGCACTGATAAGGAACAGTTTTACCAAGTTGTGGTTTTCAAATTATCCTCATTTTATTTTTGTGCATGTAACCATAAGTTGAATCAGAGAAATGTAAGAGAAAAAGGTAACATACACCCTCTCTTTCTTTGAGAGATACAGAACAGTTTTAGTATGAATCATAGTTTTATAGGCTATCTCTAGAGACCAATTGGATAGAATCATTTAATGGTGTTCCAAGAAAAGAAATCTTTGATATTAAAACTGGGGTGATCAAAATTCTTCCCTTTAAAATGGTTGGATTGCCATCTATAATGTGAATTAAAAACAGACTGAATACTGCCTTTATGGTTTGCGTCCTTTCAGTTATTCCCTCTAAAACCTACATTAATAATTGATACATCTAAGATGAAGTGAGGCTGCTAGTGTGCAAGTGTGTCCTGTAGTGTAATTTGTGACTCTTCCCTTTGCAGTAGTTATTGCTGCTGCCATAATAAAAGGATACATTAAAAACTTACCTGGGCTTTGTAGACATTTAACTTTAATGCCCTCTAAATACTCCTGAGAATTGTAGTTGATAAGGTTGCCAAGAATTCTCTGTCAGCAGTGCTTAACTTCCCTCTCTGTGTCTTTCTCTCTGCATTTTCTGGAGAGAAAACTAGACTCCTAGTAAATACTATATTTAGCTCTGGTGTCTTTTAGATACTGATGCTAATGAGACAGTTATTGTCACCACCCAGGAACTAAAGTTTGCTGTGACTCTTGCTGTACTTGAGCAATTGGCTGGTGCCTCTGCCCCCCCATCATGATTAGAAGACAGAACATAGTACTGGAGGCTAGAAAGCTACGGTTCAAGACAGACCTCTGGAAATGTTGCAACTCTTTATTTGAATGTTCCCACATGTAAAATGGGAATAGTACATGCTTATTGTAAGGTTGATTGAGGGCACATGGACAATACAGATTTCAATGACCCTGAAATTGGTTTAATGTTCATGGCTCCCTGCATCCCCAAAGCAGCAGGGGAATTGTCGTCATTTTGGTAAGGGTACTTTGAATGCTTAATAAGGTCATCCTTTTCAAAGACTATGACAACAAAATTGGTTTATACATGTAAGGTAAACATGTCCTTTGACAAATATTGAATTAATATAAATGAATTTGTAAACAATTATATCTGTCTGAATAATAGTTTATAGAGCGCTTTTCTAGATGGAGTTCCTCAGAACTTTGTGAGAAAAATGTGAGGTGAGGTATTTGCCAGTTAAAGATGATTAATGGCAGACAAAGTACCTTCAAAGATGGCATTATCTGCAGTGGTTCCCATCTTCTACTGCAGTGGTTCCCAACCCAGATGTCCTTGGTCTAAAACTCCCAGAAATTTTCACCACTACCTGTGCTGGTCAGGATTTTTGGGAGTTGTAGTTAAAGAACATCTGGGGACCTGAGGTTGGGATCCACTGTTCTACTGTGATGTGCAGCCAGAGAGGAGTATTGTATCAGAAACTGTACTCTCAGTTTCTTTAGGCTAACTGAAAGGCCCAGGAGACATGAACACTGCCTGGAGAGAACTTTGGCATTCCATGCAATCTGCACCAGAGTCCTTCTCTCTGTATAGCAGTTTTGGTGCAGACTTGAAAAGAATTCCTTGTCAGTCAGAACCCCCTTCACGTATGAATTTAATGAAGAAGGAGTGTGACTGCCAGGAAGCAGTGCTGTGCTACTGACTTACTCCAAGTGTTGGTCATGTTGCTGACATTGCTTCTAAAAAGTCGAACTGTGTGCATGTACTGCAGCTGTAACTTCTCAGTTACTTTTATAGTTATTGGGGTGTGACTTCACTTAAGGGTGAAAGAGGAATATTACATGGTTGAAATGCTGTCTCTTGTGTTGCTGCCTCATGCTCCGTTCTGGCTGTCGAGGACACGATGAGGTGGATGGAGGAGAGTGTGTTTGTACTACAGACCAGCAGAGTTTCTAAAAATAATTACTAAAGAACAATTTTATTTTAAAAAGCAAAAAGCAAAGAGTTGCTTTTTAAAAGTTATAATAATAGCTAACTAGTTTCCAGGGTGTTGGAACTATATCTGTAACTAAGTACTTTTAAAAATAACTTTCTAGGTTCTGCTTTGTATTGACTGCAGCTTCTCATATGTATTCCTTTCTGTCCTCTGTTGCAACCACACAGGTTACAATCTACAGTGGAGGTCTTGTTTGGGGAGAGCTTCATAACCCTTCCTCTTCAGAAATCCTATATTTTCAAACTGCTTTCTTCCTGCTTCCTCCCACTTCTCAGGGTTTCACTAATGAAGTGTGGAAGAAACAGCTTGGTGGGTGATAGTGTTTGGCAGAAAAATCCCCAGAATCCCTTTCCTATGATAGTTCTGGTGTCAATCTAATTCTTTGCAGCTGCATTTTGTAAAATAAAAGCCCAACCACTTCATTTCAAGGAAAAGGCACAGGTGATCGAGAACTACCTATTTCTGTTTTGTATTTTGATCTGTCCTAATTAAGGACTTGTCTACATGGACTCATTGGAGTGGGCTGGAGCGAGCTAAATAGGGTCATTACAGGTCAAGCTGGAGCTATGGTATGCAATTTGGTGTAATCTTTGCATCTAAATGGCATACACACTGAAGTGACCCTATTTGGTCTGGCTCCTTCTGCTTTCAATTTCCCATGTTGTGAAATGGCTTAAGAAGGCAGGCACTTCAGGATATTGGCAAATTAAACATTTCGTCTGTTCTATGGATGGGCAGAGGAAATTATTAATTTTTAGACTGTATTAGGGCAGTGCTGATGTACTGTATCACTTATAAAAAAAGATAAGTAATAAGAAAAACCTGCCCACAGCCAAATCTTCCACCAAGTACTGGCTGGCAGTGGATTTGGCAGCAAGTCAACCTGACCTTTTAAAAAAAGTCACAAATAAGAGGGAAAAAATCTCTCTTGTGGCTCCCTCCTGTCACCTTCAACTTATTGGAGGAAGTTTAATTTTTTTAAAATAAATTTATAATTTTTAATTGCCTAATGTTTTAAAAAAACTTCCTTCCCCCCTCCACAGAACAAAGGAAATATTTAATTTGCTAATATCCTGAAGTGGTTGTCTTCAGATTGACAGTGGAAGGAGCCTTGACAGTTAAAAGCTTGCTTTAGTTCATTTCCAGCAATCACATGTGTTAGAAACAAACAGAAATGGAGCTGTCCTACCCATACCAAAAAAGTAAAGCCCCTGGGGCTCTGGAGATGGGCTGGTTTGCTCCAGCGATTACGTCATGTGATAGCCAGAAAAACCAGCCCATCCCCACAGCGGACTAAACAGTGTGCTAAATCTCCATCTGATCACACCCTAAGTAGACAACTAAGGGTGCAATCTTAGCTCTCTAATGATGATGCCTAGGACAGGACAGGCCTATGTTTTGCTTCCTTGTTGCTGGAGAACAGCATTGCCAGGGAAGCTGTATCATAGTGGATGTTCCTGTTATGCTTTGTGAAGCTACACTGATTGTGGCCCTGCCAGTGTGGGCCAATAGAAAACCCCAAAGGGAGGAACCAAATCCAAAACTGCTCCATTTTCCAATAGGAGCCCTTCAGTTAGGTCACCCCCGAAAGGGATATAGTTAATTAGCCCCTTCCATTCAGTGTGGGCAAATTATGAGTGCACTGATTTCCCAGACTAAAGAGCCCACTGAAACTGCTCCCACTAAAACATGAGGTGACCATCCAGAAGACATGGTAACAAATGTGTTGGTTTATTCCTTCCCAGGCTCACTTAGAGTTGCTTTGTAACACCCATTAGAATTTCCAGTCAAAGAGTGCGGAAATGCATCCTTTAACCATCTTGATTACCTTGAAGAATAAGACTGCAAGATGTGATCATGTGAAAGTACTATCCTCAGTTCCAGGAAGGCAGTGACGTGTGAGAAGTATATGAACTCTGGTGTCTCTTTCATTCTCTACAGAGGGCAGCCGTGTCAGCCAGGAGCTCCAATATACAAAGGAAAAGCTAGGAGAAGAGTCTCTCTACACATCTCAGATGCTGATACAAACTCCGAAACAGGAGGGAGAAAATATCCTGACCTCAGAAGCCTTGGAAATGCACCTTGAAGCTGCTCTGGCTGCTAGTAAAGTGCAAGTCTTACTCTATGGAAAGTAAGTCTGAAGTGGAAGATCTGTCATACAGTAGTAGCAAGAATGTCCTCACTGGGTTAGACTAGGAGTGTTTTTGAGCTATGCGTTCTCCAGAGGAGTCCCTTTGCATGATCCTCCAACCCTCAGAGGCCTGTTGGATTGGGGGGGGGGACACACAAGAGAGGGCCTTCTCAGTGGCTCCTTCCAGTCTGTGAAACTCCCTTTGAAGGGAGGAAGGGGTGCCCCTCATCTTTCTACTGGAAAGCAAGGACTTTTTTTATTTGGCAATGCTTTTGGTGATAGACTGGCTGCTGAATAAGTAGCTTTCCTCTGATGAGTGTTGTACTATCTCATTTAAACGCTTTTAACTTGCTTTCAATTCACTTGTTTTTTTATTTTATAACTTTTATATTCACTTTAATCTTGTTGTAAGCTGTCTCGAGTTCCAGTTTTGGAGTAAAGATGTGCTATAAAGCAAATAAACAATAAAATACTGAGACCCCCTCAGCTTACTTGTGATTTTTTATTTTAGTTTAGTTTTGCATTCTGCATTTATCAGTGGCCACCAACTAGGTGTTTCTGTGTACTTGTAAGCAAGACATTGAAGGTTGTAGCTTTTGCCTGGTGTTTTTGTTCATTGTATATTATTTAGAGGTATACTGCCTCTGTATAAGGATGTTCCTTTTAGCCATCATTAGGCAGTTGTTGTTGTTTTATTATTATTTGCTAGCATCTCTCTCTCTAGAGAACCCTTTAACCCTTTCTTATGGCCTCTGTTTTTTCTTTCAGGTCTTGGGATCTCAACAAAATATGCTACAAGTCAGGTGTCCCCATAATTGAGAATGGAATGATTGCACGGGTGAGTTGCCAAAGGAATGCATACATCTACAGAACAAACAGGGATTGCAGTAGTACCTATGGAAAGAAGGTGAATCAGCTGGGGACATTCTCTTTGTTAGATAGTTGGGAAGATGCCAGTTGGCTAAAGAGTGGGTGGGTCCTGGAGAGGATATTAAGGATTCTGTAGAGATAAGTTGGAATCTTTGTTTTATTTTTATAAAGATGCTGCCAAAAAGCATCCTTCTGGGTTCAGACACTTGAGTATTTCTGCAATCACATCTATGTATTTGTGATAAGAGCTAGCTATGAGCCTTGTGCTGGGAGAATAAGAGGGAAGCAATTTTGCCCTCGACTGTTTTTTCAGTTGTCTGGATTGTAAAATATTGCTGTGCTGACCCTTTTTGGTCACAAAAGCTTATTACCAGAGTTAAGTGGATTGCTGTTCTCAAGATGAAGACCTCCAAAAACAAGCCTAGCCCACTACATTTGCTAGAACATAGCTTCCAGAATTTCAGATGGTGATGAATCATTTCAGATTGTGGGATTTGTATTTGGGACTATGCTCTCTGGTTCCCAAAGCATTTATCTGTTCCAAGAGAGTGAAAGAGAGACAAGTTTTTTGTTACAGTAGAAAGAGTAGTCTGACTTGCAATGAAATCAGATGATTACTCAGGCACATCAAGGAAGAGGGAAAGGATCTGAAGAGAACTAAAGATGAGCTTGTGTATTTTATTTGCAATTTTTTTTCTTGTCACTGCCAGATGATCGAGAAGCTCTTTCCCTGTGTTATCGTGACCCCACTGGACTGCTTCTGGGATGGTGCCAAGCTTCAAGGTGGCTCTGCTTACCTTCCGTGAGTGCCTGCTTTTCTTACATATCTTTCTGTCCCATTGTGGTTGACTTATAGACAAATCTGTCTATAAGAAGAATGTGTACTAACTTAAGTACTCAGAACAAGAACTGAGAACTTCCAACTAATGAAATTGCAGGCTCTTTTTCTGAATAATGCTATGCAGTTCTGTTAGAGAGATCTTACATGGTTCACTGTCTCTGTTTCATTTCCCTTATGTCACAGCCATTTTGAAATATTGGCAGAAATTCTGTTGTGCACAAATGGCGTATCTTTTAGACGCATACTGCAATAAATTAAGAAATCTCCATAGATATTATCTGTTGCATGTTGAGTCACATGACTCACTGTCAACAGCTAATGCTTACAGACATTTCTTAATTTATGATAATTTACATCTAAAAGTTATGCCATTTTTGTACCTGCACAGCAGGATTTCAGCCACTGTCTCTGGGGCTTCATCAGCTGACAAAAGTGCTTCCAAACTGTTCTGTTGTTCTTACTATAATAATAGTTCTTGCTACTATTAGTATTTAACACTTCTCCTAAATGTCTCAAACAGTTCAGTTGCACAATCACAGTAATTATCTGCAGGCTAAGGCAATATCATCTTCCTGGTATGAAAGGGGGCATTACTAAATGTTAACAGTTAGAATCTTTCTTCTCTCTTTCCAGTACATCCATGAACTGAGATATGAAGTGGGTTTACCCAACTACTAGCTCATGTTCTCACTTCCTATGGCATCTCAGTCCTCATCTCAGTCCAGCAAAGAGGAAAGCATCTCCATGTATCAAGAATGCTTGGCTGAGATCGGGGGGGGGGGGGCGGTCTGGGGAGTGTTTCAGACAGATGTCTCAGTAAGGCACGTACACAGGGTTACCCCAAAACACGGTGATACTTTTTTTTGTTTGACCGCAAAGTCAGAACTGAATCTAACTGTGTGCCTTTGGAGGCAGCCTTTCCTGGGCAGATACAAAAGTACTGATGATGACAATTGGAGGTAAGCCTCTAGTCTCTGATGACAGATGAGTTTCTTTTGAAAAGTATCTTACAGAGTCACAGATTTCTTGTGCAGATAGCCATAGATTTTTATCTGATATCTGGATTTGTTCTTTGGCAATTTTGGGCAAAGTTATTTTCCATCCTGTTGCTCACACTATATTTGTTTGACTTACAGTGTATGTTCTGTATTACTGCTTGTATGGGAAAACAAAGATACAGATCTTAGCTCATTCATTAGAGATTCCAGACAAGGACTCTGGGCACATTTAGAACTGAAACATTTCAGTAGCATTTATATGAAAGAGGATGACATGGCACAGGCAGAAAAGCCCTGTAATAATGCTCCACAGACACCAGCAGAATATGTCAATACCATCTTAATGCTACAGCTTTCCTTCTTTTTATATCCCATCCAAATATAGTCAAGGGGGCATTGCTTGCCATCTCCTCTTGTTTTGGAACATGACATTAGGGTGTTTGTGTGTGTGCCAGCAAGCTGTGGGTGGTGATATATGGCATCCCATCTACCAGCCTCCCCTAGCAGAATTTGCAAATAGATGCAAAACCCCAGATTTTGCTCTCTGCTCCACTTCCAGACCAGAAGAAAAAGATTTTCTCCTGTTCACCATCCCTCCCCAAAGTTTCTACTTCAGGACGAAGTGCTTTGTTTTGTTATTCCCTTGCTGCTTTGTAATTATGTTTCTATTAAGGTGTTGTGGGGGGGCAAAGGAGAGAGAGAGAGTAAAGATGGGGGGGACCAACTCCTCTGGAAGCACTGGGGGAGGGAGGACCAGGAACAATAGCCAGCATTCTTTCTGTTTACAAGTGTGTTTGTCCATAAGGGGCCCTGGAGACTTATGCTTTGTCAGCAAACGGCAACACCATGTATTCTCATGCTAATGATACTCTGAAAGCTCCAAGTTGCCCAACAAATGGAATAGTAGCTGTATTCAGCCTGCCACTAAGAGAAAGGGGACAGTTAGAGAGGGAGAGAAAATGGATTCCATAAAAAAATTGAAAGGGAGAGAGTTTACTATTAAACTGACCAAAAAATAAAATAAAAGGAGTAGTGGAGTAGTGTGCGGTGTCTCCCCAAAAACTCAGCACTGTCCAGATGCAAGGTGAAGGGCCTGCTCTCCTTTCATCTCCTTCAGTTGTATCATGTGACTGCTGGCTGTTGTGTGTATGGTGACTCAATGAACAAAAAAGGAGAGCTGGTCTTAAATCCTCAAAATGAGAGACTTAAACTCAGTAACTATTAATTTTCTGAAAAACTGTGGCCAGTGAGGGAGAGGATTGTGTTCTCTAGTTTCCTTTTAAAATGTAACAGCTTGTGAGGTATGGGACTTTAGGAACCCACTTTGCATAACTACTCAGTTTCTTGCACTGCCAGGGCAGCTGACAAGAAAGTCAGGGTTTTCTTGAGGGTTTTTTTCCCCAAAGCCTTCCATGAAAAATACTGAAAGGTCATGTTCACGCTCCCTTCCTTTTTGCACCTAGTCTCTTGGGCTCTGTGTTTATGTATAATATCTCTCATACCCCTTCCTCACCTTTCAAACATTTCACATACACATCCCAGAGTCTGGCTAGTGAATGGGCTGGAATGGGGGAGTTTTTCCCCAGGTCCAGCTTCCGCTTCAGTTCAGCTGAGGGTCTCTCCCCCTCCCCCCCTTTTAACGCAAAGGGAGCGAAAACTTGGGAGAACAAAGGGCAGCAATCTGTGGAAAAACAAAAGGGCCCGACTTGGCTCAGTGAAGCAAGAAACAGCAGATAAAAGAAGCTCTCTTTGGGAGCAGGAGCTGGGCTGTTTGGAATGTGGGAATCAGGGAGAATGAACGTTCTTGGGACCTGGGGTTTCATGAATGATTGGAGAGTGATTCTGCCTTGAGCATGACAAGACTTTCCCTGCCTGTGATTTCTTCCTTTCCACATCTGGGAGTTTTCCATTTTACTTTAAAAAGACAAAGAAAACAGCAAGCCAGGCCCTAAACTTTTCTCCCTGATTTCTATGGAAAGAGAAAATGTAACAGCTCATGTCTTAATTTCATTTGTTCCTTTTTTCAATCCTTGAACTTAAGTTAGATGGTTTAGTTACATAATAAACGAGTAAAGAAAGAAAACCCCTATAGACTTATTAGTGTTGGAAAAAGAACACCCAGCAGAATCTAGGAGGCAAACTTTGCCCATTAAGGCTTTCAAGAATTTGATGGGTTTTGATTATTTAGGATCTTGGGCTCTGATTCTGAATGGTTTGGCAGCAAGCAAAATGACCCTTCTTTTCTGCACCACTGGGTAAACATTTAGTAATCCTGGAAATGCTGGGTGCCAACCTGCAAGGAGGTTGCCAAGTGATATGGCACAGAATGAGCTTCTTTGACTTGTAACAACTTCCTGCTGTGCAAATTCTCCCATTATAATGTGGAAGTGGCTGAAAAACATGCTTGTCCAACTTCCTTGTTGCACTGCTAATACAGATGCAGAAATTCTGGGGTTGGTTGCTCACAGGCCTGCTTTTGCTTTGCACCCATCCACTTGTAAACAGACATGAAAGCAAGGAAGCAAACAAATTAACAAGCTAACATTTTTTGTTTTCTGGGGCAGTAAGATTGTCAGGAGAACCGTAACAAATCATCTGAGACAAGATGCTGTGTGGTTGCAATTCCACCTCCCCATGCTTATTAGTAAAATACAGTAGCAAACTGGAACAAGAATGGATGGTGAGAGCACCAATGAAATGTAGTATGGGAAGGAGAACATCACCAGTATCTGAAAGTATTTAGAGTCTTCTGTTATAAAGAGACTTCAGCCATCTTGGAAAGAGTCTGTAGAAAAGGCCTCCGTAGAGAAGGAGTTGATGAATATAATCAGACCTAAAATAAGATGCCAGGCTTTGTCTGGATTATCTTTGCCATCCTGGTTTCAGAGAAAAGGAATGAAATACAAAAGGTTGGACCAGGTACAGTATATCATATGCTTACTACTTTCAGGAGGTTATTAATCAGTTGCATTTCAAAGCCTGATTCACACTTAGTCTGGGTGAATTGATTTAATAATCTATCCTGTTCAGACCAAGAAAAATATATGCCCTTGAAAGGTTTGTCTGTCTGGAGAGGAATTCCTGATCAGATATCTTTTTACTGCCAAAAAGATACTCTTTTGTCCACTCAACTATTTTTACATTTGTCAGTTCTCCCAATATTTTGTCTTTCAGTAGTTCTCTTTGCCTTATACCAGACACCTGCTCTGGTGATTTACTGACTTTTTCTCACAATATGAAGTCAAGCAACACTCTAGTTTTCATGAAGCTAATTGTTCATGGAATTTTCTGCCTCAGAGTGTAGATGGGCAGAATTTAGAGTAATTTAAAAAGACTAATAAGGTGCTTCTGTTTTTGGTGGCAAAACTCCAAGTCTAGTACTGTATTTTTGAAGGACATGGACTCACTCCTGTAGTGTACACACATGCGCACGCACGCACGCACACACACACACACACACACACACTCTTCTTCCCTGTGAATGCATATCTATCTGAACATGCATTGGACAAAGTGCTCTGTATAGGAAATACTTTTTTTTCTCCCATGTTTGTTGAAGACTTTCCTTTTGCTTTTAGACTACATCACGAAGCCCCTGCCTGCAAATGACCTTATCTTTATCTATACAAATAGCTCTGGGTCCTGATAGAGGATACACTCCCTGTTCATTCCCTCTATAGCAGGCAATCCTAA
Source organism: Intellagama lesueurii (assembly GCA_037013535.1). Lineage (NCBI taxonomy): Eukaryota > Metazoa > Chordata > Lepidosauria > Squamata > Agamidae > Intellagama > Intellagama lesueurii. The sequence goes on from JBAJHW010000004.1 coordinate 180,780,573, forward strand.
CCAGATGCCAGATGAAAGCAGCATGGCTGATCCTGTTATGCATGAGAACAATGGGAATGAAGCCCAATCGCGACACTGCACAAACTCCTCCCATCCCTAAATGAGTCTTGTGCAGCCAGTCAGGACAATTAATGCCAGCGTGCTAACATCTTGATAGAGCCAGTGCTGGGATAACCAGGACCTTGTATGAAGGGGGAAAGCAGTACATCACATGCCTTTCTTGTCTTACTTGGGTAAAGAGATGAACAAGGGAAAGGGACTTGGAATAATATCATATAAACACTGTGTAAATAGTACTGTAGGCACACCTGGTACTTACTGCATATATTCAGAGATTTGTTTGTTTTTTCCTTTTGGGACAAGGACCAGGTTCTAACTTCTTTATTTCTCCAAGTGACAGTAAGATTTAGCTAAGTGTCCACTGTACGCATAAGCTTGCTGTTGCAGAAAGACATGTGTTTAGGTTCAGCCTTGCAAATAAGTTCATAAAAGTTCCTATCCTCCAAAATCAAGTGAACAAGAATATAGTAACCTGTCTCCTGAAATGTATCTATTAAAATTATTTTTAAAATAAAACCCCATTTTATGTCAGAGGAACTCACAGAAAAATCTTGACCACAAGTGTGTTGGAGGCTTTTCATACTGGTTCCCCTTCCCAGAGTCTTATTCATCAAAGTCAAAACAAACATCTTTCCCCCTACCCAGACTGGAGTTTTATGGCATTTAATACTGCAGTGGACTTTGCTGGAGAACATCTGTATCTCCTTTCTACACATGTCACCTTTTAATCTGAGCCAGAGTTTACTAGATCTTGTTTTTCTAGAGAGCTCACAGAGGAGTCCTATGTTCACATTATGCTAGGCCAGGACAGGAGATACATTGCTGTTGCTATACCACTGAAACAGCCACTGTATCCAGTGTTTGCCCAGCCGGGGTGGGGTGGGGGGAATTGCATAGTCAGAAAATACAAACATGAATAAAGGGACAAACAAAATTTCTGTACCTTGGACAGCAGCTTGAAAGACAGCAGATTGACAGGTGTGATATTCCTTAATGGCACCAGCTCACTGCTAGAATCATATTCTCTTCCCATCTGTGATGGAGCTTGTAAGAGTACAGGATATCAGTCAAAAGCAAATAGGTCAATAGTGTCATTGATGAATACTCAGAAGTACCCAAGTTGCTTTGGCTGCTCATGGGATGGGTTTCCCTCATCACATCTGCATCAAGTAGCTGCAGGAAAGCACAGAAAGAGAGGAGGGCAGGAGCATCATGTTCTGTTCCATGCCTCCAGGATCCTGCAGTGCAAAAGCATGCTTTAATCTTTGACCAGCAGTGGTGACAGTTTTAAAGTAGAGTGCCTGGCTTTTCCATAGAAATTGTTAGGGTGAGTTCCCCCACTCTTTCTCTCTGTGTGTAATAGTAGCATTAGTAACAGTAGCAGCAAAAGAGGCCTTTCCTTATGTATGGATGGGGATGCCTCTTTTAAAATGGTGGTTGTCATCTAGGAGCAATTTTAAAAATTAAAAACTGCAAGAGCTCTGCATCACCCTAAGACTCTGAGTCAGTCGTAGTGACAATTTGTAATTGCCATTGGCAATCAGGCAGTGTAGTCTTAGGGAATGTACGTGGCTGTTTTTTGTTTGTTTTTGTTTTGGATTTTATTTTTTTTAAGCTTCAGCTGAACAAAATTTATTTGAGGTTATGAATGTAAAGAGAAGGAAATCAGCTCCAAGTCACCCTGTCCCATCTATTACATTAGTATTCCAGCCTAGAGAAAATTAATGTCAAATTGTTCCCTTGCTATTTGAGTACATTCCTTCTTTTGTTAACCCACATTGTTCTATCTGTCTACAGAGGCCGAAGGGATATCCAATGGACCAACTTAGACCCCATTCAATTGATGGAGGAGTTGGGTCAGTTTGCTTCATTAGAAGGATTCAAGGAGATGCTGGATAAGGCAGAGGTTGGCCAGGCCTATATGGAGCGCCCTTGTCTTGATCCCTTTGACCCTGAGTGTCCTACCAGTGCCCCCAACAGCAAAAGCCAGAAGGTACATTTTAGCTAAAGATGTTTCCTAAAAATGCTCTTTGGTTCTATCTGTGTGACAGAATGAATTCCTTCAAAGAAGATATGAAACAGTAAACTCTAGTTTTACTGAAGTTCAGACTACAGCTGATGGCTTGATTGATGGTATGCTCTCCAGTAATAAAAGATTCCAGATTTAAAATGGCTTGCCATGCAGAAACCTTCTGTTCAGTGTATAGGAAAGTTTTTGAAGGGAAGGAAACTCATTGTAGAGATCTTAATCCAAACTAAACTAGGTAGAATTGGAAGCTAATGAGTATCTGCTGCAGCTGATGTGGGGTCAATCAGATGAGGAAAGCTTGTTTTCCTAGTCTAAAATGCACCCCATTTAAAAAAAACTGCTATTTTCCCACTGGAAAGATAGAAGTCCTATAGAATACTTAGCATCTCCCATAGAATGCTGGGTATGAGATTAAGAGATACAGTTACGTTAGGTTGAGCAAAGCTGCATAACAGTCTGCCTGGACTGTTAGTAATATGATGATATTGAAATGAATATAATAAATTCAGATTATTCTAAAGCGTGTTGGGAATGTGATGAAGAAATTGGTACGTATTATCATATGTGGTGGGAATGCAAATTGATTCAGAAATTTTGGAAATTGATTTTTAAAAGAAATATGTGATATATTTGGAAAAGATATTGAATTCAACTCTAAAATTGCCTTGTCAATTTATGATAAGATAGAACTCGATTATTGTTCGAAGGAATTGATTTCCAATTTTATGACAAGTGCTAGAATATTAATAGCTAGATTTTGGAAAGATAAAAATGACATTAAATTAGAAGATTGGTATAATGAAGTATGGGACATTGCATTAAATGACAAATTAACTACTAAACTTAAGATGAAAAGAGGAGAAATAAGTTCAAATATTTTTTATGCTATTTGGGGTAGATTTGTTGAATTTGTATTAGTGAAAGGAAAGGGGAAAGCCTCTAAACAACAATCAATACAATTTTGGAAAGGAGGTTCGTATTAAAAGTATTGTTCTAAGGGGTCCCGTGGGTATGGGGTGCACGGTAGTTTAGATTGTATAGTGAGTATTGTGTAATTATGTATTTGTTTTTGTTCTGCAAAATAATAAAAAATATGTTTTTAAAAAAGTAATATGATGATTGTGACAGGGAGAAAGAAATTAAGGGAAAAAAGGGAGAGAACTGAAATATTGCAATGTATGCTTATTAGGGAATTGGAGCAATTTGCAGAATGGATGCAAAATGTGCCATCTGTGCAAAAAAAAAATTATTAGATAATGAATTTTAACCAGGGCAAGAAATTAAAGATTTACAAAATTGTTAAATGAAAACAGGTGGTGAAGCTATCCAAAGGCAGTTTTCTTTTGCTCACAATCTCTGTCAGTAACTAGAGTACACATTAAGTACCATGACACAAGATTGGTTCATTTTCTGTGGCCATATTATTCTGGTTATAAAAAGCAGTGATGGTTTTCCTACATGGACACTGGGAGAAGGGGAGAGTAGCCAGGGTGATCCCACAGAGCTCTTAGGACTGTGATGTGTCTGGATGGGGTTTAGGACTTTGCAAGAATTATGTGCCCCAAAGGCTTCAACTAACCGTGAGATCTCCCTACCTTTCATTAACTTTGCCCCTCTGTATCCAGGGGTGGGAGGAGACGTGGAATGCATGGCACTGGGCCAGGGAAACATAGGCAAGACTGATGATGCTGATCCAGGCAGACGCAGTGCAAGTGCTGGCCAGCAGGTGGTCATAGCTGGAATGTGTCCCACAACAGATGGCAGCTGAGGAGTTTTTGGAAAGTGGAGGAGTATGTGGAAGGCAGACAGAGACAGAGAGAGAGGGAGAATACCTAATGACCAAAGACAAGCAGAGGGAGCAAGAGGATGGAGTTGCAGCTATAATTCCACATTTCTGGCTTGAAATCCAGACTGTTATCATTATGGCTTTTTTGTTGCCACTACAGGAGCAGGAAGAAGGTATCTTTAGGAGTGAAGGGAACATCCAATGTGTGGACATGCAAGCATGTGCATCTACACATACACAATGTCTTTGAATGGAATCTGCAAATATAACTCCCTGAAATTCACGCACTGAATTTTGTTATCTTTTCCAAAGCTTCCAGGGCAGTTCTCTATATGTTTTCCGATGCAATAGCTAGTGATTCTTCTTATTTCTCTATGTAGTTTCATAGGTTTTATCAGGCACTGGCTGACTTGAATTAATTCTTATAGTATTGCCCAGATAGACATTATTTTATTCAGTCTGATATTATTTTGTTATTATTGGTGGCTTAATATAGGCAAAATCCATCTGAGAGATGTGCAGTGTAAATCTGTAGCATAGATAAAAGGTGTGATCAGTTACGATTTGAAAGGTACTTTTTGGTAAGAGAGATAGACACATTCAAATCCTCTCAGTCATGAAGCTCACAGGGTGATCCTGAACCAGTCACTTTCACTTCATGCAATCTACTTCACAGGGCTGTTGTGAGGAGAAAATTGAATAATATATATCACTTTAAGCTACCTTAAACCCCTTGGAGGAAAGTGGGATAGAAATAAAATCCAAGTAATAAATGTATTATATATGTTTGAATCTAGAAGTTGGCTACTTTTCTTATTCCTTGGGGTTTGCAATATGGGGGGGGGGGGGCCCTGCAGCCTTCTAAACATGGTTTGCATTATTCCTTTACTCACTGGTGGATGAAGAGTGAGGGAGCCATATGGATCATGGCCTTTATTCTGTAAGAATACCAGGGAAAAATCATTATGAAGCACTGTTGCATGAAAGCTGGAAGCTCCAGATCTCCTTCAGTCTGCCTGCTCTCTCTGCACAGAAATTCTGTGCTTTAAAAGTGCTTGCTTCGTAAAGATGATGCGATGCCACATAGCCTGCAAAAAGTCCTCTTCCAACCTGGGCAATGAGGAGACATGAGGCTGTTTTAAGATGTATAGTATTTTGACACTTGTTTCAAAACTTGTGTAATTATTTCAGTGTCAGTGTTATTCCATTGCAATGAGGGTAATTCTTTCCAGATCTGAGGTTACATAGTTGTTCGTGGAAAAGTATCTCAGGCTTTCTCCACATATTTTTTTTATTATCTAACATAGTAGTAGCAACATAATAATTGTGATATTTGTAAAAGATGAACTTCTGTAGTGTCTATAGATGCATGCACATGTGAGCATCTGCCTTCTTATATTTCTCTATCTGCGGAGCTCCTGTTAGCAAAAATATGGCTAGCCCAGGTTTGGGGCTGGTTTAACCATTATGCCACTAGTGTTCCTAAGCATCTAACTTTACCTTTCCTTGGGAAAATAACTGCTGGTTATTTATGTATGGGAGAAAGCAAAGAGGTACATTCGGGACAGCACTGGCAGTCATTGAGGAGCAAGCTTGCTCGTAGTTTGAGATTCCATTTCATGAACTTGCCTAGTTGTGACAGAACGATGGGAAACTGTGGTGGAATGTGGCTTGTTTATAGGAAGAGGGATGAAAATTGAATGAGCAAAGTGTTTTATAGTCCCTGTGACTTTTTTTCTTACTATTTTATTTTCATTTACTGAATGGGAAATTGAAGCTGAGAAGCACTGACTTTCTAAGAGCTCAGTGAATTCATGATTATGCAAGGGCTTAAAATCTGCCCAAGTCTCTCAAGCCTGATATTCTGTTCACTAGAGCATGCTGTGTCTTATTCTTCCTGGACCTTTTTAAAATACATGTGGCATTTGTCAAGCAGCAACATTTACCCTTGTTTTCTGTAGCAGCTGGATAGACAAGAGCAAGCTTATCTGGGTCTGTAGCAAATAATCACATATTCTGAAGCAAAAGACTTCTGTTTCAATGGTTGCAGTAAATGTACATGCTGCAAGACCAAGGAGGCAGGGTGCTTCTTGCTTTGCAGAAATCAGTTGATTGAGCTATAGCATATTCGTGTGAGCTAAACATCCTATGCTTAAGATAATTTTGCCTTCTTACAATCTGTTTTTGCTGTGCTCACCAGGAACCCGACATCCCCTCTGAGCTCACAGGTGGCTGCCATGGCTTCTCCCAAAAATACATGCATTGGCAAGAGGAGCTGATCCTGGGAGGCACAATAAAGGATTCCCAGGGTAAACTGAAGAGGTACATGTGTGTGTGTGTGTGTGTGTGTGTGTGCGTGCGTGCGTGCGTGCGTGCGTGCGTGCCCAGGTCAAGAGGAGGCTCTGACCAGGAAATCCAGTAGTTAAGGAATTAATTCTGCAGAACAGATTATTGTTCCAATTAAAAATGATGGTCAGTCATAAACTTTGTGTTTGAATGGAGAGAGGAAGGCATGGTTGTTGGGAACTCATAGGACTCTCCACTCTCACAAATGGTGGTAAACTGCCCCTGTGCACCAGCTTGTAACTTGATGCCAATGAGATTCATATCCATGGGAGTGCTGGGTAGATGTCTATGACTTGACCCCAGCAGCATTTCTGAGCTATGAGATTTATGATGATCCCTGAAGCTGTCACCCTTTCCAGATGACATGGAATCATTCTTACAGCACGGACACCTGCTTTTGGCAATCTACAGCCCATATCTTCTGGAGGGGTCAAATGTGCCAAGTCTAGTACACACTGGGAAGTTGTATCCATATCCAGCCTTTGCACTCTGTACTATGTCCCATGTTGGATCTATAGCCTTTGACATTGCAGATAATGGTTATTTTGATGTAGTCGGGCACATTCTGCACTACATAATGTCTCACACTATGGGGTTCTAGGCAGGAGATACTTTTTATGTGTGGAAGTATCCTTGCAGCCTTTTATAATAGGCAAGCCAAAGGGCTGCAAAGAAAGAGCTGATGATCGGAGGTTATTAGATAAGGTGCTTGAGGCACTATGTATACCTGGTAACAAGGTAGAACTGGGAACAAAGACTGCTTAAGGCCTGCTGAAACGTCTTTATTCTCATTTTTTAAAATATACAAGGAAGGCAGAGAGAAAATATGATTCATTCTTAATGCTGGCATACTCATATGCAAGTATGACATAAACCTGAGACTTCTGATATTATAAAGAGATATATCTTCAGTTATTCCAGTCCATCCGTCTGTTTCTAGAATGGAAATGAATAGAAGTGTCTTCTTCAGGGTATGTGGGCCTTTCTTATTCAGACTGCCTACATACTTTGTGTGGTGAATCAGAGGTGCTCCTGACACAAGCACAACGCACAAGGGTATTGGAAATCATGGGTCTATTGAAATACTCTGTTGGTTTTTCTCCTGCTTCTGGCACATTAGCCAGTGATTTGTTTCACATGGAAGCTGATGGACCTGGCATGATAGTTTGCTTTGTATACCTTCAGATGGGGGTGTGTTGGACAGGTGAATGGGTTCAATGAAGCACAGACTTGTAAATCAGCTTGAAGAACCTTGGAGGTCAGTGGTTCTAGCTTCTGTCTTAGAATTTGAAGACAGAGGTCAGGTCAGCAGAACCTGAAGTTTTAGAAGAGGGGTAGGCAATTTGTGTTCCTCAAGTTGTTATTGGACTGCAGTTTCCGATAGCCCTAACTAGCATATCTAATGGAGAGAGATGACTGGAGCACAGGTTCAGCGACATCAAGAGAGCCACATGTTCCCATTTTAGATCCAAGGTTTGAAGGACTCTTTCCTGTTTGCCTGAACCAACCTCTCTTTCTGCAGAGCTGAAGCCCTGCAGAGCATGTTCCTGCTAATGAGTCCACGGCAGCTCTTTGAGCACTACCGGGATGACTATGAGATACATGACATCAGCTGGTCTGAAGAGAAGGCAGCTGCTGTACTGGAGGCCTGGCAGAGGGAGTTTGTTGAGGTGAGATGGGAAGAGGTTGTGGCACTGCTGCAGAGTCTTTGGGGCTGCTTGACGTAAGCGTATGTCTGTGTGCATAGGTGATCCCCAAAAGGCTAAAGCAAAGGAGGCCTGAAAGTTGCAGAAATATATGTGGGTCCATTACGAGGGAGGGAGGGATTTCATGTAGGACTGAAAATCGATACAGACATAGGCATGCATTGTAAATATAAAATACTATGTATCTGCAAATGTGTAAAAGCTTGAAAGTATATAAAATGGTATGCAAATCAGACATTTCTTGAGTTAAAGAATGCTATATTACTGTGCATAGAGCAACATATAGGCTTGTTGATGCCCATAAGACAGTTTTACACTTCTGGTGTGGTGGTGCCCAATAAGTTATTGGGGCTATATAGAATGCAAACCTGTAAGTTAGAAGAAAAGATGTCTGAGGAAATTGAGTAGGTCCTGTATGAGTACTGACAGTCTGAGTGGGATGTTATTTTGAGCGTGGTTGAGAAGAGACAATTTCCTGGAGGTATTTTGGATCTTGTATGTGTGAATAAGAATAATGTCCATTGTAGGAAGATTCCTTTATTGAGCAACAGGCTGCATAGGAACAGATGCATCAGCAGGGTGTGTAGGTGCCAGCAGTTTCCCAATATCACAAGTGTGATAGGCATGTGAATGGATCCTGTGCTTGGCTCTGTGTGTGAAGGATCCCAGTGTGAGCAGAGATGTTGAGAAGACTGCACCTCTCTCCCAGTAGTTCACCATTCTTGTTCCTTTCCAGCTGGCCCAAGAATCCCTTCCTGCAAATTCATCCCAGGCCATTCATGCCTTCTCCACTACCACACTCAATGACATCATGAAATCCTTCTCAGATGTGAGTGCCATCCGTGTAGCTGGTGGATACTTGCTGATGGTGCGTAGCAGCTTCTTTCCACATTCAGTTCTTCTTCTGATACAGTTGTGGATCAGTCGATAGTTTTCCCATGCACGCTTTGCTCGTCATTGATTGTTATATTTTCATATTTTGCAGCTGGCATATGCCTGTGTCACCATGCTCCATTGGGACTGCTCCAAATCTCAGGGTGCTGTGGGCCTGGCTGGGGTTCTCTTGGTTGCCCTTTCAGTGGCAGCAGGACTTGGACTCTGTTCCCTCTTAGGAATCTCATTCAATGCAGCTACAACCCAGGTATGTTCCATACTCGAGAGGTCATCTTCCCTCATGTCTACTCCTGCCATATTTCAGTCTCTGTCAGTTCCTCTGCCTCTTCATTGCAAATGTCAGAATGGCCTAACCATCCCGATTTCTTCAGGAAACAATGCTGAGGTTATGGTTGACCTCATTATTTTGGAATGGCATTATACTCTAATGATTAGAGCAGTGCTTCCCAACCTTGGCTCTCCAAATGTTCTTGGACTACAACTTCCAAAAATCCTGGCCAGCACAGCTAGTGATGAAGGCTTCTAGGAGCTTTAGTCCAAACACATCTGGGGACCCAAGGATTGGAATCACTGGATTAGAGAATATTGTGTTATAGAGAGTACCTTCCCCTTAGGTTGATTATTGGTCTGAGGCTCCAGCATGACCATACTTTCCACCTACTCTCAAGCTTTCTTTGCATTCCAATTCTGAGGCTGAGTTAAAAAGAACCACTGTCCTTTTACACTGATATAGTGATGTATATAAGGAGCCAAGGTGCCTGCAGTGAAAGGAAGGATCCTAATGTAACCAAGTAATGTTGCTCAAGTGCATGAGATGTACTGTATGCTTTAGAAGAAAGCAAAAATCCTTCAGAGCCATTGTCTAATCTGGTTTTAGAAGAATATGGGGATAATTTAGAACCTGAACATACAAGCAGAAAAATTTGTGGTGACCTCCATCTTCATTTAAAAGAGAGGTAGGGTTATTATTCTGGGACCATAGCCATCATCAGCCCAGCTGGCATAACATGTGGAGATCTCCATCTCTGTTCTACCCATTCCTTCCTGTACTCCTGAGAGCTGTTGGTTCCATTATATTGGTTAATGGAAATTGGACAGCTTGTGATAATTTCCCTCTAATTGTGTTTATGTCTGTTATCTCTACAGGTTCTGCCCTTTCTTGCACTGGGTATTGGCGTGGATGACATGTTCTTGCTGGCTCATGCCTTCACAGAGACCAGCCAACACGTGCCTGTCAAGGTAAGATCATTAACCTCTTCTTATCCATGTCTTTGGGTTCTTGGATAATGCCAGCGCATGCATGACTCTAGCCTTTCACTCTGTACTCATTATTTCTCATTTACACATTTCCAATACAGGAACGAACTGGTGAATGTTTACGGCGTAGTGGGACAAGTGTGGCACTCACCTCTGTCAACAACATGATAGCATTCTTCATGGCTGCCCTTGTGCCCATCCCAGCACTACGCGCCTTCTCTCTGCAGGTGAGCCCATTGGCAGGTGATTTTTCATGTTGGAATGCCTGCATTCCTGGAATGTTAGTGCACAAGCCTTACCTTTCTCTGTGTGTGTTCATTCTCCCATTTAAATATCAGGTGAGAAACTTGACTGGAAATTCGGGGTTGGGGGGGTGGGACAAAGAGGTGAAGTCACTACTACCCCAGCCATATTCCCAATTCAGCTTCTCTCTGGCCACTAGCTTTTTGTGAAACAACATTTTTGCATTAAAATGTACCCACATTCTTACATGTCACATGTAGTGACTTAGTTTCCAGTCTTGGCATGTTTGCATGAAGAAAAATAGTTCGAGAATTTTGGTGTCCTTAACATCACTTTTTTGTCTGTCTGCTGTAGGCCGCTGTTGTGGTTGTTTTTAATTTTGCCATGGTGATGTTCATTTTTCCTGCCATCCTGAGTCTAGACCTTCACCGACGTGAAAAAAAGAGGCTTGACATTTTGTGCTGCTTCTACAGGTACGAGTCTTAAGAGTGGGATGAAGAGAGGGAATCCTTACATTATCTTGTTGGGTGGCACTCCTGCATTCTTCAGGGTAAGGTAGTGCAATCCATCAAATGTGTTGGGAGAAGAGAGTAATGCTACAGATGTTACAGTGTTTGAGAAAGTTGTTAGGCACACATGCAGCTACATGAAAAATGCCTAAACTATCAGAAAGACAGGGGACACGTTAGTCCACCTAATCAGTTTTGGAAGCGTTTCTTTGACATAGGAAAACTCTGTGTCTAGAACCAAATCAATGTGCTCTGAAATGCATATATTTCATATATCTAATTTCTGCCCCAAAATGTATTTCAAGGGGGTACAATTGTCCTCAAAACTGAAGTGTTCCCCACCCCCGCTTTGGTGTGTGTTTGTTTTAAAATCATTTTCTTAATCAGCAGAAGTTTTATATTAAGAGCCTTGTGGTGCAGTGTTTAAACTGCTGTACTGCAGTGAAAACTCTGCTCATGACCTGGTTTGATCCCAGCAGATTCAGGTAACCCGGTTCAAGGTTGACTCAGCCTTCCATCCTTCCGAGGTCGGTAAAATGAGTAAGCTGCCCAGTGATTTAAGCACTATGGGGTGGTATAAAAGCAGAACACTTTGCTTTTTGCTTTTAGAAGTGGTATTTTTAAGATGAAAGTGATATTTTGGATACTTTCCATTTCATTAGTAGGGTCTAAGTACAGAAACATTGCTCCTGAGCCCCAGGAGCTTGCCCACCCCTGTTTTATAATATGCATTGATGGCTTGTATTGTATGACCCCCACAGTTTCTCAGTGTCCTCTTCTGCCTACAGCCTCTGCTCCTCCCGTGTCATCCAGATCCAGCCACAAGAATATGCTGATGCGAATGACAACCACACCACGCCTGTATATCCCCATGGTCATCCAGCACTGACCACCAGCACACATATCACCACTATGGTGCAGGCCTTCACTCAGTGTGACTCCTCTGGGCGGCATGTAGTCACCATCCTACCACCCACGCAGCATGTCTTCACTACCCCTTCCACTCTCCTACCAGCCAATCCCCTGGGCTCACAAATCTTCACTCCTGCCAGTTCTACCCGTGATCTTCTGGCACAGCTAGATGAGGGCAAAGGTGCCCAGGAGTGTGTGCCATTGCCTTTCTGCCGATGGAACCTTTCCAGCTTTGCTCGTGACAAATATGCACCCATCCTGCTGCAGAGCCAAACTAAGGTATGCAACAAAAAGTCACTCTCAAAAGTTTTGTAAGGCACTATGCTCTATGCACAGTGCACAACATTGTGGGTAGCAACTTTGGCATGCCGGCACTTGCAGCCAGTGGAAAGTGAAGGCTTTCTGATTTTTTTCTGAAGTTTTTGCTTTGTTTTGTTTTAACCTAATTCCACATTGTATTGCTCCCCTCTGATTGTGCCCTGTTAACCCTGAGGAGCTAAATATATTTCACTGCAGATCTTGGTGAGGAATTTCAAGTGCACTATAGCCATTCAAAGACAAGACCTGAGAATTTGTTTAGCTACTTTATGCTTTTCTAATCAGATATTGTGGCTCTGAAAATTCCTTAGATAATTCCGAATGACATGGTTCTGTTTGTCTTCCACTGACTGGATTATCTTTTTTTCTCTGTGTGGCCAGAAATAACTGACCAAGAATATGTTAAAATAATGGTATTTCTTAGGCTTAAATCAGAAGAAACTCTGATATGGTTCCCAGCATATTTGACTTCCTACCTGCTGCTTGTAATGCACTTGCTTTGCAAATATATGTTGTCCTTTCAAAACATGGCACATTTGCATGTTCATTCTGTTTGGACAACTCAGAATCACATTTAGGGAGTGGAGCTGGGTGGTCAGAGTTCCAAAGCACAGGTAGTTCTTTGCTTTATTACGAGGAAGCCAAGTCTCAAAAATAATGGGTGAAAGTGGATTGTGTGGGGGCAGGTTCGGGCTGCATCCAACTTGACTCTTTTCCTTCTTGTATTTTCAGGGAATTGTGGTAGCCCTCTTCCTGGCCTTGCTTGGTCTGAGCCTCTATGGGACAACTAAGGTTCATGATGGGCTGTACCTGACAGATATTGTACCACGAGGCACAAAGGAGCATGCTTTCATTTCAGCTCAATTCAAGTACTTCTCCTTTTATAATATGTTTGTGGTGACCAAGGGTGGCTTTGACTACCCCAACTCACAGGAGGCTCTCTATGGCCTGCATGAGGCCTTCTCCACTATCCAGTACGTAGTGCGTGATGAGAACCGCCAGTTGCCTAAAATGTGGCTGCACTATTTCCAGGATTGGTTGCAAGGTGAGCAATGCAGTCTTTATCAACTCTCTTTTCTAGCCAGCACTGTTTCTTCTTGAAGACGATGGATGGGATGTCCTCTTGTGTTTCAAGGCTAGATGCTCTTGGTGTGAACTTGCTGGTGGTGGGAGGACACATGGGACACTGTGCCAGATACCTGGCCAGCTGCTTCAAGGCAAGGAAAGCCTTATATCTCTGCTTCATAAAGATATTCAGTATAGCTGTGTTCTATATTCTCTGGGAACTTTCAAGAACCTTTTGATCTCATGTTGACAATGTTTATATCTTGCACATACATGCACTCACTGCCAAAATCCTCTTGCATAGTTATGCAAAAGGCATGTTTGGAAACAAAGTGCTTCAGGTAAAGAGATCATTGTAGACACTATCCGCTGCATGCTGAGTCATACAACTCAGTATGCAACTGAGAGTATCTACAATGATTCTTAACTTGGGGCAATTCAACTCCCAAACTTATGCTGTTTGTGTTATTCCAGCACAACTAGGCAAGAGAATTTGGCTCACCGTCTACATGCATGAAATATGTTGATTCTTAGCTCCACACATACACATAAAGACTTCCTTTTGCTTTTCAAATCAGATAGCTCTCTTCTGGTTTCCTTAAAAGGTGGGGCAGAAACATCCATATGCTTTGACAGTGATGCAGCTGATTTCTGTGGGAGCTGAGATTACTTGCTAAAGCATAGGGGTGAAAACCACGAAGAGAAAAGGAGATAGACATAGCTGCTGATAAGTGATAGCTCTTGCTTCTGGATTGTGGGATCCTATTAATAACACTGAGAACTGTACATTCCCTCTGTCACAGGTTTACAGGCAGCTTTTGACCGGGACTGGGAAGCTGGGCATATCACCAGGGAGAATTACCGCAATGGGTCAGAGGATGGTGCCCTGGCATACAAGCTCCTTATCCAAACAGGCAATAAGAAGGAACCCTTCAATCTAAATCAAGTAAGTGTGAAATCCCAAAAGTTGAGTTGGGAGAGGGGAATGGACAGGAAAAAGGTAGTCACAGAGCTAACTAAGGTTTAACCATGAATTCTTGATGTGCCCTAGTGGGTGGGAGAAGAGCTGCTTCAAGACTAAGCAAGGAGGGAGGGAGAAGGCTGAGTTTTCCACAAGAATGTTTAGGTTTGAAAATGGTGATTTGGAGAGATGCAGGAGATCTGCACAGATTGGAAAGGATGAGCTGGTGCAGAAGCAGGAGGTTCAGCCCCTTTCCCCTTCCAAATGATAGCACCTGTGCAAAGACTTCACTCACCTTTCTTTCTGCTTCACAGCTCACAACTCTTCGCCTGGTGGATGAGAAGGGGATCATTCCTCCCAACATCTTCTACATCTGCTTGACAGTCTGGGTGAGCAATGACCCCCTTGGCTTTGCTGCCTCCCAAGCCAACTTCTATCCATCGCCACCAGAGTGGATCCATGACAAGTATGATGCCACTGGTGAAAATCTTCGAAGTGAGTGTAGTCTGAAACCTCTTTTCCATTCATCCTTTCCAGTACACGTAACGATTTCCGCCCTAGTTGTTGTTATATGGTTATTTCACAGTGTAAACAATAATGCTATATTTGTTTCATAATTGCAAGCCATGCCTGAATTGCATGGAATATGGGGAAAGGGGAACATTTGCCGAAAGACAGGAGTGGGGAAAGGAGATCAATATCACTAATGGCTACCTCTCTTTCTGACAGTCCCAGCTGCTCAGCCCTTGGAGTTTGCTCAGTTCCCTTTCTACCTCAATGGATTGCGGCAGACATCGGACTTTGTGGCAGCCATTGAAAGTGTGCGTGCCATCTGTGATGAGGTGGCCCAGACACATGGCGTACTCAGCTACCCTAGTGGCTATCCTTTCCTCTTCTGGGAGCAATATATTGGCCTGCGCCACTGGCTTTTGCAGGCCATCAGCATTGTGTTGGTCTGCACTTTTCTGGTGTGCACTCTGCTGCTACTCAACCCTTGGACTGCTACTATCATTGTGAGTACTTGACTTCACAAGCACGAAGTACCTAACAGTGACAGAGATCTCTGTGTTGCCAACTTCCCATAACTTGCACTACATGCAGTTGCATTTTGGGACTGGGCAAAAAGAATGGCTGTCTTTCTAAAATCAACTTACATAGTTTTTAGCTTCGAGATTAGGATGGTAGACTTAAATGTCCCCATTCTGAAGTGTGAATCTTTTCTTATTATCAATATTCAGGACTTGTACTTTGTACCTTATCTTATGCTCTAAGGCCTAGATCCACTGCTAGTCCCATCTAGAGGAGACCCATTGGATCAACAGAAATTACATACTCCTTGGCTTGTCAGGTTCTCATTTATTTAGTGAGTATCTTCTAAGATAAAGGGTCCCCTTGACATTTAGTCCAGTCGTGTCCGACTCTAGGGCACGGTGCTCATCCCCATCTCCAAGCTGTAGAGCCAGCATTTGTCCGTAGACAGTTTCCATGGTCACGTGGCCAGAGCGACTAGACACGAAACGCCATTACCTTCCCACCGTGGTGGTACCTATTTATCTACTCGCATTTACATGCTTTCGAACTGCTAGGTTGGCAGGAAGTATGTTCTAGTTGTGGCTAAAAGTTGGATTTAAGCCAGATAATTTTTCCTTCTATCATTAAGACCAATTGATTTCAATCTTGCAGCTGGAATACATTAAGAGAACAAGCTGATCTGTAGTTTTCAGAATTAAGTTGATGACAGAAGGCATGTTAGATCACCTGAACTTGATTTTTTTACTGAAGGCCTCTAGAATTCACGTTTTCTCATGTTTATTAATGTACATATTGTGTACGTGAATGCACCAAGAAGCTAGGATTGGGTTCAGATTCCTATATAGTATACTCACAGCTGGAAAGGCATTTCCACTATCAGATAACAAAGCAGATCAGTACCTTTGTAGAAGAAAGCAAACATTCTTTTCTCCCCTCAAGCTTCTCTCCATAGTGTTCAAGGGGTTAAACTCCTATGTGACTCACTTGCACATTAATAGGCAAGTGCTCTACAGTGTTTATGTCCTTAACCACCCTTTCGGGTGGCAGTCCATCCAGAGCCCTATACCCTTTTGCCCACTAGTATTAACCTGCATATAGAACATCCATTGCCATTCCATTAGAATAAGTCCTGATTCAGATATTAAACTCATATTTGTGGCACTGGAATTAATCATTAATCACTATGACTACTTATTAAATTGATTTTACTATTTTTAATTTATGTTCCCTATAGTATTATCATGATATTCATATTCTTGACTGTTAGCATTTGTAGCCATGAGGGCTGTACTGTTACACTAAGAAAAACTAATATGGGCAACGAAAAAATCAGGATTTTGTGCTAAAAAGAAAAGAAGAAATGGAACATGCTTGCATGCATTTAATGACTTATTTCTATATTCTATTGTGCAGCAGGTGTTTGTGTGTGTGTCTGTGTGTTTAAGGGTAGCTGTGTTAGCCTATTGAAGCAAAAACAACACAGATCCCTGTGGCACATTAAATACTGAGAAATTATTACCTCATGAGTTATTGTGAACTATAGCCCACCTTATTAGATCCCGCCTTTATTTGTTTGACACTTAAAAAGCAGGAGAGAGAAGAAAAAGGCAATGTATACTGTATATTACACTGGGGGAGGAGAAAGGGCTGTGCATAGGGAAGGAGCGAGAATTGTGCCAAGTCCTTATGTATTTACCACTGAATACAGAGGTTTTTATAGAACATCCTCTGATTTCTAACCTTGTGGACAACTTCCTCAGCAGCCATTAATTCAGCCAGTAGCACAACTTGTTAATTAGCTTACAGATTTTTGTTCCTGGCTTCCTGTTATCTCACCAGGCTTTCTTTCTTTACCATGGCTTCTGAGTGAGAGATTAACCTACCATTTTTTCTGACCCAGGTGTTTGTTCTGGCAATGATGACGGTGGAGCTTTTTGGTATTATGGGCCTGATGGGGATCAAACTGAGTGCCATCCCTGTAGTCATCCTCATTGCTTCTGTGGGCATTGGCGTGGAATTTACTGTACATGTGGCCCTGGTAAGTAAAAGATCTCTTGGAGCTAGTACTCATAAACAAATAGCTTACATAAAAAAATAGGGAAGGCAGACAAATTCCAAAGCATCTAGCAGAATTTGTAGAGTATTAGGTACGTAAACTGAGAAATGGAGCACATGTTCCTCCCATTTTCAGGGCTCACCCTTCTGTGCCATCAAATCTTGTTCTTATTTTTTTAAAGCTATTTTTTTCCTTTTAACAGTCCATTTATTTTCTCTCATCCATTTATTTTTACTGCTTCAGTAGGCAAATCAGTAGATATGGTGGAGCTAATTGTAAAGAATGTAATATGTAAGACACAGAAATTAACACATGATCAGTGAAGGATGCAGAGAAGAAGTGTTGGAAAATCAAATCTTATTGTCATATGAATTGTAAAAATTCCCGAAGAGATTTCAGTAAAAAAAATGACAAAATAAAAACAATTAGTTACATAAGGACGGCTCATTGTGCTAGATCACCATGCATCTTCAAGGCAGTAGGTTAGAATCATATCAATAACATGGGATTCAAGGCTCTCTGAATTTTTGTGGACCCATACTTAAAGGAATAGGGTTCCCTGAAGAGCCCTGTAGAAACTAAGCACTCTTTTTTCCTACCAGATGGCTCCGTATGTAACATTACAACCTAATACATTCAAATGACCCTGATGGCCCTCACCCAGTCAGGCTATTTGGATTGTCCATGTTTTGTTTGATCCCGCTTACATGGGACAATGAGTGAACATTGGGTCTTCAGCATCACTTAAAGTAGATTCGTTATTCCTTAACAACCACCATCCCAGCGACCATCCTATTATAATCTAGATGGTCAGAGTGGAGCTCAATTAACTTCTTCAATTATGAGCACAAAATTGGGGTGCTGATGGTTTGCAACTCCTTATGCATTAATATGTGTAAATATAAAGCTATAGTTGTATGTGGGCTGAAAAGTAGAGTTGAAACTCTTTTCAAAGAAATGAGTCATTGCTGTCATTTCTCGCAGTTTAATATCCTTGTTACTTATCCTGAGACAAATAGGAACTTGCCCTAGCAGTAGCACTAGTAACACAATCTGGGCCTTTGGCTCTTCTTCTTTGCTGCCAAGTGGATCCATTAACAGGCACTGGGGTTGCTAACCCTTTTATGAGGGTCTGTCAGGACAATTCATTCTCTTTTTGGTTCTTTTCTGACTTACTGTCTTTTCCCAGGGTTTTCTGACAGCCATTGGCAACCGAAACCTGCGCTCCACTGTGGCCCTAGAGCACATGTTTGCTCCTGTGATGGATGGTGCTGTCTCCACTCTGCTTGGTGTACTTATGTTGGCTGGTTCGGAATTCGACTTTATTCTGAGGTACCCTCCAGTGGCTTTCTTCTCTGCTTCTAGGCATGTTCCATTGATCTATTAGGCTACCTGCAAGTGAAATTTTAGATGTCCCATGGGGCCAGTCCCGAAGGGAATGGGAAACTGTCTTTCTTCTGGTCTGGTCATTCTTGTGATAGTGGTCTGAGGATACTGATCAAGAATGAAAATAAAGACAAAAACTAATAAGATGCATGACAGTTCTAGGGCAGGATTGTGCCAATGTTTGAGGAAGATTAGAAAGCCCTCTAATTTGGACATCAACATTCAAGGTTCAGATAAGGGCTTTGTATCTCACATTAATTCCTTTTCTGTCACCTTCTCCTAGAGCAGAGGAGGTGCTATAGAATGCCCTACACTTACTGCTGTAGGGCATTCTATTGGCTCAGATAAAGGGTAGGTGACTCATTATTCCAGTTGAAGCAACACTGACTTGAAATTAGTGAATATTGAATCTAGATCTGGCCTGACAACTACATGGGCATCTGACAGATCTGTCTGATTTGGCCACTGCACAGGAATCTAGCCCAGGGTCAGCCAGCCCTAGGTGGAGAGATGAAAACTGCAACCAAAAAGCACCAGTTGCTGGTACATATGTAGCTTCAGTTCATTGTGCAATATATATCCCAACAAGTTCCAAGCTCCGCAATTGGAGCCCCACACCTCATGTCTGGCCTTTATAGTATGGAAAATACAAATAAGATAATCTCTCCCACAAAATCTCCCAAATGTGAATCTAGACAGAGTGGATACAGGAGTGAGGAATGCATATGTGTGCTGTCAGTATTTGTTGATATGTTCAGTCAGTGCACGTATGTTGGGGGGCAAGGGGAAGAAAGAGAGATTGGGGTGGTATACTACCAGGAAGAACTTCCATACCTACACTCTGTATCATCTGAAAACAGGCCCAGATATCTGTCACCATCAGAATAAATAAATACACTTCTCAAAGAAGCCACAGAGTTACTCTGGATCTCTGGTACTGATATGTAGAAAGAAAACAGGAAGACTAATTATGAATTCTTACATTAAATATTCTACTATATGCAGATGAGCTACACACATGGCAATTGCTAACTTCCTTCTCCCCATTCAAGGTATTTCTTTGCTGTGCTCACCATCCTGACAATTCTGGGCCTGCTCAATGGTCTAGTGCTGCTGCCTGTCTTGCTATCTATCATTGGGCCACCTGCAGAGGTAAAGAACTCTTCTTTATGACCAGCTTGTTACAGAAACCATGGGGGAAATAATAGGGAAAGGAAGAAAGGATTCTGTATCCTAGTATCAACTGTTATTGCCCAATTAGAGTGGAGGAACGTGTCTGAACACCACCCAGGCTCTGTGCAAAGCCTTCAACAATGAGTGGACATGGATCTGCATTTTTACCTATCTGTGACAGAATTCAGAATCTGCTTTATTGAATGGAATGGCTGCGTAATTATGTGTGTGCACAGACAGAAGATATCACACAAAAGCACAAAGGCAGGAGACCCTTTGTCACCATCTTCTCTTAATGTGCTTTTTTGCTTTTTGTCCTATAGGTCACACCAGCAGATAATGGCAGCCGCCTGCCAACACCATCACCTGTCCCACCACCCATCAGCCACCACAGCTTCTATGTTTGTCAGCATGGCCGAGCCTTTAGTGACTCCTCAGACTCAGAGTATTACTCAGAGAGTACTGGTGCATCAGACGTTGGTGAAGATGATCGGAGCACCTACATTATCCCCCCAACCCAATCACACATTTTGGTCAAGGCCAGCAAAAGCCCCAGCTTTCCCAAAATCACTGTAAGTGCTCACAAGAAGTCAAGGGAGCCAGAATAAAAGTTTCTCCAGAACTGAGAGGGGAAGAAAGAATAGGAGCAGTGATTTTGGTTTCTGTCCCTTTTGTTTGGTGTGAGAATTGGCATTTAGTAGTCTGCGATGGGTGGGCCCCAAGAGACAATTCACAGAATCTGTAGGAAAAACCCTACCCAAATAAGTTAAAACAATGGCACTAGAAACTATGATGTTTGACATTTTTCCCCATATCTCTTTATAGTATAGTTTTGTGATTTATATGGATGAAATAAGAATCAAAGTTCTGTCAAAAATTGTTTAGGAATTGGAACAGATAGTGCCAAGAGACAATTGCTGAAATCTTAAGCTCATTGTATCAAATCTCAAGAGAACATAGTTCTCATACAGCCTCAGCTTTACTGTAGAATTAATGCTCACCTTTTTAGAGATCTGAAAGATAACATCATGAGAAGCACTCCGTTCTGATAGTATATTTTTGTAGCCTCTTCCCTCCTAAGTCCAACATATTGACATCAGTCTCCTCCTTCCCTGACAGGTTGTGAAAAGCTACAAGGGAAGCTCGGAACCACCCCTCTCACACACTGCAGACTGGACCCAAACCACAATCCCTGGAGGTCACTTGCTGACAACTGCCACAGAGATCAAGGATGCTTCACAGCAGCAAGAGCAGCCCAATCATAGACTAGGGCCTTGGCTGTCTCGGACTGCCCCCATTCCCCCTCGGACCGACCCCCCTGCCCACAGCACCAAAGTGCCACCTCTGGGACCTGGTGGCACTTTCACCACAGTTACAGCTACTACTTCAGTGATGCTGGCCTTGCATCCATCCCTGCCTGGCTCCTGCCGGGGCTACACACATGAGGGTTTTGAATCTGATAGCCCTGAAGAACCTGTTATAGACTCGTATGACAGCTTGGAACTGCAGAACCTAGACCAGAGACACTAGTTCTTCACGTGGCCAGGCTAAGATCCTGATTCTAAAACTCCTGCCTCAGGGACAGGATGTGCCCAGCATCCCAGCTGGGGGCAGTGGCCCAGATTGTTCACACACACCACAGACTGTGAAGTTTGCTGGATCCACAGAAGTTCTTGCACTGTGACTGACCAACCGTACATATAGACAGTGCCTTTGAGAACTGGAGCAAAGGAGGGCAGATGAGTCTACAATAACTATTCAGTGAAAAAGTTGGTGGGAGAATCTCTCAGCACCTGATACTCCTCTCTCCCATGCCTTTTTTCTCTAGGTGTATCTGCCACCAAAAAGCCTGCTGGTTTCTTGGTTGAAAAGGCTTCTGGCTTCAAAACAACCCTAGTTTGTGTCCTTATGTTGGACTGGTGGCACATATAACATCGTCCCCACTCACCAACAAACAGGGAAAATTCCAGTCCCATCAGATCTGGAAATTTAAAGTGACCATTTTCTGTATGCTGTGTGATCCATCTCATGGTGATCACCAGAACAGGGTGTCAGAATTGCCCAAACACCTACCCTCCCATGGAGAGAATAGGACTCAACTTATGTGTGGGAGAAACTATCCCACATTGTGCTGCTATTCTTTTATTTTAATTTTATTAATATTAATATTAATATTATTTTAAGCTGTATAAAAAGAGTCACAAACCCTTTCCCCTATAATTATAATAATTATTTGTTATTATTTTCATAGCTCCCTCATTAAAGAAAAGTGGCGGTATCCCTTTAAGGGGAAGCACCAGGGTGATGTTGTAATGGGGAGAGCACCCCCTGGGAGTGTGGAGTGGAGGGAGCATGCAATGGAGAGGCCGCAATGTGTCTTAATGTTCTATGCAAGCTGAGTGGGACAGGCTGCATGCACTCTGCTCCCACTCCCACCAGCACATGTCAGCATCTGCCATGTGGCTGTTCTAAATTCTCTTAAAACCTCTCTACCCTATCTTACACTTCTCAAACTTTCTTCTGTGCCCTGCTCTTCATCACCCCAAGACAGTCCATCATTCAAGTGTCCCCTGACCAAAAGTAAAATGCCTCCTGGTGTTTCAACTTCCACTATCATTATTTCCCAATTAATATGATCAATGGGCATAATTCACATCTAGTAGAAGATGAATTGTGACTGCACTGGGATTGTTCAGAACAGATGATTTGTCCATTCAGTTTCTTTGCTCTGGAATGCCTCCAGATAGGGCACTTACCCAACACAGGTAGAAAACAGAGCTGCAACTTATGGAAGAGCAATTCGTGGAGGCATGGGTTTATCTGTCTTTCCAATTCCATATTTTAAGAAGTGCTTCTTACAAAATATTTTGTGTTCCAACATAGCTGCCTAAGTGTGAAATGTATGTGTACTGTATTGAATACAAAGGGGATGTTTTAAATTGAAATTTAAAGTGTCTGGAGGGAATAATGCTTGAATAAGAAAGACAGGCAACCGTGTGGTAAATTCAGCCATTTACTGCCCTCATTTGGGGAATGTATAATAGGCCACAGTATATTCTCACTGGGATTGACTGCACACATATCACTTGGGGCCTCTTACTATGCAGTGTTTTTCCTATACTGAGATGATTTATGACTTGCGTTCTTGTACTGAAAACTACTCTTGTCACAGTACACAAGCAATGGTATCCCAAGTCTGTCCTCCCCATGGAGGTTACTCCTGTGTAGGAAATACTTAATGTATAAAATTATCCCTTGATTTGATCTGACAGGGATTTTGAGGTGGCAGAAATATCTTAAATCAAGAACCACTTAAACAAAAATTCCCATCTAGTTCTCAGAGCAGAATGTGTTCAAAAGGAGAAATTAGAATTGGGCAAAACTTTTCATTTTCTATGAAGAAGTATGAATGCTTTAGTTGCTGTTTCTGTAATCTCTTCATAGTTCAGCTTCTTTGGCTGAAAATCTAGAAATGAGCAGTCACTTAGCAGCAGGCTTGGACCTAAAGAACAAGCTCCATTTTGATCTGATATGCTTGTGTTCCACAGAACTAAGTCTAAACTGCTTTATGAAGTATTTCCGTTTTTTCTTTCAAGTCTGGGATAGAAATCGAAATTTAAAGTGCTGATTTTAGACAGCTCCATCCACAAGAGAATGGCCCACACCATATATGAATTTCTTAAATTTAAAAAAGCATTTTAATCCTTCCTTCCTTCCTTCAATCACATCTAAGGAAATTAGATGACAGGGGAAACACAATTCTCTTTTGGCCAGGATTGTTTCTAAGATGCTGTCAAATTCCTATGTTAAACTACCCTATTTTGTTTTAAAGTTAGCAACAAAATTATATGTTCACATAATGTGCCATTTTTTTATAAATGTGGCATTCTTTCACCTGATGATTTTTGGGCCTGGTGCCATTTTCTGTAAGATTATTGTAAGGTGATAGAAAGGAGGCTTAAAATTATTTTAAAAAATTTAAGCAGGGCTGTCACAAACAAACAAACAGCACTAGAAGCTGTGTGGAGCAGCAGCATTCAAGAGACCCTTAGATTATTGATAAATCTCCTAAGGGAAACCACAATTTCTTACTCCCACAGTCTTGGGACAGTGATCTGAGATGGGGACAGTTGCATTCCACCCTTTCTTCCCAATTTTCATGATGATAGTCTTTGTTCCTTCCTTCCTGAAGTTGAATCCATGACTTGTGTAAGCACAAGCAACAGGGCTACAACTGGAAATAAAAAGCTTCCATGTGGGGGAGAATATGGTCACTGTTATCACTTTGAATTCTTTATGGTCCCCCATCTAACATCCCTCTTATGAAAAGATGCAAGGACTGGTTACTAGCATGTTTTTCACCCGAAGCTGCAAAACATCTTTAGCTAGTCACAATTACAGTTGAGGCTTCAGGATACCCCCTTTCCAAGTGCAGTTGTTCAGCATAATTTTGCCCAACAATTAGATGCAAGTAGTTTGTACTGTTAAAGAGTGCTACTGATGTTTCCAGTGAGTTAACATTTTATAGCTTTGTTTTTAGCATTAGATAATATAAGCAGTGCAGTTGTCTTCTAGCTGTTCTTTGCTAGCTGGATGGTTTTAGTTAAATTGTGACCTGCCTGAAAATGAAATGGTGTGTCCCCTTGGACACAGTGGCTAATGGGACACAGGTAACCAGATTATTTGTTTGAGAGAGAACACTGATTCATTCTGGAATTCATTTCCCCAGTGACATTATTTTTTTTCTAAATCCCTGGCACTTTAAATCCCCTCCCCCCATCTTTACCCAAGAACTGTTGTTATGGCAGATTTCCGATGGAAATTTCTATAGAGACATTCACATTTTGATTATAATGTGAAACCTTCAATATTGCTGTGCTTCCGGTTAAAATGACTTCATCAGCTTAATGCTATCAGATTTCTGAACTACAAATAAATTTTCCTATAGAAACTTGCCACATGACAAGGACTGACCTGGATTTGCCCTGTTTTCCCACCACAAAACTACTAAATATAGCCCTGAAACTACTGTCAAGGCTGGAATCTAGGAACAGTTGGCACGTCTATCATGTTTCTTTCCCTCTCCCTTCTTACCCACCAACTGCCTAAAAACAGCTAAGTGCTTCTAGGAAACTCACAATAGAAATGGTGCTCCCCCTGCCAAGTCTGGAATCAGCAAAGCATGGGGAAATAGCGGAAAGGGGGCACATTTTGTGTGCATGTGTGTATTTGTGTGCGCGTGTGCATGTGAGCATGTAGCGGGTGTGCTGGAGATCTTTTAACCTGAAATGTTGTCATGCCATATAAATTATTTATATGATAAAGAAAAAAAGATTTATTTTTGTAGTTTGTACAGACCTCTAGCCTTGCAATGGAAGTTTTATTTTTAAAAGTAAATATATATTATATATAAATCTATATTCTGATGTTGTTTGTGTGCTTTTTTTAGTTTTTTTGTTTTTTGTTTTGTCCTTGCTGTAGTCCAGTAGTCTTTAAAATGTGTAGGCAGGATTACACCTAAGAGATTTTAGAAGCTGATGCACATGTTTTTTTCTAACAGATGGGGGTGAGTGGAATTTTCATGTGAAAAATGATGCTAAACTGAAGCATTAATCCTGTTCCACCAGGATCATGATCCTGGTCCAAATACCTTCCTTGGGTGTTATCTACTAAAAGATAAAAGAGACAAGAGAACCTATGGTACATTCTGCCATCTTTTCCATATAGGTCCTAGGCTTACATTTTAGGGACGTTTTGCTTTGGTGAGCAGGAGCAGTTTGCATATATGTAGGAATGTGAAATATATGCACATATAAACTCCCCAAAAGTAACAATTCCTGGAAAACCTGTCAAAATGTTACTTATTAATTATATAGATGAAACATTCTTCAATATAATTTTCATACTTCATTGTGATCATTTTGTTTGGGTCTGCACATGATTAGTATATTTTCTCAAATAAGTTGTTAAAGCCCAAGGAAAAAGCTGGCAGAGAGACTGAAGATACACTGAAATTGAGTTTGGTTTTTCAGTCCTCTGTGAGCTCTTTGTTCCATAAAAGTTAAAGTGATGTCCCTGGACATTTTCACAAATGACACTACATAACGTTTTACTCCAATTTGTTAAGTGTCCATAATATCGAGGAGAAATAGTGGAGGCTAAGATAAGCTATTTAAAATCAAAGGTAAATTTGAACTCAGTGTAGCATTTCAAGCAATTTACAGACATAAGAAATACCTTAATTATTTTTAAAACACTCTCTGAAACCAGACTGCCAAACTGGCATGCTGCCCTTGTTATGGGCAATATGAGACCCATGGCATTAATGCTGACATGGGCAAATATGGATAATCAAGGATAGGATAGTTTCTGCAGTGTCAGGCAGAAACAACATTCTCCAAGAAATGGAATGTCAAACCTGGTTTCTGTTCAATAGAATTCTTGGGAAAGTATTAAAATATAAAAAAAGAGTATAGCACAAATAAAAATGCATGCAGATTTTGTAGATGTAAATATGCTGGATAATAATCACATGCTGCCCAGCAATCTTTCCCACAAAACTTTTTTTCTTTTTTCATTCTTCTGTGAAGCACAGGGATCTGTATTATTCAGGATCAAACCACTGGTTTATTTAGGTCAGTACTTTACTGTCTGCAGTGACTGAAGCAGCCTACCTCAAAGTGCTGGTGATTGAAACTTCAAACTTCTGAATGTGAAGCCTGTGTTGCCTTTGAGCTACAAAACATCCCTTTCTAAATATTTTGAGAAAATTACACTGGACGATGGCAACAGCATCATGCCAAATGTGCGTTCTCTCATTTTAAGAAATGCACTGCACACAATCTAGGATGGATTTTTAAACTGGGTTGATGGTTTTCCCCTTACTCATCTGGATTTTATTTAAATTAAATCATTGTAAATGCAATCCTCAATATATTCACTCAGAAATCCCATTGTAGTCAATGGAGCATACTTACAGTCAATTGTGTAGGATTTCAGCTTAAATTCCATTCTTTTAAACTCTGAATTGTACATATGTTATTAATTATGCATGAATGTGTAAACCAAAGGTAACTGCAGTGGGATGAGCATAATCTGACTGCTCTGGAACCCAACGATATTCAGTGGGACTGGGCACATGGTCTGTATTGGCTGTGTACTATATAATGCTAGGAACCCTGTGGATGACCTTAGATTGAGAAGTATGGAGAGGAGTTTGGCCCAGGTACAAAAGGCCCCATCCCTGTGGTTGCCCTCCTTGGCATGATCCCACTTTTCTACTCTTCATTTCCATTTTGGCACTGACTGCATTGCAGCTGCCTGGCAGTGTTTATTTTTTCTGTAGTGTGTGCAGGAAGCCAGCACAGAGTGGGGCACAGCCCAGCAACAGTGTGTGTGTCTTGTCAGCAACCGCAGGGACCACAGCTGAGCTGATTCCATAAGTGGAGCAACAAACAGAATTAAGAAAAACAAATGGAGACCAGGGCTCTCACACACAGCATTGAAGGGGGCACTTCACACAAAAAGCTAATGTGACTTCTAAAAAGAGTTCATCCATACAATTGCTTTATTCAGGGAAATTGCCTATAGCAGTGGTTCCCAATTTTGGGTCCCCATATGTTCTTGGACTAAAACTCCCAGAAGCCTTCCCCACTAGCTGTGCTGGCTAGGAATTTGGGGAGTTGTAGTCTGAGAACATCTGGGGACCCAAGGTTGAGAACCACTGGTGTATAGGATTAACTGAAAGGCAGATGCTTGGCTACACAAAAATATGACTTAAATTCAGGATACAGTGGCTAGTCTAAAGCAGGGTTTGGGAATACAGTTTTCCAGATTCTGTTGAACGGCAACTCCTATCAGTTCTAGCTAATCATTGCCAGTGGTGAAGGATGATGGGAACTGATCTGGAGGGTCAAGCATTCCTGAGCTCTGTCTGCACCAATGGGAAAGAATGCTGAATTTGTCTAGTACAGAGTGGTCAGGCGTGGGCTCGTCATCTGACCTTTGCATCCCAGATTAGCAACTGATGTGATGCATGTGCTAAACTGTAGGATTTCATCTGATGCCATGCAATAGTCCTGAAGAATCCTGAGATTTTTAATTGTAAGATCACCTACTGTAAAGGCCATGAAAGAGGGCTTGTGTGCATGCTTCCCTTTTAGATCTCACATCCAATCTTATTGCCCCACCTTGTTCCCAATTCAGCTTCAGGTGGCAGCAAAGCTAAGCTGCTTTTCACCCTATGACATTACGAAAGTATGGCTCACTTAGCAAACTGTAAGAATACAGAGTTAGTATGTGGTCATCAAAAAGCCTTTCTCCTATTACCTGCCTTTTTCTTACCTATACAATTTGTTTGATTCCACCATGTCACCAACATTTCCAGGGAGGAGCTCAAGAGCATAACTGTGAAAGGGTTCAGAGTCAGTTTGAGGCGACTCCTCATTTTGCGCGGGAAAGACCACAGGAAACGTCTTCCTAACTTTAACAACATCTTCTTTATTGGGAACCGGTAAATCAACGTTATTCATGATTGGATCAAAGAAACTTAACTCAGGCAACATGCCATAACTGTCTAAAGCATAGTCCCGATAACCATCTATCCCATTCACAGGGGTGCTGGGCCAAACCTCTCCGCATCTGTTGGTTTCCGAAGGGGGGCACTCCGAACCGCGCAAATGGTGCCGCAACATGGGTGCCTAGCCCAGTCTCCCTCAAGAGGAGGAGTATTATATCTTGAGTCCGGCCTGATCACTTTCCGCCCTCGTCCCTTACTCTTTGGGAAGACTATTACTGACCATTCCAAGAACTCAGGATCTGTCTCTCTTCTTCCCTTTGTCTCTGGATCTGGTAACAGCCCGCCTAGTTTCAGGATGGGAAAGTCCCGCAATAACTCTTGCGTCTTCACCCTCTCATACTCCCGCAATCTCTCCAACTCCCTCTTGCGTTTCCACATTTCCAATTCTACCTCAAACCGACGCTCTCCTTGGCTACTTATACTTTCCTGCCAAACTGCCAGATCTTGCTCCTCCCCTCTCGCATTCCCACGTTCCTCTACCAAGTTTACTTCAGACTTCCCGCCTCGCTCTGCCTTCTCCTTCTTCTCCGTCGCGTTTTCCCTCTGGTCCGCCTGTTCTCTTCCACTCTCTGTTTCCTCCCCTCCCTTCTCTCCTTCATTTTCTGGGGACGGCACACTCTCTTTTGAGCCACCTTCACAATAACACTTTTTTTTCCTATTCACTAGTGATATTTTCTTCTACAAAATGAGCCATATAAAGCTGCTCTTTGTCATGTTCTTCTCTGTGTTATGGCCACTAATTCTACATGTAGAAAAACACTGCTGGAATTTAGTTTATTCACTACAGTACAATATACATGAGATGTTAGTTATAAGAAACGGACTATGGCTTTTAAGTTGTTTAAGAAGTGACTACCATAAATTCAGTGCCTTCCTGAACTTATGGGGTGCAACAACATTATACACCCTCTTCTCCTCAAACACCTTGCTGTGACGTCCCAACAACTTTCAGGAAGAAAGATGCTTTCAGGAAGAAAGGTGGAGCAAGCTGTGCACCTTGTGGCTTGCCCTGATTCCTCAAGCTAGCTTGTTAACTACCACTCCAATTGGCATTTGCGTAGGAAACTGGAAGGGAAGCCATCTTGTTTGGTCCTGTTTG
Source organism: Intellagama lesueurii (assembly GCA_037013535.1). Classification (NCBI taxonomy): domain Eukaryota; kingdom Metazoa; phylum Chordata; class Lepidosauria; order Squamata; family Agamidae; genus Intellagama; species Intellagama lesueurii. The sequence goes on from JBAJHW010000004.1 coordinate 180,809,983, forward strand.
TCTCTCTTTTACAGTATGTTAGGGTGCAACTAGATGGCCAGATAATCCTAGATAATCCTAGCTTGGATCAACCACATGCAAGGATCAGCCACACTGTACCTCATGTGACACTGTTCAGCACAATCAAGATCTTCTTTCTCTTTGAGAAAAATTATTGAGATTGTTAGGTAGCTGGCTTAGCTGGCCCTCTAGTTAAGCCCCTAAAAGAATCTGAGAAATGGAAAGCTTCCATTTTGCTTGCCTTTGGAGGGTAGGAGAGAGGAAGTTTTCCATTTCTCTTTATTTGTAACTAACATCAGCAATGTTTTGAAAGGGTTATTTAAAAAGGGACCTGATAAAGCATCACTAATGCACTGTGTCAATTAGCAACCATTACAAAGAAATGGAAAGCTTCCTCTCCCTTCCCTTCCAAGGAGAGTGAAAGGGAAACTTCCCATTTCTCAAGATCATTAAGTGGCTTCAGCAAAGGAACAGCCAGCCAGTCACTTTGGTTGGATTCCAGCAATTATACACTGGAATTGACCAAAACACAGTGACCACAAGAAGTAGCTCCTGATAGAGACCAATAAGGTGCTGGTAGATACTGATCAGGGGTCATCTGATTGGCAATGGCATGTACTTTGTGAGGTCACAGGAAAAAGGACCAGGTGGCTCCCATCCTGGACCAAACTGCGGGACAAATTCCTACCTCATACTACTCTAAAACAAATCTGAAACTGCATTTGAGCTTGAAAATCTTGCAAATCTCTTGTATTCAGAGAGGCAGAAAATAATGCTGGATAGGGCAACCAAACTAGCTTAAATGCTTTCTTCCAGGTCTATCTAGCCCTGAATGTGTAGGAATCGACCTACCTCGGCCGTCAGCACTAATTTGGTACGACAAGCAGGCAAATATAATGAAAGTTTACGGCACCCTCGGACTTGAGACAAAGAAGTCTCTTCTCCGCAACAGGTGGTTGGAAAAAAACGGTGGGCGCTGCTGTACACAGTATCTTTTTTAAAACGTGCAAAATCTATTTGGCTATGAAGTTAGAAGAAATCCGTGTATATTTACATACCCTGGGAAGCGAAACTTCACGCCACCCCTCTTATTTCCTGTCTTCAGCCTGGGTTTCGCCTTAAGCCCTGTCGCGAGGTTATATTGACAGATCGGCTACACTATAACGCCCCCTGCTGGGAACGGTGCCACTTGCGCGTCCACCGGCGTGACTCACCCCGCTGCGGCTCCAAAGAACCACGCAGGTGTTGCCCACTAATTTGTCCAACGTGATGGCCACGCGTGGTTTTCGCTCTTCAGTTTCTGATAAGGCCCTTGCACGTGAATGCTTCTTCCTCCTCTCTTACCTTCGTCCCCCTTCTTCCCGAAACCATAGGCAGACACACACACACACAGCCCGCCAGAGTGAGGTAGTTGCCCGAGCAGTTTGATTTTGGCTGTCAAGCTGAAAGGACAGGGCATTGTGGATTCATTCTTACCCTGGTTTTGGTTCACTGCGCAAAGGGAGGGTACAAGATGTTTTGTACGACATTCTGCCGCCCTGTGACTTAGTTGGTGCTGAGTGCATCTGGTGGGAGAAGGAGCGCCCATTTCCCATTTTATCTCAGGCGGCAAAATGGGGCGTCTGGGCTGGTTCTGTCGAATAGGCACCCAAGTTAGGGCTGGCTGAAAGAGCAACGGAAGGGCGCCTTCTGCTTCTTGCTTGCAGGACGTGACGCCCGCACTCCGGCCTCACCACTCTCCCGCTCCCCAGCCCCTCGCTCCGATAAGCTTTTTGCCGGATCCAGACTTTGAGAGAGAGAGAACGCCTCGATCCGCAGGACAGAGCCTTACAGCGACGGAGACGCGGTGCCTCCTCCCGCGCGCCCTCCAACGCCACTGGGGTGGAGGGACGGGAGGAAGGACGTATGGTCGGAAGACGAGCGCCCTCTCCGGCTCTCGGACCCGGGGCACCGCCTTCGAGCCAAGCTATTACCGGTGCCGCTCACTTGCCTGCTGTGTGGTCTGTAATTAATCCCCCACCACAGGCGGTAGGGGAGTTACACGTCCTCACCCAGCAGGGGAGCCCCGGCATCCCCGGCTAATCCCCAGTTCTTGTTACTCGCCTCAGGGGGGCCGCCAGCACCTCCAATAGCCCCTCTAGAGCTCTTAAACACTCCCCCCCTTCCTCCTTCCTGTCAGAGTCACAAGTGTCTGTGGGGGAAACGAACGGAAGGGAAAACTACGAATGCGGCCCGGTGGCCATGCGATGGTTTCTTCTTTCACGCCTCCCCTCCCGCTCGCCCCGCGCGCGCCTGTCCGCCCGCCCGCCCTGCACTTTTATCCTTTTTGCAAAATTGGCACGGCTCGTTCGTTGTCTCGGAGCGAATGCGACCCCACCTCTGCTTAAGGGAGGGTTCTTTGGGCCTTGTTAGAAAGCCTCGGAAAGGCCGAGAATTGCTGAGGGATGGATGGATAGGAGCTTACAAAAACTGGGGAGGGATTTTAAAAACGGAGTCTGAGGGTTTTTTTAAAGGGGTGGGGGTAGCGAAGCCCCGAAGAGAACCTCAGAGGTGCTGTGAAGTCGGAGGATTTAAGCTTCCCTTCCTGCTCTGCTTTACATGACAAAAGCCCAGCTGCAGAGATGACACCGTCCCTTCCCCCACACCAAATTCACCACCCCAATTACCAATCAAGTCTATTATGTGGCTACAACAGCCCTCCGCTCCTAGGCCCACCCAAGCAGCCAAGATACAGACAGCACATTCTTGACTCATGAATAGAGCCATTTTGCCAGGGGCTCTGTCCCATTCTGTTAAAGCAGTCCTTTTTGCTGTTACTGGGAAATAAATATCAGTCTTGTTGCTACTGTTTGGATAAATTGAAGTCAAGCCTTCTGGCTCTGAGGTGCCTGCTGTGTTGCTTCCATTTAGTGTAGACCTTGTTATTAATTTTGGGCAAGCCCAACATCAAAATATGTGCTTTACAAGGGATGGCAAAACACATTAGCAAATCTGCATTTCTTCCCCCACTGCCATACAAATGTAATTCTCAAATTCTATACTTTTCAAAATGTAAGAACTAAGTATATATTAGCAAGACTGTTCAATATATGCCCATGGCCCAAAAGGCACATTTGCTTAGGAAAGGCTTTAATGGAAGTGATGTCCAAAGAAACACTTCACCTCAGACAGAAATAGCGAGTTACAAGAATGGAGCTGTTTATGGTCACCAAAGCAGAGAAAAATGACTGGTTTGGGCTCCCTGAATCACAGTACCACCAAAGAATCTCATTTCCAGCTTCCATGAAACAGTTGGGAGTCTCGTTCTCCATTGCTCTCAGTACTGCCATTCTGTCAATACCAGCAAGACTTGATCTTAAAAGAGGATTTAATGCATTACTCCTTGTAATTATGGTTCCATAATGCCCACTGGTGGCCAGTGTTGATCAGTGCAACTAGTAAAGACAAAAGGGACAGGAATACTTGGCAGAAGTGTTTAAAGCAAGAGCACTTGAAACTTTGCTTTTGCTATTTTACACAGAATGGGATCAACAAGGAAATAGTGCCTTCACTGCTGGGAAGGAGATCCTTAACTGTAACCCCAAAATGAAAGTATGAACAATGCTGATATATAGACAATGAGGGGGAAAGACAGAGTAATCTTGACCCTTTGTGTTTCTTTAGCAAGATATCTGCTGGGCATAATCTCTAGTGAGCTCCACAGGACTTACTCTCACATAAGTGTATTCAGGATTTCAGCTTGAGTAACAGGACAGCAGTAAAAAGATGAACAGATTTAAACTGAAACCTCTATGTTATGCCATGTCTGTCAAAACAGAACTAACAAAACAGTAGCTAACTACCTAACTAGTGTCACTGGATTCCAGAATCATGATTCCAGCTACTCAACCTATCTGTCACTATGCGTCAGAAACAAAGCGTTTTTCAGTAAATTTATTTTGTGTCTCTCTCCCTATCTTTCTAAAATGCAGGGCATCAAGCTGTTGTTGAGAGTCACCGTGGTGTAGCAGATAAATTGTCAGAATAGGACTCAGGAGACCTGAGTTCCAAGTCCCCCTGAGTTATGGAAACTCACTGAGGGGTTGGCAGTGGTTAAAACCATTCCTTGAGCACTTCATAGGCCTTTGAAAACCCTCTCAGAGTCTCTACGAGATAGAAGTGACTTTACAACACATAATGGCAATAGAACTGTTATTATTACCCCCTTATTAATAAAATACAGCTTTTATATTTGGTAATTTATTATTATAATACATATATATATGTACACACACATACACGCTTTCTGGAGTTTGAGACACGATGATCAGATCAAAAGAGATTACTGCATATAGCAACCACAAGAGGCAGAAGATCTGTTTCACTAGAGCCCTAGGTAGCCTCACTCCTCCCATGGGCTCATATCTGTATCGATGGCCACGCAGTTATAAGCTGCGTATCGCAATTTTTCCTCACACACCTTGGCACTACAAATTAAAGAGAAAACTTACGTTAATATCCTCAAATACATTCTAGTAAGCACAATCCCTGACTCCTCACGTATGAGAGGCTTACTTTCCTCTCAGGCATATCTCTGCATGTACTGGGCTCTGTGGCAGTAGCACCTCCCTGTATATTGGTGTCTTTCTTAGCCCCTTTCTGTATCAACTCCACTATAATGACTCTCTTTCACTGCCCCACAACCTACTTCTTTGGTCACCAAGTCATAATTTTGGCCATCTTGACCTATGCAGCCATTCTCTCCCATTTCATTTGACTGTCTCAACCCTTTCGGCTCTTTTTCCCAAGTCATCGGTGCAAAGATCATGTATAACAGGTTTTTAGAACAAGACTTACGATGCATATTTGGGCAAAAAAAGCGTACTGGAACAGGTGGATGATTCAGGAAGTGCATCAGTTGCCTCAGACCTGGGGGTGGAGGCAGAAGGAGCAAAAAAGTGAGATGTACGGGGAAGATTTTACTAGATAGCAGAAACACAAAATGGCTGTCAATGGAGCCCCATTCCCAAAGGAAATCAATACTCACCCTAATTTGTCAGGATAGATACAAATGCGAGCAGGAAGCCGGCTTCTGCCAGTAACAAACCTAAGGAAACGACTGCGATCCTCTAAGGGGAAGAGCAGAGAGAAATCAGAAACTCCTGAGGATATCTCACCATAAATCTCTCTCCCCAGCAATCTTGTCTAATAAATAGCTAGAGATAAGGTCTGAATTTATTGCCAAGACTGAAGTACTGAAGGGAGAAATTACTCATAATTCAACTGCTGGAAATCAACCCCAATCAAGCTCCCATCCAAAACATGTGGGAAAAGAAGAGCTAGTCAATAACTGAGGAGGACATAAAAATGAATCCTCTTAAAGAGGGTAAAGCATTCTGGCCATTATATTAGTGTGAACTATAATGGCCTGTTTCAAGGATCTTTCCCTGCTTTCCCTCCTGTGGCTGTTCCCTTCCAATCTTGAGCAGAGCAACAACTGAATCAAAATCCACCCCCACCCCCAATTTTCTCTTCTTCAAAAAGGGATCTTGCAGGGCATTGCCCTGATCTCGACTCAGTGCAAAGAGCCCCACAGGATGCACCAAATCCACCATCCAATGAAGAGTTCTCTTACATCCCCCTGCATCACATGACTTCAATTACCATTAGTAAAGTTGTTCAAGGCCTCCCAGAAATACTGAATCCTGGTGTCTGATGGTTCAAAATCCTCAAAGCGAGCTGTGAGAAGGAAAAACACCATAACAATGAAGACCAGATTAGAAATAAATTATGCTGGCACACACTCATAATATAGGAAGACTCAGCTGACATGCCTGTATTTGGGTAAAACAGCCTCAGGAAAAAAGGAACACTAAACCATTCTTATTCCTTAGAACACAGAGATTTACGTATTATCTTCACAGTTCTGTCCCACTACTGCTCTACTATTTCCCACATATTTTTATTACTCAAACCAATGTGGGCTTTTTTCATAGATTCATTACAACTTTGTTTATTGCCAGTGATCAATTCATTTTGGAAATGGCCACTATTATGTTTTTTGTGTAACTAAAGGGCACTGAATGTACATTTAAATGTCTTTTTGGTTATTATCCACATCTCCTCAACTACTCCTAAGTAATGCTTTTACAATAAGAGGATTGGATATTAATATGCTGAATAAATGCATACATAAAAACATACTGTTCTTGAAAAAATCTATTTCTCTACCAACTTTGGTGAGGATAGCAGCTAAGCTCAGAGGAAACAAGGAAGCTGGGTGGTAGATAGTTAATGTCATAGACTCTATGAAACTCCAGCGGCTTTCCCTGGATCTTGGTTCCACTACACTATTGGTTATAACAACTGATTTGCTCTGATTCAATCGTTTAAATTTTACCTGAGATATGAGATTTTAATGTGTCTTTATACTGTTTTTGGGAATGGGAGCAACAAATTATGCTGTAGTGACCAATGCTTCTGTCATTTCTGATATTTTAACTCAAACATCAGTAAAATCTTCATATTACCAAGGCCAGCAGGGAAAACCCATAACAATATTTCTCAATTTTGTGACACTGCATAAAATTGACACAATAGATCCAGTTCTTCTGTTTACCAGGCACATGGATGTGAGATGTCAATGTATTAGCCTAGACCAGTGGTTCCCAACCTTGGGTACCCAGGTGTTCTTGGACCGCAATTCCCAGAAGCCTTCAGCACCAGCTAGGAGTTGCAGTCCAAGAACATCTGGGTCACCCAAGGTTGGGAACCACTGGCCTAGACTCACAGCACATTTCAGCAATACAACACTTGTGCTGACAAAACTGTAAAAGCCTCAGGATGACATTAACTTTCTTCTTGCTAAAGTTATGTTTTTGGACCCAAAGAGTTTGCCTGTCAGCAAGGCCAGTAGTCACGGTGACTGGAGAATTCTGGAAGAGAGAGTCCAAAAAGGATTTGTAGGTTGCCACAGGAGGCTGCTTGATCTTCCACTTACTGAGCTTCTTCAAGGCTTCAACTGTAACTTCAGGGTCACCACAGACCTTCTTCTCTAGCTCCTGCCATGTGAGCAAGTCCAAAACAGCCTGAGGCACTACCTTGAGAAGTCCAGCTTGCATGGCTGCAATCTTGAGAGAGAGAGAGAGAGAGAGAGGAGACTACCAAATGGATGGATGGAAGTGCATAATTAAGAGTAATGAAGAATTAACTTGGACAGACAAATTTTGTTTCAAATGCAGTCCTGCAAGTCCACTAAACTTTCCTTGAACTTTACTTTGCATCCCACTTGAATGGTCTCTGACCTTATTTATTAGAAACTTGAACTGGACTCCTAGTCTAAAATTTCCTTACCATAACCTCTTTTCTAAGGGAAGCAGGTGGGTGACAAACAAGTAAAAGCTAATGTCCACTCGTACTGTTTCTTAACAAACAGCCACTCAGACTTCTGAGACAGATGTTTAAAACCCTCCAGTCCTACTAAGAACTATCTAAAATGTAAGGGGCAGTAATAAATAAATGTATCAGATACTGTTTGTCCCAGTGTGGTACAGCAGAATTCACAGGCTAGAAAACCTCAGAAAAGAAGGAAGAAGTACTTGATTTACAAAAAGGACATGTGGACCCTTCTTCACTTATTTTTTGCAGTAGTACCTTAGCTATTTTCTAGAAGGCGAAAAGGGCATGATTTAATTAAATTTGACAGGAGTTTAGGGGTGTCTCCCTATAATTTGAGCATTATTGTAAGACAGAGGGAAAGGGGGAGGAAAAAGAAGGAAACATGGCATCCTATCTTCTATCCCAAGAACAAAGTGCTTATAGTCTCCATGTAGGAAGAAAGCATCTCATAATAATATGAACTCTCTGCCTCACCCCTTTGCTTTAGCATCCAAAAGAGCAAATACAGCAAAGGAAGCCAAATACAGACTGGTGACAGATGGAGTACAGACAGGCCAAGCATGATCATGTTGCCCAAATGCCATGGTGTATTACCTGCTCCTTGTTCTCATTTAGCCGTGCCTTCTGTACCAGCCGGATGAAATCCTGGCGGTCCTCATACCGCACCGCAGTGCGACTGCCACTGGGGATAAGCTCCACCATGCACTGGTCACTCAGCACTGTAGTATAGGTCAGTTCATTCCCAAACTTGAACTCAAACGTCTCTTTGTCCATTCCTTCCATCATCTCCAGAAGTTTCACCTAAGAATATGGAAGAAACAGTCTTTTTCCAGATATTATCAAAAAAGGAGCAAGAGTGGGGTTTTACATAGTCATTGCAGTAACAAGACGGTGATAAGTACACATTCCTATGTACTGTCACACCGCAATACACATACTATCTCGGAATCTGCACAGTTGTATCTGTGGACCACTCCCATTTGTTAAACAAAGCTACCACTCCCATTTCCTCTAGGCAGTGCTAGAAAATGATACTGAATTACCTGTTCTGCCATGCAGGTACTCCCATAGGCACAGAACATGCACACAAAGGCTAGAGAAGATCCTGTGTCCCACATTTCAGCAATGATACTTCTTCCAATTACTCACCAGCACAGAGTCAATAGCAGGGAAGTCCTTATTCCAACTCACTTCCTCCCCGGTCAGTTGCTTCCAGACAAAGCCAGGGAGGGCCAAGACCTTGAAGACAAGGGGAAGAAAGAGATGTATGGTGCTGCAAAACTTTGAAGCTAGAGGCAGTTTTGTTTTGTCCCAGTATGCTTAATGGAAACATTCAAGAAGGAAAGCAAGATGATCCCTATGTCTGCTTTAGCAGGAATACTGTTGCTTTGTTTCTTCTTTTAAGTCATGGTGTTTTAATGTCTTATTATACTTTAACCGTTCCTTTTAATTGTATCTTTCAATGTTTTGGAATAGCAAGATATACATTTTTTTAAACAGATAAAAATAAGATTAATAAATACCTGTGATTATGGATAACCTAGTATTATCATTTTGTGGTTCTTAAGCTGCAGGCAAATACTTAAGTCAAAAATATAGGAGCAAACATTTTTTAAACGCAGTAGTTCATAGCCTAACAGGCACGTTGAAAAAGCAAAGAATATTTCTCCAAAACATACCATTTTAAAATAAAAAGCATTATAACTTTACAAGCTTTAAAAGCCTTCTTGCAAGTGCATAGAAAAATGTCACAATTCTTAAAGTAAGTATATATATATATATTATATATATTATATATAAAATAAGAATATATATAATGAAAAACATTTCTTCAAAGCATCAAAGTTGTTAAGAATAAAAATATATTAAAGAAAACTTCTGCAGAGCTGGAAAGGACCCTATGGATCATTAAGTTCAACTCCTGTCAAGGAGGTACAGTGGGGAATCAAACTCCCAGCCTCTGGCTCTGCAGCCACAAACCTAAACCATTGAGGAATCCAGCACAAGCAAGAAGAGGACAAGCACAATAAAACACGGGATGGCATAAGAAGCTGTTTGCATGAATTAGGATCGAGGGACAGAGCCTCTATTTGGGTGAGAATTCCCAAACATAAAAGTATTCTTCTCCCCTCCACACAGGGAACTATGAGGAGGAAAAGCTGTGCAATTCAAGCGAGTCTGAAAACTTGGGAATCTATATTATATCACTCTTATAGCTATATTTGATGATGGCAAAACAAGAAGATAAAAATTATTTCTTGACTCTGTCAAAGGTTCTGTTTGTCAGAGGAAAGAAGGAGAACCCATATTTCAGAATGTTATGCCTAGGCAAAATATAAAATTGATTACCTACAGGAAAATCCAAATGAAACCATGGAGTGACAAAGCAGAGTGGCCATCTATTCAGAACAGAAAATACTAATGAGAGATAAATATGACGCTCACCAGGAATTCTTTGCCACGTAGTGCTGCACCCATGATTTGTCCAATCCACTCATATTTGGCAAACTCCTTACAAGATGGGTTGGGGACATACATATCCCGGGCCTCTCCAGTACCACTGCCCTGAAAAGACATACGTACACTGTGTTTCCAAACTCCTGCCCAAGCTACAATTCAGCACAAGTGCTATACCAGAAGGCCCACTTCAGCATCAGCATCTAACAACAGCTCAAAACTCAAGAGATGTTTTAATTCTGTCAGGAAGACCAAAACTGGCACAATTCAGTGTTCTGACCTGGACAGAAGAACAATTAAAAAGCTCTCAACACCTTGGGACCTGGACATTTGAAGGAGCGCCTCTCCCTATATAAACCTGCCTAATCACTGAGATCTGCTGAGGAGGCCTTCCTCGGTCTCCCACCAGTAAGAACAGATCATTATGTAGCAATATTGGGGGGGGGGGGGGGAGGCTTTTTCTTTTGTAGCACCTCAACTGTGGAATGCCCTCCCCTTGGTGCCAACACCGGCATAATTTCAGCACCAAGTCAAGGCATATTTATTAGAGCCTTTGGAGGTTGAGGAGCATGGCCTGCACAAGTTTTAGTGCCATGGGCTGACTGTTTTAATTTTGTGTTTTAGATTGGTTGATTATAAATTGTTTCAAGTGTTGTATGTGTTAAACTTGTTTTATATAGCTCTGTAGCCCACCCTGAGATCCTGCAACATAGGTTGATCTATAAACAAGCAAACAAAACACACACACAACTAGCTCTCTAAGAAGTGCTCTTTACATGCAGTAGGGACAGGCTAAATTCACACAAGTGAGTAGGCCCAAACAGAAGAACAATTGGTATGGCAGAGGCAGAAGTTGGCTTCCAGAAAAGCTGCATCACTAGCAGCTAGGATGATACAAGAGATGAAGCTCTGGCATCCATATAATTTGCTGCTCTTCTAAACACTCTTCTGTCTCCAGAGCTTGCCCTAAACCTCTTGTGAGCATTCTCGAACCCATTTGCTTCAACAGCAGGCACGTTTTAAGGTGAACAAGGAACAAGCACCTGATTGCAAGTGCGGACAAAAAATGGCAGCGGCACAGGGGTATCAGCTGAACTAGGACACAACTCTTCAGATATATCAGCAATGCTATCCCGGAAGCCACCACCTGAGAGAGAGAGAGAGAGAAGAAAACCAGAAATGAGTGGTTACCAGTCTTGCTTTAGGTCTACCAGATAATTGAGTTTCCCAATAAAGCTTCATCTGCCTTTTAATTTCTATTCTTTGAGACCAGTCCAGTCTTCTTCCAGATACGGAACATCCTAGAAATACACTCAGACTAGTTCACTTATTGTTTGTGAGCAACTGTGATTTATTAAGCCACTCCTTCAATTAGGTTATAAACCACAGACCTTTGGTTTACGATAATGTCTGAACCCAGCAGGGGCCAGCATTCTGGCTTGTTTCCCTAGCAAGCTAGAGCACCCGTTCTTCCATCATGTTAAACAACCCATGGACCAGAAGATGTGTGGCTTACTTAATAGTGCACAGCTGAGGAACTTTAAGCTCTGGAACTCAATCTACCCCCCCCCCCCCCGTCCTAATTTTGCTCTCTGGGGTTCTCTAGACAGCCATGCCCTTTCTCCATGATACCATCATTGTGTGGTTCTACAGTTTTTATAGTACTTTTTGTCTGTTTTGAAAGGCAGAAGCACATCTCCTAAAGGTTAGTCACTGGCAGGAAGAGATATAAGCTAAAATATGCTGGTGTATTTGGTTCCCCCCCCCCCCCCTTTTGCTCCATCCTCCTGCGGAATGTGGCGCACCAAAGACTTCATCTGAAGCTGAATTCCATCACTGGGCTGAAGCAAATTCCTCACCTTTGGTTCAAGGATCTGCTTACTCTACAATTGATCAATCTAATAAGCTAGCATGCTCAATAGCACACCATAATGAAGGGTTCCCACAGAACCCTGGATTGTGATGATGTTTCACTGTATTCATAGATAAATCTATGACACTATTATATGTCAAACCGTCTCATATTTCTGCTGAATACATGTTTGGCTCCGCAGTATTGTTTTAAAAAGGACACAAGCAGAATGAATTTTCCCATTAAAAAGCAGGATTGCCACTGGTTGCCATTTCTTAAGATGTAATCAGCACAGAGAAGAAAAGACTTCCAATTGTGGAATGAGATCCTGGATGTCTCATTGTCCACACAGCAAAAGGTCAAATAACATGAGCAATTTGACACAATAGGATCGTGGCTATATATATACAAATTTAGCTCAGCAGAAACCCACATTTTCAACTCCCCGATATACAGGTATTTGCAGGTATTGTGGTGGTGATGGTGGAGAAGATAAATATGCTGAGACTAGGGGAAGAGCATAAGAGTCATGGGGAAGAGCTAATGAACCTCATAGATGGCCAGGTACATTTTAATTTTACTCTTTTCAGCAGTCCTAATGGCTAGAGGCTCGCTTGTTTTTGTCTTCTTTTTCTGAAAAATAAACATTTCAAGGAAAACAAAATCTAGAATTTACCTTGATCAATTATGCCCTCAGAGATGAATTTACACTCCCACCACTGATCGTAACGCAGTGGCCACCTAAGACAAAAGAAAGAGAAGCATTTGAAGCTACCTCTGTAAGCTTGTGGGAGGCACTATACCACTGGGGAAAGTGTCAGGACCCAGAGTAATAATGCCATATTTCTGTTTGGTCTAGAGCTTATTAAATTCCTTGGACGACTGGCATGCTGGGGACATCGGGAGCCAGTTCTTCTCAAAATAAAACTCTGTTTCTTCTGGATGATCAGGCTTTTAATTGACAACAGATCCACTAATGCTTGATGCTCAGGCTGCAGATACTAAGCCATCTGGGGGGTGAAAGGGGCCGGGGCAACAGATGGCTCCTGGAACAATTACGAAAGCACTCACCTATAATCCAGTGGCTTCTCATACTTCTCAGAAGGTTTCAGGCCCTCGTACACCTAGAAGAGCAAATAATGCAGCTGAGGCTTTAAAAGAAGGATCTCGATCCTGACAGAGCACAAAAATATATCCCATGAAAGCGCTGGCGCTTCTGTTGTATTCATCAGAACTGCAACTGGCACTGTTAGCTGTTGTTGCATTCACTCTATGGCACTGTAGGACACACAGTAAGCACCAAAGGGAAATCAGAAATTCTTCTGCAGATACTGTCTGGTTAGACAGGTTCTCAGCAATCACCAGGACATTTTTAATAAGAGACACACAACAAATTGAAAAGACAGAGTTGATGATGTTAGTGGGCCTGGAGGTGGAAAGCTGAGGTTCAAATCTTTTGACAGCAATACAGCTCTCTATATGGTTTTGGTCAAATCACAACTTTTTGGCATATTTTCACAGTATTGTTTCAAAAATAATAGGGGGTAATCCCAGTTATGTCAGAGTTGAGCTCATTGACAGGAGCAAACAAACAGCAAATACAGAAACAAATCAGCATTTTCCGTCATCCTAAGGCTTCAGAAATAAGAACCAAGTGCAGACATATAATAACATACAGTCATGGCCAAAAATATTGGCACCCTTGCAATTCAACCCTTCTCTCAGAAAATGGTTGCAGTTGCAAATGTTTTGGTACTCACATGTTCATTTCTTTGGTTTGCGTTGGAACAACACAAAAAAACAGAGAAGAAAAGTCAAATCTGATACAATCCCACACAGAAACCCAAAAATGCACTGGCCAAAATTAGTGGCACCCTGTCTACATTGTAAGAAATAATTGCTTTTCAAGCATGTGATGCTCCTTGAATTTGTATTTAGACACACCTGTCGCAAGTAAGAGGTGTGGGCAATATAGTAATCACACTTGCAACCAGTTAAGATGGAGAAAAGTTGACTCAGTCTTGTTGTGTATGACACTGAGCATAGAGAAAAGAATGAAGTGTAAAGAGTTGTCTGTGGATTTGAGAGCAAAAATTGTGGGAAAACATCAACAATCTCAAGGCTACAAGTCCATCTCCAGAGATCTTAATGTTCCTGTGTCCACTGTGCGCAATATCATCAAGATGTTTACAGCCCATGGCACTGTAGCTAACCTCTCTGGACGTGGGCAGAAGAGCCAAATTACTGAAAAATTACAACAAAGGGTTGTTCGAATGGTGGATACAGAACCCAGATTAACTGCCCAACAAATTCAAGCTGATCTGCAGACACAGAGTACAATAGTGTCAGCTTGCACTATCCCTCGCCATCTGAATGAAAAGGGACGTTATGGAAGGAGACCCAGGAGGACACCACTGCTACACAAAGGCATAAAAAAGCAAGACTGGAGTATGCCAAAACTTATGTGACAAAACCACAATCCTTCTGGGAGAACGTACTGTGGACAGATGAGACAAAAGGAGAGCTTTTTGGTAAAGGACATCATGGCACTGTTTACAGAAAAAAAAATGAGGCATTCAAAGAACACAGTCCCTACAGTCAAACATGGTGGAGGTTCAAAGATGTTTTGGGGTTGCTTTGCTGCTTCTGGCACTGGATGCCTTGACTGTGTGAACGGTATCATGAAATCTGATGATTACCAAAGAATTTGGTGGCGCAACGCAGTGGCCAGTGCCAGAAAGCTGCGTCTCTATCAGAGGTCATGGGTCTTCCAGCAGGACAATGACCCAAAACACACTTCAAAAAGCACTCAGAAATGGTTACAAACAAAGCGCTGGAGAGTTCTGAAATGGCCAGCAATGAGTCCAGATCTGAATCCCACAGAACACCTGTGGAGAGATCTCAAAACAGCAGTTGGGAGAAGACATCCTTCAAATCTGAAGGCCCTGGAGCAGTTTGCAAAAGAAGAGTGGTCCAAAATTCCAGTAGAAAGGTGTAAGAAACTTATTCATGGTTACAGGAAGTGATTGATTTCAGTTATTTTTTCCAAAGCGGGTGCTACCAAATATTAAGTTAAGGGTGCCAATAATTTTGGCCAGTGCATTTTTGGGTTTCTGTGTGGGATTGTATCAGATTTGACTTTTCTTCTCTGTTTTTTTGTGTTGTTCCAATGCAAACCAAAGAAATGAACATGTGAGTACCAAAACATTTGCAACTGCAACCATTTTCTGAGAGAAGAGTTGCATTTTCTGACAGAATTGCAAGGGTGCCAATATTTTTGGCCATGACTGTATGTGAGTCTTGGGAGGAAAACCCTGGAGGATTAGATCTCAGATGTGCAAACTGGGAGTTTAAATTCAGATATGTTAGTTATTTAACTTTGCTCTGGAGAATTCTGAATTTCATCCTGTACTGAAACACTGAAGTGTACCCCCCCATACACTGTCCTACAAAACTACTTTTTTTGCTACATATCGCTTATACTCATGGACAATATTTCTTTCGTGAACATTTCTTTCTTGAGGATGCAGCTTGAAAAAGCTCTTCTAATGTATAATAGTGGATGCGGTACGATACTGCAAAGGCAGAAAACTTACTTGCACCCTCCTCCTTGCAGGGCATGTGAGCAGGCCTTACCTGAGTGAAGACAGTGTTTTTGCAGCTGGGGTCCAGCGTTGGATTGTCGCGATGCTCCATGGCCAGCCGCCGATTGATATAAAGCCGTGGCATGAAGTTGGGCTTGCTAGTCTCTGAGTCTTTGAGGCACAGAGAGATTAGCATGGTGCGCCGCTTGGACAGCAACAGGAACTGTTTGATGTGCTGTTACAGACAACATGAGCTTGGCTCAGACACAGCAACATCTCCATATCCAATATGATCCCACCATACCAACCAACCAGGCTCTGCTACTGATGTCACCCAAACTATTCTAACCCCATAGCTAATATACTCCAGTGTCCTTCAAGGAAATCCTTCAGTGCAGGAAGATGCATGTTTCATTTGCAAAGTTCCTCCCACTTCCTAACTAATATTTTGATGTACAGTGGTGCCTCGCTAGACGATGTTAATCCGTTCCACGAAGATCGCTGTCTAGCGAAAACATCGTCTAGCGAAGCACATTTTCCCATTGGAATGCATTGAAATCGCTTCAATGCGTTCCAAGGGAAAAGGCACTCGTCTAGCGAGTGAGGGTCCCCATAGGAATGCATTGACAGCTGCACTGACAGCTTTTGACCACTAGTCGGCGCACTCCTATGGGGAAACCTCATCGTCTAGCGAAATTCCCCATAGGGAAACATCGTTTTGCGAAGCGCAGTAGCGCTCGCAAAAAGGCATCGTCTAGCGATTTCCTCGTCCTGCGAGGCAATCGTCTAGCGAGGCACCACTGTAAATGTAAGCTCCTGTTTAAAAAAAAAGTATAAACAGACTGCCATATGAATTCCCATTTAGATTTAAAGCATGCCATTCAAGTGGAGGACCGGAAAAAACAAGAAAGAAAACAAAATATATTATTTTTTGACCTTTTAAAAAAACTACTCTCTCTTTAACAATCTCTCACATAAATCATCTTTGAAATCCTGGCCTTGAGATTTCCATCAAACCAGTTAAAGAAACAATTTTAGCTGGTGCGGGTATGCCTTTAAAAAAATCACTAAAAGAGGATATATGTTTGGACACAATGGTTGAAATACAGCAGTAAGTCACAACTAGGGTAGGCCTGTTGAACCACCAGATATTTCTTCCACTAATTCAATGGGCCTATTCTAGCTGTGCCTTACTACTGGATTTCAGCAGCTGCCTGAAATGAAAACAGTCCCATGCTTGAACAAGATGATGCAGAGCACTATCCAGGATCTTAATAAACCCACCAAAATCTTCATGTACACGAAACTAAACATCTGTAGGTACCTGCAGGAAGCAGGATAGCAATGTTAGCTTAGTTTATTGCCCATGCAGGCCTATGACAGACACAGAGATATTTATTCAGTTTGTTTGCTTCCTCTAAAACAAACAGGCCTGCTAACCCTAACTAATACTAGGCAGGACTGGGCTTCACAAGCCTCTTACCGTGTTTCCCCAAAAATAAGACAGGGTCTTATATTAATTTTTGCTCCAAAAAACGCATTAGGGCTTATTTTCAGGGGATGTTTTATTTTTTTCATGTACAACAATCTACATTTATTCAAATACAGTCATATCATCTACTGGTTGCTGCACAATGCTGCACAATGGTGGAGGGCGGGGTTTCACTTAACTAGGGCTTATTTTTGGGGTAGAGCTTATATTACGAGCATCCTGAAAAATCATACTAGGGCTTATTTTCAGGTTAGGTCTTATTTTTGGGGAAACAGGGTACTATATTGGTTGCTTATGTAATTGGCAAACAATATATTGGCACATTGGAAAAATGCCAGTCTCACCTTGAGCTTACTGAAGGTGCCCAGTGTGTAGTCCCACGCTGGAACAAGGTGATGCAGAACACTGTCCAGGATCTTGATAAACCTACCAAAAATAACATACACAGAATGAAAATGCAGGAGAAAAATATCTGAATTCAGTAGGGTCTCACAGTAAAATTACCTGGTGCCATACTGTAAGTTTAGTTGGATGAATGTGTATACAGACATAATGTACATGCATGCATACACTTCTGAGCACTCTTTTGTCTGTGAGATTTATAGTCTGCCCAGGTTGGTGCGCTTGTAATTGGTGCAGGTTGCAATTATACAAAAACAGTAAAGTCAGAATCACAACTTTAAACACAGCAAAAACCAGCAACAAAAATAAAACTATGACACATATGCTTATGAGACATAAGGTCTGCCATATCTCACTGCTTTGGGGTACCTCCTTAGTTCCTTACTAGCATACCTCTGGATGACCACAGCACGCCGGTAGAGCACATCAGGATCTCTCCCTTCCAGGCGAGGATACCTCACCAGATTGGCTGGCTGAAACATGTCTGCATTGAGCCCCAGCTCCCTCTGTCGAGAAGATTTAATCTTTATACCCCGGAGTCGGACATCAATTCCATCATCTACGTAAAAGGGAAAGAAAACACAGCTCAGGCAAGTCAGGTGAATAAGAAATGGGTTTCCACTGGTAAAGTGAAAAGTAAATACTGAGGGAAGAGATCAGAGAGGGGGTGCCCTGTCTGCAAATGAAGCTGTGCCGTTTTCATTTTTGGCCAGTTTCAAGGCTCTACGCATTTATTGCCATAAAAACAACAGAATCCTATGGCAGCTTGGATACTAACAAACGTATCGCAGTATAGTAATCTTTGCTTCGGCAGCTTTGTCTTTGCTGTTCTTCCTGAAGAAAGTAAACTGTTTTACTTCCACAGCATAGGAAGCACCACAGCAGACTCCAAGCAGTGACCCATTAAGAAGATCTAATTCCACTTTTACTCTAGATAGCAAGCAGCCGGGGTTCTCTGTTTTTATCTCCACATATGTGGAGTAACATTCCGAATTGGGGCTTCAGGATCACTGCACCCCCACCGCCCCATGATTAAGAAGCTCATCCCCACGCTGACACCCACACACCTCTGCATTCCACAATGCGGATTTCAATGACAGGCAAGTGAGCAGTCATGTCTTCCAGCACACACACATCCCCGATGTAGCTCCTGGGGACACAAAAACATCTGTTTCCTCTTTCATAGGGAAGGCTTACCCCTTCCACCTGGCAACCCTTTAATTTCACTTGCCCAGAATCTAGAGGAAGGTTTACATGGGGGTGGAAACCAGGATTTTTAGAATGTGTTCCCAACCTTCTGAATGGCTGAAATTCTGCTGCTTAGGACAGTAAGTCACACCATTGACTCAGTCGGGATTTGAGAGCCAGCTCCTCTTTAAATTCCATTGATTCAAACCCGCATACTATAATTACAACTTGCTTTTGCATAGTAAATTACAGATAAAGTAAGTCTCCTTAAATCAACAAAACTTATGCAGGAACTGACTCACCAAATCCCCACTGATTCAATACTCCACTGTGACCTATTATGCTAAGCAACAAGATTTTAGCCAACCATTTTAATTGACTTTTCTGCTTCTCTCTTATTTATTTTGGAGACAGCCTGGGAAACTCATGCCTGTGAAGATTGGGGTGGAACAGCAGAAACACAAGTGTGCTTGCAGGTATTATAATGCCCAAAAATTCTACTGGGGAAACTGTTTTTACCCTCTGGCCTGACATTCATTGCATTCTTGAGACAGGCGTATGATTTGATTGTTTATGCAACTAGTGGATGGAGAGTGCCATGGTTGGCAAAGTTGAAAGATAGAATTGCTTGTGCAATCTGTCTTATGCTACCATGCAAGGCACAGGATTTAGGCTACTGTGTGTTCCTTCCCAAAATATTATTGCATACTAATGATGAATTTCTGTGTTATCCCAACCACATGAAAGCCATCAGGAAATGCCTCCAGGTGACACCTGGAAATATTTGCCATGCTACTCACCCATATCGCAAACATTTCCCAGTGGTATCTACGCTGAAAACACAGCCCTAAGATCCCCATGTGTTCCGACATATGGAACTCCCTCCCCCTGGAAGTGCACAAGAATCCTAAAATGAGAATATTTTAAAAGCACTGCAGGATCTTTCTGTCTTGAGGAGGCATTTCAGAGTCAAGATTAACCAAGGGCAGAAGTTGTTCTCAACGTTAATAATGGTGAAGTCACAGACTGAAGCATCTGTCTGAGGCCACCGGCAACAAACACCACTCACCTGCAAACAGATGAGCAGGCTCGCAGAGAAAAAACAGGAAATATCTGGATTCACAGTAAAGAAACAAAGTAGAGAAAGGGAATGGCTAACCGTAGGAAGAAATTCTTTTCCTCCTTGGCAGCTGCCTCCCTCTGGCAGCACCCAGCGGACTAATAAAGTATTCTCTTGGCTATTACCTCTTGTGGATTTGTTTATAAGTAATGGGTTGTTTTCTTCCTTAATCTCCCAACATATGATAAGATAAATAAGATCAAAATCAAAGGACTGGCACTTCATTGCTTTACACCACCATCTGATCATGGCAATACACTTGACACTCTCCTTCCCTTTCCCTCCCCACATCATTAGAAAATCCATGAGTTTTGTGCCTGCATTAGACAGGAGAAACACTCTGAGCAGAATCTGGGCTCAGCTGCATACCAGGCTTTCCCCACCACCCAAATCCCTCCTCCCAACCCTGACTCACTCATCTATGCCCACGTCACTCAGCTTCTTCAGATTGTCACCCTCACCACCGTATACAGCCACCCTCTTGGGCATGAAATTCTCATCTGTTGTATCTACTGTCAGGAAGAGTTTCCTAGGGGGAAAGCAGAAATTCTGTCAGGGCTGGAAGCCCAAGGGGCTACAGGGAAAAAAAAAACATATAGGCAGACACAGCAAACCACATCTTAACATGGTTTTTAAAAAGGCACTTCCCAGACTTAACAGTTCAGGCATGCCTAGAAGTTCATGGCACACATAGGGTTGATAACACTGGGAGAGCCCTTGACTTCTGCAAACCTTTTGGCTTCCATTATTGTACCCACATCTCTACAGATGTACATTTAGAAAGCTGTATGAAAAGGGAAGGGAGAACTATAACCGGCAGACGAAAGCACTAACAATAGTAGGGGAGCTCTTTTAGTGTGGAATTTTCTGAGGCCTGTGGCAAAGCCAGACACACAGCTCCCAGCACTACCAAGTGAAAGGCACTGTGCAACTTTTTTGGCCAAAATCCTGTTCAGTTTTACAACTTGTGCAACAGGCCACTGCATGTGCAGGTCTGTTTTCTCCATCATTTGCACATGGGAGTATTCAACACCCCCTGGCACATACGGAATCCCTATTGTGGTGCCTGCACAGTGCAATGCTCCACTGTTCCTGAAGAGCAATCTCTGTTTCCTTCTTAAAAGACAGAAGGCATTGCAGGAAAATACAAACTGAATGGAAGGTGTTGCTGTCTGGACCCTCTTTACAATTCCACACATAAAGCAGGCCAACCAGACAATAAGAGCCTCAGAAAGACATAGCCCGTTCAACTTAAATGTGGGACAGGGCATCACAAGTACTACATCCTGTGAAAGTACTTGTGATTGCAGAGAGAGATTTTTTTTTTACAAGAAAGGGTTGATTAAAGAAAAAGGGAGAAAAATTAATGGATCTACCTGTTTTCAAAATGAAAACAAGATAGGACTGAAGGTTTCACTCTACAATTTAGAGGAGCCAACCTGAGATAAATTGATAACAACACACTGGGGTAGAGGAAGGATAATCATGTATATGCAAAGAGATACAACCCCCCCCCCCCCCAGTGTAATTATGTAGGAGAGTAGCACCTACCTAGGATATCTTCTGTTATTAAGCTCTTCTCAGTGCTTTTTCTGGCAAGAGGATGGACTAATGCAGCACTGTCCAACACTGGTGGTGCACAGCCCAGATGGGATTACTCACCCCCATAGGTGTGATGAGCACACACACACACCAGCTTGGATTATGGACCCACATCTACTAGGCATCATTCTCTGATGTGGCTCCCATGCTAAGGGAGAGCACAGGAAACAAGACTGGACTGTAAAAGGACTTACAGGAAATGACTGATTAGACCGGGACAGCACCTGCCAGTGCTGCTCCACCATTCCACCTCTGATGACCGGGGAGGGGGGGGGGAAGAGGAGGAAATCTCATGACATATGGGAAAGGGTTGTTGATCAAAAGAAGAAGCAGCAGCATTTGCAGCTCACTTGATAATGGTTCCTTTCTTCATGTTGAGACGGACCCAGTGCTGACCTTGGGACCCATCACTCTCCCAGTAAGTGTCTGCATGATTGTCTGTCAGGCACGAAATATTGAATTCTTCCTGAAGGGAGCAGAGCAGCACATTAGGCCAGGCTGAGAAAGGCCGCATGGCTACCATTCTATCATTCTCTCGTTCCCTTTTTTCACACAACCACAACCACAGCCATCTCTTTCATTCCTTGTCAGGGGCTTAAAAAGGGGAATTGAAATACTGGAGGCAGGAAAGTGAAAACAAAAACAAGCTAGGCTATGCACAGGTCACTTAGAGAAGCATCTATCTCAGACAGGAGCTGGCAACCTGAAGCCCTCGGTCTCTTCTCATGTAGCCCTTGGCCTGCACCTGGTCAGTTCGGCCTCCAAACAGGCGAGCCGTCTGTCCCCTAGCTGACTGTTAGGTGGGAGAAAGATCAAAGAGGAGTGGAAAAGGGAGAGGAGGGAACGGGGCAACGGTGGGATAGGAGAAGTAGGGGGAAAAGCTTCCCACGCCTGATCTAATACTTTGTTTTTAGACAAATGTAAGATCAGCCACCAACTGATAATCTCAGTAAATTTTTGCTTATTAGTGAAACACAATTTATCTGACTAAGATTCTAAGCTAAAAGAAGTCATCCACAGAAGAAATGAATCCTCATCCAAAGGAGCCCAAACCATGTCAATACCGTGTAGGAAGAGACATCAATGCTATCCACATATTGCTTTATGCTGCCAAGATTTTCATCCTCCTTGCCAATGTGGTCATAAAGGAAATGCACCAGGTCCTCATCACACTCATAGCTCCATGTAGGGGGAACAAACCTAATGGGATAATGTTTGGTGTTAAAAGGTATAGAATGAGAAATGAGGGGTATGGTCCTCTATGCAAGCATCATTCTCAATAGAACTAAGTCCACAGGCAAACAACATATTAGCAGCTTTTGTAAATATGCAGATGCACACCAGTTTGCTCAATGCCTCAGACCCTGTCCCCACTTCTGAATATAGTGCACTGGCTACCCCAAACCACTGGTCCATTCTTATTCTCACATAGGAAGTTACCGGAGTCTCTCCACTGCAGCAACATCTGGCTCCATGATTTTTGGCTTTGCCCCAAGACGTAGGGAATATGTTATGTCTACCACTTGCTCCCATCTGGAATAAAGGAAGGGCAGCATTAAGAAAAATCACAGACAAATAAGTTCAGCCAAAAAAGAAATGGAAGGAAAAACTCTAACTGCTCAATTATCTATTAAAACAAGGAAACAATATATAGGAACACATCAGAAGGCTACTACATAACAATTTGTTTACGATCCAGGATCTTACTTACAGGGCTTGTCATGATTCTTGTTGTTGCTGTTACTCAACTTTAGATAACTGAAATGAGTGCCATTTTTATACGAGATGACTCACTGATCCATGGTGAGCAAATATGTGTTATGCTGTAAACGTTTTCATGTACATCTGTGATAATCATCCCCTTTGACAGTGACGTTAGAGATGAGGCTGGGAGTGGGATGGAAAGTGTCTGAAATAGAGCAGCTGCCTTTTTTCTTGCCCAGTGGGCGTTCAGAGTAAGGGAAATGCTTCCTCTCTTAACTTTGAATTGGCTTCATGTCCTTACCGCACAGCCAGAGCTGATTGTCTATGTTGCATGCTGTGTTACCACGCTGATAATAAGATCATGAACAGGCTGAAACTACATCATCCAGAAGCAGGGAGACTTCCTGCCCAATATAAGAAGCAGTCATGAAGAACAGAAAGTAAATGGATGATCAAATGTTGGCAAAAGAGCAGAGAGAGAAAAGGAAACAAACCAAAACATTGTAGCCCTTCAGAGACTAATGATTTTTTTTCATTGTGAGCTTTTGTGGGTCAGTGTTCTCAAGACACTGGAGGGAAAGTATATGGTTGGTATATTTATAAATCTGTGCTGGCTGAATAGCTCAGTGGTTTAGGTATGGGAGTTCAATTCCCCGCAATGCCTCTTAGGGGAAGAGCCAGCCAGTGTGGCCTTGGGCAAGCTGCACAGTCCCAGGACACCCTCAGAAGAAGGCTATAGTAAACCACTTCTGAGTATTCTCTACCTGGAAAACCCTGAAAAGGGTCACCATAAGTCAGAATTGATCTGATGGCACATGATGATGATGATGATGATGATGATATCTATGCACATCACCATAAACATACCAATCATGTATTTGTATTCCAATGTCTGAGGAGAAAGACTTCGATCTATGAAAGTTCACACTGAAATAAAATTGTTGGTCTTTAAAGTGCTACAATTCTTTCATTCTTTCTTTCTTTCTGCCAACACGCTGAGACAGACTAACATGGCTACTACTTTTTAGATTTTCAACGTGCATGATGTGTGTTTGTGCACATGTGTTTGTTTGTTTCATGAACACTCCCCTGACATCTTTTTGTTCCCAGTACTTTATTCTGAATATTTAGTACAGCCCTAGCACTGATTCCAAGAGTTCAGATTGAGACCCAACTTCCATGTCAAGGAAGAACTGAGCAAAGGCAAAATGCATTTTTCTAACAAACAATTAGCAAAATAATTGGAAGCTATTAAAGAGCTTGCAATTTAAAACATTTGCTTACACCTTCACATCCCCAGTCATTACCGATGGTCCCCATAAAACCTAACTATTCCAAACACACATCGCTGTGTGTTTCTTTACCTGAAGACAGGCTTGTAGTCCATCCCAAAGAGTTGCTGCTGCCTCTGGATTCTCTCCATTGATTCCACTGGTACCAATCTGTCCCCACCTTCTGCATGCTTACACATGAGAACCCAGCCTTCTTCCAGGTCACAGCTGGTCTTGTATTCCTCTAGCTGCTCCTATAAAGAAAGAACACAATGCTGAGTGATCAGTGGGAAGCCTGAACTTTACAGAACAAGCACCATCAGGAATGATATAACTAAGTAGTCCAATTATTTATCAAACTATCATAAATACAGAGATCTGAATAAGAAATGTACACAGATTATCTGGAGCACCAGTTATAAAGCTCCAATTAAATCTAGATTCGAAGCCAACTCATTTGTTCAACTAGTTAAATAGATAAACATATTGAAAAGGGGAGGGGTACTGATCTGTAAGCAGATTGACACAGCTGCAGTCTGTTGTTTTCACTGCAATAAGACTACCATGGCTGTAATACAATGCAGGGAAACAGTGTTTTCTAGGTGATGGTTCAAGAGTGGCAAAAGGAGATTTTTTTTCCCATTTTAAAATGCATCTTCAGTGTAAAATGGGGTTCCAATTCAGTTCACATTTGTGAATAGAGATAGCTGTATTAGATATTTCAGCTTAGCATAAAAATTAGCTTTATGTAGCATCCAGTGCCATAAAAATTCACAACTTTTTGGATTGTGTGTATTTAAGTATGCAATCAACCATTCCAGTCATCATAAACTTGCTACCAATCCTGTCTATTGGCATCTGTCATGTATTTATGCCACCATACAGAGAGCTGGATCCAGCATTTGCCTTCCACGGGGCTACACTCAAAAATTGCCTCTGCCTGTTTTAGGGGATTCTTCTCCCCGTCCCCCTCACATCACAGTTCCATCCTATCCAGCAGGGTCACCTGGTCCTCTCTCTTTATTCATGACTACATGCATATGGGAGAAAAGAAGCAATAATCATCTTAACCAAAAGTTATGGATTGTATCTTAGCCATGGTAGTCTGCTGCAGTGAAAGCGACAAGTCTTGTGGCTCCTCAAAAACTTAGTAAATTCCCATTGGCTTTTGTGGACCATAGCCCAATTCTTCAGATGTATATATACGAACAAAGGGGCTAGTCCACAAAAGCTTATGCCAGATAAAACTTGTTAAGTCCTCAGGTTGCCCCAAGACTCCTGATCATCATGCCCCAGACACCCCTTTACCCTTCTCAAGTGCTATGTAGAACATAATCGCAAACAACGTGAGGAAGAATGAAAGGGTTGTCCATGCTTATCCGTATCCCTTTGCATTAAGGCCCCTTTTCCATTTTTCCAAAGTGCGTAACTCGAGTCGGGGCTCCTTTTCTGCCGCATCTGAACCCATAACAAAGGCTCGAACGCCTCTGAGCGTGCGCAGTGTGCATTCCCATCTTTTTCACCAGTTATCCTACACCGATTATCCGCGGACATTTGGACTGCTGCAGGACGGAGCCCCGACGCCTCTTATTCCGGGAACTGGCACAGCCCGTGCGCGTGCACCTCCCTCCCCCCCCCCCCCCGCGCTTGCCGGTCCGCCCCGGGGCCGCCTTAGTCACCTTGGTGAGCTTCACCCACAGCCCGTGCCCGTTGCAGTATTCCTCGCCGCTGGCTCGAATGCACGATCCCTTGCGCAGCTCGATGGTGGCCCTGCCCGGGCCCTTCCTGCCGGCGGAACCCGAGCCTACTCCGGCGCCGGCCGTGTTCGGGCTCTCCCACACCGACAGCAACGTCCGGCCTGAAGCCGAGGCGAGGCCGGGGCCGCTGGGGTCCTTGCAGATCTTATACTGCACCTCGCGGGGCACGTAGCACAGCGGCGGGGGCAGCGGTTCCGCCCGGCTCAGGCACTCGATGGCCTCGCTCAGGAAGCGCAGCCGGCCCAGCAGCTGGTGCGGGGACTCGCCGGCATTGGAAGGCACCATCCTGCCGGCTTGGCCTGCGCTCCAACGAAGCGGCGCTGTAGCCCACAGCGGTGGCCCCGCAGCACGGCAGCCGCAAGGAGGAAAAGGAGGTGCCGGGAGGCGCTGCTTCCTGCCCGGCGCCCTTCCTCTTTCTCGGTTCTGCTTACTCTACCGTAAAGAACGCTCTATCGGCGGACGAGAAAATGAGCAATAAACGAGACCTTGGAAGTGGGTGGCGGCGCGCGGGCCGGCCCCGACTCCTGCAGCCTGGGTTTAAGGCCGCCCGAAAGGTGGCAACGGAAGGGAAGCACTTCGTGTGTTCTTCCGTGGCTTCGCTGGCAGGGAAAGGCTGACGCGGGTGTGTGTGTGTGTCATACACAACCATAGCTTGTTTTCCAAAGGGCTAACAGGGCGGAGAGACAGAGCTCTGCCCTTCTCCGGCAATTGAGTGGCGCGCCTCTCACCCTGGCTGTCGGCTTCTCCCCGACCCTCCAAGTTGGCGACCGGGCGTTTCGCAGCCCTACACTGAGTTTCTTTTGTCTGGAGACGTCAGGGATTGGAAACTGTAGCGGGAAGGATTTATCGCATACTTGTTCAAACCTATCATGATGATTTTCAGTCTTAGTTGTCAGTGGTGCTGCTGGAAGGCAGGTATCATCCTGTGGTGCTTTTCTCCCCATAGGTGACCCAACACGGTTCATAACGACTATTAAAAAAAAAACGCAGCAGTTTAAAAATACTACACAAATATATTAAAAGAATTAAACATATATTAAAATTGAAAACCAAGATTAAAAACAATTTTTAAACATTTAAAATTCCTCCTGAGTATCACCTCCCACGAAGTGCAGCCAGACTAGCTTCTTGGGACAGAGACTAGAGTGATAATGGTGGAAAAGTCAGAGCAGATCCGTGACAGTGGCAGCATGTAGATGTTGAATAACATCGGGGACAGGACTGTGCCCTGAGGGACACCACAGACCAATGGCCAGGGCGTCAGACAGGAATCCCCCCCCCCCCCCCAAACCACCTTCAGTCATCCAGGAAGAATCGGAACCACCTTAAGACCTTCTGGCACCTTGCCTTGTTGCAAGAAGGCATTCACGGCTTCTCTGACCTAGTCAGTCCCCCTCTGGCTGCTCTTATAAGCTAGGAAGGCCAAGGGTCCAACACACATGCGGTGTGTTCTTTAAAATGGTTTAAAATAGATTTTAATCTTGCTTTTAATTTTGATATATATTTGTTTTTAAAACATTTATATGCTATTTTGAAACTATCTTTTTTTATACGTTTAGTTGTTGTGAGCCACCTTGGGTCCCTTATGGGGAGAAAGATACCATATAAATAACATAAATAGATAAGATACTTTGCTGCCTGAGGTAAATATGGTTCCCTACCACCTTCCTTCCTTGCCTAAAAGCTGATCAGACTGACAACTGAGTCTTGTTTCAATGCAGCTGGTGAGATTGCCCTCCATTACATCCATGGACAGCTAATTAAAACTAATTGTGAGGGCAGGGCTCACACACAGTTCTGTCCTTCAGCAGTTCAACACCACTTACTGACCTCTAGTATCTGTCACACGAAGCCGTCAACTTATTGTGTCCAATGACAGGGCTGGCCTGGGGGTTCTTTCAGATTAGATTTTCCTCATTACACTGCCCTTCCTTGTTCATGGAAGTTACCAGGAGGCCCAGACAATCTCATCTTCTACTTATAACCCTGTCATGCATTTCCTCTGCTACTTCTATTTATTTTTCTTAACAGATAAAAAGAGGGAAATATTGAATAGCCACGCATAGTCTTCTGAGCTGTAGGGCTAGGAGTCTTCTGTCTCTGGGACAGAAGCACCCCATTATGGAGAAACACATATCACAACTCCTTTCTATCTAGTGGTAGGCTGGCTGTATACGGCCATGTTAATTTTGTCTTCTCTGCTTGTTTCCTGTACTACTTTTCCATTGTCCATCTTGATGGGATGAGTTGAAGAAGTTCCTTCTTCAGATGTCTTTTTAAACACATAATCTATTTCCATAGAGATCCACATAGTGGCTACCCTAGCACCTGTAAACTTAAAAAATTTGCATCACAAGTAAAGGCCCCTGCAGAATAAGACAAAAAATTGTTAAGAAACAGCTAGTTTTTGCGTAGAATAGAGAAAATAAGCCCTATAGAAATTGTGGAGGCTCTTGCCCTCCCCTTCCATAAGCTTATGAAAGGAACTTTGCTTATCTTCCACAGTCTCTTTGACATCAGCTTGGACCTGCTTGCTTCAAAGGGAAGAGAATAGGGTAGCTTTTTCAAGACTTTGAATAAACAGAAGGTCCAAGGACACCAGTGGGTTTAGTCAAGCTACAAGACTGTTCCCTCAAGCAAATGTTGGATGCCATGAAAGAACAGCACATTATTATTAGTTATTTCATGTAATATTACTCTGGTTTTACTAAGGGATGGAGGGAGAGACTGATGCAGTTTTTCCCCCCATCTGGTGCCAAAACAGTACGACAAGCTTTGGGCACTATGAATGGCAGAGGGTGGAGGGATTCCACTGCCCCCTCAGGCAGCAAATGTCTTGGGCTGGCTCAGGTGCCAGCAAGCTTCTTGTCCATTTATGCTGGTTGTGTTAGAAATGAATTTGGTGCCATTGTGAGTGAAGTAGAATACTGTGTACAGCTTTTAGGGCTTGTTACTGATTGAAGTAACCACATAAATATGTGGCCTTCTGCAGATAAAGGCCACCACCCTGCCTTAGACTGATAAAACTGTAGACTCCTCCACAGATATATTGTGCTCTCTGTCTGCAGATAAAAATGGACTTGCCTGTAGAACCAGGTGGAATCCTCTAGATAAAAATGTGGAGAGGTGGTGTTGCCAAAGGCAACTTTCTTTGTCCCTTGCTTTCTAATACTCACTTGCTGGAGTCTAGAGAATCCACAGCTCCCTAATGATTAATGGAGGGGCAGGAGGAGAATGCATATGAATATGTGTAGCAAACTCTTATTTGCTAAGTTTTTGTGTATCTAAAATGGCCTCATCCATGCAAAAGAGATAGGTATCAGTGGACTCAGAGGAATCTCAAAGTTTGCAGAAGTATTGAAATGTATTTATTATCTTCCAGAAACACTAATCAGCCAAAGCTGTCTGCGTCTACCTGTAGATGTAGGCAGATTTCACATCTGTAGCGTTTCCTAGAACTCCGGGGAACCATGCATTGCAACGCCTGCCGAAACTTGCACTTGAGATTAGGCTTCGTAACAGTATAAATTGGGGAAAGAAAACCGTTTGTGTTGTTGCTATCTTACTGAGAAACCGCTGTGAGTCAGAAGCCCTTGTCAACGTTCGGAGACCTTGCATCAGACCTTAACAGATCCATCTGCCCGAACGAGATCTCTTCTCCCTGTGCTTTTTTTCTCTAGGTCTGCTACACTGTGCATTACGGTAATACAGTCCTGCTTCCTCCACCCGTGGTGGATTCTTCAGACACCAATCAGGGAAGGGTGGGCAGGTCTCCGGAAGTCAAAAAGGAGGAGTTTTCTTCCTTCCCTGACAGATTGTAGGGGCGGGGAGGAAAGAGTGGCGGCGGCGGCATTGGGAGTGGGACGGACAGGATGGAAACGAACGGGTCCGCGTCGTAAGTAGCCGGGGAGGCGAGAGCAAAGGAGAGAGTTCATAGGCCACGTTCGGGAACGTGGGGGAAATCCCCGCAGCCTCGCGGGCAGGGAGCAAATGCTCGCTTGCACTCTGCTCGTGGAGCGTGAGGGTCAAAGTGCGAGGAGGAAACGCAACATGAATTTATGGAATTGCGTGTAATGCATGTATGCCAGTAAGCTTGGCGGATCGCCACCCCCCACTCCCGCAGCCTTTCCTTCAGGAACTGCAGGAAGAACTGAAGGAACCCAGTCTTTCTTTTCTTTTCTTTCTTTTTGCTGACATGAGTTAGAGGGACATGTGGACATTGTGAAGAAGAAACCTGGTAGAGGGGAAAGGTAGTGACCCGGTTAGGTAATCTACTGGTATCCCAGTCTTGGGGTTCTAGGACTTGGGGTGATCGCTTGTTGCTTGTGCAAGCAGGAGCTACTCAAGAGTAAGCCATCTGTCCTGGCTTGAAAGCCTTGTGTTGGGAACAGTGCCCAGGGCTGTGCTAACAGAGAAGAGGTTTCGCTTAGTTTTCTGTTACTACTAGCTATAGACATGCAGGGGTAAGGGAGTGGGTTCACTGTGTTGGAAAAAACAGTTCCAGGCGACTAAGAATGGTAGGGCTAAACACATGGATCTCACACTAACATTCGGCTTAGTGGGAATACACTTCTGAATTCATATGTATAAGTCCGGCAGTGTGTAGTTTCTTACATGGATAGGGTTAAACTTGATTAAGAACTATGGCATTCCTGGTTCATTTATCCTGCCAAAATGCACTTCAACTGTTTTGTAATCCCACTGCCAAAAGTTGAACACTGTAATATTGCCCCCAGTGGTGAACATTGCTTCTGAACAATGGTCACTATAATTGTTCAAGTAGGTCAGGAAACAGTGGCACTTATTTGTATTAATCTGGAATTAAAGTTATGATGTTATACGTGTCCTGCCATGAGAGTTTAATTATCCTGTGACCGCAACACATAGTGACTTTGCTTTGTCCTTGGGACACGTTCCCTGTGTAGCCCACAACAACTGTTCTTGCCTGATACTGATAACTTTAATCAGTAACAGTTGATGGGTTTTATTTTCAAGGGGATTTTATTCATTCTAAAAGAGAGAATATTTGTCAGTGTGTTCCTCTAAGTTAACTTAAATCTCCAACTGTTGTCTTGGAAAAACTGAAAATTGATCCTTCAAGAAGTGGAGAACAGGAGTCAGATAGGAAAAGGCAGTAAGTATCTTGGTTGTTGTAGCTTCTAGTTGCAACACATAATTATGGAATAGTTGCTGCTTTCTTCTGTCCATTGTCATCGACTTAGCATTTGTAGAGAAAGAGAAAATACTGTACATCTATTTTCATCTGGAAGGCTCTTAATGTATACATGTACACAACACAAGTTCCTCCTAGGGCAAAGCTCTGGACCATTTGGGTACATGATAAAGCAGACAGCAAGTGGATGTCACATGCAGGGCCCATGGCCTGGAAACATGAGAAGGACTGAGTTTGAGATCACCAGAGAGAAGAGTGTCTAAGAGTATATACAGAGTACCCTTCCTTCACCATGAAAATAACTATGACTTCTGGTATCACTTCCTGACTAAACTGAACACTGAACAATATTTTGTACAAGACAATTAGGCAGCAGGTAGAAACCTGATTTCTCCCCCACCCTCATTCCAAAGCAAACTTCCCTCCATAGTTATGTTGCATGGTAAGAACCCTTCACTTTGGATAGTGTTGTTTAGGGTGAAGGAAGTGTGGTAATGTAAAGATATAATCTTTGGAGAGGAACAGTGCTCAACCCATTATATCTTGTGAGCCTGAGACTTTGATGCCTCTATTTGTGTTAACCCTTGCCTTTCCTTGGTCAGTCCCACAGGAT
This sequence comes from Intellagama lesueurii, assembly GCA_037013535.1. Classification (NCBI taxonomy): domain Eukaryota; kingdom Metazoa; phylum Chordata; class Lepidosauria; order Squamata; family Agamidae; genus Intellagama; species Intellagama lesueurii. The sequence continues at coordinate 180,841,575 of JBAJHW010000004.1, forward strand.
TCCCTGAACTGAAGAATGATACTTTCCTCCGAGCAGCACGAGGAGAGAAGACAGAATACACCCCAGTTTGGTGCATGAGACAGGCAGGAAGATATCTACCAGGTAAGTGAGGTATCAGAGGACTCGTGATGGTAAGGAATGGGTGGTGGTCCTCTAGATGTTGCGGGGCTTCAGGTTTCCTCATCCCTGAATCACTGGGAAAGCTGACTGGTACTGATGGGAGTTCAAATCCCCAAAAATCTAATGTATTACAGCTTTCCCAGCCTTGTCCTATTGTTACTGGGCACAAATATGCCTATTTTTGGCATTGGGGTGACCTGGCAATCAGGAATACTCGGTCTGGTCTGTTCCAGCAAAGTACATTAACCAGGAAACTTGAGAAGAGCTACTTTCTCTGAAAATTGGAAATAGGATATTCTCAAACCGGAATCTTAGTAAGATTCCAAAAGCAAACAGTACACTCTTAGAATCTGGTCTCAAAACAAGTTGTAAGAAATTGGAATTCTATCTATAAAGTACTTCAACATAAGAAGACCTCTGCTGGATCAAACAAAAGCCCTATTTGCTTAGCATTCTGCTTCCACGGTGGCCAACCAGAGGACTATAGAAAGACTGCAATAAAAAAATATTTTGGCCATGAGTGAGTGGAAGGGGGCCTTCCCAGATGCATGCAGTAGTACAGCCCCACTTGTTTTCTCCTTCACTGGGTATTTCAGAGGCATCCTGCCTCTGATATGGAATGCCAGATATAACCATGATGATTGGTAACTACTGATAGTCCTATCCTCTGGGAATGTTTCTGATCCAGGTTATCAGCCATCACAACATCCTGTGGCAGCAAAAATCCCATTATTTAATTTTATTCAATGCCCTGTATGTAGAAGTCCTTACTTGTCTCAAATCTCCCACCATTTCAGCTTCGTTGGATGACTCCATGTTCTAGTATTATATAAGAGAGAGAAGCATTGAAAGATGGCATCCTGTGTTTGGTCCTTTTCTTCATGAAAGCTCTGTTGATGATTTAGTTATTTTTTTTCCTGTTTCCTTGCCCCAGTTCCTCCAGGATATAATACCAGAAATGGGCAGGATCCATCCCAAGGTTGGGAACCATTCCCGTTTTTTTCTTATTAAAAATTGAGGTGTTTCAAAATGGGAAGTCCCCTTGCATTTGCTAATGGCCAAATTATTTTTTTACTATTTTTGAGCCATTAAAAAAAATTAATATATTTTCAGAGGTTTTGAGGGACCCAAGAGTGATCAGCAGATGAATTTGGATTCTTAGAGGGTGGGGACACATGCAGCCGGCAGCCACATTGCCCACCCTGGTTTGACACCCTTTGAAGGGCATTTAATTTCACTCAGTTGTTTTATATTTTTCAGAGTTCCGTGAGACCCGAGCAGCTCAGGATTTCTTTGCTACTTGTCGATCTCCAGAGACGTGCTGTGAGCTCACATTACAGGTGAGTGAGACTCCTGGAAATTAGGAATGTATGAACTTGGTGAAATCTGCAGTTCACCTGCAGAATATTTCTTTACTCGCCTGTCGCGCACCCCCCAGTGTCCCTAGTTTGTTTCCCCTCAAACCCAGGTCCACCTTTGGACACGACTTGCTTATTTCTCCTTTCACCAACTCCCAGTGGATCTTTATCCACACTTAACCAAAGATGCTTCTTGGACACGTGCTGTCAAATATAACTGATTATTTATTACTTAGTTGTTAAATCACACAAGTATGTTCATAGATGTTATATTATGCTGCACTCATTAAACTTGGATATTAAAACACGTTTCTTTATTTGTATTACGTTTCATTAATCACTGGAATAAGATCTGATGATATTTACTTATATCTTTTAACTATTCTTTAACACATAAACCAACTACTCCAACTGTCCAGTCTCTCTCATAAACCTTCAAAACCTCCTCTCTCCTTCTCTCTCAGTCTCCAACTCTCTATTCTGACTCCGCCCTCCTGTCCTCCCATAGGCTCCAGCTCTAGAGCTCCACATGATGGACAGGTGGGACATGGGCATTCCGCCACATAGCCGTAGTATAAGGTGGATATTACCCTATCCTTTGTCTGCTCTCTTTGAACTAGTCATCTTAACAGAGATGTTTTTTTAGCCATGAATATCCAGTAACGTCAACTAGCGGTCACCAAATGACATTTGGTTTACATCATTCTTTAAAGCTAAAGCACCAATAGCACTTTTTCATTAAAAGAGTTGCATATATTATAACAAAAAGAAATTCAGCTGAATATGAAGAATACAGAGATAGAGATGTGCTTTAAGAGTAACCAAACAGAATGAATGCAAATGAAATGAAAATACCAAGCTGTCAATCTTGCAGAATGATGGGAGTTGTAGCGCAACTAATCTCAACAAAGAGGCATAGGAGGATGAAATCTAGCTGCTGAAATTTCACAAGTTCCCAACCATTTAGCACACCTTCAAATGTGCAGTACTCGTAAGTCAGCAGCTCCCCATGACTAAATAAATGAAAGAGCCTTCAACAAGAAGAATAAGCTTTTAGTCCTTTAGAGACAGCTGATACTCGTATTATTTGTTATGTGTTGTCAAATAACTTCTGATTTATGGTGCCTATATGGATGAGAAACTTCAAAATGTCCTGTCATCAAGAACCCTGCTCGGCTCTTGCAGTTTTGAGGTCATGGCTTGCTTTATTGAGTCAATCCATTTCCTATTTGTTCTCACTTTTTTCCTGTTGTCTTCAGCTTTTCCTACCACAATTGCCTTTTCTAGTTAATGATATCAAACACACTTTCTAGCTATGTAACTGTACTGCTCATGCTAATTAGTGCATTTGATTTGAAAGCTAAATTACACTGCCATCATAGGTTGCCATTTGGAAAAAGATAATATGACTTTAGATTACAAATTTAGCAAAAGCTATCCATATGAGGGCATGCAATCATTTGGAGGGCTGAGATGATGCAACAGTACCCCAGATTCACACACACTGTGTTTTGAAAGGCAAAAGTACTGCCCTTCTTCCCTATTTGCAACATGCTCCTTGAATCATTCAGCTAGAGGATGAATCCCCATGATTTTAAGAAGTGAGAAATTTTCATTTTCATTCATTAAGATAAACATTCTGTCGCTTTGCTATGTAAAGTTAGTCATTAGTACAGCCTATCGAAAATGGAAAGTGAGGAGGAATTAAAGAACCTCTTAATGAGGGTGAAAGAGGAGAGCGCCAAAAATGGTCTGAAGCTCAACATCAAAAAAACTAAGATCATGGCCACTGCTCCCATCACCTCCTGGCAAATAGAAGGGGAAGATATGGAGGCAGTGACAGATTTTACTTTCTTGAGCTCCATGATCACTGCAGATGGTGACAGTGTGAGACACGAGGCGAGGGGATAGAAGCCCTCGCTGGAGTGTCGTCCTCCCTTAGGAAAGAACAGGAGGCGCAAACAGACCCACAGGCATCTCACGTAGAGATGGTACAAAGGGGAGTAGACACCCGTGAGTTGGAACGGGGTTTGTCTAAACTGACAGTAGCCACTCAGACTGAGAGGGAAATGGTGGGAAACAAAGAAAGGGGCAGAACCACCGTGGAGGCGGGAATAGGGGATATAAAAGGAGGAAGGGATGATATACCCGGGGGCTGGGAGTTAATATGGGTGAAAGATCCCTGGACCGGAAAGTGTGAGAAGGTCCGGGTTCCCAGGGAGGAGGCAGACTACCGGAGGAGGAGAGGTCTGCCTCCACGACCCTCATATTGGGGGGAATCGGAGGCGCGGGAATGGCGTCGTAGATTGAGAGAGGAGAAGGAAGCCGTGGAGAGAGAGGAGGAAGAGAGACGAGCATGGAGGCTGGAGGAAGCCTGGAGGAGAGGGACCCTGTTGGACCGTGGGCTCCCATACCCGGAGAGGAGAACCCCTTCAATCCAGAGGGGAGAGACGAGGAAACCCTACCGCTACTAGATCCAAGAGCGGACGCTTGGGACCTGGATGGCAGTAACCCCTTTTCGAGGGGACCTTGGAACGATGTTGAGTTGAACCCTTTTACTAAAGATGTTTGGATGCCCTCGTGGGACCCGTTGGCGACGAGAGACGATGTTAGAAATGACTTTGAAACTAAAACAGTGTTGTTTAATGTCCCAATAAAACCTAGTTTGGATTTTGTACCTCAAAAGCCTCTAGTGTCTGTGTCGCAACCTGAGGAGGCCATATTTGAACCCTCACAGACAGCAGCCACGAAATTAAAAGACGCCTGCTTCTTGGGAGGAAAGCGATGACAAACCTAGACAGCATCTTAAAAAGCAGAGACATCATCTTGCCGACAAAGGTCCGCATAGTCAAAGCAATGGTTTTTCCAGTAGCGATGTATGGAAGTGAGAGCTGGACCATAAAGAAGGCTGACCGCCGAAGAATTGATGCTTTTGAATTGTGGTGCTGGAGGAGACTCTTGAGAGTCCCCTGGACTGCAAAGAGAACAAACCTATCCCTTCTGAAGGAAATCAACCCGGAGTGCTCACTGGAAGGACAGATCCTGAAGCTGAGGCTCCAATACTTTGGCCATCTCATGAGAAGAGAAGACTCCCTGGAAAAGACCCTGATGTTGGGAAAGTGTGAAGGCAAGAGGAGAAGGGGACGACAGAGGACGAGATGGTTGGACAGTGTCATTGATGCGACCAGCATGAATTTGACCCAACTCCGGGAGGCAGTGGAAGACAGGAGGGCCTGGCGTGCTCTGGTCCATGGGGTCACAAAGAGTCAGACACAACTTAACGACTAAACAACAACAACAATCGAAAATGGTGGGGTTAAAATAAATCAGAACTAAAAATCCTCATTGGTGGTGATGGGATTCATGTCTGTAACGTTGGCTATATTAGAACCAATATATCTAATCAATCTAAATGTAAGGCTTGCAACGGAGACCTTTCAGAAAGTGTTGCAGTATATCCTGTCCTTATTCCTAAGATTAGTGTCTAGGGCTCCACGCAAATGGGAATGGGAGCTTCTTTGCACTGTTCCTCTTCAGGCTATTCATTGGGGGAGTGGGGTGTGAGGTGTATGTGTGTGTGTTTGTTTTCTCACCTTCTCTGCAGTGTTTGAGGGCTCAGGTTTAGGACTTGCTGACAATCCCAATTGTTAGTATTTATGGCTATGTAGTGGGGCTGGGTTTGTACAGAGAGTAGGAAATACAAAAGGTGGCTTCCTCTGCCAACCCTAATCCCCAACTGTGAGTCAAACTACATGAGGCATTGAGCTTGGAATTAAAAGGTAACAGAACATTGGATCTCCAGTGGTGGTATTTCCTCAGAGCTGTGTGCTTGAGCAATCAGACGTGTTAATGAAGCCTTTGTTTACCTTTCAATAGCCAGCCATAAAATAAAGCAAGCTAATTTGCAAAATGTGGGAGATAAGACCACCTCATGCTTGGGCAAACATGTCTTTCAGCACTTAAGGAAGCTGGTATTTAGAGCAGTGGTTCCCAACCTCGGGTCCCCAGATGTTCTTGGACTAAAACTCCCAGAAGCCTTGGCCACTGGCTGTGCTGCTCAGGACTTCTGAGAGGTGCACTCCAACAACATCTGGGGACCCAAGGTTATGATCCACTTATGTAGTTAGATCCTCACAATACTATGAGTTGGGGGTTGTGCATTCCCTCTTCTCTACACATTTGGTTGTATGTGCTTCCCACTGAGTATGTTCAGCTCACCTGGAGATTCACTGGTATTTGACAGGTTGTTTGGGGGGGGGGGCGCTTTAGATTTTTCCTTTTCCTTTTATTTTACAAAGTTACTACTTTCTGTGTACTTAAGGAGTGCCTTGAATAGACAGAAACTTCTAACCTATTTTGGGGTAGCTCAGTTTTACTTTCAAATAAACAATGGACTGAAATGACTCACGTTAACTGTTAGAAGGAAAGAAAATTGTAAGTTAAACTGCTTGTACTTAGATTTAAATTGTGTCTGGCATAAATTTTCATGGTCTACAAGTCCATTCCATCCAATGCACTCAGCCACAGTCTGTAAAACCTTCCCCCAAAAGGAATTCTCTGCTCCTTAAGATTAAAAAATACTCTCTCTTTTTTTGCTTTGTATAGGTAATAACCCTCTGGAAATAGGTACATATTAACAAACTGCTGTTTCAGAACTTATGTGTTTGGTACCCTAAAAGTGTGTGCGGATGTTGAATGCAGAACAACTTAAGCCCTGAGGCACTCATTTTCTCCAACGTATTGGTTTCTCCTGTTCATCTGTTCAGTATGTTTTTCTTCTGTTCTTTTATAAAACTTCCTCTGCTCTACTCTGATTTATATGTGTCCGTCTTGGATGTCTTCCTTTCTTCTCTTCTTTTAGTATTTACTCAACTCTTTATTGTTGCACTTACGTGTCATCTGTATTTTTTTTAATGTTCTTTTTTAAAATGTCCTTTCACGTATTTCTATCAGGGCTATTTTAGTAATAGATATTAACTTTTTTTTTCCATACAGCTTTATCTTGCACTTTGAAAAATTTATTAATGGTTTGAATGTTCTTTTTCTTTGCCTGTAAAAATTTTTATGTGTAGCTGACGGCTTTGGAATTTCTTTCTCCTGCTTTTTTATGTTGTATTTATGCAGTGTTTCCTTCTGTTTTCTCTCACCTCATTATACTACATGTCAGTATTTCCTCTGCTGTTTATTGTGTATCAGCATAGATTTAAACATTACTTCAGTCTGTTATTAAAATGTTGATGATATAAATATATATATATCCTCTGATTTCCTTTCCATGCACATTTCCCTTGCTCTGTTTTGGACTTTCATTAATGACTTGACATGATTTGAACTGCATGTAATTTTGGAGAATTGCAATTGCTTTAAATATGGATTTCTAATTGACTATTTTGAATATCACCCAGTTCCGGTGTATATGATTGGTTTTTACCTATTTTAACATTGAAAGAAATGATTTGCTGTCCTGTTAACAATTCTTGTCCGAGATACTTAGCTGTTTTGCAGTCAAATGCAAATCTTTTATTCCTTTTCCTTTTCCTATCAATTAAAACAGTCTAACTCAGAAACCTTTCCTGCATTCTTACAGCAGTCAGTGGTTTCTTTTCTTTATCTTCATTGGATTATGGGGCATCAGAACAAGGTGGGAAGGGGCAACATTGCTGACCAAGGGATCTGAAGAGCGATTCCTCCATATTTTTTTAAGCTGTGGGAAATACGGGCCAGAATCTTACTGCCAATTCATCTTGCATAAGGTAAATTGCATATGTCTTGGTGGCAAATTGCTGCTCATTAAGAAGGTATTGCTTGCATCCTTGGGTTGCATGCCTGGGTTCCAATTTTATAGTAAATCAACACTAAAATCTGGCTACTGACCGTTAGGAGCTTGAAGAATCCCGCATATTTGTATGCAGACAATTGAGACAGGAGACACACACTGTCAGGCACATGTCCCTGGGCCCAGTTACTGCTGCCCAGGCTAAGAGGAAGCTAGCTAGCTCAACATCCAATATGTAAAGGCTTCATACACATACTTAATAGAAACTTGGATAATAATATCCTTGGCAGATTGGAGCCTCTGGGGGACCAGAGGGGTCTCCTACAGTCCAGCCCTCTCACACAATATTTGTTGTTAAGTCGTGTCCGACTCTTCATGGCCCCATGGACCAGAGCATGCCAGGCCCTCCTGTCTTCCACTGCCTCCTGGAGTTTGGTCAAATTCATGTTGGTTGCTTCGATGACACTGTCCAACCATCTCGTCCTCTGTCGTCCCCTTCTCCTCTTGCCTTCACTCTTTCCCAACATCAGGGTCTTTTCCAGAGAGATTTCTCTTCTCTGACACAATATACTTATAGACAAACACTATATGAGGCAGCAGTGAATATGCTAACACTATATGAGGCACTGTAGCTCAAAAAAGCCAGGCTGGCAATGTGGGGTCAGATGAACTTCCGCTGGGATGGAGAAGAATACATACAGGATGGCAGCTGTTTGGCCTCTGCGTGGAATCCTGTTCACCATTGCCCTCTTTGGATTTGGAGTCTTCAGTCATATGCCATCTTTTTCAAATACTTGTCTTCATCATGAAGAGCAGAGCCTGGAAAAGTTGCTTTCTTCTCCCTTCAAAATCCAGACTCCACCGACCAGCACCAGGTTTGGGGTAGGGTGGGGGAATTCCTAGGAATTACAATTCAAATAAGGAGCATTTCTAGGATCCAGTTATAAGCATTAGTTGCCGGATTTTTGTAACTAGAATGGGGTACTAGCAAATATTGTGTATAGTCCATTGTTCTTTTTTTCCTTCCCCTTCCAGCCTTTAAGACGCTTTCCTTTTGATGCTGCCATCATCTTCTCGGACATCTTGGTGGTGCCCCAGGTAGGAGATGCCAGGGTGAGGGAGGTTATCCTGTAGAGACCCTTAGCCTGTTGACCCCTTTTGGAGGCCCGCTCTTTAACGACAGTGGATCTTCCACACTGCATCCTGCTCTCTTTCCAGGCCCTGGGCATGGAGGTGGTGATGGTGCCTGGCAAAGGACCTACTTTCCCAGACCCGCTAAAGGAGGTGGAGGACCTGCTCAAACTTCGACAGAAGGTGGATGTAGCCACAGAACTGGGCTATGTCTTCCAGGCCATCACTCTGACACGGCACAAATTGGAGGGGAAGGTGCCTCTAATTGGCTTCTCTGGTGCCCCGGTGAGTACCAATTCTTTGGAAATATATGTTGCACAGTCTTCTTTCTGAATCTTCCAGTGCATGGCTACTGGATGCTGTTGGACCAAAGGCAAATGGGGCATATGGTCTACCTGTTTTGCTGCCTGATCTAAGTTGGATTTTGTACTTGATGGACTTACAGCTGCAGCATTTGACAGACTCTCTGTGGGGGCACATAACTTACAGACTGGTATCTTCTGTGGACTTCCTTAATAAAGCAAAGTAGAGCATGCTGCTTATATGCCACCCCATAGCACTTAAAGCATTCTTTGGGTGGTTTGCATTTAGCTATACAGGCCACACATTGCCCCTCGTTGCGAGCTGGGCACTCGATTTACTGACCTCAGAAGGATCAAGGCTGAGTCAACCTTGAGCCAGCTACCTGAGCCCGTCAGGATCGAACCCAGGTCATGAGTAGTCTTGACTGCAGCACTGCGGTTTAACCAAAGAAATCAAGACCCTGCTTTTCAGCAATGCAGTGGGGTTGAGTGGCTTGATTTCAACTTGAATATGTACCTTTTTTGGAGCAGAGCTGCATCTTTCTTTCTAGAAGGTCAGTTCAGAGTTTAGACAAGCTGGCTAGGATTGGGAATTGTGGTCCAAAATGTAACTTTTTTCAGACAAGAAGTTAGCCATGCTAACTGGCAGAATTTGGGGAATTATAGTCCCCCCAAAATAATTTTTTCTCATTTTGATTCCATTTGCTCATAAAGCTGATTTGGGCATGGTGGGAATTCGAACTTTGTATTCATGTCTGCCTTCCTTTGCTGCTTCTTATCTGCCCTCTAGTGGACGCTAATGTCCTATATGATCGAAGGTGGTGGCTCCAACACAATGGCCAAAGCCAAGGCCTGGCTCTACCGGCATCCTGAGGCAAGCCATCGTCTGCTCACATTACTGACTGATGTAATTGTGGATTACCTGGTGGGTCAGGTGGCTGCAGGTGCTCAGGTGAGTAGGAGAAGAAGCTGCAATCATTCAACTTGGAAGGTACTATGTGTCTCCTTTCCCTCCAAGCTTGTAGGCTTTTGGTATAGATTGAATAGGTCTGCCCTTCCTTTCTTGCTCGGAGGTATCTCTTGGGGATGGTAAAGGATGGTGCCAAGTGGGCAGGTATAGGATTATGCTGCCAGTCATGGACTATAGCCTTTAATACAGAATCAGGTACATATATATTTTTGCTGAAACCTACTTCTGGCATCATTTTTTAAAAATGGATTTCTTACCCTTAAGGTGATTCATACAAGTCCAAAACTGTGCAGCCCTTTCACAGCAAACTTACTATCCTTCCCAACATGTCAGAAGTCCTTGACTCTTCCCTCCCTTCTCACAGTTTAGCAAACACATGGTGAAGGGGAGTCAGATTGTGCCTGCTGGTTCATCAGAGTTTAGAGAAGTTATTTTTTCGGATGCAATTCCCAGAATCGCTGTGCACAAAGCCTCTGGCCATGTGGTCCTGGAAGTTCTAGTTCCAAAAAACTAACTTTCCCAAGCTCTCCTAGTTCTGCCCCATCCTGGTTTCCTTTCATGTAGCAATGAAGTAAGAATGGACAGTGTGCACAACGAAACCTTCACACTGTAAGGTCATGAGTATATCCTGTGTGCAGATTAGATCCCTATTCTTGCTTTTTATCAAATGCATTGGAGATGAGAGTTAGACAATGTGATCCTTGCCCTGTTTACACATTTCAGCTTGACTTGTGGTTTGCATTGTGAGAAAAGGGCTCAGCTAGTTTCCTTAACTTGAGACAGTTGTGTCTTACAAGAAAACCTGCAGTTTTATTTTATTTTATTTTACCAATTTATATACTTGCCATTTATATAAAACAATGTAAAATGATGATAATGATAAAATAAGAACTGCAAGCCAATATTCAGAAGCAAACCTCTTTTGATAGGGTTGACTTCCAGATAAGTGTGTTGAGCATAGCAGCTGAGGACAATTTAAATGTTCTCCCGTTTTAAGAACTCTTGATTATTTACAGGTATTGCTTATCCTTTGCTTATCTATTCTAGTTAGGCGTCATCTAGAGCAGTGGTTCCCAACGTTTTCTGAGTCGCAGACTGGTTGGGGGGTGGGGTCCGTTTGTGGAGGGGCGGGGTGCGCTCGCGCGCATGTGTGAAGGGGCGGAATGTACTCACCACATGCGCGAAGAGGCGGGGTGCGCTCACGGAGGGGAGGGGCACCTGTGCATGCGGGTGGAGGGCCGTGCGTGCGGGGGGGAGTGCATGCGGGGGGGCGGAGATCTGTCTCTGCTGCCCGGTCCTGCCATGGCTACGGACCGGGGGTTGGGGACCCCTGATCTAGAGCAGCGGTTCCCAACCTTTTTGAGACCACGGACCGGCTGAGCCTCTGAGGAAGGCAGGGCACCCCCGCGCGTGCGCTCGGGTGCATGCACGCAGTGGTGGGGGAGCACGCGCGCCAGCGCCGCTGTGAGCGCTCCCCCACCCCTTCGCGCATGCACAGGACCGCCTGCACGCTCGCACCCGTGCCCACCCCTTCGCTCGGGCGCATGCATGAAGGAGCGAGGAAAGCACTCACGCCGGCGCTGGCACGCGCGCATATGCACAAAGCAGCTGTGGGGAGGGGAGTGCGTGCGGGGGGCGGGTGGTCTGTCTCCGCGGCCAGGTCCGGCTCAGGCCACGGACCGGCACCAGGTCGCGGACCGGGGGTTGACGACCTCTGATCTAGAGTACTGTGTCCAATTCTGGACACCACACTTTAAGAAGGATGCCAGCAAACTGGAGCAAGTTCAGAGGAGGGCAATAAGGATGATCACGGGACTGGAAACCAAACCCTATGAAGAAAAAGTGATGAAACTGGGCATGTTTAGTCTTGAGAAAAGAAGACTGAGGAGGGATATGATAGCACTTTTCAAATACCTGAAAGGCTGTCATACAGAGAAGGGGCAGGATCTGTTCTCAGTCATCCCAGAGTGCAGGACATGTAACAGTGGGCTCAAACTAAAGAAAGCCAGATTTAGACTGAATATCAGGAAAAACCTCATAACTGTTAGAGCAGTATGACAATGGAACCAATTATTTGGGAGTTGGTGAGTGTTCCAACGCCGGAGGCATTCAAGAGAAAATTGGACAGCTATCTGTCAGATCTGCTTTGACTTGGATTCCTGCATTGAGCAGGGGATTGGATTCGATGGCCTTAGAGGCGCCTTCCAACTCAATTATTCTATGCTTCTATGATCCTGCAGCAGGAAAGATGGGGCTGGGAAAAATGCATTGCTCCTTTAGGCAAGGGCTGTGGAAGATACTTCTTGGGGGAGAATGGAAGGTAGGAAGTAATACCAGATCCTTGTATGTCTCTGTCTTTTGGCAGGCTCTTCAGCTTTTTGAGTCCCACGCAGGACACCTAGGACCGGAGCTGTTTGCAGACTTCTCCCTTCCATTCATCCAGTCCATTGCAAAACGAGTGAAGAGTAAGCTACAGGAGGATGCCCTGCCTGTGGTGCCCATGGTAAGATCTCTTTGCCTTTCTTGTGGAATTTTCTTGGCATCAGCTGGATTTCTGAGCCCACCCTGTCTGGAAGAACCATGTTCTGTTCGTCCTAAATTAAAATATAAAAAAGGGGGATCTTACATGAGCAACCACTGAAACCCACTCTTATCTTTCCATATTGAGTACAGTGGACCCTCGACTTACGGAATTAATCCGTATTGGAACGGTGGCCGCAGGTCGAAAAGTCCGTAGGTCGAGGGTCCATTTCCCATAGGAATGCATTGAAAACCCATTAATCCGTAATCGGCCGAAGAAAAAATACCCCCCCACCAAAAAAAGAAAATAAAGGCAAAAAGCAGCCTTTAAGCAGCCTTACCGGTCTGAAGGGGTCCCTCGCCACTGCCATCGCCGCTGCCGAAGCCCTCCGAGGGCTTCCCCACCGCTGCCGGAGGCCTCACGGGGGGTCCCTGGCCGCCGCCACCACCGGCTTTCCCAGGGTACACCGGGCCTACCAGGGGAGGGCTTCCCCTGGTAGGCCCGGTCTACCGCCCGGGAAAGGCTGGTAGACCAGGCCTACCAGGGGAAGCCCTCCCCTGGTAGGCCCGGTGTACCCTGGGAAAGCCAGCGGCGGCGGCAGCCGGGGACCCCCGTGAGGCCCTCCATGGCAGCGGAGAAGTCTTGGAAGGCCTCCGGAGGTCCCCCTCGCTGCCGGTCGTGCCTCCGGAGCTTCTCCGGAGGCACGATCGGCGGCGAGGGGGGACCTCCGAGAGGCCTCCCATGGCGGCGGAGAAGCCCTGGAAGGCCTCCGGAGGCATGATCGGTGGCCTACGGACCGGAAGGGGGAGGCGGGGAAAGTGCCAAATTTGAACCCGTAACTCGAAAAGTCCACAGGTGGAGCCGTGCGTAAGTCGAGGGTCCACTGTATTGGGATACAGGGCCATTGAATGATACCTTCCAGAAGAAACACAGATAGGGTAGGGTGGGTGATGGTTAGGTGTGAACACAAGAAGAACTGTGCTGGAGCAGACCAAAGATCTTTTTGGTCCTGCTTTCTGTTCCTACAGTTGCCCAAACAATGAGTATTCAGAAGTATATCTTGCTTCTGATAATTGAATTAATATAGAGTCATCATCATGACTATTAGCTATATAGCCTTCTCCTCCAGGTGTGCAGGAGAATGTATGTATGGGTTTCAACAGTAGAAATGATGATGAAGGTGCTCTTCCCTTTGCCACACTCCTGCTGTGAGAACTGAAAAGTTAGAGGTCTCTGCCTTACAACCTATGATGAACAGAGGAAGTGGGCTGCTGGTCTTACATGCTAAAATAGCCTTCCCTTACCTAGGTTCCTTCAGTCACTGGCATGGGGCTTCTGCATGACTGGCAGCTCTTTGACTAACACGTTTGGGAGGCAGATTCCAATACACACCAGCAGAGTTGAAATCTGAAACCTAGCACTTCTGAACTGAGCTACAGTCCCCATTTTGAGAAGCCTGCCCCCATGTGGCCCTGATTTTTGAAGCTCTGATGTTGTTGTGTGTTTTTTTAATACCATCTGCCTAGCCTGATGAAGATCTGTATAGACTGAAAGATCGTTTCTATTTGTAATTTTTAGTGGTCTGTTAGGGCTAGTGTTATGCGTATGAACCATTGTTTTCGAATTTTATCAGGCTACCAATTTAGAGTTTTGAGTTTTTTTACGAGTAAATTATGAACTGGAGTTCAGTAGCTCCAAATACAAGCAGCCCACCTGTGCTCAATGTTGTCCTGCTTGGTTTTATTTTTCTTTCTCTTCCCTCCCAGATTATTTTTGCCAAAGATGCACATTATGCACTGGAGGACTTGGCACAATCTGGATATGAAGTGGTAGGCCTGGACTGGACCATCCGACCTGAGGATGCTCGGTGAGAAACCATCTTGAGCTTGGGGATTACAGAAGGGGCATTGTGGGTTTCCTAGATCACTTTCCTTTTCTCACTTGCCCAGTTTTGTTCTTGGCCCAATTAATAACAGTTCACGGATGCCAAGGGAATAATCAGTCCAAACAACAAGATATAGGAATGTGGAAGCAACAAGCACCATTTCCAATCCATTCATTTTAGCAAGCAGCTATATATGTGTGTCTATGTAGATTGCACCTCCATTGGGTAATTTGTAGGACAGAGTTTGTTAGACCTGTGGCCCTCCAGATGTTGCTGAGCTCTAGTTCCCATTAGTCCCAACCAGCAAATCAGTGGTGTACTGTGGTGGGGAATAGCAGTTCATCAACATCTGGAGGGCAAAGGTTCCCCAGCCCTGCTCTAGGAAGAGCTAAATCCTGCTGAAAAGTGAATGCAGAAGAATAAAGTCATAGTTATTATTATCAAGGGGCTATAGCTTGGGGAAGTTCAGTGTCACAGATAAATGACTGAAATACCTTGTTTGAACAGACATCACTCTCCCAAGAGAATGAGTTAGAATGAGATTATATAGCAAATAAGGCAAAAACTTCCTTTTGCCCTGGCTGTAGGGAACCAGCTTTGTCTAATGATTTGGAAGCAGATGGGAGTAGAATAATTATTTTCTCCTCTGCCTGAACAACAGACACTTTGAATTCTCGTGTGGGTTGCCATTTACACTCACCTATATCTACATGGCAACCCATATGTTATAGGTAGTTTTTGCTGACTCACATTACTTTAATGTAGAGGGATTTATTCATAGTTTTTTGCCACACGTTGTACATTGATTTCTACAAAGCAGCTATGCCTTTCATAAGTGCTGTTCCTCCACCTCCAGCTGAAAGAATGTGTTTTGTTTCAGCCAGCGGACAGGAAAAGGCATTACCTTACAAGGGAATTTGGATCCATGTGCTCTCTATGCACCAAAGGTAAAGATGCTGGTGCCACAGGCCTGAAGGACTCTGCGCCCTTCAGCAAACTGTGTTGTTTTCTTTTCACTGCAGCATGGTGAAGAGCATAAGACAGCCACCTGAGTTTCTGCCAGCTGCAGTACGTTAAGAAAGCTGGCAAGCCACTTAAGGCTTGGCTTAAGTCTCTTGCTGCTCATTGTATGTCTAAATACCTCCTTTGGTTGCAAGTGAAATCTGGCTGAACTGGTTGGTGAAGGTAAAGGGGATGATGTTATTAATGGTTCTTTTCGTAGGTCACGATATGCTAGTCTTAGTTTTACAGCTGAGAGCCTCCGTGGGCTTGCCCATGCCCTACCCCCATCACCCCCTTTCGTAGCTTGCTGAATCAGGACAGTGGGCTGTTCAGATGGGGCAAACTGGGGTCAACACTCAACAGTAACACAAACTGCCTCCAGTGGATAGATGCACATATTTGCAGGTGGAGGGTGAAACATAGTTGGCTTCAACTCTTTATTTATCCAAGATAGACAGGGAAGGGTTTGGCGAGTAGAACAAATGTTTGTGGGTATGCTTCTAGTTGTCAAGACATGATTTTGAGGACTGCAGTTGTACCGTTTGGGTTAAGCCTCTCTGTCAAGCCCCAACACTCCCCCAATGGAAGCCTTTCTGAAGATGGTAGTTGCGGGGGTGGGGGGTGGAATCTAACCTTCAGCTGCCATGCATGGTAATTATTTTTTGCTTTTGTTAGGAAAAGATTGGGGACCTGGTGAAGAAGATGTTGGAAGGCTTTGGCTCCCAGTGCTATATTGCCAACCTGGGCCATGGCCTTTACCCTGACATGAATCCAGAACATGTGGGTGCCTTTGTGGATGCGGTACATAAGCACTCTCACCACCTCAGCAAATGTTGCTAAAGTTTGGGGGATTGGGCCCCAGGCTGGATGGTGCACAATGCACTGAGCAACCTGTACCAAAGGACTTCACAGGGAAAGCCTATTTTTGCAATGGTTGTCAAGCCAGCCCTCTGGGAACTGGAAAAAGGAGGACTGTGTAAGTTTTCAGTGGCCCACAATTAAAGTCTTGCTCCCCACTCATATTGGCCCCGTGCTTTGGTGGGCAGATGGTAAAGGAAGAATTTGAGAGGGAATGAATGTGAAGTCTGCACTGCCTTCAGCATGGAATGTATGACCCAGTGTTTTCCTACAGGTAGGTGCAGTTATATTAATGAGAAGTGACTACTTTTTACTGGTACCATCCACTCATGCAGCATATGCATGCAGTCCTTAGCATTCATACCACCTTATTCCCATAATCGAATACAGCAATTTCTGCCTCAAACCCATTTGCTGGTCCCTAATGAATTAGTTGCCTAATGGTAATTCAGTGCCTCATTGACTCAATGGGTCTACTCTGGTTGTGAGTTACAACTGGATTTAGGACAGGATTTTTGGCTGTTAGTATCTGTGGGTGACGAGTGATGCTATCTTGTGGTGGAAAATCGGTACAAGGTCAAGATGCCTGAAGCAAGAGGACTGAAAGGAGAGACATCATTGTGCATGTCATGCCACTATGCCCTAGCCTTCTGATCCATATTTCCTCCACATGCACACCCATGCAGTAAATCTGCAAGGTGAACATACTCTTGTCTGGGTGAGAAGCTAATGTGCTCCCTGTAGCTTACACCAGCTTCTCTGTGGATGCAGTCAATGGGCCCTAGGTCAGGAGGAGGCAGAACTCTCCTTCCCATCCAAAAGGTCAGCACTGCTAATCAAAATAACTCTGCAAGGATGAGGGTTTGGACAGTTGCAAATGGTCCCTTTTGATCCTGCCCATTGCAGCAGCACCCCTTGTAATGTACCAAAGAACTGTTGTCCTTTCACTAGTGGTTTTATTTTAAAAAACAAAACAAAGGCCTGTCAAAAAAGTTTTGCTCTCTCATGTAGAAGAACAAATAATGCCCCACACGTTAAGGTACAATGCTACCTAAAGCTAGCCGTGTTATTTTGGCCCAAGAGGGCTAAAATTCCTATTCCTGTCTTTGTAGTAAAAAATAACCTTTGCTTGCCCACTCATGACACCTCAACCCTGCTGCCTGAGGTGTTCCCCTCATTCTACCAGCCCTGTTTCTAAATGATATAGGTATCTGACTGATAAGCAAAACGGCTGGAGTGATACAGAAATGGCATGAACATTATCCTTCCTTTCTTTTCTTTTCTTTTTTATTAAATATCATGTCAAGAAGTTGTACACACAAAATAAAGAGATGTGAAGAATGATACTTCTATGGCAACAAATACTGAGTCAACTGGAGTTGTCTGGTCTTGGGGACCAGCTGCTTAAGAGTTTTTTGGAAACAAAACTGGAGTCAGACAGTAGTAACTTTAATCCACATTTCCTAAGCTACACTTCATCCCACCCCAGTCCCACCCGCCCCCATTCCCTCCCTGCCCCTTTTAAAACTAGGACACACTGGAACAGGGGAACACAAAGACAACTGGAATAAGGAAGCCCTGTCTTGCTCCCCTTTGATTCACTGGAACAAGATAAAAATTAAGATGAATGCTAAACAGTGGCAAGAGGTGGAGCAGGAAGACCTGTGATGGGAAACTGTCCTCAAGAGGGCACCAGCCTTTGCTGCTGCCATCATAGGCAGCCGTTTATAAATGGAACTGAAAATAAAGACACACATAGGCAAAGAAGAAAAACTTGGGATTCCTGCTCCCCACCAGCTGAAAGAAAACAGAGAAAACCTTCCCCACATACATATTCAGAGGTATGCAGTACTTGCAAGCACCCATCCATGGAGAAGCGTCAAAAATAGATTATTTACACTATGGACCCAACTGTTTTACAGCCAGGCACCTGGCTTCCTGGGTCTTTGTATTCCATACTGGGAACCAAAGTACAAAGCCAGCTGACACAGGGAGAGTGTTATGGTTGAGGCCCAGTGGGCCAAATCCTCACCCAGATGACCTTGAAACGTTGAGGTATGTCTGGCTTTCCCGTTGTCACCTTAGTCTCCTCTCTTCCAAGGCCATCGCAGTATGGTAATTCTGCATAAACTCTGAATTCTTCTCTGCTTGTCAGATAACCCACCCCTCTTTACCAACAGTGCTGGGGAAAACCTGAGAAATGTTCATGTTTCTCATGTTCAGAAATGTTTAACAAGAATGCATGAAAGAAAGCCCACAACACAATTTCAAGTATCCCCCAAACAAAATAAGAATTATAAATAATTAGAACTTTACAATTTAATAATTGACATGTATACTATTGTATTTACAGTTTCATAAATGCTTCTGTTACTTTTAGTAAAGCAATCCCTGAGAACAGTTAACTTTAGGTTCTTAATTAAGGATCTCCACGCACACGAAAACATGGTGACATTTTGCCAGTCTTGGCGGGATGCACATCTCTCAAGGCCACCAGCTGGCAACACAAGTGGCAATTCAAGAGGCTGACCGACACACTTCTATGCCTCCTTTGTGCCACTTTGCTTTTCAGCCTCCATCCACCATGCCCTTTGGAAAAGAGGTATTCAACTTCCTGGTTAGCTTTTGGTATTGCCGAAGTGTTTGCGAGTGAGTTGTGGGTGGGAAACAAAACCCTTCCTGTTGTGCTGTTTTTTGTTCCTTGAAGAATCTGGGAAATCTCTCCAAATGGAAAATACAGTTAGGTCTTGCCTAACTAGCATGACTCCACCAACAATGATCAGGGTTTCTTTCCTCTTTCTAGTGCAGAAGTTCATCCAAATCGCTCTCTCACTAGCAACATGAGTTTCTTCTTGCCCTTGTAGATCTGCTTGAGGTTGTCTATGAACTGAGCAAATTGTATGTGGCCATCCTGAGCCAGCAGGAAAGTCTCCCGAGCTTTGCTGAGAAATTCTATAAATTCCCCGTAATGCCGAGGGCTGATGTGGGTGAGCCGGGAGTGTGTGGTGTTGATGTAAGCGCTTATTGTAGCATCTAACAGCTGGCGCAAAGGTGCTTTGTCTGTTGACATCAGTTTCCCAGAGTTCCTGCGGCCAGGAATACCAGCAAGGCCCGGCGCAGTCATGGTACAGCGTCGCAGGATGTCAGACAGCACTGTGGCACAATGTACACTCTTCACTACCAGCGGAATAATGGCTGCAAGCTCATTCTTGCCCAGAGAGTGACTGAGTGCACATGCCCAAAGCACATCATTGATAGCAGGGTGGGTGTCCTGACTATAGGCAAGGTTGAGGTGTGTCATGGCAAGCGATGCTAGCTTGAAGGCTCGGAGGGGATACCCACGGTGCTCCATGTACCGTGCAATGGTAAAGAGTTGTGAATAAGTCATGCCTGTGGAAGCAGCATCAATCACAATTTGGTAAGCAGTCTCAAAGGCAATGTGGTCCTTTTCACACAAGGTCAAGGCTGAGAGGGCACAGTTCTGGGGATCCTTCATAGCACACTGCAGGGCCAATGTGCGGGCACAACTGGCCAGCTCTTCTCGCTGTGGATAGTCCAGACTGAGGCGCAAGATAGTGTTGTGGGACATCACTGTTGCTGCTACTATGCTAGTAGCTTCAGTTGGAGTGAAGAGTGTGTACCAACTCTGCAAGATGCTAACTAAAGCTCGGACACCTGCAAGGAAGGAAGCAGAAGTGTCTTAGGCCATGGAAAAAAGGGCAGGATGTTACTGCAATGCTTGACAAATGGAGGTAAAGAGCTCAACAATCATTCTTTTCCTCTTTCAATTAGATCAGTGCGATGGGGGTCATGTTAATTAATTATTTTAGAGATACGGTGTTTCAGTGCTTTAGGCTATGTTGGTCATATCCTAACCTGTCTCAGAAGCAGGATGTCACTGTTCAAGTTGGCAGTATTCACTGGTTTTGCAGTGGAGGATTATGCTATCAGCCAAGACTTCTACGATAACTGGACATCCAAGGTCTAACTTTGCTTTAGTTAGATCTAAAAGCTCTGCATTTATGACTCGGGCCGGGTGACAAATTCATCTGGTTTGCATTTCAATTTGAACTTACCAAATTCAGACTTTCTGAACCTGAACATAACCTAGCATCAGCAAGTCCTTAAAATTCATACAAAAATATCTGAAAAAATAAAGCACCCCCAAAATATGTAGACTTGAAACATTTTTTTAAAAAAATGTATCTGGAAAGCATGCCCAAAATGATATATTCTGTGGGGGAAATTGCTTGCAAAATATGTACAAAATGAATACAGTTAGAAAAATGTACAAAACTTGATATATTTGTGAAGTGTGTAAAAAAAATCTGTGGGTTGTCATGCCTAAGAGGGAAAAAAACAGATACAGAACTGTGATAGAACAACACAGATGTGGAAAACTGAGAAAAAAATGAGCCACACAGACTCACTCCTCTCTGTTTCATAACAAGAAAACAAGTTTATTATTTTTTTTCTAAAGTTACCTATAGTTGCATCTTAGTAATAGATGGTCTTTGTTATCACCAGCTCTCCTATGTTTCTCTGTTTCATGGCTAGTGCAGGGACCTTACATCTTCTGAAATGATTATCCTCCTTGTGGAAATTTGGATGCTGATGCAATATAGTGGATAGAAGAATGAGTTATGAATCAAAATGTCTCTGATTCAAGTCTCATCTGACAGGAATTCTACAGATATACTTCATGCGTGCAACCCTACTGTCTCTGCTTCATTCCCCACATCTGCAGCATGTGGCATAATACTGGCCCCCATCTTATAGGACTACGAAAAGCATTTCAACACAGAATTGTATGGGAAGTGCTCTGAATATTCAAAAACGGTATTGAAACATTATCATCTCCTCGTGGTTCTGTTGCTCAGTGGGTGTCGCACCATCCTTAAAATTATCAGGGCCTTTTGCTTGTTCATTGGAGCAGACAGGGCTTCGGGCTTCACTTTCAGGATTCATGAGAGATACCCACCCACTTCAGTTGCACAGGTCACCAGCCATCGCACCATCTCCCTCCGTCTCCAATTCAAGGTCGACAGGGTCATGCGCATCACCTAGGACAGTGAGAGGGATTATTTCTCACAGATGCTCCCTAAGCCCAGGGCTTGCACTGACCTAGATCAGCATTTCCCAACAGCTATAGATTGGTCTGAAGTCATGGGATGCACTGCTGCTGGCTTAAAAGATAAGCAGGTCTTGCTTATCTTCTTGGATAGGAGATCATCTGAGAAGGGGGTGGTGTATGTTTAACATAATGGGCAAAACTGAATGCAAGAATGCATCAGGAAGTGAAAAAAGTGGCCAAAACCTGACCTACATTTAGTGACTTCCTGAACGCAGATGCTTCTATTGGCTCCAAAACATATCCTTCACCTTTCAGCCAGGCCTCCAAGTTAGAACAAAGATTGAAAGAACTCTCAAATTTCTCTACTGACCACTGATCTACCTTACCTGCAACCCCAGCTCTAGTGCCACATTCAACAGGGTTGTATCAGAGCTGTTATCAGCAGGTGTTGCAATCTTAAAGGCATCCTGGGCCAGTTTGAAGATCAAGGAAGAAGAGTGTATGTTCTTCTGAATGGCTTCTAGGACAGTCCGTAAGCGCAGCATGTCACCTGCATGGGAACAGGAAGAAAGCTCATCCATTGGCCTGCTCGGATGCCAATTCTCTCCTCTGAGATGTCACCAGTGTGTCATCTAAACTGGATAGCACTGTACTATACAGGAGTCTCCACTGCTAAAGCCTGGTGGAAGAGAAACCAATGGAATGAAGCAGAGTGTGGAAATCACCTTGATACACTAAAATGCCCATATCCCCCCAGACCATATGGCAATAGGCCCCACTGTTTGTGTGTGTGTATGGTGTTCCGAGATCTGTACTCAAGAATTGATTGATTGATTTGATATAGTGCCCCTTTAGTGTGAGCACTACTCTTCATACTGGAAATAACTTTTACAAGCTCTGGGTGAAGTACAAAGAAACTAGTCACAATTAATTTCTAAACCAATGGTTGCCCATTGGCAATTTCCATGGAGTTCCAGAACAAGTCTTGGTTTGGATTCTTGCCTGCTTCACCTGACCAGGATGGGGAGATGGCGGGAGTTACAGAGCAGCTAGGTGAGGCCAAAGGAAATTAAAATATGACATGAATACAGTACAAATATGAACTGCTGGCAGGCGACGTGGCTTTGCTGTCACGTGTTGCATGGCCCATATGGGCAGGTTATACATACCCAACCCTCAAATTACAGTCCATTCAGCCAAACGTGACATGGAACTTAAAAATGGAATACATTTATGGCTGTCTGGATTCATATGGAATCGGAAATCCTGAAGTAGTAGCCTCTGGTCAGGGTGGGGGTGGAGATGCTCTTGTATCTGGCTAGCCAGTATTGATAACAGGACACTGGAATAAATGGGTCTTTGGTCTGATCCGGCTCAGCTCACTTTAGATTTTTAAGTTCTTCTGACACACTTTAAATTAAAAAATGAACTGCTAAGTGTAATAACATCTTGGAATAAAGTGATTAAGGTAAATCTTTGAAGGCAAATATAAGCTAGAAATGTAGCAATGATCACAGTTATCTATGGGCTGATGCAAAAACTGAGTAAGAGAGTGCTTGCATATCAAACATGGAAGATGCTGCTGCAAAATAAAGCCCATAGAAGGATCAAAGGCATTTCCTTTGTTACCAGCAACTCTGAACACGGATAAACCAAGAAATGAAAAACTGAACTAGTAGAATGAGCATTTAATGGAGGGGCATTTGTAAAATAGGGTAATTGAGGAGTTGAACAATCCCATGTGGAGAGAGATCATTTCAGCTTAGAATAACTGGAGTTTCAAAATAAAACAAGCGATAAAATGGCAAGAGCACATTCAACTGGTAAAGGGTTGCTGTTATGTGCTGTCACGACGGAACCAACTTATAGTGACCCTAACAGGGCTTTCAAGGTAAGTGAGACATTTAATAAATGGCTTTACCAATTAAACATATCCCAATGGGTTTTTATGGCTGAGTGGGGGCTTTAACCACTACATCACCCTGGGTATCCTGGTCAAGGGAACATAATGATATTTGCCATGGATTTTCCTAATGGAGCCTGTTATTCTTTTTTCTTTTTAGATAAATCAGTGGGTGGCTTTCCATGGAATGCAAACAAAACACTAATCCCCAGCAATTTCACTGCAGGTCTGGAAATCTTATCCTGGTACATAACAGCTGACCTCACCAGCTCACAGAAGGTTACAATATAAAAGCCAAGCCACTAAGAACATCTCAAGTGAACAAACATATAATTATTGTTAATATTTATTTTCAATCCCAACAGCAGAATAAAAATCTAGCTACAGAGATATAATATTTTCAACCAGGTTTCAAAGCAAACATCACAGGTACAGTGTGACTCTTGATCTCTAAAATATAAAGAGTTGGCTTTGTTTTCCTGGCCTTTCGGTTTCCTCTAGTAGCCAGTATCCATCTGGTCTAGCTGGTGTGGCCACATGGATACAAGCAATCCCTGCCATCCAAGCAGCTGACAGAGAAAAATACTGCCAAGCGCCTTGTGTTATTGGACACATTCAGTGCCAACCTCCATGTCGGTTCGAGGAAAGTTAGGCAGGTTTCCTGGGAGCAGGGGCATCATCATACCAGGCTCATAGCATAGATCAGCAAAACCTGGCAGCTACTGACCCTGATTATTTCTTTCCAAAGATGTACTTTTTGTACCATCTTGACAGTCCCAATAAGAAGAAGGAAGGCAGCCACAATATGGCACTCAGTCCAGAGGCAGAGCTAAGGTGCTGTGACCAATTAGCTAGGAAGATTAGATACGAAGGCTATCTGACTTTCAAGCTCTTACAGCTAAGGAAACCATTTCCTAACTTACTGCTACAAAGGCTAAGGCAAACAGCATGACTGTCAGTATCACATTGCCCTTGTCCCAATGCAAGTGAGGAAAATGGGATATTTAAAGGGGAAGACAGACCTTCTCCTATCAGCCCCATGCACCCCATTCAATATTATGGCTTCTGAAGCCCTCAGATGATACTCCCCAATCATTGTAGTGTACAAAGTGGAAAACTCCATTCTCCAACGATCCAGGTGGTGCTATTTTCTTTCAAAATAAAGGCAATACATTGTCCCATTTACCTTGTCTTTGTTGAAAGACTGTGAACCTCCAGTCATTTCTGGTTTTGTCAAGAGGCCAGTAGTAGGTCCTTGGGGAGTGGTGGGGGGGGGGGGGGAAGAGACAACTGTGGTCTTTTAACTTGCAGACATTGACCCCTAACCTAAGGTTTCTGGTGCTCACCTCCAGTTCTGCAAGGAGCCCATTACCCACCTTTGGCTGCTGTCAGCATAGTGGAAGCAAGTTCGCACTGTTGTGATTCCAAGTGTCCCAGCGTAAACCAGCGTGGGTACCTGCTAGGCACCACTGAAACAATATGGTGAGGGTGCGTAACATCACCGGAGGGAGTCGTCTCCAGAACAGGCAGCCTAGGAAAAAACAGCAAGCCACATCGAGTCAATGAATGGGCACCTGCCAGCAGTAGCTTTTAATCTGTCTTGTTTGCCCATGGCATGCTAGTGTAAAACCATGTGGAAAGCCTTTCAAGGGCTTTTAAAACATATGGTTGCAAGACCGGCCTTAAGTAAACTTGAAAGGCCACTAGAGAACTGAGAAGTGATTTATAAACTTGTAAAGAAAAATATAAGTATGGAAATATCCCCTTCTTGTGCTTTTATGTCAGAGCCAAGCATGATTTGCACAGCAGTCATCTGGTTTTGCTTAGTGGAGCTGCGGGGGAAGAGGGTGGGGTCTAACGCCAAGGCATCTGCTGCAGTTTGGAGCTACCTGCTCACATGGCTTCAGTTTGGGCATTTTTAAAGGCTTGAGAATCCAAGGAAACAGGAAGCCAGGACTTCCCCTCCCACACAAACCTGCTTGCTAGGACAGACCGCTGCTATAACACTGGATGGCTTTTTTTGGTTTTATTATATGAGTATGGCAAAGAAATGTTTTTAAAAATTACTGTTTTGGGCTGCAGAACCCAGAACCCACCATTTAGCATGGCGAGTGCCTAAGAACTGCAGTCAAAAAGAGAGATTTTGCCCAGCTTTGATTGCAACAGAAGGAT
The DNA here is from genome assembly GCA_037013535.1 of Intellagama lesueurii. Classification (NCBI taxonomy): domain Eukaryota; kingdom Metazoa; phylum Chordata; class Lepidosauria; order Squamata; family Agamidae; genus Intellagama; species Intellagama lesueurii. The sequence continues at coordinate 180,866,647 of JBAJHW010000004.1, forward strand.
TACAGGTTTATCAGTCCAAAATTAAATTAGAAATGGAAAAGAGTCTTGTAGCAACTTAATAACAAACATATTTCACTTGGTGTAAACTTTTGGGGACTGCAGTCTGCTAAAATCAATTAGTCTTTAAGGTGCCACAAGACTCTTGGTAGTCTTTGCTGCCATGGAGTGAACCACTCCTCTCCTGGAATCATTTAACTCACTCACTGTTAGCATACATCCTTTGCATGCAAACAGTCATAGGTCCAATACTCAGTTGTTTCCAGATCGAGCTAGGGAAGAATCCCACCTGAAACCATAGGGCAGTGGTTTCCAACCTTGGGTCCCCAGATGTTCTTGGACTAAAACTCCCAGAAGCAATGTTCCCTCTAAGCTACGCACTTGTGCTTGCCCACAGCTCCATTGGGGTAAGCACAGGCAGCCAGCAGCCAGTTTGTTTACTTCCCATTTCAAATTAACCCCTGCCCATCTCTGCACTCATGGAATGAGGCTCCCACACAGCCGGAGAGAGAATTAAAGGGAATGTTGCCCAGAAGCCTTCACTACTAGCTGTGCTGACCAGAATTTCTGGAAGCTGCAGTCCTAAAACATCTGGGACCCAAAGTTGGGAACCTCAGAGCAACACTGCCAGTTACTGTCAACCATACTTGGCTAGACAGTCTAATGGTCTGAGTCAGTATTAAGCAGCTTCTTCTGTTCCTAGTTTACCCATAACGCTGCCTACGTGGCTCAAGCAATAACAGCTGAGCAACAAGTAAGTACTGTCTGCATCAAGCACTAAGGCATAGTATGAATGTCCCCATCAGAAAAAAGATCTAGGAGTATAATGTACAATTCTCCAGTTCTTTATTCTGAATTACCAATATTCAACATGCCCTGTACCAGAACTGCAGGGTAGAGATACTAGTATGACTGCAGTCATTCAAATGTCATGAACTTCAATCCACCTATGGAGTAAAATAAGACTGCTTTCAAAAGTGAAGTGAATAGAGAATGACAACATAGGGATGAAACAGACCAACTGCACCTGCTAATCAGTAATTTCGTTTCCAAATTCCCTTATAAAGTAAAATATATGCAAAGTATTTCTGTTAAAAATCTGCCAGAAAAGCATTGCAACAATTTGCATACTGGAGAAACTTTTAAACAAAAGGAAGAAGATCAAAGCAAGTAACCAGCTACTGAAAGATGTTCTATAGTTTTTCTGTGCACTGGAAGCTGACTTTCCCCAGTGAAGAAAATGGGGAAAGTGGTACCAACCTCATTGAGCGCAGTGCCAGCTTGTAGGCCAGGTCAGCATCATGGGGCAGCAAGGCAGAAAACAGATACTTGGCAAAGGTGTGCATGGGCACGCTTTCCCGGTGGATCACCTCGCCAAGGCCACTGAACGGGCCACCTAAGCAAGAGCAGAACAACGTCAGTGTCAATCCTGCAACCAGACCCTTAGGATTTCAGCCAGAGAGTTCTGCAAGCTCTTGAACCATGCAAGCAAGGGGATGCTGGTTCTCTATGACATACAAGAGAGTAGAACAGAGCGCCTTGGTGGAACAACCTTGGTTCTGCTCTGTCCAGGGGCCCTAATGTTGCTAATGCAGGGAGCTTAGAAGCATACAGTATCTCTTCCACCCTCCCACTGAAAACCTGGCATCTCTGCCTTTTTCTCTCCAGACTTCCAAATGAAACTCCACTTCTAGTAGAAATCAGAAAGGATAACATCTATCCCCCACCCTACATGGATGCTACTCCTGTGGCCATCCACTTCTGGCTTTAACTTTCAGGAAAAACTGCAGAAGTGTGAGCACAGAGCCTCTGGACACAAGCAGAGGGGAGGGTAAAAGCAGCACAAAGAGAGGAGGGACTGGCCAGGATCCTTTTCTCCATGCTGCTACAGGAGGAAGGCTTTCAGGTAGAGTAGGATAATCATTGTTGCAAGGTACCCTTCTAACTGGACAGAAAAAAGTATGGAAAATTATTCTTCTGGACTTAAACTCCTAGATTATCCTCTTCAACATGGCCAAGAGGAAAGCTGTAGCCCAAAAAATACTTCCAAGCTGTTAAGATCCTCAGCAATGTTCCTGGGGAGGGAATTGGAGGGGAAATTAATCCAGACAGCATCTATTACAGTAGGGATGGGGAACTGATGACCCTTCATGTGCTTCTGGATTACAGTTCCCATCTTCACTGGCCATGCCAACTGAGACCAATGGAAAATTGAGCTTAACAACACCTGGAAGCCCATTCTCCCCACAACCCCAGCCTCCTGTCTTTTATTAAAGAATAAAAAGAATCTTTTGTGCAGAACCTCTGATGTGCCGGGACAGTACCTCTACCATTGTTTAACATCATGCATTCTGTACAACTTAATCATGGCACGGCCACCCAACTCCATGCCCCATCTTTACACACAAATAATATATAATGGGACTGATCATATGTAGCAGCCCCTCTTGCTCTATTCAACAGTGCTTTCACCATCCACACTGACTGGGGTAATTACTGTGACCAAAGGGAATGGGGAAGGTGGTGGGGCTCCAGTTTCAGAACACAGAGCTGAATGAAAGAAGTCCAGGCTGTCTGTCTCAAGACAGTGAATGGGCTGAGCTTCAGTTCATCACAAGTGCCAGATGGAGGCACCTCCGTGTCCTCACCTTCGAGCAGCAGGATGCACTGCTTGCGTAGGGTCTGCACCAGCACAGCGTCCAGCTCCAGCTCCTGCAGGTGGGCAATGATCTGCTCTTCATTCCGCCACACTTTGTCTTGTGCATAAAGGCCCTCCGGCATCACCCGTTGCTGCCCCATCCCCATCAGGGCCACCTCCAACGCCAGGGACAAGTAGGACTCCCCACTCTCATGGCAACTGTTGGCCACGGGCACATGCTGGTACACGGGTGGTTTGGAGTCACCAGCATCTGATGGAAAAGAGTTGTCATCAGTAGACAAGCGTACCTCTCTCTCGCCCTCCTGCCAAGGTTCACCATCCGGTGAGCTCCATGACTGCCCTCCAGAGGTTGGAAAAGTTCCGTTTGGGGACTACAGCTCCCGCTGATGATGCTGGATGGGGCATTCTGAGAGAGATTGTACCAAAACGAAACTTTTCCAAACTGTATTGCTGTTCATCCAGCCTGGCAGCTCACAAGAAAACTGCACAGAGAGATTAGTCAGCTCCCTCCCAGTGATTTCTATAGGAAGAAGGGTAGCGTAGAGAGGCCATATAGAGCACCACAGAAGGCTCTGAGTCTTTTAGACTACAGGCAGCTTAATAGCAAGGGGTTGTGTTTCCATGATTAAATGTGGGTTTGTGCCCCTTTCACAAAAAGGAGAGGAAGCCAGCCAGGTAGAACACATGATTCCACAAAGCATGAGTATACTCCAAAGTGCTTGGCCAGTGCCAGCTGGAGCTGAAAGGTCGCCTCCTCTGGCCTCTAGAATCAGCCAAGAGACAGGCGTCTTCACCCTTGCCTTCCAATATGGCCATCACGGTAAGAAGGAGTCTAACCTGGTCCCACCTTTTAGCCAAAGAAGATTGCTGCAATACTTGCTCTCTTTCTTCTCCATCCTTCCTCCTTTTGTGCCAGGTCTATTAGACAGTAAGCCAGCAAACAGGGCAAGTTTGATCTCTAAAAATCTGTACAGCATTTAGGAAACTTTAGGCATTTTCTAAGTGTTAAAAACAAGAGGAGGAACCGCAGCAGCAACCTGGGGATGGCCCCAAAACAGATGCAAAGGGGGAGAGTAAAAAAACTGCTTTATATTTGGGGACTGGCAATCTGGGATTCTCATATTCTCCTACCTGAAATTTCAAGGCAGTTTTCATCCTCTACTCGACACGCTTCTGTCAAAGTGAGAAATAAGCAGCCAATGGGGTTGAGAGGATGCCCCACCCAGCTTTCCAGATTTGTGATCGTAGTGGCTCCTCTCTGCAGCAGTTCTGGAGTTGGGCAAATAGAACAAGAACAATCCCAGAATGATTACTTCCTTGTTTCTGTATTTTATCTGATTTTTCTGCCATAAGGTGGATCCTCTTTGGCTTCAGCGTCGCACAAAACTGGCAGAAAACTGCAAAACTGAAAATTGCAACACCTCAAGAAATGGGTCTGCCTTTCAGCTGCTGGATGTACACCCTCTTCCTCCATCATAATAAGACTGGCTGTACCACTAGGCAAGGTGAGCTGGGTAATTTCAGGCATCAGATTTTTAGGACACAATAAACCCAATGTTTTGTCTTGTTTTGCAAGACTTCTCCCCATCCTCACCTGCAAAATATGGTGAATGTAATCAGACAAGAGTCAGGATGGTTGCAAAAACAGACATTCATCGTAAAGCTGAAATATGTATGCTAAGTGCCAGCAAGTTGCATCAGACCTATGACACCCTAAGAAAGTTTTCAAAGTCTGTGGGACATTTAAGCAGAGATTTTACCATTGAGTTTCCATGGCCAAGCTGGGATTTGAGCCCATCTCTCATGAGTCCTAATCCATCATTCAGTTCACTACATTATACTGGCTCTCACAAAGCTGTCAGAAAACTAAATGGTGATGACAATGGCAGTGATGATGATAGCAACTGGAAAAGATCTGGATACCTACTGGTGGGTACCACGGTGCACCAAACAGCAAACAAACTCTCTGTCAAGCCAAACGCACAATCTGAGTCTTGCACGTACCTTTCTTCTGATGTTTGTATATCTCCAGCTGTCTCTGCTGTTGCAGTCTTAAGGTGTTGATTATAGCCACAGTTAGACGAAGTGCTTCCTTGGGGTATCCATGGGAACGAAGGGCATCAACACGGGCACAAGCTGTAGGGACATGTTCTGTGGCACAATGCAAACACAACACACACTTAAGCCCCAAATACAGACAAAAGGATAGTACTGTCTATGTACAAGAATCAGCCCCACAAATACTACAAGCTTAGGATTCAACTTCTTTTTCTGAATTCTTTGCCTCCTTGCCTGGTTCTGTTTTAATACATGAGCATTAAATTTAGTGCCGTACAGCCCTCTTACAATCTTCCGTAAAGGATAAAAGCATGATTGAGGGGTTTGCTTATTGTTATTGTTTTCCATAGAAAGGAACACACAAATCTAGACCCTCCCACCTGCAGCGTGAAGTGACAAAGGTGCCGTTAGGCTGCATCACATGACTCTGCTCATTGGCTTCAACTCTCAGTCACATCATTCAGCCCACTATTGCTCTAGTGAAAACAGCAAAGGACCTCTCACTTTCGACTCTTGTGGCTCCATTAAAATGCACTGATTCAACTCAGCAAAAACTCACCTTAGCATAAGCCTCAAATATTTCAAAGCTCCTCCTACCTGACAGCTGATTTAAGTGCACAGGAAGAAGTGGGTAAATTTACTTTTTGCACTATACTGTAAATCCCAGACTTCCCCAGTGAGCATGTTGCTTGTGGATTTTTGGAGTTAACAATCTGAAAAAATAACTTTTCTGAAGCTCTGAGCACAGGTTCTTCCTTGAAAGTACCACTCAGGTGAGAGATTGCAAGCAGGTTTACATACTTTCTCTAGCAAAGACCTCCCCTTCTTAGAGAAAAGTCCTATGCAAAGGAGATAGGCCTGCATTCTTCCAGACCTGACAGGTTTTCCATGGGAAAGGGAATATTTGTGTTTCTTTTGCACATCTGCTGCTGGAGACTGGCAAAGATGCCCCCCTGATCCAGGTCCCTCTGGGCATTCACATATAAAAGGGCCACAGTTACAGCTGAACCCCTTCATTCCATTCTCCTTGCCAGGGGAAGATTTACATCCTGCCCTGGAAGTTTTATGGACTTTGGCTCAGCTTCTTGAATGCCTCGCTGGAAGGGCTTTTGCACCAAGTGTTATGTTTTGGCTGTTCCTGAAGATTTTATTACCAGAAAACAGCTTGTCTCGTGTGCAATACTATTGTGTGGTGTAGAAATTAATCTGTTCCTGCTGGTTGTTCCCCACCTGAAGCCACAGTTACTGTGGAGAGGATTATAACTCTGGTGGAGAAGTCATCAGGAGGAACAGCTGACACACACTGAATGGAAAGCAGCAATGAGCCATCTCCTCTGCAAATGTCCCTGGCACGAGGAAAGGTAAGAGGCAGAAAGTCACTGCAGCGTGACTGTCTGCACAGGAAACATTTTCCACAAGGTGCCTGAAGGCTTTTAAAACCAGCTTCACTTCTCTTCCTTGTCCTCCTTCAGAATCCCAGCTGATCTGCCAAAGGCCATAGAGGAGATCCTGAAGGCAGCCTGTGCACAAACGTCTCACACACAAAAATGGAATCTCTAGCGTTTGCTCCCCAGGTGAAGGAAGACTCCTCTCTCCTGCCTCTCTCTCAAAGGCAATTGTGGCTGGCCAATCAAAGGCAATTCCACACTTGCTGTCAGTTTCCTCCAGGAGGAGCCCCAAGAAAAAGAGAGAAGGAAAGCCACATGTCAGAATGATCGTGTGCAGGGTTCATGCCTTTGGAAAGCCTAAGTTTAACAAGTCAGAGAGGAACTGGTGTAAACCACTGAAGGTGGAGGAGCCGGATGCAGGAAATGGCCAATATCTTTCTGTGGCTGCCAAACAGCTGTGTCACAGGATTCAAAGCATGCCACCCAGGATCCTAGGCATTTTGCCACAGATGCTGGATTACAGTACATGAACTGTGTGCAACCACATCTGATGCAAGGAATGAGATAAGTGCACCCATCACCGACTTCCCTTAAAATACTGCTATACTCAGCAGCTCATCCAGTGGGGTCGGCTCTGGGGCAGAATACTACTGAGAATCTGAACCTTCCTATTCTGAACTGCACAGCAATGCCTGTCCTTTGTGACGGTGCTGTAGAATGTATGGCTTGGGTATTCTGACTGTTTGCTGCTTGTCAAAAGAGGTGTGTAGGAAGCAATTACAAAATTGTCTTCTTGTAGCAAGACACGGACATAGCACTCTGGCAATGACTGACTAAACTCTGTAATCTGAAAGAGTCTGTCCTTGTTTTGGATGATTGAGTGGAGAACGTTCTGCCTTCCACATGTTTGGGGTGCCTGTTTGCAGAAGCCTCCACCAATGGTAGAGACTGTGAGTGTGGGAGCCCAAAGGTCCCCCATCCTGAGCCCAGTTTAACTAGAGGCACTCTGCTGATAATATAGACAAGGTGCATTGTATTCCTTCTCCCTTTATTGTATGTAACTTCCTTTATTGTGGCCACAGATCTTCCACGTGACCTTCTTATCTCATTTCAGTGAACAGTACAGTAATTCTGCTTGGGGTTACTGGGATCCATGGCCTACTGCCCCAAGATACTATTCCCTGGAATTACTGCACAGCATGCTGCTTTCCTTATTGAAATGGGGAAATGTTTGAGAGGCTAGACAGGCCAAAGAAAAAGACAAACCTTCTGAAAAAAGGGAAATGTTTTTGAGAGTAGCTACAAGCTTTTTCTATTCCCAAACAGAGGGTTCCTGTTCCTCATGATTTAAAAGAACTTGAGAACTATTTGGTGGTATTTCTTTTCCCCTTAACAGATTTTATCTGGAAAGGAGAGAAAAAACCAAGAAACAACCGGTAGGGCTAGACACTAAAAATGACATAATCTAAACTCCAATGGATGAGACAAGGTTGTTGCCCAACAAAAAAATTGTTTGGAAGCATCCACAGTCTGTACAGGAAATTACTAGATCTCATGAACTCTCAGGTTTCGGAAGATGAGCAAATGAAGATACTCTTTCCTTTTGTTGTTGTTTAATCGTTAAGTCTAAACGACTAAACAACAACAATCGTTAAGTCGTATCCGACTCTTCATGACCCCATGGACCAGAGCACGCCAGGCCCTCCTGTCTTCCACTGCCTCCCGGAGTTGGGTCAAATTCATGTTGGTCGCATCGATGACACTGTCCAGCCATCTCGTCCTCTGTCGTCCTCTTCTCCTCTTGCCCTCACACTTTCCCAACATCAGGGTCTTTTCCAGGGAGTCTTCTCTTCTCATGAGATGGCCAAAGTATTGGAGCCTCAGCTTCAGGATCTGTCCTTCCAGTGAGCACTCAGGGTTGATTTCCTTCAGAACGGATAGGTTTGTTCTCTTTGCAGTCCAGGGGACTCTCCAGAGTCTCCTCCAGCACCACAATTCAAAAGCATCAATTCTTCGGCGGTCAGCCTTCTTTATGGTCCAGCTCTCACTTCCATACATCGCTACTGGAAAAACCATAGCTTTGACTATGAGGACCTTTGTCGGCAAGGTGATGTCTCTGCTTTTTAAGATGCTGTCTAGGTTTGTCATCGCTTTCCTCCCAAGAAGCAGGCGTCTTTTGATTTCGTGGCTCTAGGGAGTGGCTATACATACAAATGTGAATTCTTCTTCTTTTAACACATAGAAACTCCAAATGTGGTACTTGCAGGGTTTTTTTAAGGCAAATGCACAGAGCAAGAGCAACAGGAGGAGAAACTGCTTACCCAGCCACAATGGCTGTCCTTGTGAGTTGAAGAGAAGGCCCTCACCTTCCCTTTGGTAAGAGGGAGAGATATAGAAGTCGCTGCTGATTATCCGCTGGAGGTGGCTATCCTGCCAATGCAGGTCACAGCCTTCAATGGCACGAGTGAACACTGTACGTCTTGGCCTCACTAAAGAGTCTGTAAAGGAAAGAACACATGAGTGTCCACATGCACCCTCCCATGACCATCCACACTGGCCTGACTAAATCACAATGTTTCTCAGAATGGTCTCACCACCAAGGTATTGGTGTGCGTCAAAACTGGCCTGAGGAAACTGTTCATGCTGACCAAAGGTTTGAGGATGACAAGCTGAAGACAGAACACCAAGAAAAACTTCTGAAGCAAGCACAGTAGCAATGCAAATGCAGCAGAACTCTTTCTTTTCCATTCAGCCCACCTATATTCGCCGGTGAGCACAGACATGGATATTTCTCACTCAAAAACCTCACATCTGGCATTCGGGTGAATTGCATAACTAGGCAAATTTTACTGGATAGTTTGATTAATATTAAAACACGAACACACAACCAAGTCCAATCAGCCCTGAATATATCACCTCCAGTGACTCAAGCTCAGCAAAAGCAAAGAGAAAGAAAGAGAGAGGAAGGAGAAGCATCCAGAGCTACCCAGGAATGGAAAAGCAAAAACCAACCACAAATCCAAAGAGTGCTGGGGATTCAGACCAGACATACCTTCTGCACTTATTCAAACCATGCCTTGCACACAGCATGAAAGAAGGCAACAAGTTCCTACTGCTACAGCTATCTATCTCCTCACTGTAAATATCATCCAAACACCTCCATAATGAGAGCCTACTATGCAGAGGCAAGAAGAGAGGTAATCTCTTTTCTCAAGAATCTTTTATTCTTGCACAACTGGGATCTCGTTAAGATGTTTTTCAACCTCTTGCTGTACATCCAATAGGGAAAACGTGACATGACAGAGGACAAAACACTCTCATTGTAACTTACTTTGCCGGTGACTGGAGCTCTGAGTAAGAGCACTAGTGATGTTGGGAAGTTCGTTGCCATAATTCCCATCCTCCAATGGGCAAACATCCATATCCCCCCATTTCTGGAGCTGTCGCAGCCAGCATGCCTTCTCCTCTAGAGTACAGTGTGGATTCAGCACGACACACACCCACAAGGCCCCTGCAAGGTGAAAAAATGCAGAAGGGTTTATTCAGTGCTGTCCACCCTGGGCAGGCAACAAGGCTCCCCCTTTACATCACTGCTGGCAAAAAAAACACTGTAGAAACATCTACAACATGTGGCAGGGAAGTGCACAGAGCCCTGAGAATGGGGAAAGTTTTAAAAGAAAATAACTAACCAATGAAAACATTTTCCATAATGAAGGTGAACTGTATTCTTGAAAAACTGAAATGCAGAACAATGACTGTATAGGCATCTGAGATTACCTCTGTCTGCCAGAACTCTGAATGGCACATCAAAGCCTCTGTGAATCCATGCCAGCAAACCTGAGAGTCAGAGCCTCCAAACAATAACCTGTATTCTCCCGTGTATAATGTTCATGTTTGCACTGCTTTATAAAAGCTCTATCAGAGTAATTTTTGTCTGCCATTGTTCTTCAGTTCATATGCATTCAAAAGCTTTTTAAAAAATATTAAATTCTCAACATTACTCCAGAGAAATCTGAGAGATTTTTGTATCTTTGTTTTGTTTTATAGTGTCCTGTTGGCAGAATACCACTGTGATCTTGCCACAACTCTTAAACAAACAAACAAACAAACAAACAAACAAAATCAGAATAGGTAACTGCAAGGAAGAGATAGGAAATAAAACTGTGTTTTTTATAAGATAGTACACTTGTGTCTGTAAATTTACACAAAAGAGCTACGGCACAGTTGGAGGAACGGCCATGGCATAAGTATTCCCTCCTTCCAAATTATTAGAGCAGTGAACTCAGGAAATCCCCCAGGAAATTCCTCTTTATCATCATCAATATTACCTGTAAATGGTCACATGTGTTTGTTCCCACTAGAATCAATTCCCTCCTTTGCTTTACAAGATTATTTTAAGGTACCACCTGTTATAATGAAGTCCTTCCAACATTCTGCCCCCAGTGTAGCCCTTACAACTGAGCTCTTCAAGTAAACGATGCATCCCTGCTAGTAGATGCCACACTCACCATATAAAGAGGTCCATCCTATACAGTTAATCCCTACAATTGTCAATCTCCATTATCCGGATGAACTAGACAAAATAAGACAACCTTTCATTAATATGAAATAAAATTCCAAGGTAGTGATTAACCAGATTGCAAAAGCCAGATCTATTCCTTGGGTCTGTCTAGACATAATGGGCAAGTCAGAACACCTTTAACAAATACAGACAGTTTCCAGCTAAAGGCTTTAAAATTTTACACATTTGGATGCATTTTGATGTAAAATTTTCTATGTATGTATGAATTCTTCAAACGTATGGGTTTTAGTGTGCACTTTCAAAAATATGCATATTTTTGCAAGTGTATCTTTCAATAGATAAAGTGCTTTTATCGTAATTGTTAGTATGCAGAAACCTTTTGTCTGTGTTGTTTAAAATGTATGTACGTATTGTAATACCATTTATCCCAAATTTCATTGAAACCTTCAGAAAAGCATGATCTCAACATCTGTGTTCTGGTTTTGAGACTATATTCATGTCTGGAAAGTGTATGTTTTGCCCATTTCAATCAAAACATGATGCAAAGCATTTTGTGCTGAACTGCACAGAGACTGGTTTTCTCACCCATCCCTGTTCACAATTGCCATCGTCCAAATCAGCCTGGAAACCAGCTGTCCCCTCACAATCACCAATTATAGTGGACCTGAATAACGTATGACTTTCCAGGAAAAACTGAGCCTACCAGCTACAGGCTCTATAAACCTCTTCTGCTTGCTGCTTGTCAGCAAAAGCAAAAACAGGGACATTGGTTGGACCCCGTTCATAGCAGGCGAGATGAACATTGTGAAAGTTTGGATTACAGAGTCGAGCACTTCTTTGTTTTTAATGCATTATAAAACACCCAGATCTTAAAAGAAAAAAGGAAAACGGGTTGTCAACCACCCAGAGTGTGTGTGCACTTAGCGGTATACAAACTGAAATAATAAATGAATAGACAAATAAATTCTTTTACTGTCCAACTCTGGCCCAGTTCGAAGACATTCAGGAAGACTCTCCTTCATACCTCTAAGGAACAGGCATGAGAGCACCCAACTACCCAACCACCACTTAAGTGCATCTTGAACCACAGCACCACGGTACTGTTTGGGGTAGCTCTTGGAATTTCCATTTGGGGCCTAACTACAAATGCAGGACAACCATCTTTCTAAGGGTTTCTTTGTTTCCATCTACTTTTTAAAAAAGTGCTCTACAGTTCTAGGCTTTTGAACTCTCCCAGCCAGCAAGTCTTCCTATGGAGTTCAATGGCTTGCAGCAGGGCTGCTTTCCCAAAGCTGCCAGTTGAAAGTGTCAGCTCTTTTGATAAAGAGCTGGGAGAGTGCCATGATGCTCAGCATAAAGTCATTCATAGATCTGGCTCCTGGGTGGCAGGTTTTAAAGATCTCCTCTGGGTTTATACAAAACAGCTGATCTAAACCTCAGACTGTTGGAAGTGAATGACAGGGGATGAATGGCTTTCTAATTGCTCTGTTCCTTCTACATGTTTGTCAGGAAATCTGGTACTAGTTAATGTCAGAAGAAAAACAGGCAGATAATGAGCAACATGGAACTGTGTCAACACAGAGATTCATAGTCCTATTGATAATTTCTGAAGCACTGATAAGGGTGGGGCCATTCAGCATAATAGATCACTTGGACAATTAATCTGTGTTTATTAATATGTTGCTCATGTATCAAGGTTCTATGTCTCCTGTGAGGCTACTGTATTTTCTGCACACTCTAAAGACTCCAATACTCAAGAGTGCAGAAGTTCCTTGTCCCAGACTACAGGTCCCAGAATCCCCCGTCAGCACAGCCAGTAGCCATACTGCCTGGGGTGTTCTAGGTGTCTATAAAATGAACTTTTCTGAACTCTGAGAATAATTCTGAGAGTATATAACACTTCCCCTAGATGGCTCAGCTGAGTTGTAGAATTAACACAGAAAATATTTGTGAATGTGTGTAAGGAGACCAGGCATGAAGAACATCTCTGTCAAGATGTATCCCTTTCATTCAACATCACCTTACAAATATGCATGCATATTTCTGGATACAAAGCTAGCGTTAATCATTAGTGTCCATGCCCATTCAGTGTGAGGAAAACTGGTTTGGGCACATTAGTTTCCTCTGGGAGACTTTACTGCATATTCATTTCCATCTGGTTCCCAATTTTTATTATTTATTTGTTCGTTTGTTTTATAGGCTGCCTTTCTCCTGACAAGGGGACTTAAGGCAGCTCACAATATTAAAAGGAATAGAATTAGTTATATTAATGTACCCATTTGCAGTATGGAGTCATATGAAAAAAATAAAACATGGTTCAGATCTGGAAGCATAGGAACCATAGGTTCTAGTGCAGAATTTGTAGATTACCTAAGACAGTGAATTTTGCGCAACAAACGGTACAAAAAGTCTGTAACATAATCTATAGAGTACATTACAAAACTGAAATCCACAGATGGATGTCATTTTTATTAGAACCAATTAAAAGTCCATAAAACTATGCAACGTCTAAGTCCTTTTCATCAAGGTAGGTGATATAAAAATTGGGAGGGGCAAGGAAGTCTCAAACTTTGCTCAAGTTTCTTTTGTGCTCATGATGTGGGCTATAAAAAGTAGTCCCAAGATGGCAATTCCAGACTGAATGGGTTACTGGTAGGTGTGCAGGTATCAGATTACTTCTAGCACATTGAGACGGGGAAAGAAATAATGGGTCTCCATTTCTGAGAATACAAGGTTAGCCCTAATTCAGATATAAACCTCCTACCCATCAGACCTCATGCCCAGCATAACATCTGGCCAGATTTTGGGATTTTTCGATTATTTTCCCACTCTATCACATAGCTTGATCATATGGTCTGGAGATTTGTGGAATTACACACTTCAAACAATTTTATCTTGTTCAAATAAAGATATTGCCTGCCTATGAATATTTGTTTTTCTCTGTTCTCATGAACCAACATGGCTATCTATGTTAGAATCACTCTATACAGGTGTCTTAAAGACTTATTCAATGCCTACAAAAATGACAAGATTAAGGAAGCACATCCCATCAAATGGGTTAGATCCGAAGGTTAACAAGCATATGTTATGCCACCAAACTCTGATATTACCATATTTGTTTCAGTTACAGGATCTCCCATGGAACTGAGCCTTAAATACCACAATTCAGTGAGAGGGGAAGTAGATCAGATTACAGTTGCTCACATGCGCTTCCTGAGAAGTCTGCAAATACTAAGAATGTATTTCTAAACTCTTGACTCATAATGACAAACCTGGCATGTGTTCAGTCCCCAGCAGTAACCTACCCAGCCTTTGGCCCACACATATCAGGCCACAACAAATTGCAAGCCACCCCAAACAATATGTTACATTACCTCTGACATAGAACCAAGTCAATACGTTTTGAAGGAAACAGAATGAGAACCCGTGTGTTCTATGTGCACATTGGCTAGATGCAAAAAGGTATGTATTTTCAGGTCTTGAAGCCCCTGAAAATTGAAGCTGAGGCTGGACCGTTGTTTTGGCGCCTAAAAATGGAAAACTGCCTACCAGTATGGACACTGTGCCCAATGCATACAGGAACTGCTGTGTCTGTGACCTAAGCTTCCCATGAAATTGGTGACAGTATCTGACCAGTAACTGACATGGCTTCTTCTTTTTGGCTTTATTTTTGTAAAATAAATCATGGGTGTAATATGTCATGTGTTGTTCATATGAGGTTGTATTTACCCAATTTTCAGGCCTGCTAAGGACCAGATGATTTTTATTATGTCCTGATACGTAAAACCATAGATTTCAAAGAGGGTGTACTTTCTTTTTCACATGACTGTAGGTCTGCCAATGTCAACTACCATGTCTGCATGTATCCTCTGTGGTGTGTTGCTGAATGCATTATTATCTGGGCTAGATGGCCAAACTTTGGCTGATTTTTGAGAACTATTTTAACTCTGGTTTGAATCTAAAGAACTGCTCTTTTCAAAATAACAGGCATATTTTAAATTGAGCACTCATGAGGAAGTCATGGAATTAAACTAACATGATTCACACTTGCCTGAGTTTGGATCACTCTGAACATTACAACACTCATGCAAGATCTGCCAGATTCATTTTAACCTGGTGTGTTTAAATGCATCCTGCCCTGCGTATATCACAGAATTATGTGCAGCCCAAGTACATCAGCATGGACATATCCCTCATGCTAGCAGTGCTTATACCCATACATATTTTTAAAACTAAGACATTTCCCCTTTTGGTCTACTTTCCGGTGACTGGATGATACATGAGATAATCCATACTTAAATTTTACCACTTTGCACAAGCCACAATCATGAAAACAAGCTTTTCAGCATGGAAGGCTTGTGTGCCACCCAAAAATATTTGTGGGGGCACCTCCCTCTTCAGCCACAAGACATCTATACTTATCAGCAGTGCTCACATAATGGCAACGTCCAGGCTAGTTCAAGTTCATAGATTTAAAGCCCAAGTAATCAATACAGATAGTTATGTCAATATGCCTTCCCACAGCATATTGAACACATAAAGCTGTCTTATAGCATTGGCAATCCACCAGTACTGCCTATTCTTGTCAAGCAACCATTCACAAGATCCAGCAGAGTTCTCTGTGACATGTTTCATCAGCTCCTTTTAAACTGATGACAAAACTAAACTTGAGACCTTATAAATGCCACCGCCTATGTTTTTAATGGACAAAATCACAGACCGATGCAATGCAAAATCTTCCCCCTTCCCCCTTCTTCATAATAGACAGTTATCAGTGTATGTATGAATAATATTAATTTCCATAATACATCACAATTCTAACTCTCAGCACAATCTTCTTCCCTCTTTCAAAACCCTCCTTATTCTATAAACACACCAAGACCAATTAATGTACTTGAAACCCTTCTAAAATAATATAACAGGGTGATTACAGATTAATAAAAGGTATACTCTAATTTTTTTTTCTGTAGACAGTGGCCATCCCTAGTTAGGATTCTACAGAAATTTTTCAGAGGTGACATAATCATCATCATCACTGCCGTAGCAGACAGTGTATTCACAACACTTGGAATGACAGTTTAGACTTAAGATGTTTCACTGGTACTGAAACATGAGTGTGCCTAGCAGAAATATACCCCAGGATTGTCCAGAGGTGAAGACAGAGGTGATTCTCATGCCAATGAATTGTAAATATTTAGTCAATTGAAAATCATGACTTAGTTCATGATCTAGCATTATAAGGAGTCTAAGATTCATGCATTCCCATCTCTTCCTCTCCTTAAGTGGGTTGCACAAACAACAGTTGCCAGTTCAGACAACATAGCAAACATGGCTGACCAAATATCAGTAAGGACAGAAAGCAACTGCAACAGTTTGAATCTTGTATATTTAGCATTATACCTGAACCCAGCCTATTTTTCTTATATCTGCTCCCCTAATCAATCTGGTCCAGTCTCTAACTGAAAGAAAAGAAAAGAAAATACATAAACAATTTCCAGACAGATTAAGGTCAAGCTGTAGTCCAACTGTTTTCAATCTTCTTCTCACAATTAGGATCTAATCTCCAGCATTACTGCACTGTGATTAAAGCTTCCAGGATTCCAAGATGCAATGACAGGATGAGCTGTCTTTCTTGTGTTTCAGCTGGCAATGTCCACCTGAGCCCTTTCACATTTAAAAATGTCTCAGTTTTACCAAGAATAAAAGCAGCTCTCTTCCTTCACTCAAATCTCTTCCCAAATTACAAGATGCATGATGAGTCTGATGTGGTATAATTTGGCTCAAACCCACAAGCAGGCATATTTTAAGGTGTCCATTTCTTTTCTTGCCACAAAGATCAATATGCATATAGGCTGGGGTGGGAGACATACGGCCTCCCAGGACCCCTGCCTGCCCCCAAAAACCTGTTCTAAGCTTTCAGGTGGGAAATTTTACTTAGAAAGTTACTTTGTACCCTCTAGGGCAGTGGTGGCAAACCTTTTTGGGCCCGAGTGCCCAAACTGGGGGGGGACAACCCAGCGGGTGGCATGCCGCGGTGGCAGTGGAACTGGAAGTGGTGGCGGAAGGGGGAATCCCCGGCACAGAGGTGCCTCAAGACCCCACTCCGGATTCGCCGCCAGTGCCAGCTGCTCTGGATCCTAGCCCGCCACCACTGCGGCTTCAGCCACCTCCTGAGGTTTGACTGCAGGGTTGGGGGATAGCGATCTGGCGATTTATGGCTCGCGTGCCCACAGAAAGGGCTCTGCGTGCCAGCTGTGGCACGTGTGCCATAGGTTCGCCATTGCTGCTCTAGGGGCTGTGTGTGGAAATTCTGGCATGACTTCAGAGGCTCCCGGCACCTCTGTGTGATTTATGTGTGAATATATGTGATTTGTTGTTGTTTAAATCTTTTAAAAACATTACTTTTTCGCTAGTAGAAGATGTAAGGGGACTTTTTCAATTTTTTTAAAGGGTTTAAAAACCCTTGTTTAATGAAACTCATTTCTAGTTAACAAACCAAAAAAAAAAAAAAATGCTACATGAAGCATGTCCAGCCCTCTTGAGAATACGGCCCCTTGACTGCTCACAAATCTGAAAAATGTCCCCCAGCCAAGCCAAGATTGCCCACCTGGATGTAGGGCCTTTTGAGAGTGAAGCTTTCTAAGTTGGTGCCTCCACAGCATAGAAAAGGCTGGAGAAGCCTTGCTGAAAGACAATAGTTTTAAATCTATTTATCATGTTTAAAAAGGGGGATGTATTCTCCAACTAAGGAAAGGCAAACAAAGAGACAGCAACATTTTATGGTACTGTGGTAGCACGGGTACAGAATGAAGGGGCACATTTATTCCATAAATAATGATTTGGTGTTACATGTCCTCCCTTCTCATGCTGATTTTTGCCAAATTCTTTTTCACAGATATTTTCTTTATTTAAATTTTTTATTAGTTGGTTTTTAAAGAAATAAGTAAAATGTTAAAGTTAAATTTAGGAATATGTCCCAAAATAGCACTTTTATCAATATTTGAGAGAGACCAATGGAACTGGACAACAAAAGAACTGATCACAAATCTAGTAACAGTGGCTAAATTAATAATAGCAAAGAATTGGAAAGTTAAGTGTGATCTCCAATTAAACGAATGGTATAAAGAAGTGTGGAATATAGCTATTAATGATAGATTAACATGTAATATTAAAGTAAGAAAAGGAATGTCAAATAAGAACGTGTTCAGAGATATATGGGGAGAATTTACTGATTTTGCATTAGTAAAGGGGAAGGATTTTGTGCCTTCACTAGAGTCAATGTTTTTTTGGAAGGGACATGGGGCTCCATAAAAGGAAGGAAATAAGAGTATCTCCATTGGTCGCGGTGGGGAGGGGAGCATGTTAAGTGTATATGTAGATTTTCTTCAATTTTATTTTTTATGTAGAATAGTTCTTTTCATGGTTAAAAGGCTAAACATTCATCCTCCTGTGTGACCTTGGAAAATTGTTCCACTGCCCAGCATGGCCACTGAACTGCAAAGAGTGGCTTTTTTATTAACAATTCCTGTCCATTAAATATACCTGGGCTGTCTCAGACAGCACTTTGGTTTCCTGTACCTCCATTAAATATTGTTTTCACTGTTTCAGTGCATTTTTCTTCATCTGGCACTGACTGCAAAGAAAAACTGAATGCTCATGGATGAGGTGTGCTAAAGACTTTGGGCATAACTATATGTCACAGTTTGCTCAGAAGTTGTGTTCCAGGAATGTGATTCAGGCAGACCTTCATAATTTGACCCATCACACTTTCAAATTAAGCCTATGTTTAAATTCAGAAGACCAGTCACAAAACAAAGCCAGATAGTCTGCAAATTCTGGGAAGTGGGAAAATTCCTCCTGTGATAATCATGTCTTACACATTTTGAGGAATCCCACTCTTTTAATGGTGGTTTATCTGTAACATAGAATTTGACCCTCAGAACCAAGTTGTGGAAAGAAGAAAAGGAGTTTGGATTCATATTTCCCTGATCCATGGGCTGCAGTTCTTGTTTCCTTAATCCTTTTGCCCCGTCTCTATTCTTTTCAAAAACATGCACATAGAAAGAGATGCATTCATACTGAAGTTGCATCTGGTATCCCTCTAAACAGAGATGCAGCTTCATCACTTCAAACAAAAACAAAAACAAAAAACTTTGATGAATGTCAAGCCCAGGCTGCAGTACAAATCTGAATACAGATGTAGCTCAAACACTACTCACAGACAATTTAATCAAAGTGACACTAGCCTGTATGACTTGCTCAGTAATTGCTAGCTGAACTGAAAAAAATAGCGGCTGCATTCAGATGTCACAATAAACCATGGTTTACCATGACAGATATGAACCACAGCAAGCCTTGAGATCGTGCACTTCTCCCTGTTCCTTTCTCGATACTACTGTGATGAGAAAGAAGCTTCCATTTTTTCTTAATTGCAGCTTGTTTTTTTATTATAAGAAAACTATGATTAATCTTACTGTACTCTATCAGAAACATGTCACCTTCAAACCATGGAATGAGAGCTGATCTCAATAAATCACAGCAAGGATCAATAGACATTGCCTGTCGTGACAAACAAAGGTTAACTGCTCCTGGAGATTTCTAGGAAGACTGGGTTTTGCATTGGGGATCTTGGAAGAAAGGTCTCAGAAACAACAAAAACAACAACACAACTAGATAGATAGATAGATAGATAGATAGATAGATAGATAGATAGATAGATAGATAGATAGATAGATAGATAGATAGATAGATAGACAGACAGACAGACAGACAGACAGACAGACAGACAGACAGACAGACAACTTCCAGGCTTAATATAACCTGTGGACAGATATGGATGCAAACGTTTTTGGTGGGAGGAGCTACCACCTCCCAAATGAAAGTTATGACAGTTTAGACATAAAACTCTTCCTTACGTATGGCCCACAAACCAAGTTAAAATGGGCTTCCAGCAATATGAGGCACTAATCTTGGCTACTAAAAGGCAGAGAGTAGCTGCAGGCATGGATCTCTCCATGTGTTACACATTTTCTACTCAAATAAAAAACAGAAGGAAAAGTGTTTTCCCAAACATTCCGAGAAAAGTCCACAAGCTGGAGAAAGGGCAGATGGTGAATCAGGGACCACAATTTCATAACATAGCATGGGCTTTATATCAAAGGCGCTATCATTGGCATTTCCACTTTAAAGAGAGTCAAGTATTAACTATGAGAAAGACGTTTAGAGCTTCCTATGTTTCTAAAAGTGAGGGGGGAAATTCACTTCTAGAATGAGCTCCCCCTCCCCAATATTCACTCACTCACTCTCTGTCTGCCTCTTTGCGTGCAAACATGCACCCACCCATAGAACGGTGCATGATTCCTAACTGGGCCAGTACCCAGGGGCCCAGCATTCAAGCAGCCTTTCAGATTTGTGCTCCACAAGGGCACTCTGTGGCTTCCTCAGTCACAACTGCTGGACAAATTGACCTCTCCAATCAAATTCCAGAGAGAATGTAGAAACTCACCCAGCTCATCCCAGAGCTGTCGGCATTTGTCTGTCATGCCTGTCCCTTGCTGTCTCCAAAGAGCAAGTCGTGGGTCTGCCATAAACTGTTCTGTGATCAGTGTCAGCATCCTAGCTCCATTGGAATCTCTCATGCGCAGCATTTCCCGGACCTGGGGCAGAGAAGAAAGGCACTTTCAGTGACATGGTGAATGGATTTAACAGACACAAGAAAGACTTTCTGCTTGTTTCAAGGTAGCCACAGACTACCTCCGTGGAACATAATTCTACACGGTGGCAATAAATTTGGTAACGTACTACCTAAATGGCTGTGAGGATGTGCTCCTAAAATGTATATCTTGTCTAATCAAAACCACAATCTATTCAGTAAGACCAGAACATCTTGTGGGTCGGGGGATCTCTTCACTGAGAGTCAAAAGACAGGCAGACATTGCTGATCTTCACGGAAGAAACTTGCCATTTCTCCACTTCTGCTATATACGTACTTCAATATTAAACACATTCCCCTTGGGCTCACTTTCATTCCTAATGGTCTGAGGCAGAAAAAGAGACAGAGTTGTTTATACTCAAAAATTTTCTTCTCAGGAGCAGTTCTGCTTCATTCTTCACTGTGTTATATTTAAATAAATATGGAAGCTATGTGGAAAACATATGAAATGTGAGGGCAGGTGGTGATCTCCAGACTTTTCCTGCAGAGTCTGCACTGACGATACTCAAGTCATGATTCCCCTACTCATGGTGCAGGCTGATTGAACAACTGTGTGAGATACTAAGCTTCCAAGTTCATCATTCCCAAGAGCTCCTATGAGTTGTTGGTTCATACCACAATAATACTCAGGAACTTTGTTTATTTACCTTTTTCTGAATTAAGGAAGAGAGGTTACTTACCTGTAACTCTGGTTCTTCAAGTGGTCACCTGTGAATTCACACTACAGTAGTACCTCAGTTTACGTACGCCTTGGTTTACGTAATTTTCGGTTTACAAGCCGAAATCCATAAGAAATAATGCCTCGGTTTACGGTTTTTATGGGGGTTTTTTTGCTGTACGAAAAGGACGCATTGTGCCTGGAGGTTTCTAGCGCCGCCCCCGTTGCTACGGCAATCCACGTTTCAGTTTACGTAATTTCCGCATTACATAACATGACAGATTAATTTCGTAAACTGAGGTACTATTGTATAGGGTTTAATCTGCGCTTGTGCAGAGGTTTCCGGAATATTCTAGAGCTTTATCACGCATTCGCCAGGACTGCCCCCCTAGTACATGTGGTCCGCCCATCCTGGCAATTACCTCAGTTCCTAAGAACAGCCCGCCACTGTATCAAATGAAACAGACGTGATGGACAGAGGGGAGGACAGGCGGGAAGTGTGAATTCGCAGATGACCACTTGAAGAACCAGAGTTACAGGTAAGTAACCTCTCTTTCTTCTTCACGGTCTCTGTGAATGCACACTATAGGGTAACTAACAAGCTGACTTACCGGAGGAGGGACGTCACGGAAGAACAGATGATAACACAGTCCTGCCGAATGCCACATCTGTCTTGGCTCTGACATTGAGGATTGTGAAATGTGCTGTGAGAGAGGATGGTATTGGCTTGTGGGAGAGTTGATAAGCAAGGCGGATGGTTATCACAATCCATCGAGAAATGGTTTGGGAAGAAACTTGTGTGCCTCTTTAAGGAACATGTGGAGTAATAAAGAGCCTCTTAGACTTGCGAGAAGCAGAGGTCCTGGAGACGTAAAACGTCAAAGCTTGCCTAACATTGAGCGAGTGTAGGTAAGAAAGTAGGTAAGACAATGGGTTGCTTGAGATGAAACTTGGAGGTAACCTTTGGGAGGAAGGAGACATCTGGGTAAAGAGTAACTTTGTCCAGGTGGAATTGAAGGTAGGGCAGGTCGACTCGAAGGGCAGCCAGCTCAGACGCTCTATGAGCGGAGGTAATGGCAACAAGGAACAGGGTCTTGAATGAAAGAAGACATTCTGATGTGGTTGCAAGCGGTTCAAATGGAGGTAACGTGAGACAGCGTAAGATGGTGTGAAGTGACCACTGTGGTGGTAAAGGAGGATGGGATGGGCGCGTATTGGAGACGCCCTTGAGGAACTGCTTGTGAATTGGGTGCCTAAATAGCATGGCAGCCTCAGAGTCCTTTAGTTGATATGCCACAATAGCTGAGACATAAACCTTGAGGGTTAAAGTGAAAGGTTACGGCTGAAGAGATGTGAAAGGAACATTAAAAGTGTCTGAAGAGTTGTTGGTGCAGTAGGTAGGTTGCAGCACATTGCAAATTTCTGAAAAGCTGCCCACTTGTAAGCATAAAGTCGAGTGGTGGCACGCTTGCGAGCACTAGCTAGGATAGTAGCTATGGAGGGTGAAATCTCCATGCAGTGAGGTGACAAGTGTGGAGATCGGGGTGGAAGGTGTTCTCTCGATGTTGAGTGAGGAGATGAGGGAGGAGGGGGAGGTGGTGAGAAGCAGTGGAGATGGATCGGAACATTGTGAACCAGGGTTGTCTGGGCCACCATGGGGCGATGAGAATAGCATCTGAGCGATCTTGGCATAGTTTAATGATGGTTCTGAGAAGAAGAGATATGGAAGGAAAGAGGTAGATCAGCTGAGGAGACCATGGTCTCATGAAAACATCTCCAAGCGAGTCTGAGCCGACTCCCACTCTGGAGCAGTAGAGGGTGCATTTCTTGTTGTGAGAGGTGGCGAAAATGTCTATGTGGGGATGGCCCCAGCGATTGCACAGGTCGAGGAACACTGAGTTGTTGAGAGTCCATTTGTGCATTTGAGTGTGGAGCCTGCTTAATGTGTCTGCTAGTTGGTTGTGCTGGGTGGTGACATGAACTGCGACTGGATAGATATGGCATTCGTAACACCACTTCCACAGTTGGATGGTAAGGTAGAGGAGAAAGATGAGTGCCTCCTTTTTTGTTCACATAGAAGAGAGCAGTGGTATTGTCTGTGGTGACTTGTACGGCCGTTCCAGTAATGATGGCTTCGAAAGCATGGAGGGCTTTGAAAATGGCGAGGAGCTCGAGATGGTTGATGTGGAGCCTCCATTCCGCATGTGACCATAGGGCGTGTATCCAAAGGCCGTTGCAATGAGGGCTGGCATCAGTGGTGACTTAGGTCGTGAGCTGCAGCGAGGCAAAGGGCCTGCCCATGAACAGATTGTCTGGTCTGTTCCACCAAAGTAGTTGAGCCGCGAGCTCTGGTATTACTTGGAGCAGCTTGGTAGGTGGATCGGACATTGGGTCAAAAAGAGAGAGGTACCATGCCTGGAGTGAGTGCATTTTTAGCCGGGCATGTTGTATGACGGATGTGGTTGAAATGATGAGGCCGAGGAGGCGCTGGGCTTGATGCGCGGTTACAAGAGCGCAAGGTTGGAAGTAGTACAGAAGCGAATTGAGTTTTATTGCTCATTCTTGAGGAAAGAAAGCCCGTGCTCTTCATGAGTCTAGGATGGCACCTATATAGGTGACCGTTTGAGAAGATAGGAGGATAGATTTGTCTACATTGACTCTTAGGCCCAGATCCGCTAGGAGGGATAAGTGAGATCTATGTCACGGATAGCCTGGGAGTGGGAAGGAGCGACCAGTAACCAATCGTCTATGTACGGGAAGATGGAGACTCCTCGTGCACGAAGATGAGCTGCTACTGGGGCCATAACTTTTGTGAAGACCCAGGGGGCAGTGGCTAGGCTGAATGGGAGGGCCTTGAATTTGTAGATGGTGTCTCCTAGAGAAAATCTGAGAAATTTGCAGTGATTGTGGTGAATGGTGATGTGAAAATAAGCGTCGCTTAGGTTGATGACAGCAAACCAGTCGCCTTCTTGAAGAATGGGTAGTATGTTTTCTAGTGTTAACATACAGAAACGTTTCTGAAGAATGTAGTAATTAAGGTCTCGGAGGTCTCGGATGGGTCTGAGACCTCCGTCTCTCTTTGAGAAGGTGAAGTACCGGGAGAAGAATCCAGGGTCGTCGTTTGAAGGAACAACAGGAATGATAGCATCTTTTAGTAAAAGTGATTGAATCTCTTGTTTTAGTGTGTCAGACGGAGTCGTCAGAACTATCCTTGGTAGTGGTAGGAGGGAGAATTCAATCAGGTAACCTGTGGTGGTGATGGCGAGTACCCAAGAGTCGGTAGTGATGGAGGCCCAGGCTGGAAAGTGAGCTGAGAGACGAGTATAGGAAGTGTGCGGATCTGGGTGGGAGAGAAGTCAAAGGCTCTGTTTTATTTTATTTTTTGTCAGGGCACCTGAAAGATTGTCTAGGGCATTATCACTGCGAGGCATGTCAAGGCTGAAAGGATGAGGAAGATGTTGTTAAGTACCTCTGTCTTTCAGGAGGAGGTTTGTATTGCTGGTACGGGTAAGTGTGGCGCCATTGATATCGTTGAGGGTGATAATATGGCGGAGTATTGTATGAGCGTGCTGTTTTTCTCATTTTTTGTAGGATGTCTAAAATTTTGTCCGTCTTGTTGTTGAAAAGACCGACTCCATAAAAGGTAAGTCCTCAATGTGGAGACGTAAGTCTTCAGAGATATGGGCCGAGCGGAGCCATGCATGTCTGCGAAGTGCGATAGCAGTGGCCATGTGTTTGGACGCAGCCTCTATAACATGACAAGCAGTGATGCTCTCTTGACAAGCCACCGCCATGGCCTCTTGGTGGAAAGCGAGGTCACATGCTTTGTATTCATCAGGTGTGGGCTGGAGGGTTGGGAGAGCTTTATTCCACAGATGATGGTGGTATGCTCCCATGGCAGCTAGGTAGTTGGCAGCACGAAGTGTGAAAGAGGCAAGAGAGTAGACGCTGCGTCCGATGATATCAAGCTTCCTGCCTTCTTTATTATTGGGAGTTGCATTAGAACGATAGCGAGCTCTACTTTGCGTGGCATCAACTATAACCAAGTTGGGAGGTGAATGTTTGGAGAGAAAGGAGGTATTATCTCCATGTGTTTTATATAAGTTCTCGACATGTCTGGAAATTTGTGGGACAGAGTAGGGTTTTGACCATGTTGTTTGATCAGTTTGAGGAGAGAAGGTATAAACCCCATATGGAGTGGAGGAGTTTGATCCTGATTTATATCCTCGTAAACCTTGTCTGATTCTGTAGGAACTGTTTGTTGAATGTCTAAGTCCATAACCTTTGCAATACGGAGAATGAGTTGCGAATAGGAGGAGAATTCCTCAGATGGTGATGGTGGGTTGGTATCAGCCACATCTGAATCGGGCCTAGGTAGATTAGGTGGAGACTCCTGTGGTGGGGAGGAGTCTAGTGTCTCGATGTTGGAAGGTAGAGGTGATTGAGGCTGATAGCCTGCAGGTGGAAGAGACTGTTGGTATGGGGAGCCAGCAGTATGAGGCAGATCGTCATGTGACAACAATAGAGGATAGCGTCGAGATTTGTTGGTACCGTGTTCGGAGTGAGGAACCTGGTGAGAAGTAGATCGTTTGAGTTGGTTAGTGTTGGTAGTATCTAGAGGAGCCGGTGATGGTCCACTGTACGTGGTAGTTACCTGTAGAGAAGAGGAACACGTGGGAGAGTGTGGTCGGCTCGGTGGCGAGTGACATTGATGGGCGATGTTGCTTTGGTCCTGTGGGCGGTTGAGCGGTGAAAGGCTCAGTAGGGTGAGACCGCTTCTGTGTGGTTTTAGAAGGCTTCAGTACTGGAAGAGGACGTATGTACTCGTCCTCGGAAGAGGATTGGTAATGTGGTCAGGATCTAACCTGGTACTGTGGAGGAGACAGGGACTCTGAGGAGTCTGACGGGTAGTAGTAGGCATATCAAGGATGTTTTGGTTCGATATAAAGACCGGTATCAGGCTGCCAATACCGATGTGACCATGCCGGTATCGCTTAGGCGGAGGTTCATAGTAAGTTGAAGGCTCATATAGGGTAACTCACTTTAGATGGCGGTAGTGAGGTTCGGTGTCCTGAGATGTTGGCAACCCCGATGGTATCGGAGGTTGATATTGTTCGACATCAGATCAGTAAGTCTCCGGTGTATGGTGGGTCTTTCAAGATTGTTTGCACAGTGGCAATGGATCAGCCAGTACAGATGCTGAATTCAACTCGAAAGCAGAGACAGAGCAACCCATAGATTTGGGGCTCGAATAAGCCGATTGTGGAATCATAGTCACCTCAGCCAAGGTATTAGCCCACTGAGTGAGCAGAGAAGAGGGCGGGTGACCAGATGGCAGAGGGATAGAGTCCTCATCCGCAGAAAGGGAGTCGATGCATACTGTGGGTTGATCCTGGATAGGAAGTGCAAAGGTTGTCTTGTTAGGAGGAGGTCGAGAAGATGGTGGATTAGATTTTTTCAGCTTTTTTGGCTTAGAGTGCTCTGAAATTGAAGATGTCTTCGGTGTCAATTTCGACGTTGATCCCAAAGTCTTAGATTTCGAAGAGAGCTTAGATTTAGACTTCGAGGAAGTCTGTTTGGACGTCGGAGAGATGGAAGGTACGTCGGAAGAGGCAGCAGCCAGAGGTTGGGAAGTTGGTGTGGCCTCCATCAAAGTCGGTAGAGGATGGAGGGAATGTTCCCAAAAGAAAGATCTAAGGCGCTGTTGCCTAAATTTGAGAGCCTGCTTAGTGAGATTTCTGCAGGCTTGACACGATGAGGGCTGGTGTGATTCCCCGAGGCAGAAAAGACAGGAGTCGTGTCTGTCAGAGAGGGGAATCTTATTAGGGCATGAGGTACACCGTTTTAATGGACCTGTGGGGGCCATAAAATGGCAGGAAGTGGGGGAAACGGGGAAGGGAGGGGGGTTGGTAGAAGGAAAAAACAGTTGAAGAGTCTCTTACTGATTTCCCTCTAACTTTCTTTTTCAGAAAAAACAAGGAGAAGCAAGGCGAACGGAGAGCTCGCCGTGAGATTAAATCTCAGCGGCAGCAAAAAGGAACTGAGGTAATCACCAGGACAGGCGGACCACGTGTACTAGGGGGGCAGTCCTGGCGAACACGTGATAAAGCTCTAGAATATTCCAGAAACCTGTGCGCAAGCGCAGATTAAACCCTATAGTGTGCATTCACAGAGGCCACGAAGAAGAAATAAAAATTCCAAAGGGGTTGTGGGGAAGAGACCACTTATTCCAGACTTTTAGTTAGCTGTAACTATGATTTACTAAAATAAGCAAACTTCCAACTGTTATTTATGAGAATAGCTTGTTTACATAGATCATAGTTAAGCTAAAACACATTTAAGGTTTAGGATTAAAAGTTAATTGATTATGGAAATCCAAGCTTTTTATCTCATAGCTGTTCAAAAGAGGAAAAGGGATGAGCACATGAGCCTGAAGTTCATTCACATAAGAATAAGAATAAACTACAGTTCATTGTTATGTATGCTTAGTATACCACCCTTAGTATGCTCAGTGCTCCTACCCTTAATACTACAGCAACCAACATTCATGTGATAAGTTACCTTTCCCCTGACAGACACATAAACAATAAACCAGCCTCCACTAATTTTATGTTTTCTGGATGCATTGATATTAGTTGGGGGATTATGGGAGTTATAGGTGGCACCAAGTTGTGGAAAGCAACTATAGACATTCCCCAGTCAGGTTAAGTCTGGCACTTCATTGCAATCAATTTTGTCATTTCACTTGATGCATACAGGAAATTATTTTTGTTAGCTACTAAATATTGTAGTATGCCCTCACATACTCAAAATGACTGGAACATCCTGCATGATAAAGCACGGCTGAGAGATCTGTATTGGGGAAAACAATGTCAGGGATGAGTTTGATATATCACAGGTGTGACTGTTTTGCATCTCAGACCATGTTATGATCATACTTCTTCATTTATTAAATGCCATACAGTACATGTCAATCTCATTTGTGTTTCTCTGAACCTGGTGACAAAATAACTTGAAACAAAGCAGAAGGCACTCCCTCAACTCAGAGTTTAGAAAAAAATATTTTCTGGCTACAATGGCATGGCTGGGAATTCTGGGAGTTGGAACCCTAAAAAATGGAAATTTTCCAAGTTCTTCTCCATCTCCAGTGGACAATGAGCAACTGAAATCAGCCCCACATATTTGGAAAGGAATAAGAGATGCAGTCTTTGGAGTATTAGAAGCCAGCTTCTGGAGCTCACAGGGAAGAAGGCAGCAAAGTACAAGAATAATGCAAAGCTGCAACTTAGGTGGGTGCGAAGTTTCTACCAAAGAGGAAGGAGAAAAGGAAACCTGTCCTACCTTAGCAAACATGGAATTGAGTTGTTTCCCAGAACCATAGTACCCTCCTTGGGAGAGGAACAGCTTCACCTGTTCTCGAACCTGTTCTTCATCCAAATGCCAGCAATTCTCATCATCAATGCTGGCCCCTGCAGTGGGATCTGGTGCACCTGTAGCAAGAGAAGCCCAACAATGAAAAGAAATCATGTCTAGGGGCATCGCAAAGTGCTTATTGTCCCCTGTTAGTCCATCCAGATGTTTTCATTTGGAGACAAAATACCATCAAATGTTATTCTGATATGGTTATTCTAATTTTAAAAAGATGAACAAGAAATAAAAACTATTCTCCTTCACTTACTAGCTCTGCAGCATTTTCACAACTAACCTTTTATGTTTATTGAAGAACTAATACCACTACAATGTAGGTAATGCATTGGCACAGAAAAGAAGCACACTGAAAAAGCACGTTAATGACTCAGCCTACAAAGAGTTCTCCAAACTGAGCAGATAACCAAGCTAATGACAGCTGAGCAGGAAGTTCCAATTCCACTCTGCCACAAGAACTCTGATATTTCTAATGTGACCATCATTTGCTCTCCATACAGTGGCTCATGAAGCAAGTTAGGATCAAGATAAATATCAGCCCCTCCTCTCCAGTCTGCCAAAAAAATCATATCACTTGATGTTGAAGCCTTGACTCTACCACATGAAGAACGTCCTATGCCAGAGTTGCCCAACCAAGCTCACTCCTGATGTGTTAAGGCTCCAGCTCCCAACGTCATCTTTCTGTACTGATACTTACTCAATTGTTGCTCAGTAACTTTAGAATTTAACAGGTTTTCGAAGAGTGAAATCATCTTTATAAGGCACAGGTAGGCAATCATAGTGGGCCTCGAGGTGAAATCTTCATATTACTGGGCACAATTCAAATTGCTGGTTCTAACCTATAAAGCCCTAAGTGGCTTGGGTCCAAGCTATCTCAAAGACCACATCTCTCATTATGAGTCTGCTTGGGTGCTAAGATCATAGGGAGAGGCCTTTCTCTTGGTCCCACCACCTTCACAGGTGTATTTGGTGGGGAAACACAAGAGGCCCTTCTCTGTTGCTGGTCTCTCCCACAGGAAGCCTGACTGGCCCCATCTTTGCTGGCCTTCCGCAAGCAGGAAAAGACCTTTCTTTTCAGGCAGGCTTTCCCTGAGTGACTACGGTAGCTGCCTGAGTGGGATTTTTAAATAGATTGTTATTCCTTACTGCTCTGAATGCGTTTTTAGTACTGCTTGTGTTTACTATTTCTTAGAGTGGTATTTGTTAGATCTTTTTTAGCATTTGTATACTTATTGTTTTTAGCTTTAAATATTGTCTTTTAATGATGTTAGTCACCTTCGAATGCTAATTTTTTTAGCTTTAGATATTGTCTTTTATGATGCAAGCCACCTTTGTATACTCATTGTTTTTAGCTTTAAATATTGTATTTTAATGATGTAAGCCGTCTTGTGCCTTTTTGAGGAGAAAGGTGGGGTAAAAATATTTCAAATCACTCTCACTCACTCAATCAATCACTGGCCACATCAGGTATAGGAATGCCCAAAAAACACATCCAAAATGGAGGAAACAAGTTTGCCAGCGTCCAGATAGTCACTTCCATTTTTGATTTTGGGGCGGGTGGGTTTGACAACTCCTCCCCATCTGTGCTGAAGCAAAAAAACACTGCTCCTAGATTAGAGAAATCCACTTTGGGACCTTTTTCATTTTTGCATTGCAGGGTGTGAGGGGGTTGCAAAAATGTTCCTGGAGGGCATGTTGCCCATGGATCACCTTTTATTCACTTTTCTTTAAGGTGATGCAATTCTTCAGCCCAACCAGTGAACATGTATTTTACAAGCAATACACACTTGATGGAATCAGGAAGCTGAGTGGGCATCATGAAATATTAGATGTCCATGCAGAAGAGATCCAATACAATTTAATCCTAAGTGAGGGTCTGTGGGTCTGCTATTTTAGGAAGGCTCACGAGCAATGAATTCTGAGAAGGAATTTCAGGATCACAATCAAAAACAAAAAGAAGTGGCAACCTAAACTATAGTGGGGCTGGAGGAAACATTATTTTCCACCACCTTTGTAGGACACTGCCATCACATACCTATAGCTAGTGGGGATCTCACTGGCCAGGCAAAAGAAGGATAATCAGCAGCTTGCACTCTGGATCACTCTTGCCACTGACTAGTGGCAAGCTAATTCCAGATAGTGGAAGTGAGAATAAATATGAGCTATTAGCAGGCCTAGATGTTCTACCACCTTTGGCAACAGGAAGAGAAAGAATAAGTATTCCAAGCACCTTGGAGAAAAGCAGAAGTCATTTGGAGGCAGGACAGGGCAAGCAGTGTGACATTGTTCATTTCCCAGCTCCAGGAATGGTGTTAGATGGCATACTGTTCACTGATCATCTATGGCAAAAGCATCCATGGCTGAGCCTTCTGCTGTTGGGTGGAAAATTCTATTCTACCCTTCATCCAGCAGCAGGAAAGAACAGAAGGAAACAACAGAGAAATGTTTTTTTAAAAAACCATTTAGCACGAACTGTTACTTCTGGTACGTGTGAGGTTCCATGTGTACATATGACTGATGTGATGCTGGGACAGACTCTTTGTGCATGCCCACCTGCTTCTGAGCGCAATCAAAAAGGGATCACTGAGACTACTAGTGTTAATGGGTGACTGGCTCGCAATGGCTTAGAAGAACAATCTTGCTTTAGCAACTCTTTATGATGTCTCATGTCTCTTTTAATAAACACAGCCACTGGAGATTGCTGAATAATTGCAAGCAATTCCTGTGCAGTGCTTGCCATTCCAGGGATAAGACCCAGAGTCTCAAATGCTCAATCAGAGTATCTTATTAAGAAAAAATAATTCTGCCCAAGGAATAGGCTTCTGTTTGCCTTTCCTAAAGCCTCATGTCTTTCCCCCTCTCTCTCCTCCACCAAATACTTGTGAATCCTTTTTCCACATCCCCATGCACTGAACGCCTCTTACTTTTTAGGCTTGCATTTAGTAATGCAACAGATGCAACTTATCTGCTAGAGATGCTGGTAGACTGGACAATTAACTGTATCCTTGTACAGGATTATAATGCCACTACACTGGACAAAAATCCATGTAGTTAAAAGCAGCTAAACTCAAAAATGAAGAATGTGACAAGCTTCCTCCCACCTTTTGAAGCTTCCAGACAGAAAAGAGGAAAAAAGCAGTTTGCGCTTGGTGAGGACAAAGCGATGTTTATAAAGCACTCAGTTGCCGAGCACTCCAGTGAAATTAGAAAGCATTCTGCATTGTTGTGTTGCAGTCAATTTGCACAAACCAGGAAAAAAACAGATTCAATTTTCAAACCTCTGAAATGCTTCAAAGGCAGCTTTGTAAAGACCAGTGACAATGCGGTGACTTTGTAGAAGTTATCAGTATATCTGCATCTGGATGTTTGACATTCGATAACAACAACAAAACAAAACAGAAGCCATGTTCCCTGAACCAGGCTGGTTCTGTGCAGAGAAATTCCTGGGTGACAATGAAAAATCATGGTGCCTGGAGCATGCTCTGTTGAACTTTAACCTACTTGCCTTGTGCATATTACTACACTTCAGTGAGTAAAGGGGTCATTCCTGGAACAGTAAGACACAAGGAAAGAAGGAAAGCAATAGCTGGAGCAGCCGTTCCCAACATAGCCTTTCTTACATCCCACCAATCACTCTGTCAAAGAACTGACTTGACTCCCACCATGAAAGGAAGAAAAAGTCTGCTTTTTCCAAGATGGATGTTTGTATGTCTACACTCTTTCTGTTATTATATTTATCATTTATGGCAGGTTGTTGGACAAGAAGATCAGGCAATTAGCAGAAATCCCGAGTGTTGCAAGTTACTACAAACATGCCAGAAGGTTGCAGATGGATAATCCAAGGCAAGTAAGAGACAGCATTCTCTGCTTTGAGGAGGGCAACGGGACTGGGAGAGAGTAAAATTTGTTTCCCCTAGACTAACATGCATGGTCCACCAACAGTATGTGTTCCATTAGTTGAGAACCACTTAGAGAGGGCATTTTCTATCCTGTTCATTCCACTTGCATGCAATCTTCTTGTGTCCTCTCTACTCCCATTTGGAGATTACTAGTTAGTACATGTCCAATACTGAGGCTCCAATACTGAGGCTCCAATACTTTGGCCATCTCATGAGAAGAGAAGACTCCCTGGAAAAGACCCTGATGTTGGGAAAGTGTGAAGGCAAGAGGAGAAGGGGACGACAGAGGACGAGATGGTTGGACAGTGTCACCGAAGCGACCAACATGAATTTGACCCAACTCCAGGAGGCAGTGGAAGACAGGAGGGCCTGGCGTGCTCTGGTCCATGGGGTCACGAAGAGTTGGACACGACTTAACGACTAAACAACAACAGTTAGTACATGGTGCCCTTCTGGGACATCAGGATTTCTTAAAAAGTGTGCACAGCCCAAAACTGTCAGGAAAGTCATAATGAATTCTGGTTACATATAACTGTCTTTTTATATCTGTTTATTTGATGACTGAACAAATAAATAAGTTATTCTGTCATACTTCAATCAATATTGTTAAAATGAGTATCACAATTCAATCAGTTGAAAAATATGAATAATAATTAAAGTGTAGCAGCTGAAGCAGGTACAATGTGATTAACTATCAAGGCAATAAGAAAGTAAACGAAATATTATATAACTGAAGCATAACATTAATAAATTAAGCAAAGGAAAAATATATAAGACCCTATTAAGTGTACACAGAGATGGCTATAAGGCCTCCCAATACACACTCTCCTCCAGGGGAAATATTTTAAGAGCAAAGGTATGGAGTCACAATAAATATGGTATCGACAAACCCCCACACTTATATCCCATCTACTAGAGGAAAGCCCTACGATCACCCAGAGTATCAAAATGGCCAATTGTCTTTATCATAATCAAAAAAATCTTCTCCCTATACTCATGGTGCCAAATAGTTAAACACTTTAAATAGCAGGGCAGGAAGGGTCTTTTCCCAGCAACAAATGGATGTCATTTCTGATATTCTTTCCCATGACCAAAATCTGTTTTAACCTGTACGCAAATTAGTACGAATTGTCTATTTTGCAAAGGTTCTGAGTATCTAGTACATCAATGACAAGCCTCTGAAAATATAGTTACCATTTATTTTTGATATACTCAACTGATTTGATGTTATAAAAACACAATAGTGAAAGAAAAGAAAAGCCAATGTTGATTTTTTTTTACTTGCTTCTAAAAATCCATGTCACAAAATAAACCAAACCTATTGCGTCCCTACAATAAAAGAGTGAAAAGCCACTGTGAGGGTGTAGGCCAGCAATTTTGGAATATGGGGGGGGGGGGGGGCAATCTATCAGGAGGGAAGTTCAAAATATGGAAGTGACTTTCTGTGTCTAATGGATTGAAAAATAGCCTTATCCAGGCCCAAAACAGTTCTGCAGACTCTAACATCCTGGCAAAATTGCCCAGAGTGCTCCCTAGGTGGCACACAGATTCTCTGTTTAATTTTTAAAATGTTAATGCCTTTAAAATTGGAAGTGAGGGGACTGCAGTCGCCCAAGGATCAAGCTCTAGGATGAAGACTAGTACCTTCCTTTCTGTCTGACAGTGATTTAGACCATAACACAAGGAGCAAGAATGGAGGACAAAAAAATGGATGGAGATGGTTGGAGATACTAGAACCAGGGCATGAAACATCTGGTCACAACTCACAGAACTGGTTGTGTTGGCTGATGCTTATGAGGGCTGAAGTCCAAAATACCTTGGAAGGCACATGGTTCCTCATATTTTCACTCAGTCACAATTGTCACAATCACAAACCTTTTGTTCCTTTCCCACACATGACACTTTTTGCTTTTCCTGGTCTTAAGAGTACTCCAATATACTCCAATTCTCCAAAAATAGCTGCTTATTCTCTCCAAGTGGAGGGATCCCCTTGGGGTCAGGGCTCATATCACCCCACCACAAGACATGAGGGGAAATGTTGGAGGCCTTTAAGGGTCCTTTGGGGAAAGGGAGAACAAAGAAAAGTCCATATGGTCCCCAAAATTACACAGATGTAAGAGTGGGTGATACCTTTTATTGGACCACTAAAATTAAACAAATTAGAAGCTTTTGTGGAGAAAATTCCACTTCTTCGGGCTTAGCACAACCCCTTCATGGATAGTGCAGAAAAAATGTACATAAATTGGTGGTACAAGTCAATTTTCTGAGGCTATGTTCTCATGCCTCTTTGAAGCATGGTTTGGAATTTATACACCCCTCTCTTAAGGCCAAAAGGCTGCCAATTTCTCTGTGATTGCCCCCTCACACACACATTCACATTGCCTGCTTTGAAACTACAGTTTCTCTTTGGCTGTGGGGCTGGGGGAAGCAAGACAAATACATGGCAGCCTCTAGCACAAGTCAGGGGTTATAATTTGGTGAATAAACTAACACACACACACCGAAATACTAGGGCTGGTTAGAGTTAAGAGGTAGGTCTAATAAATTCTAAATGGCAGAGCTGAACTAAGTGCAGAAAGTATGAACAACTTAAAAGCAGTTAGAAATTATAAATAAAATATCAAAATGCAGGTTAAAACTACAAGCTCATAAGTTCCTAATTCTAGCTGGCAGCTTTGCTCCCCTTAGAGATTTAACGGCAAAATTCCTCAGCCCAATATTCTTTTATTTAGTCCTGTGCCTTTTTCATACCTCTTAATTCCCCAGTGTGCTCTCATGAAGAGATTCCACTGCATGCATGTATACATTACTGATTAAGTTTATAGGCCATACTGGACTAGGCAAGAAGTGTGCCAGATGTTCAAGCATTTAACATACAAATCAGCTTGAAGGACAGGTGATCTATCTCCAGTTCTCTGAGCTCTGTCAGAATGATGGCATATGAGGAGAAATCAATTGATTTAGGATTTGTCCCTTCCTCATCCATACCAAAGCATGAGAGATCTTTAATCCTACCCTCGGAGGCACGTCTTGTGTGTCATCACTGAGGATCAAGGATACTGGCTTTGCCTTTGGCAGTTAGAAAGGAGAAAATGTTTCAGAGGAGAAGCTGTGAATATGAGCTGTTCTATCATTACAAAATAATTAGCTAAGATCTAAACTGAGGTTTAAAAAAAAACCCACAAATCACTCTTCACTTCAAAATATCTGCAAATAGAAACAACAGTTTTCTTCTATTGCCACCCTACCCCACCCCACCCCCAAGCATCACAGTTAACAAGCCACTGGCTGCCTTTTGCAAGCACCATGGCAGCTGACAAATAACCACATGGTAACATGTTCAGACATCGGACTTTTAAACTGTAGAAGCTACAGAACAGATAAGGCACTTACACAGCCATCAATGCCCTCTGAAAGCTGGACTATAGAGTCTATGGAGCTCAGGATCACATAGCTTTGAACTAGCCTTCTGATGGTTGGGGATTATGGGAACTATAGTCTTAACACATGCAAAGGGTTTTGGGTTAGAGAAAGTCATACTGATCTGTATGCATGCTAAATACAAATCTACAGAAACGGACAATTTTGGACACAGCCAAGAGCTTCTGGTGAGAGTGGAGGGAATCCACATGGAGAGGATTTGCAAAGGGGCAGAAAATGATCTTCTACAGCAGTGGTTCCCAACCTTGGGTCCCCAGATGTTCTTGAACTACAACTTACAGAAATCTTGGCAAGCACAGCTAATAGTGAAGGCTTCTGGGAGTTTTAGTCCAAGAAGGGGACACAAGGTTGGGAACCATAGTTCTACAGGATTTTCCACCTCCTATCTTCGAAGTGGGTGAGCATATACACACATTAAATTACACATTGTCATCCAAATCACAGTGGAACAGAATGACCAAGGTACACCATGCAAAACATGTTGTGAGGGCCATGTGCATTTGAAGACACTCAAGAGTTACAACACAACCCCACCTGCAGAAAAGTACTATTTCCTACCTGCAAAGCAGAAGATCCTGTTCTTGAGCATGGAGAGGAAACCTTGTCCACCCATATCTCTCAACAACAAAGGTGTTCTTATACTTTAGTATCTTGGCTTAACACAATGCTGGGTACTTAAACATGAAATGATTGAAAAAGAACAGTAACTGTTCCACCATTCTTTCTATCTCTACCAGGCTAGCAGAGAGGCGTCAAAATCACAGGTATATCATACTCAAATAGGTAGGCCCATTTTTAGACTAGCAATACTCAAACTCTCTCTTTCCTTTCTATACCTTCAATCCCCTACACTGCCATCTGTCTATCTAAGCAGAAGAGTAAAGATGGGGTTTCTAATTTTACAGTATATGGAAACATATGGCCAAACAACTTCATAGACCAGAATGGGAGGTGAAGAATGTCAGGGTTCCATCTTGCTTGGAGCTTGGAGCTATTGGCCATGCTGCCTTGAAGGATTCTCAGAGGTAGTCCAAAAAAGGTAGTCCTTTCAAGCTTTGCTTGTGTTTGGGCTCAAATAATATTTGCCCTCAGGACTTAAAAAGTTCAGAGGAGAGTGCCAGTTTGGCTCTAATCACCACCCCTTCCCTTCCGAGAAAGATCAGGTCTGCTGACAGCCTTTTGTCCTGGAACATTAACAAGCACAACATTTAGAGAGCTGACTATACTGATTGACTGACTCTCTTACGATTGGCTATGAATTATCCATTGGCCAGGTTGTCCTTTGCTTTGGAAAATTACCAGCAAAGCTAAAAAAAATTGTTTTTAGACTACAATTCCCAGAAACCCCAACCAGCAGCCATGCTTACTGGAGGATTCTGGGAGTTCTAGTCCCAAAAGCAATGTTCCTAAGCTTCTGTGATTTATCAGAAGTGCTTTTAACTAGGCAAACTTACCGTGCACTTGATTGATTTCTGAGTTGGAGGACAAGATTTCATCAGCCAGCTTCTGGGCTGTTGGGAGTACTTCTGTATGATGGGCTGTGATCAAATACTGAACAAACTTTTGGAGCTGGTCCCTGTTCATTTGGAAGAGGGTCTCTGAGATAGGAAGACGGAGTTTGACCTGATCAGGCTTGCGAATTCTGTACAGCGAGAGTGCCACAACATGAGCACAATAAAAAATGTCCTTGTTCCCACAACCACATGTCACAGAAGTTATTTTACACCGGTCAAAGCTGATGGCTACTTTGTAGGTCATTTCTGGTTCTGTCGCTGTGGCAGGCTCTGTTACTGTGCCACTCAGATGGAATCCTAGAAGGAGAAGAAAAAGAACAAAAGAATATTTAGCGTTGCAAATATTTATTAGAATCAACAATTCAGGCGGCATTAATGCTGCTAAGAATGCCAACGCTATCCTCTTTTGAGACTGCTTGAACTGCACAAATGACAGGCCATAATCAGACTGTACTGCCCTCTCTCCAAAATCAAATGGAGTACCAGAGTCAAGGCTTGCAGAGTCAAAACCATTGGATCTTCTGATAAACAGGGACGATGATGTCTCTTAGCCAGAGGTTTACGTGTTGCCTCCAAGCTAAGCTGCAGTCCTTACAATATGGGAGGCAGCATTTTCTTAGCAACACTATACCATTTCGAGTCATCACCATTGCAGCACAAAGTATTTGGGGGTGGTTTGGCCTTAAATGAGGAATTAAGACCTCAAAGACCTACTCCTGGTGGAGATGCAAACTGCTAGAACTGCTTTGTACTTATGCACAGTTGTCTGTATTGTTGGTCTCTTCTGTGAGATTATGGCTTTATGCCTATGGGATTTCATGTTGAGTGCCAGCACCACAATGCTGCCGTAGCCAACATTATACATATGTTGGTCAAGAAAGCTATTGCTTCAATGTGAAAGATGCTTCCGACTGAACAATCACATTCTGCACTCTTCTCCTTGCTCAGCATGTTTCTCAGATGAGCAGTACCCAGCCATATTTGGCTTTGAACCATTTGGGCTGGCATAAAACCCATTCCAGCTCATAAACCACAAACAACCGTTTGTTAGTTATCTATTCAAGAAAGAAAAATGTCCGTCTTGTTATTAGTCTCCTTGATAAGCCCGCAAAGCTTCTCCCACATCTTTATAAAACCATTATACACCCATAATTTATTTTCACTGCCAGAGAAGAAAGGGGTGGTTACAACATAGAGATACCTTCTCCATTTGATGCCATAGCAGGTTTAATATGCTGAAATAAGATACCACATCTGGTTTAAAAAGACAGAAAATGCCTTTAAATAAAATTTCAACAATGCTTTCTACTTTTCTATAGACATTAATCTACAATTCACTTTTTTGAGGGAAAAGAAAAAAACTTGTGAGGCAGTGGACTTAAGATACAAATTTGGAACTGAATTTCTATATAATACTTGCAATATATACTACTGCAACAGTCAAATGATTTATGCTTCTTTTAATAATAAACTAAATCAGACTACCACAATTTCCATTCAGAACACATCAAAAATGAATTTTAAAACCAGAAACAAACATTCTTCCCTAGGGGGATCTGTTCCTCTAAAACTACGTAACAAAAACCCAAAAGAAACTCGGGCAAGATTGTAGAGCTCAAAAAATATTCACCCTTTATTTTGTTATGGGACAAAACTGAAAACTTGAGTAGGAAAAAGAATTTCAGTAAAACAAAACAAAACAATGATAACAGTGAGCATTAAAACATTCAAGCCTTCCCTTCAGAATCCCAATTACTATACTCGAGTATAAGTCGACCCGAATATAAGCCGAGGCACCCAATTTTACCACAAAAAACTGGGAAACTTATTGACTCGAGTATAAGCCGAGGTACTGATACGGATGATGTTGATAGTATGCTTGCCTTCAGTATGATGTTTTTTGGTATCGGTATGGTTGTTGGGGTTTTCTGTGCCTGCGCAGGACGTATTGAGGGTAAAATAGAAGACAATAGAAGAGAATACTCGCTGTTAGCTCCGTGTGTTCCTATACGTCTTTCCAACACGGCGGAAAAAAAAGGAACTGAGGGGAAGACTGGAG
The DNA here is from genome assembly GCA_037013535.1 of Intellagama lesueurii. Classification (NCBI taxonomy): domain Eukaryota; kingdom Metazoa; phylum Chordata; class Lepidosauria; order Squamata; family Agamidae; genus Intellagama; species Intellagama lesueurii. Next base: position 180,905,979 of record JBAJHW010000004.1, read on the forward strand.
GGCGGAGCTTGTGCTCCAAAGGGGGGATGTCTCATTGTCATTTGGACATAGACTGCTATTATCCTCCCAGCACGGTGTCTGCCTGCGGAGTCTGAAAAATGCAGTGTACTTAACCCGGGTCATCGGACCACCCACAGAGGCTGCAGGCGCCCATAGATGAGCGGGGGAGTCTGGAGAACACCCGCACTGCAGGGGAGAACATGTAATTTTGACACTGACTCGAGTATAAGCCTAGGGGGTGCTTTTTCAGCAAAAGAATTGTGCTGAAAAACTCAGCTTATACTCGAGTATATACGGTAGTTGAAATAAAATTGTAGAAAATGTTCCCATTTCCTTTATTTATTCTATTTGAAGGGAAACTATTTCTGCAAGTAAAAAACTGAGAATGAAGGAAACAGAGTAGGACAATAAGGAGTAAAAGAAGAAGATGCCTGTACTACAACATAGTTTAGTATCACTTTAACTCCCACAGCTCCATCCTTTGCAATCCTGGGATTTATAGTTTGGTGAGATATTTGGAATTCTTTGGAAGGGAGCTCTAGCGCTCTAGTTCAGGGAGAATGCCAATCCCCTCACCAAATTATAAATGCCATGATTCCACAGGATGGAGCCATGCTAGTTAACATGGTATCAAGCTACCACTGTGTAGTAAGGACATGATGAATACTTGAAGATTTTGCCCTGCCAGGTGATATTCAGAGTTTTGCCATGCCAAGAGTCCTTACCAAGACTTCCCCCTGTGTCATTAAAATTTCCCAGCTTCCCGCAAAAATGTGACCCCAGTCTAATTTCTTATCCCCGCTATTGTTTGTGTCTTTCTGTTGTTTGGTGCAGGAACCTGTTAAACCTGCAGAACTTAATGTCCATTCTGGTGAATCCTGTGCAGGAAAGATGCCATTCTGCACAGGAATTGTAAGAGTCCTGCACAGTATGTGTTTTTTTCCGGAAAAAAAAATGACCATAAAACTTTAGGGAAACCAGGCAAGATTTATGGGGTGGGATGGAATCAAACAGAGTAAACTGACTGTAAAGAGAAAAAAAAGAGGATTTCCCCCCTCCATTTCTTGCCCCAAGAAAGAGGGAACATAGAACATTCCTATAACAACAACTCCGCTGATTGCTGGTCTGTTTCTGGGCCCAGTTCAAAATGCTGCTTAAAATCTAAGACCACCAAAATGACCTTGGTCAAGGCTATCTGAAGGACTATATCATCTGATACAGTTCTTCCTGGTTTTTAGGATCTCCAAAAGAGGCTCTCCTCTTGGCACCAGGCCTTCACAGCACAACTGAGGATGACACAAAAGAAGGCGGACCTCCCTTGGGGGTCATGTTAGCCCTCCTCCTTGCTGTCCTTCTGGTGAGAGGAAAAGGTCTTTTGTAAGCAGATTTTTTTTTCTTCGCAGTTAAACTAGACTTCAGCCTAAATGTTTAAATTGTTTTTGAATTAACAAGTCTTTTCAATATTGTTACATGTTCAATTGTCTTTCAATGTTGTAATTTATTGTGTTTTTAGCAGCATCTGTTTTTTAATCAACACAAAAGCCTTGAGCTCTTTTACCAGGAGAAAGACAGTATAGAAATGCAACAAATATAATATATAAAATACTGTGTAGTGTAGACACGCTCTTGCTATCTTACAATACATGAAAAATCAATGGTGACCATAAGAAGAGCATTGTGTAGTGCAGATTGCTGCCCTTCTGTTATTAACACTGAGATTTTACAGACAGCTCCAGTTCTTGAGCATTTAGGAAACACTTCAGCTTCTTCCTACACCATAAGTACTAAATGCTTGGTTTACTTTTTGAAATGAAATGGCATAATTATCAGGGGTTTTTTAGCAATCCACCACAATTAATTGGACAAAATGAGTGTAGCCAACTTCTCATGAAAAGCATGAGTCTGATGTTCCTAGTTCAAATTTCAGCTCAGGCATAACATTATTGGGTATCAGCACATCCCATGTCACAGCACAAATCATGCTGACTACGATGCAGAGTAAACTGGGCTTTCCCCTGCCCATGACTTTTCTCACAATAATGCTTCTCCTCAGGTGGTTTTCCCAGGAAGAATGCTTAGTTCCCTCTCCAGAGCTTCACCAAGAGGGAAACAGACAGGAAATAAGCTATTTCAGAGGGGAGGGAATGGGAAGGGAAAGCTGGGAATCCACCTTCCACACTCACACTGTGATTTCTGTCCCTCTTGCTTTGTGTCATGTCACCAAATGCCCCATTTGGCTCTTACACAAGTCATTCTGAGTCTCGGTTATTTAATCTGTAATGTGGCAATAATAATACAGTTTTGCCTGCAGGATTGTTGCTTGTATTACTGAGACAACATATAGAGTGCTACAAAGACTTGGAAAAGCACTGCATAGTTATTTTTATAGCTATATAGGAACTTTAGTGTCCTGAAATAAACAGAAGCAAAGAAACAAAAGCAAGTGAGTTTTCATACAACTACCGTATCCCTAAAGGAAGCTTAAAGGTAAAATTGATACTTTGGTGAAAGCATTCTTGACCTGCTCCTTTTTTCCCCAAACCACTCCACGAACTACTCCACTCTCCTGCCTGTTCCCAAAGGAGCATTAAAACTATCAAGCTGCTTATCTAGCATCATTACAGGAACAAATGTATGTGAGTTATTTTGGTAAATATAGAGCATTCAGTAAGGACCATGTCTAGTAACCTGACACTTTTCCTTATAAGTTCACTCTTAAGAATCCTATCTCTTAGAAATTCTGGTACTTAATTTTTACCTCTAGTAGAGTGCACAGTACTAATTCTGTGCACACACCACACTCCCACCAACTGCCCTCTTTGTAAGACTGCAAAAACATGGTAACTATTTCTCTGAGTACTACAACAGCCTGATAAGCCAAAACATGAATTTACAAAGGAGACACTTTATTGATAGGTCATGTGCTTTATTTAGAGAAACATGTTGCTTAATCATAGGATTACAAAACTGTGAGGCTGGCACAGTCCCAAGAGTCATCTAGTCCAACTCTGTCAATGTGGGACAAAATTTACAAAGCCCAGACCCCCCCCCCCCAAAAATCTTAACTGGTGCACCCTAAGACTGTCTTCACACCACACTAGTTTTTCAGTACACAGCTCAACAGTGACTTTTGAACCCACTGAAATCACAGAACACAGTATCACCTGCACTCAAAGCACAGGGATACTGGGTTAACACTGTATGACATTTACTATTATCCTTCCTTCCCAATAATTAGTCCCATTTTTCACTAAAAACAGGAAGAAGAGTAATATTAACTGTGGTCTCAAAACATATTGTTCACTTCCTAACTTGTCTGGATAAAAGCAATTATTCTGAAGAGTGATTAGGAAGTTCTCTCCTAACTCTTTAGCTGGGAAGGTACAACCAAGACACTATGAGAAGAGATGCATCTGACCAAAATATCAATCACCTTTGCACCAATATTGTATTAGGCAGTCACTGCACTAGAGTATTAATCCATGACATGTATGCATACTCTTCAAAGAGGAAAATGAATTAGAATAATACTGGATGAAGCCATGATCCAGAGAAATGTAGTGAAGGGTGCACTAAGGAAAAGAAATCAGATATTCTTCATCATCTTACAATCAAGATAGTCCTTCAGAAGAGCTCTTCAAACCAATAGCCTCTCAAAGGAAATACACTAAGATGCTTGCAATTCTCATACTCTTATTAGAAAATGGCATACAGGCTTTGGCTGTCCTGGAGGAAGAAGGAAAAGATACATGGCCAAGAAGTTCCAAAGAGGTCTAAAAATGTGTGGTTGACCAGATTAGCAGTCTTCACTGTATATTTCTGGGTAGAGATGAAATAGTTAAGATGAAACATTGGCTGGCCCTAAACTCAAAATATGACTAGACAAGAACAAAATCTTATATGGACTCTAGCTTAGACTCATAATATACTCTCACTACAATATAACTTCTTTGTCTGATGTCCATTTACTATCTATAGAGCCAGAAACTTTCTACAACTATATTTCAGACACAAGCCCACTCAAGAGGAAAGGCATATAAATAACAAAAGAGAAAAAAGGTTGAATTACATTAACTGCATAAATCCCTTCTGTATTTGCCACCCCTTACAAGATTTCTGAGACAAATTCTACCAGCCGTTTTCAATCAACAGCATCAAAACCATCTATATGGTGCTGTTCTCTTTAATGCCATGCCAAAACCCACATCCAGATCTAATTAAGTATTGAGAGGTTTCTTTTACTGTAAGAACATCTTTTTTTTTTTAAGGTTTTATAAATAGACAGTAAAGGGTGGTAATACTTGGACTGATGTGAAGACAAAGTATATGCATGAAAAATCATTTACCATTAAAAAAGTGATTGAAAAGCATAACCACACTCCTCATTTTACTGATTTTAAACAAAATCTCAGGGCTCTTCTAGACAGTGGTATTATTCTGTGATGTTTTGTCTCTTTTTATACCTTTTCCTTTCCCTTCTTGACAGATCATGGTATTTATTGTGACATTGATCCTGTTACTATTGTGATGTTGCAATAGCAAGCTTCCACACATGGAGTAATGATCCACTATTTCAGCATACTCCATGCCATGTCCCCTCCTCCACTTTCTCATCCTTGTGCTGTTCCCCTCCCAGCATGTCAATGTCCTCCTTTTGGGTCATGCCCTTTAACTTGAGGTTTGAATTGTGATTTATTTGTTTCTGTATTGGTTTTTCACATTCTCATAAGCAACCTTACAAAAAAATTATTGACAGTCTAAATTGCTTCAAAGTTATACTATTCATCTCCCACCATTTCAGTGGCTGCTTTTGGAGCATGCCCTTTAACTTAAGGCTGGACTTGGAGGCTCACTTCCTGATTCTGTCTTGGTTTTTTGCACCACTGTAGGCTATATTTTAAAAAAACTATTAAGATTCTAGTGTCAAACTGCTTCTGTGCTATGCCTGCAGATTTAAGATGCGTGGCCCTGCAAAATTCATAACACAATTGCTTTTTTTTTAGTGTTGAGCAAACTTCCACAGTGGCTGAGGGCATTTTATTTTGATGTGGTGTGTACCTGTGTGTGCTTTCTTGGTCATTACATCCGGCATAGCTGAGCCCCTTACTTTAAACGCCTGACCTTATCTCCCATGCCACCTAGTAATAACACATGAAATTCCTCAAGAAGATGCAAGCCAGAAATAGATATATGGAATTTATTGATACAAAATGAAGCCCATCCACCCACAAAACAAAAGGGGCAAAAAAGGGTACAAAACGAGACAAGAGGCATATCCTTTTGATATTAGGAAAAGTTCTGGATCAAGCATAAAGGCACAAAATATATAATGTTTCCAAGACTTGGAAGGGCTATCCACCACTGCTTTGCACTCTCTACTGGATATCGTGTTGTACAATTTCACCACAAACAAATGGAAACAGAGAGCAAAATTATGCATTTTGTGAAGAAAACCATTGGCTAAGGGCTCAGTACTTTGAGGAAGTGCTTACGAACTCTAAGCTAGCAACTCCTAGAGAGATAGATATGATGGGTTTCCTGGCACCCTAAAAACTTCTACATTTATTGTGGTGTAATCTTTCACTAGTCTGTTCCCCCAAATACATCATACAAGTATGCTAGTTATGGAACAAAAGTCTATGAAACAAAACCTTTTGTTTGACGTTTGGGATGGAAAATTCCAACCACGCTGCAAGAGATGGTGCTTGAGACAGCACCCTCAGCTGATGTCTGCAACCTAAGTCTGGACTCACCTCACATTAGCAGACCTGGCATGGACATTTGCCATGAATTTTTGGGAGTCTTATCTACAGATTTTCTGTGCTATCCATTAAGGGGTGGTACCCAAGCTGATGAAGTGGGATTTTCTCTAGGAAAGACTGCTATTTGATTTCTTCATCATCCAATAAAGGTATCACCCTCCTCTTACATTTGTGTAATATTTAAGACTACACAACCTTTTCCTAATTCTTTCAGAACAATAAGTGATTCAGTCTGTGTGAAGGTGAAATGTATACAACAGGTGGGGAATTTTACAGAGGCATCTTAATGGAGACATTTATTACTGAAAAATATCCTTCCAGCAAATTAGCAATTTTACTACTAATAAATCATCCATGCTTCCCAATATTTCAAGGGATATTTCAAGCAAGGGAAGTGTAGTCTTTCACCCCTGGCAGTCGCCATTCTGAACTCGTGCCTGGACTCAATAATGGACTGGATGAGGGTCAATAAATTGAGGCTCAATCCAGACAAGTCAGAAGTGCTGCTGGTAGGTGCTCCGCCAGATAGGTTAAAGGGCCATTTCCCTGCCTTAGACGGGGTTACACTCCCCCTAAAGGACAGGATCCGCAGCTTGGGGGTGCTCCTTGACCCAGGTCTCACCTTGGAAGCCCAGGTGGACTCGGTGTCCAGGGGTGCCTTCTTACAGCTGCAGAGAATATATCAACTTCGCCCTTACCTGGATGAGCGGAGCCTGGCAACAGTCACACATGCACTGGTAACAACCAGACTGGACTACTGCAATGCGCTATACGTGGGGCAGCCTTTGAAGGCGGTCTGGCAACTGCAACTGGCACAGAACCGGGCTGCGCGGCTGGTAAGTGGTGCTGCCGCATAGACGCATATCACGCCGGTTCTGAAAAATTTACACTGGCTGCCGGTTGCTGCTCGGACCCAATTCAAAGTGCTTACTTTGACATATAAAGCCCTAAACGGCTCAGGACCTGGCTACCTAAAGGACCACCTTCTTCCATATGAGCCTGCCCATCCTCTAAGATCAGGCCAGGAGGCCCTTCTGAAGGTGCCATCCCTGAAAGAGGTGAGGGGGATGGCATGTCAAAATAGGGCCTTCTCGGCTGTTGCCCCCCAACTTTGAAACACCCTCCCTATAGTATCCTTTAGCTGGCCATATGAGCAGCAGGATTTATTAATATTAATGTTTTAAAGACTTTTAATATAGGGTATTATTATAATATTGCCTATTTTAATGGTTTTAATGTTTTTAAAGTTTTAATATTGTTGTACGCCGCTCAGAGACCATTGGCAATGGCGCGGCTAAAAAAATTGTAAATAAATAATAAATAAGGAATCGGGTTGGGAAAGGCTGGTCCTGTGTGATTTCTGCTAGTATAGTTTGTTGACCACTGGAGCGGGGATGGAACCTAATGCTGTTCACTATATGATAAATACAATGGCTTAGTTCAGATGATCCTCCACAGTTTAGTTTACAATCCTACACACTGACTAGACTAAAATATTAATGAAAGCAGCAAGACTTACTTCTCAGTAAACAAATACAGGATTGCACTGTTGGATTGGAAATTTATTACAAAATCACAAACTCTTTTCTCCCTTTCCTCCTCTCCTTTCACATGCCTTTGCATTTGGATTGCCATAACCCCAGTTTGTCTTGGCACCTGAGTTGAGCAACTAGACTACAGTTTGGTTTGTATTGTTAAGTGATTTAAATATAACAAACTATGTTTGCAGCAATGCATAGATGGAGATGAGAAGCAGAATTCAAGGAAAGAAAGACTGGGGAAAGGAAGCATTCAACACGTATCTAATCCCCCATGAAAATCCATTTGACCTAAACATCGCTCTACAGTCTGGCCAACTTCACAATAACTAATAAAATAGTTCCAGAAACAGCTGAGTAGCTGCTCCATTTTAATGATCTGTTTTCAGGCATCTTGAAATGAGCTTCGACTTTTATTATATTTGGGCAGAAGTTACTATATTGGTCAATTTTTATGACAGCTGAAAACTGTCTAAGTGAAACAGGACACAACTCACATCCTGCATTTCTGTATTATATTAGGCACATATATGTCTGGCGGCTGCCAAGTTTATCTAGTGTTAAGCTATAAATCAAGTGTCAGTTTAATTTCTCGCTGTTGTGACAGCACATCTATTTAAGACTAACTAGAAAAGAAAAACATATGCAAAATATTTATCAAAAGCTTAACCAAAGATTAAACACTGTTGAAAAAAAGCCTGGTGCAAGGGGGTTACTTAATCTAAAGTATTTACATTAGCACTTGGGATGTTTTGGACTGACTGACTGACCAGCCACCCTTACAACAGGTCCTCAAAAGCTAAAAGCAAACACTAGCAAATCTCAGTTAAAAAAAAAAGACACAACTGATTTACAGAAAGATACTGCCCCATTCTAACCACCACCTCTCAAAGAGACTCTTGTGTAGTGGAAGAGAAGATAATTATACACGCTTACTATCCAAAAACAAAATTATTGAACCAATTGGAATTAGTGAACTATACTGGATAACATGCAGAACTTTGATCTGGAGAAGCCAGGTTCATTTTTTAGCTGAACCATGAATCAGTCAACTGAAAGTGCTAACACATTACTGCCTCCAAAGACACATCTTCAAACCACAGCAAACAGAGTCTGTTGTCTCCTTCCGATGACCATCTGCCAAACAAAAGAAAGCTAATTTGCAACTTCCAAAGCTGCCAAAAGATAATCACACATAGTTTACTACTCTTTGTGAAGCTGCTGGTTTGTCTGCTTTCATCTCATTGATCTACAATGATCCAGACATTATCTTTATTTTATTTTATTTTTTAAACAATATCTCTTGGCTTAACCTACTTCACAGGATTGTTATGAGAATGAAAGGATGAGAAATAGAATAGTAGTGCTTTGGACCAATTTGCATCTAAAACTACTACACAAACAGAATGTAGACAAAGACTGGTTCTATGATAAATGCAGTTCAGCGTAAACATATGAGATACATCTGGACAAAAAGTGTTAACTTTAAATATAGACTGATGGAGACTGAGCTGGCAGTGAATGACCAGGAAAGAGACACTGAGGTCATGGCAGACAGCTCAATGAAAACATTAACCCACATGCAACAGCTAGGAAAAAAATGTGAATTCCATTCTAGGGGCTGTTAGGAAATAAGGGCTGTTAGGAAATAAGGGACTGAAAATAAACTACGAGTTTCTCGATACCTTTACACAAATGTATGCAATATTATGTTCCTTTCTGGCTACTGCACATGAAAAGGGACAATGTAGAACTAGAGATGGTGTAGAAAGGACAACCAAAATGATCAGGGAGCTGGATTTCTCTTACAAAGTTTCTGTTTCCTTGACTTAGAAAGGTACATGAGGGGAAACAGCAGAAAAGGTTTTAAAATTATGTATTATGTGGAGAGTGTAGATAAAGGATGACCCAGTGAATCTGAACTGGGGGAGAATCAGGACAGACAAAACACAATACTTTCCCCACACAATGCCTAGTTAAATGATAGAATTCACAGTCACGGGATATGGTGATAGCTGCCACCAACTTACACTGTTTCAAAATGGTGTTAAAGGGAATAAGGCTCTCACAGATATTACTAGTCATAATAGCTATATGATATCATAAGTATTATTTCTTAAAATATCAGTTTCAAAAAAAGATTATTTCCCTCATATTCTGCTTGTGGGCTTCTCATGAGCACCTCATTTGTCACTGTAAGAAAACTAGAAAGATCTTCAGTTTTATTCAGCAGTGCCCTCACATTCTTGTGTGAAAACAAAAGAAAAGTAAATCCAAGTTCAATGTGATAAACAGCTGTGATAGTTATACCAATCTGATACCATTTCTGGCTCCATCAAATAGAACTCTGGGACCTACAATTTGGTAAGGTTCTCCATGGAAAACATTAGTGTACTCCCTTGTCTATAGCATTAGAGGTATCTGGTAGAGTGTACTGAGTATCTCACCCAACTTAAGGAATTCTTTCTTCTAATGGCCAGTTATTTGTAATGTGGAATTTGATCAAAATAGATATTAGAGCTTGGGGAAAAAGTCAGCCTCCGCATAAGGAACTTCATACATTCAGGAGCAAATCAACAACTGGCTGGCTGCAGTTGAACTCCTTCCACAGCTGTGGTGAGTGCTTTTCTTTTTTACTAGTCTGTGTGTGATACAGAGCTCTAAGAAGAAGGGAATGATCTTTATGAGTGATCTTCGTGGTCATCTTAATATAGTTATTAGCTGGAAAAAGAGTAAAAACTATAAAACAGTTAGCTCAAGGTTGCAAAGAAGAATGAAGAATAGTAACAATGGAACAAGGATTTTGCTATGTGTACAAGTACAAAATGAAATAAGGAACAATGTTTTTAAACGTTCCACCAGAATAACGTCAGATGAAAATATATTTTAAACTAGATCTAAAAATACTGGTGAGGTTTAAAAAATGTTGGCGACTATAACACTGGCAACCTACGTGAGTTTCATCTGCAAAACATGTAAAACATAAATTAAAACAGAAGTGTCATGGTACCTTAAGGACTAGCAGATTTATTTCAGTATGAGTTCTCATATATGTCAAGGTATTTCCTGCGCCCCACAGCTGCTTTCTCTGAATCAGCCTTGCATCTGACAAAGTAAATGGTAATCCATGAAAGCCTACACTGAAATAAATCTATCTAGTCTTTAAGATGCCACAACTGCTCTGTTTCTGTTATGCATGTTGCTGATACAGGTTAACATGGCTCTCTCTTTGAAATCTGGGGGGGGGGGGGGGGAGTATAAACATAGAACAATTAGGGTTTTAAAATAGATTTACATGGCTGTCCCACTTCACGAAGCTAAAAACAACCACACCTCAGAGCTTTTAAAAGTTACTTTTTTGAACCACGACTCCCATAAATCCCCAGTCAAAATAATTATGTTATCTGGGGAATTAACAATCCAGGGGGAAAATAGCCGTTACAAGTTCTGCCCAACACTACTCTATCTAGAAAGGGCTTAAATATTTAAACTTTAAATACCATTCATCTCTAGAATTTGTTCCTGGATGAAACTCCAGGTGCAACAGTAAGTCGGCCTTACCAGCATGTTTTCAGATCACAGTTAGGGAATAAAAGGTCAAGGAAATTGCACTGATCTCCTTTCATTCCTGTTCCAGCAATGAGAGAAAACTGATGTGAAGGTCAGTATGATCCGAAGGGATGTTGCTCTTTTGCAGTAATTCTTCTCAAACATGAGAAGCCAAGCTTCTTCCCTGGAAGAACCACTCTAGACTAGAAAATGAACAGTTGGCTCAATTTTAAAATGCATTAAATGACTTTGGGTAGTCATAATGTAATGAAGCTTGACTTAGAGGCCTGAATATTTATTTTGATCCTGGAAGACTCTTTCACAGTAAATATCACAGAATTTGGAAGGCAACCTCATTTGCTTTATCTGACAACAGCCTTGTTATATTTTATGAACATAGGTGGAACAAACAAAATTCCAATTCATACATATGTTTTATATATTTTAATGTAGATTAGGCAAACTCTAATAGGTATAACGACCATCTAAAAAATTCTGTGACATCTAAAATTATTATCAAGACTTTCAAGATGGGATAGGGCTGCAAACTGCAGGTGGTTTAGAATTTTTCATGATTTCTGCAGAACTTTCCAATAACGACTTAGCATTTACAGGGGGAAATCCCCTTTTAATGATAAAAACTATTTACTTGACTAAGGGTAGATAATGTCAAAAAACTACCTGGTTCAGACCTCACCTCTAGTACAAACTCGAAATGTTATTTCAACTTAGCCACTGTTCTCTGAACTATTCTCTCCATTCGCCATTTTCAATGCAGAGAAAACACCAGCTTCTTTTATAGGATTTTCATTAGGGCTGTAATATTGCACATAAATCAGTTTGAATGCTTGATATATTCCATATAAATGCTAAGCTTTGGGAATTTCAGTAAAGACATAGGGGTATGAATTTGAGAGGCAGCAACAATAACAGAAGCTGTTTTCTGCTCACAGGTTTAGTCTTGCCTTGATACAGAAACTGATGTTTTTTGAGAAAAAATCTCAGAGAGCTGCACACAAGGCACTTTGTTCTCAGCCTATATTGCTGTTATTACCTTGCATTCTACCAGGACAAGGCACAGCTGCTCAGAAACAATGCAGATTTCGGTCTCCACCACCCCTACACAGCATATCATCTTACTGAGCATGTTCAGCCTCCAGCTCCCAAACACCCACATCTAATCAGCCTAACCCAATTTGAACTGTATGTCTGCTGCGTAACAGCCTGCTGTCCAATTCTAAAGCTTTAACCTCAGACTAAGGAAATGTAATGGTGATGAATGGCTAAGATCACACGGCCATACCTGAACCAGCCTGACTTTATCAGCTTCTTTTTTTCCATTTGGATGCATAAACAACTTTTCTGTCTCCCTAAACATACTGCCCTTCTAAGCCTGAGTGAAGGTCAGTGCCTGTGGTTGAGACATTTTTCCCTCCTAGGACTGGAAAAAAGTGTTCAATGTCTACTCGTTCAGACAAGCAAATATGTGCAAGAGAAGCAAACAAATAAGGTGGAGAAAGACAGGAGTGGACAGATGTGCACATGTTCAGTTACACTAGAAAGGTTATCTACATGTTTGCCCATAATCTATATTTATTTTACATTTCCCACTTATGCTGGAAGAGTACAATACGATTACATCATGCTCCATCTCTTCAAATACATACAGTACATGCACAAGCTGACTGCTTCTCAGGATAATAAGAAGGGGGCATTAAAGTAGCACTAAACAAGGGTTGTCACATCGAAGGCTACATTTTCAAAGCTAAGACACTGCCGATTTCAAATGGTGAACCTAGGTTAGCCAATATATAGTGTAATGATCTCTGAGTGTATACATATTATTTGTATACACATCTACATATCTATATCTATACACATAGAGTATATGTTGGGGGTGCATGGGTGGCTGGGTAAAATAGAGAGAAGGATCTATGTACTGTACTGGTGCAGTAGGGAACGGAGATAAGCAAACACTTTCTAGCAAACAGATCAATTGCTCCAGCCAGCTGAAACTGACAATTGCTCTGTCCCTGACCTTGCAGTTGGAAAGAAGATGGGCTCATGAACTCATTTCCACTTGACAATGCTCCTGCAAAGTGATTTGCTTGCCTATGAGAATAGCAGAGAGTTCTTCTCACTCCTGCCCTCCCAGGCTCTATTGAAAGCCGCTCAGTGATGGCCTTTTGTGCTGTAAGTGCGTGAAAGACTCCACTGAAGATGTGTGCAATTAAACCCACTTTTCTGGCTGCTCTTTTGATTCACAGAGACTCCCTAGGCAGGTGTGGCCACACACAAAGGGGAAGGAAAACCTAATCTTTTACAGCAAAATAGATCCCATGGCCCCACCTCTTCCCTCCCAAAGGTGGTGGTGGGGGGACTAGAAAGGAGAAAAATGCAAATTTTATTGTAATTTCCATGTCTCTGACTCACATTCATAAACACAACCAGTGATTGCAAAGATCCTCAGTGCTAAAGAAAGAGCTGGGTTTTGTTAGCATGTGCATTTCCCTTAGAAAGCCATTTATTTTCATGACAAACGGTGAATGAATGCTGAGGAGCTGCAACTGGGGAAGACCTTCCTGTCTGGATTGCTCCTTGGCAAAAGGAAGAATGCTGACGCAGCAGAAGACAGAAGAACTTCACTAACTTTGCATATTTTCCTCCCCCGCCCTCCCCACCCAATTTCTATTACCAACAGCATTATTTATTACTAACATAAAAGCCTAGATTCTGGCTTGATGAATAAAGGCCCAGTGAACAATGCATCAAGTTCATGGGCAAAGCTTGATAATCAGGAATCTAAATGGGGGAAAAAAAAGATTAAACCTAGTTAACAGGATATCTTAGAACATGAGAACACTATAGAGATTAGAGGAATTATCACATACCATTTTTAAATATTTGCGGCATGCATGATGTTTGCACAGAAACACACACAGGGACCACAGAGAAGAGGAAACACCCATATCTGCACATTTAGGCAATCATGATCCTTGTGGAAAAAAAGGCAGGGAACTGTTTTAAAATAAAGGCTCTCTAAGTAGGCTTGCTTGCGTTAGAGGTCGCCATAAACTTCTCTGAGCAGCTGAATAAGCTGCAGGGACGTTCTTGCCATCTGCTCCCTTCCCAGAACACCTCCTGCAAATCAAGAGTCAGTCTGCTGGTTTCTATTCCTGTTAACCTCTAATCACCCACAAGGGCCTTTCTTTGCTTTGCTCTTTATCTGCGCCAGATAATGCGTGAAGTAGCCTTTGCTTCCCATCTGTTCCAGCATTAGTAGAGTTAAAGAACAATGCAGCTTGCCTGTTTTCAAGCATTCACTTACACAGATGCCCTGGTATTAACTCAATTTCCCACTGTTTGCTACTATTATCCCTACAGGATTTGGAATGTTTGTTTATTTGGAAGCCAAAACTTAGAACTCTTCTCCATTTGCTTGGTGCTTTTCTGTGCTCCACTCCAGGGACACAAATCAACCTTCCCACTTCCATATCCACCTGATCCAAATTAGAGGAATGTATATGTTCTAATAAAATGTCTGGGGTCGGCCTCTCTCTCCCCACCCCCAAGTTAGGGCTTAGTGCATTAACTAATTCATCTATTAGGTTGTCATTCTTTAGACAAATGGATTTTTTATCTGCCTAAGCCTGAATATCAGGTACCATTTGCACATGGCTTTTGAGAAAGCAAAAAATGAAATTAAAATGGGAACAAAACCTTGGATTTGATCAATCAGTCTGCTCAATTAAGCAGTTTGACTACACTGGTAATAGAAACTGCACTGTCATCTGCCTTGCATTAAACAACGCAGATGACAAGAAAAGTAAATATAAGCAAATCTTCATAAAGATACACAGACCATGACCCAGAAGGGTGGCTCAACCAGAAATATTTCATTCTGATACTATTTAAATTCCTTATTCACACTGACCTCCAATATAAACAGATGCACTGAAAAGCTATGCCAGACTGGATAATAATTTATTTTAACTTAATTTAAATGAGCTGACTAGAGAGATTTCTAATGATTTAGAAACTTCAGCATCACTTAAACTTAGTATTTGGGGTAAGGTTAATACATTTAAGATGAATATATTGCCACAAATAATAGATGTGCTTTGTGGCATTTCATTGTATATTCTCCAAGTGTATTTCTAAAAGATCAATGGAATATTTCAGGAGTTTATTTGGAATAACTCTCCACCTTGCTTCTCACTTTAAAAAACGCAGCTGCCAATATCAGAAGGTAGTTTTAACTTCCCAGTAGAGATGGGGGTATTCGTATACGAATATCCCCCCACAGGTGCAGATAACGAGACCACTCATGATTCCGCTGCTGCCGTGAGCTCCACGGTGCCTTCCTATCGCTCCGTTGCTCGCGACGGATTAGCCACTCCTGGCAGAAGGCGGGCTGACAAGCCTCTCTGCCAGGTCGCAGAGTGACTAATCCATCGTGAGCACTGGAGAGATAGGAAGGGACCGTGGATCTCGCGGCAGTGGTGGAATCGTGAGTGGTCAGTCTGGCCCCAGGGGGCCGGACCCTCGTTAACTGCACCTGTGGGGGGGGATATTCATATTCTTATACGAATACCCCCATCCCAGATATTAGTTTGTACCACAAGGTGCATCTTCTAGCATATATAAACAGCTGGCAAATCTCTGTTTCTGTTTATATCCCAGCTTCGGTGATTTCAGAGATATCCTGTCTAGCACCCATTTATGGATGGGACGGTTTGTTTTGGGTAAAAAGAAAGGAGTTATTCCTCCTTCAGTTTTCGCAGCTAGAAAGACATGGTGTATACTGGCTACAATTTGATCTATACATCCATGCTAAAATAATTTATGGGGAATTCAAATCTGAAGATAAGAGAAGAAACTCTCTCTTTGGAAGAAGGGTGTGGAATGTAATAGTTCATAGGCTTGGACGATGAATTTCTAATGTTCTCCACTTTACAAGTTAAATATCATCTACCTGTGAGTGCTGAATCAGAGTAGCTTCAGCATTTCCTGGTGTCTCTGTCTTTGGTCCCTCTGCACTGAGTGCTTCCGAATCTCCTAAATTGTTGGAGGGAATTATTGGATCTGTTCAGGGGAATGTCATGCATGCTGTGACTTCAACTTTGGGCATTGTAAATTTGTAAGCAGCAACTTGTATGTTTCAATTAAAAAATAGACCAACTTGCACTTTGCAATATCCATGCCATTTTGAAGTTCCAGTTTACCAAAGTTGTAAACTCGTACAGAGCTACACTGACAGGAACTGGGCCCCCAAATATGTTTCCTCTCAAAGTTCAAAATACAGGTTCAGCAAACCTCTGTGAAACATTTCAAAAGGCAGGGAGGACGGAAGGTTCTCCTTTGTGGAATGCTCCCAGTCTGGGGGAAGGCTCTGAGACACTTTCAGTTCACTATACTCTTGGTGCATCAGGTGGCAAGGCTGGGACAAGGGTGTCATTTTACCAGCCAAGCAAAAGGCAAGTGAAGGTTACATCTCAATAACGAAGGGAAGTCCACTGTCTCTCTCAAGTTACCTTCCCAATATTTGGGAGGCAGAGTCACATTTGGCACCAATAGTTCTCACCAGACACTTCCCCATCTACACCTTTTCTCAAAAAGTGGATATTCTGCAGCCCTACAGACAGTGAATGTTTAACTCTCAGTCTGCTACAATCAACACCAAGCACTTCTCCATAACTGAGAAAATATTATGTAATCTCAAGTGCTTTAGTGCAAATCTAAATTTCTCTCCTTTTGCCTGCCTTGATGTTCACATGGTTTCCCCACTTCTGCCTAACTCACTCGCTCATTTGCCCACCCTCCTCCTCCGCTGTCTCTTTTCCTGTACCCAGTTCTGCTGGACCTGCTCACCAGCAGCCCTACCTCTCTGCTGCAGCACAACACAGGGCATTCTTTCATAAATGAGAAACGGCCACTTCATCTCAAGCACTTGGAGGCTAAAATGTTAGTATCACCACAGCATTGTGTTCTTCTAGCAACTGTGCCTGACATAGGGAGACAACAGGAAGCTGAAGACTGCAATATAAGAAGTTTGCTGTGTTGATCGGTGTGGAGAGAGGGCACTCGCATAGCAGATGTCATGGAATATATTTAGAAAATCGTAAGAAAAACTAAAAAATTTCCTAGCTGGATACAGATAACCAAAGATAGAATTCTGATTTCATGAGGAACCAAAAGGCATAGGATTTCAAAGAAGAATACTTGGTACTAAAAGCAAAAGAAGAAGTTACAAAGATGCCAGAAATCCAAACAAACAAATAGCAAGGAAACTCTGTTTTAAAATTAGTAATAACTATTACAATAAACAATATAGATCAAGAAATAGGCAAAATTCACTAAAAAGCAGCAAATAAATGTTACAAAAATAATATATAAATTTAGAGTGTCTTCCAAAGTAATTACACAAGGAAAACATCAGAATATGCAAACCAATGACCATGCAGGCTGGTGATGATGTAAGTCATAATGCAACATATTCCAACAGAGATAGAATATGTCAGGGAAGGCTGGACTAAACTTGCTTTTGATAACTATAACACTATAATGTTTGGACTTAAGCTGCCAGAAGCCCTAGGTATCATGATTTTGTGAAAGATTCTAAGAGTTGTATTTCAAAATAATCAGGGAGCCAAAGATCTCCCCTCCCAAGCTATAATCTAAATGCCTTTCTAAAAAGAAAGATTTTGCACTTCCATGGAAGTGCATCATAAACAGGGAGTTCTAGTCTCTAAGCACAGATGAGTCACAGCTACCAGAAGGGCTAAATCTTATCTGAGAGCCATGTGCTTCACTTGCAATTATCCCTGCTCCTTGGCTGCCTAGGTGCAACCTTCTTTGATGGTGCTACACATGTTACTGACTGTATCCTGGTATTGTGCCCTAATCAGATTTAACCAGATCTCCAGAATCTTCGAAGTGGTCATAAGTATCTGTTGCCATGAGGAATCGGGCCCACTGTTTATTTACAATGAATTTATAAGGAAATCATACATCTATCTAGTCTGAATGCAACAACACAACCTCAGTTCCCTCTTAATACATTTCAACTACATTTTATGCTTATGGTTAAATAGTAGAAGTGCCCTTATTTTCCTAATTCAATACTTAGTCATAGTGTACGTATAGTGGTGATTCTATACTATGAGCGAAGAGACAGAAGTTGCTCCACAATGAACTGAACTGGAGACAAATCTTATGCATTTTAGCTGATTCCTCCCTTAAAGAAACTAGTCAAAAATGAGCTTTCAAAGCAGGCAGACATTAATCTAATCCTATGTTAACACACAATGAATCAGGAACTTCATAATCATGTCTAATTTAATCCTTCTCCCAAAGTGAAACGAAAGGATAGTACAAAGAGGACTGGCCAGAAACCTTGATTTCTGTGGAAAAAATGGTGCAATTTCCTTACATCTCATAAATGGAAGATGACACAATGTGTCCAGACTACTAAAATCTGTCACCATTCTTAAGATGGAGACATTCTGCAGGCTGTTTCACTATCGTTCAAACTCCTGATTAAAACTCTGATGGAAAACATTACTATTCAATGCACAGACTATGTTGCAGCTACCTTCATTTGCTTTTGGTGCTTTGCAAACATCTATAATGATACCACATAATGGCAAGATCTATCAACAGGGTGAACATTGCTACAAGGAGGGAAAACGCAGAAGTATAATGAAGAACACTCGTCCTCCATGAAACTCAAATTTAAAAGCTCAGGAAAAGGGACATTTACAGACAAAACAAAAATCTAAAGAGAAAGATAATAAAAAAGCCAGGAGCTTAAGAGACTGTTCTCCTTTTTTTGGTCTGAAGTGGTATGAAAAGCTTTCTGAAATACCACTGGCCGTTCAGCTTACTTCTTGGATTTCCAATTTTATATGTTTTACATGAACTAGCTATGCATAATGAAATAAAGATAAAAAAGGGAGTTCACATCCCTGTCAACCTTTTGCTCTTAGGATAATGTATAATATAAAGCTTTTTTCCCCCCTTCCAACTCTAGAGCACTGAGATTTCAGCACAGGGATTCCATCCACAATCAAAGAAACCTACTCCCTCTACTGAGAAAGAGGAGAACATCCTTGTGGGAATGGGAGCTCCATATGTGCACTTCAATTCTTAATCCCATAAATATGCTCTGAGTCTAGACAAAATTTTCAGTCCTGGTGGACTGGTTTGCACATACTACTAACCAAGAATGAGCAGATCAAGTTTTACTGATAGACCTCTGCAAGATAAAGATGTCCTACTGCTAATTGCTTAGCAGTTTGCGAGTGGCCCTGGCCGCTACATCCATAGTGAGGCAACAAGTTCTGGTGGTTACTTAACTTTATTTGACTCAGCACAAAAAGGAAAAAAGGAAACACAGTGCCTCTGCAGTCCTTTGCAGGATGGGGTCCCAGCTCTATCCAGCAAGGTTGGGAATGGTAGTTCTCCGCACTTTCAGTCCTTTTATGGCCAAGGGAACATCCAGTCTCTGCCCCTCAGTTCCTTGGGAGTTACAGCACTCCTGAGGGAGCCCAACACAGCTGATACGAAACGTTCCGGCTAGCAAACAGTCCTGGCCACTCCAGCCCCCAGCGTGGCATCTAAAGCAGTTAAGATTGAAGCCTGCAGGCGGAGGAGGCCCTGCAGTCCCGGCTGTCCTTGGGAGTTTCCTTCCCTTAGCCTCCAACTTGCCTTCCCCTGTTCAGATACTGGTCTTCAGCCAATCAGACAATTCTCCGAGGAGACATCTCTCCTTCTTGCCCAAAGGTGGTGGGAACTCCCAGGCGTCTTCCCAGATGTCTGGTAAATTTTAACTACATTTTGGAAAAGAGAGGGAAAACATATCCCCTCATCACTTCTTATGGTCAGTGCCCTGCTGTCTAGATATATGCATACATATTCAGCCAAAATAAGAACTATCTTGCAAGTGTACAGTTATAGAATTACTTTTACTCTTTATCTCAACTTTTTCTAAGCTTTTTAATGTCCTTTTGTATATACTAGGCCACAATCTCCACCATGCTAGTAATTATGGGAATTGTAGTCCAATATATCCAAAGGATATCAGATTGGGGAAGGCTGCTCAACCAGCTATATGCACCGCAAAGTCACATTTTCCATTAATTTTAACAGAACCACAATCATGCATTGTGTCTATAAACATAATCCATGGCCCTTGGAATCACTACTAAATGTTGACCTTGCACTTTTGAACAAAAGATCTGTTGAAAGACTGTATTAATAATAATCTTTGAACTGCAGAGCTGGAAAGGACCCTATGGATCATCAAGTCCAGCCTTGTCAAGGAGGCACAGTGGGGAATCGAACTCCCAATCTCTTGCTCCGCAGCCAGAGACCTAAACCACTACTGGAAAAGCCATGTTTACCTTGGATTAATAACTGTTTCAAGGTTTCAGGTCTTCAAGTAATGGGCTTGTTTCAAGCCTTAAGCAGACAGCCATTTTCTTTGCCATTTCATGATGACTTTGCACATGCCTGCAGAAACAAAAACAGCTGGACAAGTCTGATTTATGATGCCTGAAATACAATTCCAGACACCTCAAGGACGATAGATGAAACCTATTTCCTAAATAAAGTCTAATGTCTAAATAAAATGCAAACAAATTTCTGACTCAATGAGAAATAAACGAACTGCATTTTCCAGAGAGACAGAGCTGTATTAGCCCCTTGCAGCAACACAACTAATTTTGTGGGACTTTAAAGGCTGAAAATTGAAAGAGTTGTATTATGGCATTAGCTTTTACAGACTACAGTCCACTTCAAGAGATGTATGAAAGGTAACCCAGCTGCAGGTACGGGGTGGAGAGGATTGTAAACAATGAGGGGAAAAGAAAATGAAATGCAGAAAGTACAGGCAGCAACAATTGTAGCATCAACAGTGGCTATTCATAAGACAGTTGTTCCTATGACAGAATTTTCCTGACACTGAAAAAGCCAAATACTGTAACTTATTTTCTGTGTGATTTAAAAACAAAACATCTTTATCCCTTCACAAAAAATATTTTTTTCTCTGTTTAAATCCTCACACTCAAAACAGTTGTCTCTTAAGTCCTACAGTCATTTTCCTTTGTCTTAAACGAAGGACTTATTTTCACCCCATGGACTTCATCTGTCCAATACATTTTGTACAGTCAACAGAGCAGCTGGGATGCTCAAGACACAGTGCATGTGTCTGATGCAGTGGAAATTTGCTCAGTTGGCGAGCATTTTATTGAACTGCTTCAAGTTGCTGTTTAACTCCCATGGCATTATTGGATTCTGTAGTGTTGCCCTGTATTTTTTTTACCCATACTTGGCTGTTAGATGTTCAGTGCAAATATTGTACAAGCTTTGCAGTTTTGTGAGCTGGCATGGTGAAGAAGAGAAGGCAACATTCCAAGTAATTAAATTGCTCATTTGGACGTATTTTAAAGGCAGAACAGAACGTTGGGACATTCAGCAGGTTTCATCTGACATTTCCTAAGATATCAATATTTAAAAATTCTCCATTATCCAATATATTGAACTGTGCAGCTAAGGAAGGACCTTGTACATTTGTCTAACACAGATGTCAAGTTCAAGCCATGAGGACCTACGTTTTCCTTTCAAAGTACCCAGTAACTTCCTCCCCCCACACACACACACACTCAATGGCTGCCACGTGCCTCACACCATGAGCCTCTCCGATTGCTTCAGCAAAGGCTGTCCTACAGGAATGCTGGCTCACATTCCAGAGGCACTTCGTAACCATCCCTGTGGCTTCAGCAAGGAGAGGCATTTCAGAAAGAGAGCCAAACCTAGGCCCTCAGCCAAAGTCCAGAATTACAAGACATAATTTAGGTAGAATGGGGTAGTTGGCTCAACATCCTGAGCAATCAAGGGCAAAGAAATTAGCATCTTTATGCCACTGGAGAGATTGCCTTTTGAGGAGGATGGAACCTCCTAATACCTCTCCATTAGATTTTCTGGCTTTGTTCTGCACACCAAGCTGGAATGCTCCAGCAATCAAAACAGCCCGTGTTAATACGGAAGCCAAGCAAGACAAATCCCCACAATTCAAGCTAACAAGATAGAATAGGCAAGAATCTGAGAGAACACCAAAATGCACAATCAGGACTGGGGGTGACGGGATGTTGGTCATCTTTAAAGCCACACATGTTCCTCTAATGTTCACTGGAATTGTGTGCTGTTCCCAGAATCCACACAAGCAATGTACGTCTTCTTCACATACACTTTTTGATTGGATAATTGCAACTCTCACTCTGTTGTAGTGGAAAGAATGATGGTCAATGGGAAATGCATTATTTTTAAGCTGTTACCTACAGTTATGATGTTGTTTGCAGCACGGATCACTCACAACATGAGAAACCTGAATAGGTTTCAGGTACCTGAATATGATTTACATCACAGTGCAAACAACACAAGTTAGCTGTGCATCAGCACACATCCATCATGCAACCATTCAATGGGGCAAAATAGTAATGGCACAAGTGGGTGTGAAATAATCACATGTTAATACTACTCTGGACTCCATGCAAATACCACCATACAGTTTCTGAGCCAAATTACATGGTTCCTGGGCTGCCACAATGCTGTACAGGTACTACAAAAACCATACAGATGCCTGCCAAGATCCCCTCATGCAAAACAATACCTTTCATTCTGGACTTAAACTAGTTTTCTAATTTAATCCCTTTTCTTACAACAGCCAACTAGCCTTAAATTTACTAGTTCTTTTGAAATGGAAGTCCAAACTCATTAAAGAGATGAAACCATCTCGGACATTAATGATTCTGCTGGCTTATCTTGATCTCCTTCATCAGAGATGGGATTTATTTTGCCTGTGTCCAAAATGTACTCAGTTCAGGAAGAAACTTGCTCTTAAATTCCTGTAAATATTAGGGAACATATTGATCTCCTTTGTAACTATGAAAACCATGTGAACAATTTACAGGAATTTGTCACTAAAATATTGCCTATATACTAGACTGCATAGGTATTAATCTTCCTCTTATGTACTATGAATATTTCACAGTATATAGTTTATTTATAAGTTATCTTCAGTTATTTTTTTATTTAAAAATTAACATAAATTTAACATAAACAAAACATATAAAGTATTCTCAAAGGCTTTCACGGCTGGGATCCGATGGTTGTTGTAGGTTTTTCGGGCTGTTTGGTCCGTGTTCTGTCCAGAACACGGCCAAACAGCCGGAAAAACCTACAACAACCAAAACATATAAACATTAAATAAACAATTAACAAATATTTACTAAACATAGTGCTCCCCTCCCATCTAGGATAAATTGAGGGTTACAACCATTTATCTCCATGGAGCCCTGCTTTCCTTCCAAAACTGTAATGACTCTTGCTAGGGGGCTTGGCCCTTTTCTTTTATTAGTACAAAATCAATAAATTCTCCCTATATACCTATAAATTCATCCTTACTTAGCTCCTTCTTAACTTTAACATTACATGTTAGGTTATAATTAATAGCTATATCCCAAACTTCCGTATAGGTAAAGGTAAAGGTTCCCCTTGACAATTTGTCCAGTCATGTCCGACTCTAGGGGGCGGTGCTCATCTCCGTTTCCAACCCATAGAGCTAGCGTTTGTCCGAAGACAATCTTCCATGCTCACGTGGCCAGCACGACTAGACACGGAACGCCATTTCATTCCCACCATGGTGGTACCTATTTATCTACTTGCATTTGCATGCTTTCGAACTACTAGGTTCGCGGGAGCTGGGACTAGCGACGGGAGCTCACTCCGTCGCGTGGATTCGATCTTATGACTGCAGGTCTTCTGACCTTGCAGCACAGAGGCTTCTGCGGTTTAACGCAGCGCCACCACGTCACTTCCCTATACCAATCATTTAATTGGAAATTCTACCTTATTTTCCAATTTCTAGCTATAATCAATCTTGCCCATTGTTAACAAATTGTAAGTAAATTCTTTAGTTGTCAAACTACAATCCTTCTTTTCAAATATTGACAAAAGTGCTATTTTAGGGCATACAGCTAAATTTAGTTTACTTATTTCATTTATTTCTTTAAAATCCAATTGCCACCAATTTTTATATAGTCTTGCATTCCCACCACATATTAAAATAAGTACCTACCTTTTGGCAACCTCCCCAGCACATCTTAGATTAATTAGAAAATTATTTGATTTAGTTTTACTGGAATTAAGTATCATCTCCAAATCAACTTATAAACATTTTCTTTTATCCTAACTGACATGTTGTTGTTGTTGTTTAGTCGTTTAGTCATGTCCGACTCTTCGTGACCCCATGAACCAGAGCACACCAGGCCCTCCTGTCTTCCACTGCCTCCCGGAGTTTGGTCAGATTCATGTTCGTAGCTTCGATGACACTGTCCAACCATCTCGTCCTCTGTCGTCCCCTTCTCCTCTTGCCTTCACACTTTCCCAACATCAGGGTCTTTTCCAGGGAGTCTTCTCTTCTCATGAGATGGCCAAAGTATTGGAGCCTCAGCTTCAGGATCTGTCCTTCCAGTGAGCACTCAGGGTTGATTTCCTTTAGAATGGATAGGTTTGTTCTCCTTGCAGTCCAGGGGACTCTCAAGAGCCTCCTCCAGCACCACAATTCGAAAGCATCAATTCTTCGGTATTCAGCTTTCTTTATGGTCCAGCTCTCGCTTCCATACATCACTACTGGAAAAACCATAGCTTTGACTATGCGGACCTTTGTCGGCAAGGGGATATCTCTGCTTTTTAAGATGCTGTCTAGGTTTGTCATCGCTTTCCTCCCAAGAAGCAGGCGTCTTTTAATTTTGTGGCTGCTGTCACCATCTGCACTGATCATGGAGCCCAGGAAAGTAAAATCTGTCACTGCCTCCATATCTTCCCCTTCTATTTGCCAGGAGGTGATGGGACCATTGGCCATGATCTTCGTTTTTTTGATGTTGAGCTTCAGACCATTTTTTGCGCTCTCCTCTTTCACCCTCATTAAGAGGTTCTTTAATTCCTCCTCACTTTCTGCCATCAGAGTGGTATCATCTTCATATCTGAGGTTGTTGATATTTCTTCCGGCAATCTTAATTCCGGCTTGGGATTCCTCCAGTCCAGCCTTTCGCATGATGTATTCTGCATATAAGTTAAATAAGCTGGGGGACAATATACAGCCTTGTCGTACTCCTTTTCCAGTTTTGAACCAATCAGTGTTTCCATATCCAGTTCTAACTGTTGCTTCCTGTCCCACGTATAGGTTTCTCAGGAGATAGAGAAGGTGGTCAGGCACTCCCATTTCTTTAAGGACTTGCCTAACTGACATAGATTTCAATATTCTAATATTCCATATATTATTCCAAACAATGGTACTTTTTTCTTCTTCCAGAACATATTTCCATGTTTTAAATAAATCCTCCTGATCTTCTGCTTCCAATAATATTTTATAAACTTTACTTAATGTCCCTATCATTACTTTATTTTTGCCTGCACTTTGCTTCTGTAATATAATTTCTTCAAATTTCATAACTTTTTTACTCAATACTTTGTACATTGCTCTTACTGAATAATATTATACCACATTTTATCCATTCCTATAACTTCTTTTATTTGCTCTTTATTCTCCATTTTTCTCAAATAATCTTTTATTCTAATAACTTCTCTCTTTCTTAATAACTTCTCAATCTAATCTTTCAAATTTTCTGGGAATTTCTCCAACTCTATCACTGGATATAATGGACAAACTGGTGGAATAAATATTTTTGTAACTATTCCAGATTAAAAGCTTGTTTTTCAAAAAGGGATTTTTTAAACCATATTTTTATTCTCTTGTATAAAAAGAATATTTGCAAGGTTCAAATCTAATTCTTCTGTTTCCATATTCAGCCATGCTTGCGACATGCTTGCAGTTTGGGAATACAAGTGGTACCAAAAAAAGACCTGAAAATCATACTTCAAGCAAAGTGTGCTGCTTACCTACAGCCCCATCGTGTTTAAAGCAGGTACACATTGCCCCCTCCTCTCCCAGTGAACTGGATACTCAATTTACGTACCTCACAAGTACAGAAGGCTGAGTAAAGTCAATTTGGGACCAACTCTGGACACTAGACTAATCTGTCTCTCAAATATTTACGGTCTGCATATTCCTAAACTAATGGGGAGTGTGTGTGTGGGGAGGTAATCATTGGTAAAAAGGCACCTCACAAGTTTCACTGAGACAAAGCTGTGCAAGTTTGGAAACTCTCTTGCCATTCCCTTTAAGGTCTTCAGCTCTGTTAAACATTACCATAAAAATAATCATATACTTCCTATGACAAAGGCATTAACAATCTGAGGCCAATTACTCATAGAGTAATGAAGGGAATGGCATCATAGGCTTGAGGGGTTTCATAGTTCTAAATATCCTCAGAACAAAGACACCTATTTTTCCTCTGAAAGCTTCAAAGCAGAGGTTTCTAGCTTTTCCTAACAGCCTACACCACATCAATACCTCCCAATAATATGCACCTCACAATGCGCAGTCAGCTGCACATAAAACAGGATCAAGCATGGGGGGGGATACTAACTTTCTGAAAAACTCTCCACAATCCTTGTCCTACACAAGCCATCCAATGATTTCTATTCATATTAGCCCAATATAACAATAAGGTTCTGCTTGCAAGTGGGGCTAAGGGACAGATTTGGCATCTAGGTTTGCTGCAGGGTCTGCTTCCTGTGTCACAGTGGGACCCCTTTTTCAGTTTTCTTAAAGTATAGAAAGTGTCAAAAGCATCTTCACAATCAAAGGTGGAGCCACTTTAAGCAGCAAATTATGTAACTATCTTTTAACATTATTTCACTAGTTTGCTTTCTTTATATAGTTGGCCATTGGGAGGAATCCATCAGGCTATGCAAGTTGAAAATGCAAACATAGCAGCATCTCTGGAGAGATAATGTTCTACAGTCTCCTAATCCCTCCTACCTACAAAGCTGCTCATCACATGTGCATTGGCCCTGTCTATATTTTGAGCTGTGGGGAAGAGGAGAGGTTTTAGTCCTTTGCTATAAAGCATACTATTCAATAAGCAGCATCTATAATCATCATCATCATCACCACCACCACCACCACCACCACCAGGCTAAACCACAGAATCACATCTGCATAATGCAGGGGAACAAAAGGAGTATTAAAAAGGTATATTCATTAGATTAGAACATGAATAGGCATCAATGCAAAAGTGATATTTCTTTACAGTCTCTGTTGCTTCTCTTCTATACAAGGAAAATACGTACAGTATAAATCTACAATGTTGGGCCATGAACTGTTTTTGAATTATTTATTACTGGTGTTCTGACTTACAAACCTACAGGCAGGGCCAAACCTACCATTAGGCAGTGTAAGGTGGTTGTCTCAGGCAGTAGCTTTTCCTAAAGGGGCAAAAATTATTAGTTACTTATTCATTATGGTTGTATTTTTGCTATCACGAAAAGGAAGAAACACTAGTGAGATATTCTGGCTCAGATACCAAAATACACTGACTAGCTTTGTATGTTAGGCAGGTCACCATTTGTACTTCTACTTCAAGTAGCAAAATGTCTTGGGCTGGCCATCTCTGGCTACATGGGATGTATTAACCAAATAGAATGGGGCAGTAGAAGCCAAATGGAAAAAGCAGTCAACCCACAAACAAAAATGTCAGGACACTGCAAAAGAGCTACCAGCACTGCAAGAATAGATTCTGCATTCATTCAATTAGCTGCTTGGGAAGATAAACAAGGGGAAGAATTTTATCACTAACTGGCAAGTGGCATAAGTTGTAAAAAGTAACTTTTTCTAACTCATCACCATTTTGCAAGGTGTAAGCCATTCAGTGTCTGAAGCCCTGTTGTTTAACATAGCAAGTCATACTAGATTAGGTGTACTGGATCAGTGGGGATTTGGTGAGTCAACTCCTGTGTAAGCTCCATTGATCCCAAAGGACTTATTCTAGTTGTGACTTACTATGTTAAAGTAAGCCACAAGTAAAGTAGTCCCATTTCAATTAATGGAACTTATGAAGGAGCTGACTCACCAAATCCTCACTAATTCAATGGGCCTATTCTAGTGCAACATACTGCATTAAGCAATAGGATTTCAGCCACTAAGTGCTTGCTGGTGTGCAATAATGAGCCAAGAAATCTAACACATAGTGATTTCTCCTCACTCCTCATCCTGAGGTGTTTATACTGACATATAACAAAATCACACAGGGAAAACCAGGGTGGAATTCGCAGCAGCTGCTGTTGCTACACATGATACAAGCCCTACTGCAGTTTTAAAATAGTACCAATGCACCTTTTTTAGAGCCACATTAGAACTTTTATTCCAATTGGCCGATGCTAGGAGGTTTCCTGGCTACTGAAAGCGCCAGGAGAAGGGCAGCAGCATCTTAATCCGCTCCACACGAGGCAAAAAATGAACTGCTACAGCTGTCCCTCAGGCAAGAATAGTGCTGCTGCTTGGCCAGTGCTGGGAGGTGTCCCAGTTTTCTCAGCACTGGCTACTGGCGTACTTCTAGTTTGGGGGTGAAGGGCAGCTTCAATGGCTCTGCTTTTGCTGTACATCAAGCTGGTGAGGACTGTCAGCCATTGCCCCATGCCCAGCACTCTCAGTAGCTGGGAAACCTCCCAAAACTGGTTGGCCAGCAACTACACATCCTGCTTTAATGCAAGTAACTGTGTTAAAAAAGGACACGTACTGCAACTGGGCTCATGCCTGTTTGCAGATAACCTGCAGTAAAAAGCTTTGCTGCAGATCATGGCAAACATGTAGTTCCTGCTATAGACAGCTAAAGAAGGAATCACTCAAATGTTCGATAGCTCAGAGCTGTCTCAACCATTATAGTGTCTCTGCCTATAGAAGTGCATTTCAAGTATTATGCCAATTAAACAAGGTGGCAAATTTTCATAAAAATAAATTTGCTCCAAATGGATTGCATATTGCATTGAAAAGCACGATTTCTATGCATTAGATTATATTTTCTGGAACCTTTATAATTAAAGCATTTTTTTTTCCTCCCAAATTAACAGGGTTCAAAATATCTTTGTCAGTTAAGTCAATTCTGTTGGTGGAATTTATATAGCTTTGCAAAAATATTTAACATCAAAAGGGTTCTAGTAAATTCATGAAAGGAGACATTAAACTCTGAATTGTCTGGGCATCAGTTAAGCTCCATATGGTCATAAAACATCAAACTGTATAAATCCAGATGTAAACTGTGAACATGGTTAACCACTGAGCCTGTTGAAGGCCTTATGGGTTTTTCAGTATGTAAAGCACACTGAAATTACAAGAGTAGCTGTCTAGCTTGCATAATATTAAAGGTAGGTTTCAAAACTGGAACTAAGCATGATCTGAATAGGCGATGGCACCTTTCTCAATATCTAGGACTACTTAACATCTCAAAATAATTTCTAACATATTACTATGCAGTAAATTTATTTACCTCCAGTATTTCAATAACTGTGGAGGATATTATAGATATTATGAAGGCCAGGTCAAACTATGTGTGGGGCGGGGAGGGACAAGATTAATTCCTTCCTCCCTAGATGTCACCTCCAAGTTCCACATATAAAGGACTAAAGCCTTATACTGTCACCAAATGGAGGATGCTTTTCAACCAAACTGCTGCAAGGGAGGAATACTGGCGAGGAGGATCATCTCTAGCCAGTCAGAAAAACCTCACAGGCCATTTCCCTACTCCTGCCCTGGAGTATCTTGTATGTGTACAGGATCCCTGGTAAAAGCTACCAGCACAGAACCAACTTTAGAAGACAAGCATATAAATCAAGCTGTCTGAATACATAAACAAAACATAAAGTGGCCCTGGCTGCCAGGTGGGCGGTATATAAATAAAATAAATAAATAAATAATAATGTAGAAATGCTTTAAGATTTGCCTTTTT
Source organism: Intellagama lesueurii (assembly GCA_037013535.1). Classification (NCBI taxonomy): domain Eukaryota; kingdom Metazoa; phylum Chordata; class Lepidosauria; order Squamata; family Agamidae; genus Intellagama; species Intellagama lesueurii. The sequence goes on from JBAJHW010000004.1 coordinate 180,935,736, forward strand.
ATTTCCAATTCTGTTACTTGGACTCCAGGCCATCAAGAGAGGTAACAGCCAAGATCATCTTCAGTCAAATCACTTACACAAAAACTGCAGTGCAAATAGTTTGATTTTTTTCACCCTCCGTGCCCAAGAAGTCCCTCTTGCCCAAGAAGAAATGCTGTTTGCTCCAACAACAAACTCAACTTGTGCAACAGCAAGCAGGGAGATCCTGCTTTACAATGACTAGTGTTGAATAGTATACTAGTCCATACTAGCAGCTATGAAACAAAGAAAATATTGCTTCATCAACTGAAAGGAAGGTTAATTCACTCCTGGTGCCTGGTGTTTTTTTTTTTTTTTTTTTTGCAGCATGAAAGGTTCCCAGAAGCTCCTAGCTTTAAAAGAAAGATAAGGTAAAGGTTCCCCTGACATTTAGTCCAGTCGTGTCCGACTCTAGGATGCGGTGCTCATCCCCGTCTCCAAGCCGTAGAGCCAGCGTTTGTCCGTAGACAGTTTCCGTGGTCACGTGGCCAGCGCGACTAGACACGGAACGCCATTACCTTCCCACCGTGGTGGTACCTATTTATCTACTCGTATTTACATGCTTTCGAACTGCTAGATTGGCAGGAGCTGGGACAAGCGATGGGAGCTCACTCTGTTGCGTGGATTCGATCTTACGACTGCTGGTCTTCTGACCTTGCAGCACAGAGGCTTCTGCGGTTTAACCCGCAGCGCCACCACGTCCCCCTGAAAAGAAAGATAAACTTGCCTGCAAAAGGATGCTACATCAACGTCCATTTGTCACACAACGCAGATTCAGCTATTGTTTCTAAGACAGATTTTATCCAGCTGCAGCATACCACCTGTTTTTTTTATTGATTGCAGCAGAACTACAAAGTTAGGAGAATTTGCTATATACTGAACACACCACAGTACAGTTTTATTAGCATTTCTACTACTCCCTGCCAACAGTGACTTGCAATGCTATAATTAGAACACATTGGTTATTTACTGGCATAGTCTCAAAGCACTGCCCCAAGCCATTTCCCATTACACCACTTCCTTTACAAAGGAAGAGGGAACTGAAGACTTCAAATTTGTAATGGGATGGAATAAGAATTCTCCATTTAGATGCACAGGTGGGAACCATGTGAACCACAGGCTGCATGTGTTCCTCATCTATTTTTGTGGCTGTGAAGCACTTCTACACTCACCTAAATTCCATCCCCCACTCCTGCTCCAGAAAAGGAAGACCATTGCACCTGGAAGCTTCAAGAAGACCATCCTTCAAAACTCGATTTGTTTATTTATTTGTTTTAAACAAGAAGATTCCAGCCACTTGTGGCTTCATTTCAGGAGGCTGGTTTGACCTGTAGTGGGTGTTAAAGATGGGCAAATGGGCCCTGGACCTTTAGGTTGTCCACCTCGAGAATCTATGAAACAAGAACACCCAGTTCACACAGCATTTTTAAGGGAGGAAGAGAAACTTTTTTAAAAGGGGGAAATTAATTCTCCTGAAGTGAGCAAAAAGGTGCGGTGATAGTTTGTGCAACTCAGACTATGAAAGGAGATTGTGCAATTCATGATAAGGATGAAGACTGTGGAAGAATATAATTGGGGGGGGGACAAAGAACATTATATTATTGGAAGCTGCTAAGAAACACAGGGAACAGGGTTTTTCCCCACACATCTCCAAAATATAAGAACATACATTTCCCAGTTCTTAGCCACCTCCCCAACAAGAGGGTCGCAGACACCCTGCACATGCCAATTTCACTGCTGACTCCCCCACAGCCCCCAGCAGAATATAAATAGGAGCAATTTATATGGACTAGAATATAAAATGGCCAATGTGCCCTGTGGAAGTATCTGACAGAATGTCAGCAAACAGAGAGGAAGCTGAGAATTTCCACTGTACAGGCTATGAAGTTTCAATGCCTTCCTTGATGAGAAGAAGCAGAATAAATAATTCAGGGTAAGCAAACATATCTTTGATTGTTCAAGTTGCATCCATTATATGGGTTGCATGGTTTTCTTAGTGCCATTGGTGTAACTGTAGGGTGTGAGATAGTCATATTCCCCATGAAGAGAACACAGGGAGCAACAAATGTCAGAAAGAAAGTTGAGAATCAGGAACTGCCACACCTGATGCAGTTAAAACTGGGACAGAATCCATTAATGCAAAGAAATTATTTATGTTGGTGTCGGGTTCAGGCACCCCCACATGTTGGTTCACTATTATTGTTCACCTCTGTGGTTGGGCAAAATCAGAAAGAGAACACATATAAGAACACTTTACTCAGTAAAACGGATACAGATATGCTGCTTTACTGCTTAACAGGAGAAGCAAACTCCTCCTTAGCTAAGATGCAGAACAAAATTCTCAGACCATAAGTTCTTAACCTGTGGTCCGTGGACCCCCAGCGGGCTGTGATATCCTCACAGGGGGTCTGTGACAGCTTGAAGAAATGTTATGATCTTTTGCAGTTAAAATAGAAAGAAAGAATGAATGAAAGAAACCAAGAAACGAAAAGGAAAGGAAACTTAGAACAAAATCCTAATTTCCCTTGCTTGTTCATGTAAAACATGGCTTTTCAAACCTACCACCTCCATTAAAAACAAACAAAAATAAAAATCGGTTATGAAAATAACTGTTTGGTAGCTAATAACTGTTTGATATTTCTGCGCATGAGAACATGCAAGGGAATGATGCTGAGAGACAGTACATGATATTTCTTGCTGCTGCACAGACAGTCAGAAGCCGTGGGAAGAGAGAGTCGGAGTTAGTCATTGTCAGTGTGCGTTAATGTTCGGACTGACTTTTTGATCATGTTTCTTTGATGTCTGCTAATAAAACTGTTTGGCTATTGTCAGGTAACGTGACTTTTTTATATTATCTTAGTGAAATTTGTAACAATACATTTTGGCTGAGCCTCAGAATGGATAGCTGGCTGAATTTGAAATGTAAAAGAACTGTTGCTGTTGATGAGGGTGCATCCTGTTCAAAGCAAAATGAAGCTTCTTCCAGTCATCTTAAAAAGTGTTGCCATCATAGCATGGAGTATCTGTCAGTAAGACTCTTCGTAAGAAACTTTAAACCAATATTTGATGCACTATAGGGTTTTAAATCTTGAGTTAAGTCTTGATGGTCCATGGTAACAACAGATATTTAAAAGGGGTTCATGATAAAGAAAAGTTGAAGAACCACTGTCTTAGACTGTACAGGGCCCATGAAGTAGTAAAAAGAATTGCAGCTGAGAAAGAGACTGGTAGGGAAACAAAAAAGAGAAGGCAATGAGAAACTGAGGTGTAGAAAAATAAGCTAGTGGGTATAAAAAGAAAAGGAGAGGCTTAACAGAGAGGGAAAAGTGCATGCAGAATGGGGCACAGAATGAAACATGGAAAGGAGGAAACAAAATTGTTTATGAAATTATCTCATTCTTTCCTTGCTTAGTAGACAATTGTTTGTTTGTTTGTTCAGTCGTTTAGTCGTGTCTGACTCTTCGTGACCCCATGGACCAGAGCACGCCAGGCCTTCCTGTCTTCCACTGCCTCCCGGAGTTGGGTCAAATTCATGTTGGTCGCTTCGATGACACTGACCAACCATCTTGTCCTCTGTCGTCCCCTTCTCCTCTTGCCTTCACACTTTCCCAACATCAGGGTCTTTTCCAGGGAGTCTTCTCTTCTCATGAGATGGCCAAAGTATTGGAGCCTCAGCTTCAGGATCTGTCCTTCCACTGAGCACTCAGGGTTGATTTCCTTCAGAACGGATAGGTTTGTTCTCCTTGCAGTCCAGGGGATTCTCAAGAGTCTCCTCCAGCACCACAATTCAAAAGCATCAATTCTTCGGCGGTCAGCCTTCTTTATGGTCCAGCTCTCACTTCCATACATCGCTACTGGAAAAACCATAGCTTTGACTATGCAGACCTTTGTCGGCAAGGTGATGTCTCTAGTAGACAATACCCCCCATAAAAAGAGGAATTCTCACTTAAATTGGGTGTTTGGGTGGGGTTGCTGTTACAGTGGCTGAAATCCAGTAGTAAACTGCAACTAGTGTACACCCAATGAATCAATGGAACATACAGAGGAGTTGACTTGTTAAATCCCCAGTGATTCAATGGGTCCCACTCTAGTTGTGACACTACAGGATTTCAGCCAGTGGGAAGTTAGCACATCAATATGAATCCCAACAAATTCACAAATTGGACTACAGGATTTTCATTAGCCTGCTGCAGCAAAAGCTATGAATAATTTTGTGGCTCTGGACCTCTAAGAGAAAATTAATTGTCAGCCATCAGCACTTTAGATACTTTTTCTTCAGAGTCTGAAATCTGCCATTTGGAAAATGACAAATTGTTGTTTCTCTGTAAATCATGATGCACAAAGATTGTACTAAATAAATAATAGGGGATTAAATTAATACAAATATAAAGTAATGCACAGGAAACATTAGTACGATTCACATACCACAAGTCTGTCACTTGTACGTCCTTTACAACTATACCATTTTGTTTTAATCAATATCATTTGAGGTATTATTGATAAGAACTGTCCCATCCTCCTCTTTGAAAATCAGATTTTTGGGGGGAAAATGATTTTAGGTTTTATTTGAGCTTATTTCCACAGTTGGGAACCAGAGTGAAAATCCCCTTAAAGAAACTTTTAATTCTTCAAAAATGCCATACATGATTATGCTGAATCTACATAATAAATACAGTTTCAAACACCACATATAAAGTGCTTCCAGGCGTTGGCCTCCTCCAACACGGCAGTTGACAGCTTGGTTTCTAACCATAAGAAGAAAAGGAGAATGTGTCAATTTAGATGAAAGTTATAGTTTTCATAGAAACTTCCACATGCCATTAGTGTAAGATAAAAATATTGTGAAATAATTTAATATTAAGACTATTGAAAGCTACAAATCTATATTATTCAGAAGAGGCACTTTCCAGTTATTGAGGCAAGAAATCAGAAGACAAGACATCACAACAGTAATACTTCCAACCTAGGATAGGCCTACTTATAAATCCTGCCTTCTGTTATGGCTTCTCCCCTCTATTGCATCTCTAGGAGAAAATTGGTTGCATATGCAACCTACTGCCTTTCAGCACCACTCTGCCTGCAAACCTAATTTAGTACAGTGGTAAAAACCTTATAATGCAACATGCATCAATTTTTTGGCTTACATAATCTATTGGATCAATGTCTGAAACTAATTGCTCTCACGGAAAAACTGCTAGCCTTGCAAGACAACCCAAGCTACCATCTTACCACCTTTCACTTTCAAGAAGCATTAATCACACTCAGATGACTTATAGGTTATTGGGTTTTTCTGATTAATTTTCCATGTCCTGAAATCCGTCTGCCTCAGGTAGACACAGAGGGCAATGTGCAAGTGCTAAGATTTGTGGGCACATATTGGATAGCTCTTCCCAATCTGAACACAGTCAGAACTAAGAGGGGGAGGGAAGAGTGATGTTTTACACTTTTATTCCATCAAGCTTCTTCCCTAACAGAATTTAGGCGGCTTTAAATCAGCCCCCAAGCAGTCTGCCTACATGACAAGTTAATGATACCTTGCTGTAACAAACATCCTTAAAGTAAGCGTTATCTTAATTAGGAAACATTTAGTCAAGTCACTATGAATATTCAAGTTGCAAATACTGTTGAAATTTGTATTGTTGCTCTGTTAAGGTGAATTCAGAAGGAAACTGTTCAACTATACATCACTGATCTCTACTGCAGAATAAAAATTGAATACCCACCTAGCTATTTTTAAAAATGTTGTGTTAGTTCTTCCAGATATATCTTCAGCTCCACCCTCATGCAGAAATACAGAGAAAGAGAAAGGAGAGAAACTGGCATTTATGAAAACTTTTCCAATAGGGACTTCTGGTCGTCAAGAGCTGTTAACCAGGATTAAAAAGGCACAGATGGTAAGAGAATTCCATTCTACTGTTCAGGCATGGATTCCAGCTTAATCATTAAGGTTACTTCCAGATGAAAATAAAAATGTGGAAAAATAATATATATAACCAGAAGCTATACTTGTGAACAATATAATACGCATCACAGAGAGGAAGGAGTACCTCTGTCATCAATGTGTGGGTGATTCTGTCAGAACCACAGAAATTCTGGTCTGGATGCAAGGAGTCATCTTCCCATTCTCACTTTCCACAACCAGCATCTAATCAACTACAATGTATCATTCTCCCCAACTCAAATGAAAGAAAAAAGAGAAAGCAAATTAAGCTGTTCTCAGAGTCAGCACTTCCTTGAATCTACAGAGGGAGCTAATGGAGGCTAAAAGATCAAACAAAAGTCTAGTGCCAGAGGCACTTGTAAATAAGCCTGGTTAGAGAGAGACCTGCAACATCTGTGCTGGTTACAGAGCATGCAGATATGTATACCGTAAGCGACCGTAAATCACAATTTCTGCATTTCTTGAGGAGCAAATCCGTTCAGTGCCTTGACTTTTTTTAACACAAAGACATGAATGTGTTATATAAAACTCGTATTTTGCTTGGAGGAGCAAAGGCCATGTCAGTGATTGGCTCAAGTGGGGTGCGAAAGGTCCAGCTGCCCTGAGAGCAAGGCTGTCACGTAGGACACAGGGACCTGATGCAGTAAAGAATCCTGGAACATAATAACTGTACGTAATGGCAGGATGGTCTGCAACTTATGAGGAAACTCTATGGAGTCTTGCTATAAGACAGGACAACTAAAGAAGTGGTGATGGAATGGAAAACAGCAACCTATGGAAAATATGGGTGGTAGAAAACAGAGCTGAAGAAGGAAAGATTGTACCAAAAATCTCACATGAAGTGTAGCCAGAAGAGGCCTGAGACCTGTTTCCAGGAAAGAAATGGACATGGGCTGGATAGCTGAGGACTGTGGGCCAGGGAGGGATTACACTGCAAGCGCTAGAATCTAACAAGGCTGCTATTGTTTTTTCTTTTCTTTTTTTGTTTAGTCGTTAAGTCGTGTCCGACTCTTCGTGACCCCATGGACCAGAGCACGCCAGGCCCTCCTGTCTTCCACTGCCTCCCGGAGTTTGGTCAAATTCATGTTGGTAGCTTTGGTGACACTGTCCAACCATCTCGCCCTCTGTCGTCCCCTTCTCCTCTTGCCTTCACACTTTCCCAACATCAGTTTAGAGTTGCCTAAAGCACAAAGGGAGCAATTAGGGCGTCAGCTGTTCCTGACCTGACAATCCAGAAGAGGCATCAAAAGACAAGTAGCAAGAGCAAGTGGACCTTGAATTTCACATACTGGTTTGAACTAAGCAAATGATTCCTTTGCTACTTCTCTATGTGCATGCAGAGGTATGTAAGCAGAACCAGAAGTACTTACTGCCTGCAAAGACAATTCAATGTTATACAGTTATGCAAATTAGAACAAATTGCAATGCCATTACTCTCACATTTTTACAACTTCAATACTCAGAAAGAATCTGAAAGGCAGAGAGGAAGATTGTGGTATAGACAAGATCACATATACTCTGAATTAATGCAGCAGAATAACCATGCATACTAATAACAGCTGGAATCCTGACTTCATTCACAAGCATCACTTCAGAGACAAGAAACAAGGAACACAAGGGAGAGGTCTTCAATTCCACTGATTACAGCAATCAAAAGACTACCTAAGAGATAGCATCACATCTACTTCAAAGAAAGTACTATGCAGGATAGAAGGCAAAAGTGCAAAATAAGAATGAAGGGAGCAAAACCAAGAACTCCTCAATTTCCTTTGTGTTCCTTGCCCTATTCTAAAAAAGTGAGGTAGGTGGCGGGAATGTTTTGTCTAGAATAGGTGGCAATATTTTTTTAGAATGAAAAGCAGAACCCTCAGACTCCTTGTTCAGGAGACAGACAAGTGATTTGACCAGTTTTCACTACTACCACCTTGAGCACAAAGGTATAGACAGGACAAACCTGAACACAAACTTAATTTTTTCAGATTCTTTCCTTCAGATTTTTTTTTCTTCCTCCTTTTAGCCTCCTTGAACCAGGCAATGAAAAAGCATTCAGAAAGCTGAAGCAACTTTATAAGTCTCAATGTAGGAAACAGACCCAATTGACTTCACTTACATAGGAGAGAAAAGGGTGGGAGTACACATCAGGCATTTCCACGGGATTGAGAAACCACAATTCAGGGAGTTCCCCACAGCTGGCTTCCAGCTGCCAGCCAACTAGATTTCAAACACAACTGCTAACCTTTACACCGTGCTCAGCAAAACCTCTTTACCAAAGACAAACACTTAGGCAGCCAACTCTTCCAACATTAAATCTCTCCTGCATTTCTCCCCCCTCCTTTTTTTAATCCATAACCCCCAGCTTTAAAGCTCTAAATCAATATCCCTTCTTTCTAACTGTATTCAAGGAGGAATTATTCTCATTGGGTGCTATAAAAATTAAGCTAAGCTTCAAGAGCCATGCCAAACGTAAATCATAACAATCTTGAAAACTGGCTCAGAGACATAACCGAGCCCCATCTCATCCCTGATCTTGGAGTTTAGGTCGTTTTTCACCAGGAAGAACAAACAAGCATATTTTGACTGTTCTATAGGCAAACAGTAGGACATCTTTATATATACAAGCAGGCCAGTCTTAAACATCTTTTCTTCTTTACTTTCAACTAAAATGCACAGATTATTGTCTTTAGGGCCTTTCCAGATGGTTTTAGGGGTACAGTAGGTGCATCTTTTCCCCTTCACATATTGCAGTGCAAACAACACAGTATCATATATTTGCATAGGACAAGCCCTTAAAAGGGATTGCTGATTCTGCTGATAATGAATAGCCGTTGAGTAAATTGGGATTAAAACAGCGATCATGTATGTCTTCAGTGGCCATGTACCAGAAGTGGCTGAAAACACATAGGGTCTGATCATAGGATAAAGCAAATACCAACGTTAACTCTCCAAGCTTACACATCTTGCCTGAAACCTCAGACATGTAAACCAAGCAATGCAAACTCCTACTTGACCAATTATAAAACCAGAGCTGACTAATTTGCTATACAAATGGAATGAAGCAAGCTCACATGAAAATAAAGTATTCTCCCCTAACAATGGGAACTCTGCTTCTAATGACATGTTAATTTTATTGCCTAGCGTGGCCATGAGATCTTCATGCACAGTAGTGCTCGAAGAAATCATGTAATTTAAAATAGGGAAGGTGGCATTATAACTGGCTGTCATCTTTTTAAAAGTTTTTCCTTCTAAATTTTTCTTTCTTTTTGGGTTCTGCAGTGTTTGGAGCAATACTAAATGCTCTTTGTAACATTGAGGAAATGCATTCATCCTTTCAGTACTCTTAAATATCTTTGCTGAAGGAACACCATGGTAATTAACGTATGTTAAAGATAAATTTAACTTATATGCAGAATACATCATGCGAAAGGCTGGACTGGATGAATCCCAAGCCGGAATTAAGATTGCCAGAAGAAATATCAACAACCTCAGATATGAAGATGATACCACTCTGATGGCAGAAAGTGAGGAGGAATTAAAGAACCTCTTAATGAGGGTGAAAGAGGAGAGCGCAAAAAATGGTCTGAAGCTCAACATCAAAAAAACGAAGATCATGGCCAATGGTCCCATCACCTCCTGGCAAATAGAAGGGGAAGATATGGAGGCAGTGACAGATTTTACTTTCTTGGGCTCCGTGATCACTGCAGATAGTGACAGCAGCCACAAAATTAAAAGACGCCTGCTTCTTGGGAGGAAAGCGATGACAAACCTAGACAGCATCTTAAAGAGCAGAGACATCACCTTGCCGACAAAGGTCCGCATAGTCAAAGCTATGGTTTTTCCAGTAGCCATGCATGGAAGTGAGAGCTGGACCATAAAGAAGGCTGACCGCCAAAGAATTGATGCTTTTGAACTGTGGTGCTGGAGGAGACTCTTGAGAGTCCCCTGGACTACAAGGAGAACAAACCTACCCATTTTGAAGGAAATCAACCCTGAGTGCTCACTGGAAGGACAGATCCTGAAGCTGAGGCTCCAATACTTTGGCCATCTCATGAGAAGAGAAGACTCCCTGGAAAAGACCCTGATGTTGGGAAAGAGTGAAGGCAAGAGGAGAAGGGGACGACAGAGGATGAGATGGTTGGACAGTGTCATCGAAGCTACCAACATGAATTTGACCCAACTCCGGGAGGCAGTGGAAGACAGGAGGGCCTGGCGTGCTCCGGTCCATGGGATCACGAAGAGTCAGACACGACTTAACGACTAAACAACAAAAGATAAATCATTCCTTGGTAAAGTGAAGAATGGATCATCTGAAGAAATCTTAGAGCAATGTGGTAGGACTGCAGTCATACTAGAACAATTGCTGCTTTAGTGGTAGCTCTTTTAATTTCTATAGAAATAGTAATCAACTATACAAAACAAAGTTGAAATGTCAGTGAGAGGCAAATAGGACACTTTCGCAGAGAAAATGTGCTTACAGGAAAATGTGTTAGGATGCAAGCAAGCAGTTTTCAACATAATGGCAGGGGCTGGAAACCAAAGTACCCCAGGAAAGTTAATGAAAAACTGTTCAGTTTAAGCATCTGGAGTGGCATTTCCTATCATCCCTTAATTTTTTCTTTTCCACTTTGAAGCCTCACATCAAACAGATTGTATGCCACACAAATATTTATACTATGACAACCACAAACATTAGTTTAAATGTTAGTATTCTTATTCAATGTCAATCTTGCTAACATAGAAAAAATGCAAATCTGTTCAGCAACCTTTTAGAGGAAACCAATCACAATCTATGAGATCTAGTAAGAATACAGGAATTTACTTTGGAAGTAGTAATTACTTTAAGTAGTTTCTCTTAAAATGTAGCAGGGTTGTTGTTTTTTATACTAGCTGAAAAGTACAGTTTATTATAGGAAAATATAGGATCAGCAGAAAACTTTTGTTCTATCAAAGCTCCATACATCAAGATGAAGGATTGTTCAATACACCCTTTAGGCCCTGTTGTTATTTTAAAACCAAGACTCCATATAATACCGTTAAGAGACAATATGCCCATGCATTTTTTATTACAAGGAACGAGGTACCATCCATGCAATTTTGTCAATGTAAATAGATAATATGTGGCATGACAAAGTATTTATATAAACAATGATTTCTAAGCTTTCCTGACCACAGATCATTGAAGTATGACTGCAAAGCAAATGGGAGCACTGCAGGAGGGGAAACAGCTAGTGAAAAGCAGGTATCCTAAATACATGGCGGGAGGGGCGGGGGAAAGACTTAATTATCCTCAAATATAAGAGCCCTCCCTGCAATAATAAGGAACAGTTTTCCTACATTTTATTTTATTTATTTATTTTATTAGATTTATACCCCGCCCATCTAGACAGACAGTCTACTCTGGGCGGCATTACAAAATTTAAAAACAATAGAAACAATGAACATGCAAAATCCAAGATGTAAAAATGTAAATATTAAAATACAGCAGGAAGGAAAGCCTGCCTAAATAGCCATGTCTTAAGTTTATTTCTAAATTATGAATAAACTGCTTTGAACGTATCAGGCCAAAACCAACAGAAAAATAAAGAACACAAAAATGTTGTGGCACCTTAAAGACTGTTATGTTTTAATGTGAGCTTTCGTGGACAAGACCACTTCATCAGACCTTGCTTTGAACATATTTTTTTAAAAATTTAAGCCCTCCTGTTTTTTTGTGTGGTGTCAAGTCAATTCATATCTACAGTGACCCTTTTCAAGTTTTTCTAGTTATACAGTATTCAGAAGAGGTTTACCATTCCCTTCTTCTAAGGATATTTTTGGACTGGGTAGCTTACCCAAGACCATATGGACTCACTCTTCTCCAGCATTGGCACAGTGTGGCATTGAACGACCAACCCATGGCTCTGCAGCCAGGTGCTCTAGCTCACAAAGTCATTCTTGGTAGAGCTTAATTGGGATGTCTGCAAGACCTCTTCCACTTTCAGTAAGAATGCAACCAGACACAGCTTCCATGGCTTAAACATCAGCCAATCTTTTCCTTCCTCACTTTTTTTTCTTTCTTTAACATCTTGCCTGAGGAACTACTCTAGAGCAGCCATTCTCAACTTTTTTTTTTTTTTATCCACAGCCCTTTTAGGAGCTCTCCCCTGTCAAACCAGGATACAACAGGAACAGATACATTTCAGAAACCTCTCACATTTTTCAATCTGTGGCCTCCTTCAGATGTGCCAGCTACCCCCCTAGGGGACCATATGACACCCCCCCAGATGAAAATGGCTGCTCTAGAGAACTGAGTCTCCTAATAAAGGTATTCCTTTCAAATGGATTTTCATCTCCCCCCCCCCCCTTTTTATGGTCAACATAGCTGACCTTGCTCCTTATATATAATAACTAGAGATGGGGGTATTCGTATTCGAATATCCCCATGCAGCTGGACTTAACGAGGGTCCAGCCCCTGAGGCTGAACCGTTCACTCACATGTCCGCCACCACCGGCCTCACTCATCCTTCCAACCACGCCCGGAGCGCCACTCTCTTCCTGCTCGGATGGCAACTCGGCAGCCGTGCAAGGAGACTCGTCCTCCCTCCCCCTCCCTGGAGTGGCCAGGCGAGCAGGAAGAGAGCGGCACTCCGGGAGTGATTGGAAGGATGAGCAAGGCCGCTGCCTGATGCATTTGTGGACGGTCTGGCCCCAGGGGCCGGCCCCTCGTTAAGTCCAGCTGCACGAGGATATTTGTATTTGTATACAAATGCGAATACCCTCATCTCTAATAATAACCATTGTCTGTTGAGGATCTTCAGAGATTCGTTGGGTTCTGACTTCAAAATCCTAAAACTATGCACAGTACAAAGCTGACATTAATGCACATTCAATATTACCTTGTAATTGATTTCCAGTGTGGTGTAGTAGAGAGAGTGACAGATCAGGACTCTGGAGAACAGGGTTCGAATCCCCACTTGGCCATGGAAACTCACTGGGGCAGTGGAACTGGTAAACCACTCCTTAAGTATCTCATTTATCTTGAAAGCCCTATTAAGGTTGCTATAAGTCAGTTCTGACTTGACAGCACAGAAAACACACACACAGCATTTAATTACTCTGAGAATTCATGGTGCATGTGACCACGAAAATGTTCATTAAAATGTAAGTACTATGATTATGAAGTGAGTATGAAATATAACTAAATTGTTCATGCTTCATCAGGAGTCAGGCTACTACTGTTGCATTGCCTCTACGGACCACTGTAGATCCACATTCTGCAATAACTGCAATTAAAAAGGTAAAGCTATATTCTCTGTATTATACAATCACGAGTCATTTTGTTGCTTTCAGGATTCTCCTGTTTTATATGAACACCAGTCTACCATCATATTCTCACATCACAACTTCCAACTCAATCCCTCCAGCAGAATTTGTAACCAAAAGTGAAGTACTGTGTGAGGCTGTGCTACATAAACACACAGAACAGGATCAGTGAAGCAACAAAATATCAAAGAAAAAGGAGCAAAACAGCAACTTGAAATGCTACTTGTTCATTGTACTAAGGGAGATAAGAAGCAAATTCTCAGCAAAAGGGAACAAGCACATCAAGGAAATAGAAAGTCAGGAATATAATTGGCAAGTGAATGAAACTTTAAGTTTTGAGTTTTCAGCCAAGTGTCACTCAGCAGCCATTAAATATATTTTTTACCCATTAGTGAAACACTAGACATTCCATGAATTTGAAGTTTATAATTTCCATGGTTCAGTTTATACTCTTTATTGGATTTATATCTTTTGGCTGAGCTTATCGAGGCATAAATAAAACCATTTACTATGCTGGCCAGTGCACAGGAATGTATGACTGGCACTTTTATGCATGTTGGCTAAAGAATGAGGATTTTACAGAAGGGCCAGATACATCCAATCCAATTATTTAAAATCTACTTTTAAAAGTATCTAATGGACCTGTGGGTAGTATTTCAGACAGAGTATTAGGTAAGTACAAGGATCCAGGCACCTACTCAGTCACTATCATATTCCTGCACCCAAAGTAAGATGCAAACCAGTGTGCCACCCATGTATAATTGTAATACAGCAATGAATTTGGCTGTGTGAGCACATACTATAAATTCAAAATTGTCCATAGCTTCTTAGCACATCCACACTATTCGTTTGTTGTTGTTGTTATGTGCTGTCAGCTCAGAGCTGACTTACCGAGACTTTCAAAGTAAGTGAGATATTTAAGGAGTGGTTTTACCAGTTCCACTCCCCCAGTGAGTTTTCATGGCTGAGCGGGGATTTGAACGCTGGTCTCCAGAGTCCTAGTCTGTCACTTTATCCACTACACTACACTGAGTATCCTTCATATGCCATCAAGTCAATTCTGACTTATGGTGACTCTTTTCAGCGTTCTCAGATAGAGAATACTCAGAAGTGATTTACCATTCCCTTCTTTTGGGGGGGGGGGGGTTCCCTGGGACTGTGCAGCTTGCCTAAGGCCACACAGGCTGGCTTTTCCTGCAGGACGCTCAGTGAGGAATCAAACTCTCATGACATACCCTATTCATGTATCTGACAAAATCAAGTGATCGTGTTCCATGACAAAATAAAAGCAGTTCACACGTTACTATCATCCTAGTTAGCCCAAATGTTAATACTGAAGAATTGTCTACTCTCTGCTTCTCCACTTAGATCATCAATGTACAGTGGTGCCTCGCTAGACGATTGCCTCGCAGGACGAGGAAATCGCTAGCCGATGCCTTTTTGCGATCGCTACTGCGCTTCGCAAAACGATGTCTCTCTATGGGGAATTTTCGCTAGACGATGAGGTTTCCCCATAGGAATGCGCCGACTAGTGGTGAAAAGCTGTCAGTGCAGCTGTCAGTGCATTCCGACGGGGACCCTCACTCGCTAGACGATGTTTCCCTATGGGAGATTTCGCAAGACGACGAGTTTTCCCTTTGGAACGCATTGAAGAGATTTCAATGCATTCCAATGGGAAAACGTGCTTCGCTAGACGATGTTTTCGCTAGACAGCGATCTTCGTGGAACGGATTAACATCGTCTAGCAAGGCACCACTGTATACTGCTCCAAATTCTCCCACACTGATACATGACATCTGTGGGGATGATAGGATCTTCTTAATTCTGCAGACAGCCCTGACTGGACTGGATCAGGTGGCAGACAGATTTTGACAGTCCCTACCCTCAAGATCCAAACGATTTCCTGATGTCTCCATGACACTTTCCTACTGATTTGCATAGTAGTTGTGCCTCTGCTTTAACTGTCTCCTAAAACTAGTATAGTGCTTAAGATTCAGAAACTATTATTCCTCAGTATCCTTGGCCAAGCTGTTAAGTTATCTCTGCTGCACAGAAGTCACTGGACAATGGTGGAGGAATTACATGGTCTACAGTGTAGAAAGAAAAGAAAAAAAGACAGATATAGATGAATGCACGTTAGGGCCAGTTTGAAAGTTTGTTCTCCAGCAGTCATGATGGTGGGAACTGAAAAAGAAACTCCCTACCAACACTGCATCTGCTAAATGTTGGCCATAAGAGCTTTTTTCAGGATTCTGCCAAGACCAAAAAGAAGAAGAAGAAAAAAGGTAACTAGTGTCTTCAAGACTGCAAAACTGGATACTGTCACAGGACTGTGCACTTCTTTTCCTTCTCACCATCAACCATGGATGTCAGCCATTGCTAACACTAACTAGGGTATGCTCATAACCTACGATTCAAAACTAAATTCTTGATTGTTGTTGTTATTATGTGCCATCAAGTCATCTCCAACTTATGGTGACCCTTATGAAGGAGCGATCTCCAGAATGTCCCAATCTCAACCTGCTCTTGCAAAGATGGTTCTAAATTAGGTCTCTGGCACATACTCACCATGTGACAAATACATGCATACAAAAAAGCATTACAGTTCTTAATCATAATTTTGAGCTCTTTGACCTTAAATGCCACCAGTTTACATTTCTGCTATGCTATCTCTTATGGCAGACAAAGGGATTTATAAAAATGTCTTATCATACTCTCCAAATGTCACCATTCACGTAGAAGACCTCCAAATTCTTCCTCCTGTAAAAATCAAACTGCTACCTCTATAAAGTTCTAGTTCTCTTGTTGTAAGAAACTTTCTTTAAAAATCCACTAAACTTCAAAGAAAAAGTATGATTCAAACTGCTCCTCCCTAGATTTACTGTCTTCCCTTCTTTCTGCTCTCCTCTTGCCACATGCAAAGGGACGGATTCTGTGTACTGTAGGACAGAGGTTCCCAATATCTGGCCCTCCAGTTTTTGGGACTCCAGCTTCCAGAATCCCCAGCCCTCATCTTGGTCAGGGATTCTGGGAGTTGAAGTCCAAAACATCAGTAGGATCAAAGAGGCTGAGAAAGACTCCTGTGAGGCAATGCACAGTACTTACTACTGTTTCACATTAAAAGCACATTTTAATACTAGCACATTAAAAGGCTGGCTGCAAGGGTCAGGAAACTAGCTGCTCCTAACAGCAAACATTCCAGTTGCTGTTTTTGTCTGTGGCTAAGGGATGGAATACAAAACAGTGTGAGAATATAAACAACCACTAACCACCCCCAAGAGAAGAGCGGTCTCCTCTCTGTAAGCAGCAGTCAAACAGCTAACCTGCATGCTATGCTGCTGAAGTAACATGCAGGTTATGGTTGCTTTTTTTTTTCATTCATGAAAGCATGCAGCCTTGGTCTAGAACAGTGGTTCTTAACCTTTGTTACTCAGGTGTTTTTGGACTGCAACTCCCAGAAGCCTTCACCACCAGCTGTGCTGGCTGGGGTTTCTGGGAGTTGCAGTTCAAAAACACCTGAGTAACAAAGGTTAAGAACCACTGGTCTAGAAGATCAAGACCATCACACACAGGTGGAGATGCTGAAGCCTTCCTCCCCAGCTGGTTTTTCTTTTCAATTTTTCCCCACATATGATGGCTAATGGAGAGGAGCTTCTACTGAGGTTTTGCAGGCAGGTTAATCTCTTACCCACTTAAACTGCTGGAAGCACTATTAAAGCTGAATGAATATAGACATGTAAAAACAAGCCACACTGAAGAAGAATCACATAACAAAGGGAAATTCTATCATGCCCAACTTTTTGTTGTTCCTCAGGGATATAAGCCAAAATGTACATGGAATGACCCAGTTGTAGAAATTACATATGTGGGACTCTGAAAAAGCTTTTACAAAAGCGGTAGAACAAACAGCCCTAGATACTGGACTAAAATGGGCCTGAAGGCCAGAACTCTACATCCTATTCTCAGGTTTAAAAACAATCATCTAGAACAAGCAGCCTTTAGTTGGGAAGAACCATATAATACTGATTTATGAAAGTCATTTAACACTTCACTGCAAAAGGTCCAAATGTAAACCAGCAAGTTCTGTGAGGGTGATAATATTGACTGTTTTAAGGATTGTTTTAAGGGTTACTGAAATAATGAAGCCTACAGTGATATATAGTTCCTCATCATAATCACTGGGGATTAATTTGCATGTTCTGTTCTTTTCATTCTGTTATATTTCCCTCCAAAATAACTACATCATGTAATATATACGCCATTTTCACATGCCTATGTGTACGTTTTGTATGCGCTGACAAAAGCCTTGTCCTACACCTCCCATAATCCCCAGATAACATGGCCAATTGCCATGGTGACTTGGATTGATGGGAGTTGTAAGTCAACACATCTGGAGGGGACCAGGTGGGAGGGCCTAATCCCCTACACTCAAAACAACAAAAACAGTTGCTGAACTGAAGGAAGCACAAGCATCTGTGATCAGCTAGCCATACACAATGACCTATCAGCCAGCTACTAATTTTTGGGTTGGGCTGGGCAGGGTTGCTTATTAAAATGTGTCCCTATTTTCTTTTGTAAAATGCTAAATGTGTTATCATTGTACAGTGATTCTTTCACTTTCAGTTTAATGCAACAGAGTGAGAGTGAAAATAAGAGAGAGAGAGCTGGAGAGAGAGTGAAGGAATAGATATTGGAAAGTTTACTTTCTGGACTACATCATGGCTAATGTATATGCTCGCCAGGATATTCTGGCCATTGAAATGTAAAACAAGAATAACAGCAACAACAACTATGGTTGGATTAAAAAAATTTAAAAAATAAAATTGATTTAAATCACAATTTAAATTTTTAAAAATCAGTTTAGTGATTTAAATTGTTTTTAAAAAATGCAATTTTTAAATTTAAATCATGATTTAAATCAAATCCACCTTGATTTTCATGTGCTTTGACGAAAATAATAATTGCTAACATTTTGTCCATCTACAATACAGTACTGTTCATTTTGTAGCAAACTGAATCTCTGTGGTGAGTATCAAAAGAGTAATTTAAAAGAAATAAAAGCCGGTCCAAGTTAATGTTCTGTCACCAGACAACAGCTTGTTATGTAATCTGAGCCAAGGCTTGCCAGAACTCGGACACAACTTGTGATTTTCTCCTTACTCTGAGCTTGCAGAACGGCTCCATCTAGTATACATTTGTTGAAGTCTGCTTGTCTCTAACTTCTCTTCTCCCAACAAATTAAATCCTCTGCTAAACTAATTACATAGGGCTAAACTACATGTCATTGTGAATATGTAGCGTGCAGCTGAGTCTGCATTTCTTTTTCACCTACAAGTAACTGTGCAGGACCCTGAGCTGATTGGAACCAAGATGCCTAGGTAGGGAAGGTTTACATCTTTCCTACAACAGCCACTTTCCTCCCAGTCCTCCTGCTCATGGTGCTGCAGGGACGCAGAAGAGAGCAGAAGACTATACTGTCACTAACTGAGTTTATATTCCCCCCCCCCTCCACCTTTTTTTAGCTCACAGTTGTGTTGGGATTGACAAATGGGGGAGCAATGTGGGGAAAGGTTTAGCCACCCCCATCTATGCACAGTGATCCTGATCCAGTTTGGGGGTCTGCATTCCTACTTGTGCTCTCAGTAACTATCTTCAGACTTAATTTAGACAGATGGAAGACCAACTACTCCAATATCAACTATAGTCTACGAGAGCTTAGAATAGGTATGGTTTGTACTACAATTCCCAGAATAATTTAGTCATGCTGGCTATGGCATTTTGGAAGTTGTATTTCAAAACACTCCTTTTCCAAGCTCTGATTCCTACTATATATCCCAGATGATACTAAAGAAGGTAATGGTCCATAGCACCAAAAGCAGTTGAGAAACCAAGACAAGCAATAGGAAGTATTCTCTCATACTTGTAGGTAAAGATCATGCATTGAGGCATCTAAAGCTGTGTTGTTTCCAAAGTCAGGGTGGAAGCCACACCGAAAAGGGGAAAAAAAAAAATCTGTCAATCAGGAAGCTATGGAGCAATTGGGTTCCAATACATTCAATCAAATCCAAATAACCTTTCAATAACCAGTAATCCCCTGAAAAAGACGTGGGGGGACCAGACATGGATAATCCTGTTCTGAAATGTATTATCCTATCCCATTTCTATTCCTATTATTTTACATAATATGGCAAGTCAACTGATGCTTTTTGTTTCATTTGTGATAAATTAAAAGTGCTTTTCTCTGATGTAATCAAAAGCATAAAATGACAAAGCATTTGGATAAAAGAAATATGCACATGTTAAGGCTGGTGGCTGAGACTCTCTATGGACCAGGTACCTGCCATCACATCTGGTGAGCATCGAAGACTGAACACCTCCAAGAAACTCCTTCCTGACTTTTTTAGAAGGCATAAAGTTCCCAATTCACTTGGTGTGCTTTCTTTGACAACTGTAGAAGGATAAAATGCTTGCAGAAAATTACTTTCCATTTTTCAGTTTAAAAAAAAAAACATATTTAAGATCTGTCTATATTCACTGAATGTAAACATCAGCCAATTTAGTATCAGAGGAAAATTGGAAAGTTGACAACAATTATTCTAGTGAAATTTCAAGACCCAGCATCAAATATCATTGCTGATATCATTGCGTGGCAATGGTTTGCTCCAGAGAAACCTCCTTGTCTTCCCAAGCTACCCCTGTGGGTATGCAAAGCTCTCTTAGCAGCCGGCAGGCAGATTTGCTTAAGATTATATCCAAGGGGATGAAGGAGTAGGGTAGAATTTTCAAGCTGGGATGTCAGCAGAAATGACAGTTGAGAGGTTCTCCTGACAGCTCAGACAGTATGTGAAGCAATTTTTACCCATGCATCTTTGAATACTGAGGGACCCAGCCTGCCTCTTGTTGGTAAGACATTTTTCAAGTGAGTGAAGAAACTGAATGCCATCTCTGGAGAACTGGGTCCATTTCCACATGTCCATAAACAATTGGGGGTGGATTGGGATCTGAAGGGCAACATGGAGGACTTTAGCTACCTGGATAGTCTATAGTTGCCAGAATAACAAATGTCACTGGGGAAAATGTCTTCAGCTTGGTTTAGGTTTATTTTCCTTCTTCAATTTTATGCTTTAATGGAACATGTTAGGTTAACATATCAGAGAACAAATTAGATTAACAAATCTGTTACTAGATTTTTGAACCTGATATAAAGAAGAAAGGACATGGGTTTATACCTGTTCATGCTGTCAAAAACAATGGATTTATATAACATGTAAAATCCTTGGCCAAAATCCTGCTGCAAAAACATGAGCGAGCAACAGCAATTGTGCAGCAGTATTCCATCTCCATGGGGGCTGTTCTTCATGTTATTAGTTAGACAATAGGTCATAAGCCCAATTACACAGCCATGACACAACTGGGTCTGTGAAGGACAACCCATTGGAATTAGTAACAGTAAGTGAAATGATGAAAAGCAAGAAAAATGCAACAACTGCAAAGAATTGTTAACTTTCTGAATATTCAACTCTACCTGCCACTAAGAGAAAAAGAGGCAAGATAAATATACAATGAAGAAAAATCAGAAGGCATACACATGTACAAGAAAAAAATTTGAACAATCATTACAATCAAAGTTGTTTTCAACTCTCATAGCCTCAATGCGCCAAAATCAGTACAATAAATGTATCTAGATGTATTAGCCTATAACTCATAGAGATCAGAATGTTCTCAGATTAAATTAAAGAGATCAAACCCTCGGAAAAGGACTCCAGAGCCAAGCACCTGGGTATATACACATGATCTGTTAATTCTCAGCAGTTACTCCTTCTTTTGAGTCTTTGCACAGAAGCTTTTTTCTGTGGTGCAACAGACCAAAGTATTTCAGCAAACATTTCATTTCAGTTTTATGTTGCCATTCTTCTAAGCAGAACCAGGCAAATAAGTGCATCACTCAACCAGCTGCCCAAACTGAGCAGAGAGAATAAAAAAACACAATATAAATAGAGTGAAACCGGCAAAAAGCAGTGCTTTGGTACTTGACACATTGATATAATGCCTGTCTTTCTGGGAAATGGGAGACTGATATTGTTCACACCAGACATGGAGAAGAAGCTATCATCCACCCGTTGTCTAGAAAGTCTTTGTCTGCCATCCACACAGGAACCTGGTAATACGCGGGGGGGGGGGGGGGTGAGCAGTCAGTAAAGGCTCCGATCTCCTTATTCTGAGCCACCCATGCTCATACGACAAAAGGCTTGAATACTTCTTTGATTGGCTCGATATTAAGGAAATGATCCCTCTGCAGGGGGGTTGCCATCTGTAAAGCAGGCCCAATTTTGATCTTTGAGCAAGAAAACGAGTTGCAGTCAACAGTCAAAACTGAAATATATAATGTGGTGATTATTTCAGCCACACTGTTAGACAGCTATTTCTGTCTCAATATGGTCTTGCTTCAAATTAAGACATATTCAGACAGTTTTGATTCTTGTGAACTTCTTCCACTGTGCAGAGTTCTTGCTCATGCCCTGTACTATACCAGTATGAGTTTAAAGAGAATGCTGGGTGGACAGGAGGAGACAAAACACAGAAATCATCACACTTTAGAACCTTATTTTGCCCTTTTCCTCTTTTCACCAGATGGCCAAAAATGTTATTTAAAAGTACCTGCTTGAAATCCCAGGTAACTTAATAAATTAAATAGCCAGTCATCTTAAACTGACTTCACTTTCCAAGCTGTGAATCCATAAAACTACTTTGGAACCCCCGAACCCACTTAGAGAAGGTGCTTTGCATTTGCCAAATCAGGAAAACTAACAAAATCAGCAAATGGAAAGAGAAGATTAGTTTGAGGAACTTTTCATCAGAAATTAAACTGACCTAGACTTGGAACATATTAGAACTGGCAATATGTTACTTGTGGGAGGGATGACTTTTGAGGGATTATTGTGATATCCTTTCAATAAAATAGGATAAACATGGGACCTTTTTAAAGGTAGCAAGTAACATTTACTGTACTTATTACTCCTAAAATGCTGTTTCGGTGGGGGGCATTATTTCAGGGAATTTTGCTATATTTGCATTTTCTAAGTTGCTTCTTAAAAAATCTGAAGCAAAACATCTTTGCCTGTGCCACTTTGCCAGTAACACACTACTATCTAAGGCCCAAATCCTATAGAGCTTTCACGGAATGGAAAAGTCCTGCCAGCACAGTAACATGGGATTCTACCACTTGCACAAACGTTGCCATTGGCGAGTGGCAGGTTTTCTTCATGGAGATCACCACTTGCACAACGACAGCTTTTGTGCAAGCAATGAAATCCCACATTACTATGCTAGAAGGACTTTCCACTCAGTAAAAAGTCAATAGCATGCTGCCTTATATAACAGCTAAAAATAATAAGTTGCTTTAAAAAAAAAAGTAAATTACTTTTAAAAAAGTAACCCCAAGCTCTGAATTGGCCTTATTTTTACATTTCTGCTTCTGAGTGAACATCTCGTCGACTTTATCACTGATTTTATATATGTTGTTTTTTTGGCTATAGGGCAGGGTATAAATGCATTCAATAAATAAATAAAAATGATCCGGATCAGATGATTCAGCTGGTATGTTACTTTTCCCCATCTCACATGCATGTGCTCGCTCCCACACACTCCAACACCCACAAGGCAGGCTTTGTTTTTTTTCTTTTTGGTTGTTGTGCCTATAACTAAATGGGGAGGGGGGCACCTAGAAGGCAACTAGGCCTCAACAGGGCTCCTCCCTTTAACGAATCTGATGTCAGCTCAAGTGAATATTCATAAATTACTCCTGCTCTACTTTGCACACCAGGCAGCAAGCAAACACAGTGATGACTGAAGAGGAACTGAACAATTTTGATTACAATCTCCCCCTTAGCTTCCTCATCTTCTATGTCTATTCAGATTTTGAGTGCTATATATGGTCACCCCCCCACACACACACAATCCCCTAGATCCATTTGTTGTTGCTTTGTTCTTTTATTATAACATTATCTCTTGCTTCTGCTAGGCATTCATTTTTAAATGAACTTTAAGAAGAAAGAGTGTTGTCTGGATAGAAAATTACATTTGCATGCTTGAGAGAGGCCTGAGGGGCTCTCTGTAGGTTTTGGCAACTGCAGCTAAGCTGGGTGAGGAGGAACACTGATTTGATTTCCTCTTCCCTTCCCAGCCTGTCCCTCCCCGCACTTTCTTTCCATATTATATATGTCGAGTTGATTTCGCTTTTCTTTTCTGCATGTGCAAACCACTTGAAGAACAATGGCACAGATTAGACGCCCTCCTTCGGGCTGTTTATGAATGCAGTTGTTGAGTTCAGCAAAGCAGAAACATTACACACAGTAATTGGACATTTAATTACTAATGAAGCCAGCAACTTAATATTTTTCTGAGGGTCTGAAGCAATCTGACAGTTTTTCCCCTACAAAATGTTCTCTCTCTGCACATTTAATTACAATCTCGGAGAAGCTTCAAAGGGTAATCTATGGGTTTAGAAACCTTCCCCCCTATTTAGTACACCCAAATTAAGGTGGCATCTGCTTCAGCATCTAAACATTGGGTCAAGGCCAAATGGCCTACTGCACAAGCGGCACAACATACACACCCTTAGGCAAACGAAGCCAATCCTCCAGAACAACAGAGTTCAGGTGCAAAGCGTGAGAATGCACAGCAGGCTTCAACAAAACAGTAGGGCTCAGCACATACTGACATGAAAGATCCTTTCCAGACCATTGGGATTATAAACAAGGCAGAAGTCTTACTTATGTATCAAGCTTCCACTTGTGTTCCATGATTTTTCCATGAGCAAAGCACCAAGCATGGCACAAATTCCTTTTTCTGAAGCATCTTAAGTTCAACAAGCAAGCTAAGCCAGTATTTATCCTCAGTCTCCTACCCACCCACCCCCAAAATCTTCATATTAGCCAACAAGTCTTCTTTGAATAACGATGTTACCTCTGAGGACTGAATAGTAGTCATATAGGTGGCAACCCCAAAAATGCCCTGATTCTATATTAAGAACAAAGCCAGGAACATTTGACTGAAAAGTTATCAAACACTATTGCTAAGGAAATATAGTATTTTTGTTTTTAAAAAGGATACCAAATAAGTATTGACAAAGAAGACTCCATATTACTTGAGATTACACTCAAAGTGCCACCAGCAATTCTCCAGAAGCAGATGGAAAGGATGCCTTAGAAATCAGATGCAAACCAGGGAAAGGTTACTGCCACACTTCAGTGCTTTTTGTTTTCACAGAGTTCTTTATACACGAGACATGTATAAACTATAGCAAAAAATGAATTCTTAATGGGCAAACCTGCTGACCTTTAATACTGCTCAAAATCTGGTACCCAAAACAACTGCCTCACTCTGCCAAATAGCTTTCACGGGATATACTAATGCTCTGAATTTAAATGGCAGCAACATTATTAATGAAACATTAAGCAGCAGGGGAACTGTCTGCAGCAACTGTGCCATCATGCAACTTCAAAAGAAAGTGAAGGAGCAGGACTAAAATATATGTTACTCACTATATGCCTTTATTTATCCAGATCATGTTGGGATCATTTCAGATCTCTGTCCCTGTACATCCTCTGAAAGAGCTCAGAGAGTAGTGACAAGAGAAGGCAAGGCTGGATAGGAAGGGGTAGCCTGTGGTGCATAAGATTCCCTTGCCTAACTCTGGATGGGACCTAAGGGTCAGATCCCACATTAAGGGAATGCCTATTTCCTCTTCTTACATGTTATCCCTCCAGGCATGCAAAATCTAAGAGTGCCTGAGACATTTAACATGCAGACAAAGTCGTGCTATCTCTTAATTGACCTATTACAAAACAAAAGCTGGCTTATCCGCCAAAGAGGACTGAGGCAAACTCCTGTTTCAATTAACAGACAGTCTTTCTTGTGAAAGCTGGTGTGAAGTACTGGGACAGGGTGACAGACTCAGGAAACCTGGGTTCAAATCCCTACTCACCCCTGGGCATTAATGGAGAATCTGGTGCTGGTAAAAACTTTTCTTAAACATTTCACATACTTTGAAAACCCTTTCAAGGTTGCCATAAGTCAGATGCAACTTCATGGCACATAGCACAAACACACACACACACACACACACACATTTCCCCTTAAGGGTGCATTGTTTCCAGGCACAAAATGGGCATTTCATACCACATCTGGAATAAAGCCTTAAAGAGCCTTGTGTAGTAAATAGTCGAGAATGCTTCTTCAACATTTTCTCCAGCATTCATTTTTGATGTCCATAAAACAGAGCTATAGAAGGCACAAAGAAAGAGTGTTCAAAATAGTGCACTCTGTTTAAAAATCTATTGAAATTAACAAATGCACAAAACTATTCCACAACAATATTTATCTAGAAATTATATTTATTTAATTGTTTAAAAACTAATGTCAACAAGCCATTAATAAGCTCAATTCTGGAGTGTGCATATCTACTTTATACCAAAATGATATTGGTTTTAAAACTCATACATGGGTGAGTTTTAAAAAACTTCCATTCAATGGAATGCACCCCTGCATTACTTGGTGTGTAAATGCATGTTCATTTGTTTCCTTTCTTGTTTCTTTACATTGTATAGCTGGCACTTTTCCAAAAGCTAAGTGGATGTATTTTGAATGGAAGAGAAAAATTCGTTGCCCATGTATGGGTTTTAAAACTAATGTCATTTTGGTGTAAAGCAGATATGCACACACCGTAAATTGAGCTTATTAATGGCTTGTTGACATTAGCTTTTAAACAATTAAATAAATACAATAACATCTGATCATCAATCCAATTACCACATATCATTTACACTAAGCGGAAGTCTCTCCAGAGTTTTAGATAGGTATTTATCTGCCTTTTTAATATTTTCTAAAATTCAAGACTGCACTACTATCTTTAAAGAAGCATCCTTCCCACTCCCAAAAAGCTTGATTTTTATGTTGCCAACCTCCAACAAACCAGGTGTTTCATGTTATTTTTAACACTATTTAAAACAAGGAAAGGGCTTATATCTGTTTCACTCCAGGAAAAGTTCTTGGAGAACAGTAGCAGATATGACAAAGAAAACACTAGTTACATCACAGATTTTATATATCTGCATTAAGATACTGACATGTATTTAATTTCTAAAAATGCTTCAGTGTTCAGATCTTCCCTGAATTAATGTTAAACCACTCTAGAATTCCTTCTCCCAATAGTGATTTTGATTCAACTATGATAGTATGAATTTTTTTAAGGTTCAGCAATGCAAGACGAGTTTAGCCAGCAGTATAATTTACAGCCCTTACCCCCTTCAGCATCTGCAAAGTCATACACTCTCTGCTCAGAAATTCCCATGGTAAAAGGGAATCCCAGAACCAAACTCCAGTGCTGAGATAAGTGCAAACAGGAAGACAAGTCACTGGCACCTCCATTGTGTTATTTATTACACAAAGCACACGCACACTGAGTGGGGGGTTCTGGGGGCTGTAATCCCAAACAATAACATTCCCAAGTTTTGGTTTTATATAAAGTTGCACCGTATACCCCGATCTTCTCACACTACTAAGCAGCAAACCTGTGAACTTCCTAAATATACTAATAAGGAAAATACGTACTCCAGAGTAGAAATGACTGATTTTGCTAAGGTAAAAGCTAGCACTTTGCTTTCTCGACTTTAGCCAATTTGTTTCTTGCAACTAGTAAACTAGGTCAATGGCAATCAAGGTGGTAGCACTGAGCATTGTTTATTATTCTGCACCCTACTGAATGAATTCTTTCTTTTCATTTCTTTTCTTTTTAGCAAGCCAGAATTCCACTTCCTGGAAATCCAGGTTCTCATATTTCAGAAGCAAAAGAAACGATCCCTAATAGTCGTGAATCGTACGTACTTGACTGTGAAAATCTGCTTCAAAGTTCATGTCACAATTCCTCGGGAACTCTCAGACTCTGAATAAGGAAGGAGTTCCTGAGTAAGATATCCAGCAGATAGCAAAAAAATAAACATAAAAAAGGCACAGGGCTTTGTATAGTTCTGTGCTCCTCCTTGTGACTAGCAGAACAAAATAAATTAGACAAAAATAATTTAAAAAACCATACAGACCTATTTAACTCACATAATTTAAACATAGACTACAGGGCCAGGAGGACTCAGGAGATCTGGATTCCTACTCAGCCCTAAAACTCAATGGGTGTCTTAGGTCAGTCACATTCGCTCACCATGACCTGCCTCACAGGCTTGTTGTGAGGATAACTCGGAAACTAAAAAGTCAGATAGGCTGCCTTCAGCTCAGGGAAGGAAAAGCAGACTATAAAGGTAATAAAGAAGCAAAGAATAGTAACCCCAGCTTTGGCTTCTGTTCAGTTAGAACTGAATTAATAACATGTACATCTGAATATCAGATTATAAACCCAGAGTGAAAATGCCGTTTGCTCTGCCCAGTGTACATGGCCAGCATAATTTTCCCATCATAACCACTAATACTCACAATTACATGAACACACAAGTATTCATGTAATTGTGATAATGTCATAACCACGTCAGAGACAAGAGATAAGGTTCCTATTCTTGAGTTTGTCTGTCCCAGGTCTGCAGAACACACTCATCTGAAGCCACTGCCCTGTGCTGCAGTTGTTTTAAGTATCAGGATTTCCTCTTCTATATGACATATGTTAGGATCACTGACTGAAAAGAACTCTGTCATGTTGTATAGATAATTAAAGGGAAAGCAGGTCTACACGGGTGAAAGAAAGCATGATAGTGGAGGTGGGAGTGAAATGTAAAAACCCTATAACATTCATAAGAAAATAACATGAAGCAGGGTTAGGATATGAACAAAGAAAATAGTGACATTCTTCCAATCAGGGGAAAAAGGAGTTTTTCTCCACATGCTGAGAGAAAGAGAGAGAAATGATAGGAAGCAAATGGTGGGCTATCCTACATACAGTATGGAAAATCTGTAACTAGATCTGTTTTTCTTTGGCCAAAAACAGTTACGACATCCCACAAGGGGTTAACTCTTCCATTGTACATTTTCCTTTTCTTAAATTATGTGTGGACAATGGCAGGTCTCCAGATGTAGCCAGACTGCAACTTCCATTGGTAGTAGTCAGGATAGTCAATGACAAGAGATTGTGGGAGCGGCAATCCAAAAACATCTGATGGACCATAGCTGCCATCTTAAACCTTACCTTCAATGGGCAATGATTTTTTTTTTCTTCTTCTGCAGGTCACAGCAGCTTTAGAAACTGATTGTACAAATTAAATCAGGAAAACAGCAGAGAGAGAGAAGCAGGTTGCTTACCTGGAACTGTGGTTCTTCGAGTGGTCATCTGTGATTTCACACCAATGGGCTATTGTGCACATGCGCATATGATCTCAGAACCTTCTAGAGTTGAGCTGAGGCGTTTTGGCAGGGGCCCCACCCCTTTATGGAATAGGGTCTGCCCTCTTTGAACTCAGCTTCAGTCTGCCATGAAGACAGAAACATTTGAGAAGAGAGGAGAGTGAGGAAGCTCAGAAATTTAATCCTGAGATAGTTCTGTTATCAATATTTGAGAATGTGCAATATGATAAGATGACTAAAGAATTGATTACCAATTTATTAACAGCAGCTAGATTAATAATAGCTAGGAATTGGAAATCAAAGTCTGAATTTCGAATGGAAGAATGGTATAATGAAATATGGAACATTGCTATAAATGATAAGTTAACTTCTAACTTAAAGGTTAAGAAAGGAGAGATGAAAAAGAATAATTTTTATGATATATGGGGCAGATTTCTTGAATATGTGCTAACAAGAGGAAAAGGGAAAGTTCCAAATCAGGAATCGATGCAGTTCTGGAGAAGAGGACAATAAAGGAAGAAGAAGAATAAAGATAGAGGAAGAAGAGGATTACTGCAAGAGGTTCCGACTATGGTGGTGGGGAACACAGTCGATTCGTATTTTGGTTTATGTATTTTATGTTTATGTTTATGTTGTAGTTTAAGGGGGGGGGGGGAAGGAAACGGACCAGAAACACAGACAAGAAAAAATAAATAAATAAATAAATAAATAAATAAATAAATAAATAAATAAATAAAAGAAATGACAAACAACCACAGTTACAGGTAAGCAGTCTCTTCTTCTTCTTCATGGTTTCTGTGAACACACACCAATGGGCAATACACACTTACCTTGAGACAGTGGGCAGATGTCACAGTAGGACAGATGACAATACTTCCCTGCCAAAATGCACATTAAGATGGGCCCTAATGACAAGATGGTAGTGTCACAAGAATGTGTCTGGTTGGCTCTAGGTTGCTGCTCTGCAAATATCTGGAAGGGGAACTCCTCTGAGAAAGGCTGTCAAAGTAACAGTGGCTCAAACAGAATGCCCTCAAACCCTGAAAAGGAGAGGGACAAGTGCCAGATGGTAGCAAACTTTCATAATGTTGACAACCCACTTAGGTAGTGTACTGCGACGGAGGAGCCTTTCTTGTTGGAGACACAGCAGACAAACAGTCTGAGGGATTTACTGAAGAGTTTCATTCTCTCATTGCAGAACATCAAAGCCCAGCTGATATCTAAAATATAGAGAGAATGTTCAAGGGCCAGTAGATAGATTACTATATTTGACTTGTTTAGGACATGTTAAAGTCAGAGACAACTTTGGGGAGGAATGAAATATCAAGCCTTAGAGGCACCTTGTCCTTGTGGAAGATAAGGTAATGAGGGTCAACTCAGAGCGCAGAGAGTTCACTTGCCAATCTTACAGAGGTGAGGCTCACTAGGAATGCTACCTTCTCATTATGAGGAACTTGAGTTCAGCAGTGGCCATTGGCTTGAAAGGTCTTTTCTTGAGCTGGTATAATATCAGGGTAAGGTTCCAGCCTGGAATAACGGATGGCTTAGGAGGGAGCACATTATTTATACCTTTGAGGAATCATCAAAGATCTGGGTGAGTGAACCAGGAATGGCCGTTGGGTAGGGTACAAATGTTGCAATGACAGTTCTGTATACTTTAAGAGATTAAATTTTGAGGGCCTTGGTTTAGAGAAAGAGAAGGAATTGCAATATGCTACGGATTGTGACAGGTGCTGAGTTATATCCTGAGTAGCCTAAGAACTATTGGAAGGAACACCATTTGTCTCCATAGGATTTCCTGGTAGAGGGTTTTCTGTAGGCTAGGTGTACTTTTTGAATGTTTTGTCGATCCTCCATGCTGTGAAGTGCAAGGAGTGAAGACTAGAGTGGAAAATTCTGCCATGCTGGAAAGATATAAGATTCAGCAACAGAAGAAGAATGTAATACTCTCATGCCAATAGGAGGAAGAGAGGTACAAACCATGGTTGGTGTGGCCACATCATGGCATTATCAAGATGCAATCTGCATTGTTGCAATGAATCTTGGGTATAATCTTGGCTATAATGCAAATTAATTTGCATTGGTACAATCAGAGGAAAGAGGGGGAAAGCATAAAGGAGGCGATTGTTCCAGCAATGAAGAAGCACATTGCCTAATGATGTGCAAGATGTTGGAACAGTGAGTGTTGATGGTTGTTGCAAAGAGGTCTATATGAGGCTGATCCCACCTGGCAAAGAGACAGCTTGCCCTGAGGGGATGTAATCTCCACTGATTTTCATGGCTGATTTCCCACTGAGACGGTCTCCCTGAATGTTTTCTGTCTCGAGAATGTGGACCACAATGGAGTGGACTTTTTTTCAGGTACACAAGTGCCATAGTTATAGGGTCATGGGATGCAGACAAGCTGACTTTGTATCCTCTTGTTGTGAAGCATCTCTCCTTCAGACAGAGAAATGACCAATGGTTGGCTCACCTCTTCTAAAGCTGGAGTCTTAGGATGCTGGTCTAGAGATGGTAGCAGTATGATATCTGGGACCAGTACCAGAGAAGGAGAGGGAGATGGCTCCATTATGAGAACCCTCAGTACAGATGGGGGCTTTTGAGCTGAAGGCAAAGATCATGATGCCTCCAGTAAGGATGTAGGTCCTTGATCTCCTTGTCCTTGCACCTCTTTTTTTCCCCCTTGTGATCGGGGTCAGGAGATTTGTGCTTCAGTAGAGGTGCAGATGTGGATGGAATGGCCAAGGTCAATACTGAGGTAGGCATGGGCAGCTTTGCCTGCTTTCAGAGATGGCCTGGCAGTAATCAGGATGGATTTCAGTAGGTGTCAGATGAGAGAATCTGAAGCCAATACTGCCTTGTTCCAAAGTATCTTTCAAAGCCTTGCTTCCTGATTTGTCCTGCCTTAAGGGGTAAAAGCTCTGCAGTATTTGCAAGACTGAGTATTACGTGTCTCTCCCAAATGTAGTAGGCACTTAGAGTGACCAACCAAAAGTAGTATTTTGGCAAGGCAGGATAAACATTTCTTAAATGTTTGCGGTGCCATAGAACCATAGAAGCAGCCAGTTCTAGGCTGCAAGGTGGGCAACCATCAAGGGGGGGGGGGAGTAAAATAAACCAATTTCTTTTCTTTCTTTTTTTAGGTAGGAAAACAATAACAACTATATACAAAAATATTTACAAGTATTGATCAATTTGTAGGAAAGCTCAGCGGGAAGGAAAGAGAGAAGGCCAAGACGTCTGAAGTGGAGGAGGAGGAAAGCTGTGCGGAGGGAGATGGAGTCAGCAAGCACCGGCACACTTTAGAGGGAACCTTGGTGGATCGTATTCTATGAAAGGGTGAGGCCCATGCCAAAACACCTCAGCTCAGTTCTAGAAAGTTCTGAGATTGTCTGCACATGCACGTAATAGTCCACCATAACAGAGACCATGAAGAAGAATTAAACTGCTTCCCTTCTTCATGCAGCTGCTTTCAACCAAAGCCAAAATATTGAAAGATGCACTGAAATCTCCTATGTCGCCTATGTCATAATGGTTTATGGGATGAAAACCATAACAAATAATATTTCACTGGGAATCTGGACTGGGCAAAGGAAGTGGTGAAGTGGAACTATAAAAAAGTACTGTATGTCTGTGGCATTTGGTCGCTGAATATTTCTACGATATTCTCTTTTGGAGAGGAAGCAGGAACATAACACACCACAACGGTTATAAACAACTGACGGAGATTTCCCCAAAAAAGGAGCCAGGTACTTTGCTTAACGTACACAGCCATCCCAATTCCTTTTTCAGTACACAGAAGTAATTCTACAGATTTGAAAGTCCATCAATTAAAGATCACTAGGAACATGTTTGATACAGAAAAGTCCCAGTTAGGGTACAAGCAATCAAACTGTTTCATCGCTCAGGGGCAATTAATCCTCTAGTAAGCAATACACCAATTTAGAAGAACTGTATTCAGCCTTCCCTTCAGCTTCCAGCTATTCTAACAAATACATTCTGCATTCTCTGCTGTATTCTAAGCCAACATTAGCACAGGATGGAACTTGTTTTCCATGGTCTCCTCAGATTTCATTATAAGCAGGAGCTTTTCATTTCATGATGACAAACACAACAAGCAACT
The DNA here is from genome assembly GCA_037013535.1 of Intellagama lesueurii. Taxonomy (NCBI): domain Eukaryota; kingdom Metazoa; phylum Chordata; class Lepidosauria; order Squamata; family Agamidae; genus Intellagama; species Intellagama lesueurii. The sequence continues at coordinate 180,968,456 of JBAJHW010000004.1, forward strand.
CGCTCAATACTGTAATTAAAGTCTTTGCAAATATTGTCTTTAAATAGTTTCTTTGTCTGAATTTACTGAAAACACAAAGACCTGGGGCCTTTTCACACATGATATCGGCAGCAAGCACAGATTTGAGACCAACTGCAAACTTCACAGGGAGACTCATACAGTCCTGCCTTTCTGTTGAAAACATCACATATCTTTGTTATACGTTATATGTTAACATATACAACAATTTTTTTTCTAAATATGCTTGTCTAGTCACACATCAGGCATATTACAAACATCATAGCTCTAATGTTCCAAATTCTGTGTATCCAAATAGTTGGTATATTTGAAGCACAGCAGTAGCTTCTCCAAACACCTGACAACTTTTACATAAAAGAGAAAGTTTCAACTATGCTGTGAGATGTCTGTGGACTGAGGTAATCACAGCAATCTGACAAATGGATCCAGTGAAGCTGGCTGGTCTGTTAACTTGACTCCACAGGGACAAAATGTCAACTGCTGTTTTGCTGCTGGTAAAGTATGCTGCTTAAGCCTCAAACTGTCACTTTGGTTTACAACTCGAAGAGGGTCAGATATGGTTTCTATAGCAGTCTGGGCTTATCTATGTGTTTTCCAGTAATCAAGCAGGCAAAACCAATTTCTGTTACAGACACAGTTTAGATGCCCAACAGGAGGCAAAGCAGGGAATACAGGAAGCCAAGTAAAGCACCTCTTCTCCCCTGCTCTGCCATGCAAGCTGTCCCTTCTAATTTCTGCTTGACAGGGACAGAGAAGATGCAGCAGCCAGTTTAAACAAACAAATTCTCTACAGAATGCATAGTTACACCCTCAGTGACAGGGGCATTAGTAAAAGCTAAATAAACATCTCATCATCATCATCATCATCATCATCTTAGAACTGCAGAGCTGGAAGGGACCCTATGGATCATCAAGTCCAGCCCCTGTCAAGGAGGCACAGTGGGGAATCAAACTCCCAACCTCTAGCTATGCAGCCAGAGACCTTACTCAAACCAAAGGTTTCCCCATGTTGGTCTCAAATATATATGGTGAGCTCTGCTCATTAAAAAATGTAACTGGATACTAATCTATATAGCATAGTCCTTCCCAAACTATACTATTGCAAAATACCAATGGGGGAACAACACATTACACCATAAATAACTCTCCACGTGCAAATGACCAACGGGATAGCACAGGGAAAGCAATGATAAATCTATAGCTTTCCATAGAGAAAGATTTTTGCAGTAATGGAACTGTCAAACATATAATCCTTCATCTATAGTCTAGGAAAGAATGCACTATACACTATTTATAAATGTGTAGCTTGGATTTTTGTTTAAGAAGCAAAGGACTGTTTTCTTTTTTATACTTGCTGAACACAGCCCAGTGAATCTCCATCTGGTGTTTACAGCATTAGCCTCGCAGGTCCAACTGCAGGATGAATGAATATTTTCCAAACAATCTCCAAATAACAAAGGCCACCCGTGTGCCTTGGTAATTTGTTTCCACAAATTTTAATCATTGGTGATGGGTCATTCCAAGACCGACATTTGCTGAAATCTGCTCCCAGCCAGATCATGTTGTGCATTCATTCAACAGAGTAAAAAGCTTTTACCTGATTGCCTCGGCTTTCCTTCAAGCCTAACATCAATCTGAACCTCGGCCAACACAGTGGTTGAACACTACATGTGCTGCCTTCAGTTTACATAGGAACATATTTGTTAGCTTTTCTTCATTTCAATCTTTCAGTGGCACTTCAGCAGCTAAACGAAAAGAAGGAAGTTAGGTCACAACAACTACAACAAAGCTGATAAATCAGCCTCTAATGCTTTATCAAAATATAAGCCTAAAAGAATGGAAAGTTTGGTCCATCAGTTTCTACATTACATTACGTACATGTTCGCATTAAAAGTGACCAGAATCCAGTTCATCATGGCATAACGTAAATTTACACCATAATGAATGTGCCAGGCATTCAGCCCCAGCAACAACATTGGCGCAAGGCAATGGTGCAATCAGTTGCACAGTTCCTGTCTGATCAACTGCATAGTGTGTTGGAGGAAGTGCTGTCTTGGTACAACTGTAGCTACTACAAGCATAACATCAAATAATACCCATGTAGCTATGCAACAGGGTTTCAGCCACTATGTGTTATTCTGCTATCAAGTCAGAATTGACTTATAGAGACCCCAATACGGCTTTCAAGGTGATATATTCAATAAGTGGTTTTACCAATTCCACACCCCCCATGAATTTCTATGGCCAAGTGGGGATTTGAACCCAGGCTTCCTGAGTCTTAGTTTGTCACTCTATCCACTATACCACACTGCATATCACATAAGAGCTATGAATGAGTTTCTAAACCTCTGCTGTCTGCGAGAGCTCAATGCTGTTTACATTCTGCAAGCTGGTAACTAACAAATAAAGCACATATGACTTCCTACTGCTTTGTTTGATAGATAGGAAGAATGGCTAAATCATTGTAGCCATGTATGGGCATATATGCAATACCCAAGGCAGTGCAAGTGTCTGATTGTCCAGAAGCCTGGCTTAGTTTATTCACCAAAATTAAGTTGCTTGTCCTCAGTAGTGCATGACTCAAGGTCTTCCGCTGGTCTGTGGAGCAGGATACAGTAGATGGCTTTCAAGACTTTTCTAGGTTTACAACTCTATAGTTCTCTTCAAAATATCAAAGAAATTTCCACTAAAGGTTCAATAGTCAGAAGCTGGGTTCCTGTATTTATCTATTTTTTCTGTTTACACATTATTTAGTCATATATATATACAATTGTCTGGTTTGGACAATCAAATTTTGACTTAATACACCAGGATTTAAATAAGTATTGCACATCTTAACAGGTTCTTTACAACAGCTGCACTCAAGTGGGTTGAACAAGCTAGGAATCACAGCTTCTCATTATGCCCAAATGAGGAAATGGCAGTTATTGGCTTCCAAACAAAGCTAAGACACAAATCCATGGTTTAAAGCTGCTTCTGCCTCTTGGCTTGTTTGGAAGCCATCAATCACAGTTCCTGGTTTAAACAAATCAATTAATGCTTCATAATTTAGTTGTTTGCTTGCACCTGCTAAGAAAAGAGACACAAGAAGGAGACAAGGAGCTGTGCACTAATGCATGAAGATCATGCATGTCCTTGATTATTAGTCAAGATCTGACTATCCACACACAGCCATAACTTGCTTACCAATTAACTTGTTAATGAATTGGTATGGCCAAAAAAACACAAAAACCTACAGTAAAGCTACTATATATTGAATTAGAATGTTTACTATACATTGAAAATGTATGTTATAATTGTTTCTTTTTTCTTTCTTTTTAAGTTATGTTAGTGACATTTTGTTTACTAGTTGCAATAATTAAAAAAAATTGAAGAAATTTTACTATACAAAGCACAAACAGTTCCAGATATAATCAGCACATCCCTCCACTTGATGATTAAGATGATCCATATATGGCATATGGGCCTAAGAGGGAACACAGTGGTTTACACAGGGTTTATTTATTAAGGAACGTCTATTTCACATTTCCTATTCCAAACAAGTCTTCAAAACTGTTGATTTCACTAGGAAAGCGTTAGATCATGACTTATGAAACCATAATACAAAATGAGATACAAAAACAGGAAATAAAAATCAAAACGTTGCAGAATCAGTAACAAATTTCCAGCTCAAACAACAGATAAGCCAAAAGTTCACAAAAGCTGGTTTTTGTTACAGACGAAAAGCAGAGAAAGATGAGGTGAAACAAATCTTCTTGGACAGAGCATTCCACAGTCTGGAACCCACAACCAAATAGTTTCTTTCACATGCTCCTGTCTACTGCACTTCAGAAAGCAATGGGACCTCGGTGGATCCCCAGTTTTACATGGCAAGGGACGGTCCAATAAGATTTGTGGGCAAGGCTTTTCTATGCAGTCCTGCTACCAGTTGAAGTCTGCGGTTGGCAGAACAAGACAAAATGCCTTTACAGTTGCAGCTAAACACATGCACCAGCTGCATTTAAAGTTAAGAGCAGGAGGTGGAATTGTTTAGATCTGGCCACTCAGTAAGACTCTATCTTCCTTAGAGATACTAGTCCATAAAGTGAAAATGTAAGTATGTAAATTGTTTCTAAAAACCTGTCCACCTGCATCTCACCTTTACACAATCCTCCCAGTAACTTTTGATACAAGAAACAAGTAGTAAGCCTCCCTCTAACCATCAGCAGTCTGATTTACAGGGGCAAAAAAGGGAAATACTGCAACATAATGCTCTAAGCGCTATGTAGGTAAGTCAAAACAATACAAAACAAAGCAATAACTACAACTGCTACAATAACCTAATGCTATGAGACAAGGTGCTTCTTTTACTATATGTCACAAGGAAGATGCTGTGGGGTGGTGGTAATGTAGGCTTGCAACAACTCATCATCCCACATAACACGTAGCCAGATCCAAGAGTACCACTGTTGTTGTTGTTTAGTCGTGTCCAACTCTTCATGACCCCATGGACCAGAGCACGCCAGGCCCTCCTGTCTTCCACTGCCTCCCGGAGTTGGGTCAAATTCATGTTGGTAGCTTCGATGACACTGTCCAACCATCTCATCCTCTGTCGTCCCCTTCTCCTCTTGCCTTCACACTTTCCCAACATCAGGGTCTTTTCCAGGGAGTCTTCTCTTCTCATGAGATGGCCAAAGTATTGGAGCCTCAGCTTCAGGATCTGTCCTTCCAGTGAGGACACATGGTTGATTTCCTTTAGAATGGATAGGTTTATTCTCCTTGCAGTCCAGGGGACTCTCAAGAGCCTCCTCCAGCACCACAATTCAAAAGCATCAATTCTTCGGCGGTCAGCTTTAGCAGAGTACCACAGCATCTGCTAATCCAAAATTATGGACCACCATCCAGAGACACATAACTTGCAGAGGATGTCATTAAAGCATTTCTAATATTATATTCACATAAACCTTAATGGCCTTAATATGCTTAAGAATTCTGTCCCCCCCTTGCAAAAATCAGAGGTTAGGAAGTTGCTTTCTTAAACACACATACACACACACAATTTCCCATTGCTTATTACAGTATTAATAACAAATAATTTATCATCACTACAATGATAAGCAAAAGTAATCTGATGCAATACCTGTTGGGTAACTGCTTACTTCTGCATTACCCCCTTAGGATCGATAATAGAGTAGTACAAACTTCGAATAGTTCCACTTAAAAATACCTTTAAAAATGCCTTAAAATGTTACTAGAAATGACTGCTTTCTTAAAACATACACACCCTTTTCTTAATATCATTCCCAACCATTATCTTCCTTTGTAATGTAACTTTCTTATGTCATTTTTACAACACCACATATCCACCCCAAAGCTACTTCCTACATTTAAGTACAAGGCTTACAACCTGTTGTTTTCAAGCTCTGACAAAAACAAAAAATCCAATCAAGATTTAATTATCAGTGTTTTACTTAAAGCAGCAGTTTTCCTATGCCACTGCTTAATATGGAAAATATGAAAACACATGTTTTAATCTTGGCAGAAAAGGAAATTTTCATACAAAACAATACATTGTCAAAAAGAAATACAATCCAGAATCTGATCTGTAAGCAATAATCCAGTGCAGGAATGAGAAATATTATTTCCCTTGAGAGTTTCTCATACTGAGAAGAAAAAGAAAAATGAGTAACATTACTGTGAAATATCACAAGCACGGTTTGTCTTCCTATTGCTACACACATCTGTTTAGGCCAAGAATCTTAATGTTTATATTTGACATCTCTTTCCTGATACAGACATATTTAAAACCTGAGAGTACAGGAAAAAACATAAGTCTGTTTCTACTACCCAGATCAGCAACAGAGAACTTTCAGCCAGACTATTTTAATCAGCTGCCAAGGGGCCCCTCCCTTGGAGTTGCCATATTTCACTTCTCCAAATCCAGTCCCTTAATTTGATATTCTTTGGACAACTATGATCATGTAAATCAGAGTGTCAATTTACATATTGTGCAAGTTTTTCTGTATACAGTGGTGCCTCGACTTACGAACTTAATTCGTTCCGGAATGATGGTCGTAACTCGAAATTGTCATAAGTCAAAGCACCTTTTCCCATAGGAATGCATTGAAATGCAATTAATCCGTTCCGGCCGAAGAAAAAAATCAGCAAAAAATAAATAAATAAAATAAACACTACAAGACCCATTGGAAACGCGATTAATTTGTTCCAGCCGAAGGGGGGAAAAACAGAAAAGCAAACAAACCCTGCAAGACCCATCAGAAACGCGATTGATCTGTTCCGTCCGGAGGGGGAAAAAACAACAAAAAGCAAACAAACCCTGAAAGACCCATCGGAAATGCAAAAAAAAAAAATCACCAAAAAGCAAACAAACACTGCAAGACCCATCGGGAATGCAAAAAAAGAAAACCAAAAAGCAAACAGAGACTGCAAGACCCATTGGAAATGCAAAAAAAAAAAATCACCAAAAAGCAAACAGAGACTGTAAGACCCATCGGAAATGCAAAAAGAAAAACCCAAAAAGCAAACAGAGACTGCAAAACCCATCGGAAATGCAGAAAGAAAAACCCAAAAAGCAAACAGAGACTGCAAGACCCATCGGAAATGCAAAAAAAAATCACCAAAAAGCAAACAAACCCTGCAAGACCCATCGGAAATGGGGGGAAAAAACCCAAAAAACAAACAAACCCTGCAAGACCCATCACAGCATAGAAACATAACCCCACCACCCACGCTGCAAAACCCACCCAGAACAGCCAGTTTTTAAAAAGTAGAAAGCAGCACCTTACCAGGCAGTCCGAAGCCTCCTCCGAACGCACACTCTCTAACCGCTGGGGCGAAAGAGCTACAAAGAAGCAGCCTCTTCGCCACCAATGTTTAGCAATTTGAATTCCCCGTCTTTTTCCCTGTCTTTTTTCTGGTTGTAACTCAAAGCTCCGGTCGCAAGTCAAAGCAAAATTTTGCGGCCAGAGCTGGTCGTAACCCGAAATGGTCGTTAAGTCGGGACGGTTGTAAGTTGAGGCATCACTGTAATGCAAATTAACCATATCAATTGAGGCATTGCTTTTCTAAGAATATGTTTCACACTTGCAATTGTTTTACATAGTAACTACTAACCAACTGGGAAAATGGAGGACTCTTCTTCATGAAAGGTTTTTAACTAGAGGTTCAATGGCTATCTGTCAAGGATGCTTATCTGTAAATATTATCCTTCATCAGGAGGTAGGACTCCATGAGCTTGACTCTGGATTCAATAAGCCTTCGAGCTCTACAATTCTATGATCTGAAAGAACTAAGAGCCTGCAATGGTTAGAATGTTGGACTTGGAACAGGGAGACCCACATTCAAATCTCAACTTAGCCATAAAGCTTACTTGGTACTCTTACTTGGCTACTCAGTACTTTTCAGTCAGTCCTACCTTACAGGATTGTTTTTGAAATATAATGGTGAGTAGGGAACTGTGTAAATTATCCATGTAGATTCCTGCACCACATAAATTATCCATGTAGATTCCTGCACCACATAAATTATCCATGTAGATTCCTGCACCACATAAATAAATATATACACTCTGAAATACTTTTGGCACAGCTATGCCTACAGAAAGGTGGTGACATCACTAGCAGGGGGAGATTTTCAGTAATGAAAGATATCCCTCTTCTCTTCCACAGGTTTTCTGATTTATGAATAATTCCTTTCATCACATGGAAGCTGTAGGAAGCATGGGGCAGGAGAAGAAAGTCTTTCATGACTGAAAATTGATGCCACTGAATTTGTTTGTTTGTTTGTTTGTTTATAATTTATATACCGCCCATCTAGCATATTGCTACTCCGGGCAGTGTAAAACAGAAGTGAAAAACAAAATTTGTATAAATATAAATTATATAAAAATTAACTACTACTGGCAGATGGAGCTTTTTTGTATTGTAATACTTTTTCCTTCTTTTCTGTGGCTCTCACATAAGGAAAGGGAGTGTTCGTAAGTCATAAAAACCATGAGAGAGAACAGGAAAGTCTGTTATTACTGGAAATTTCCTCCTGTAGGTGAAGTCATCACCCTTCCATACCAATAGGATTTCAACCAATGAATTTAGAAGGTGCTGCTGGGGCACTCCTGCTTGACACCCTAGCTGTTGGCCTTTGGTGTCCCTCAGGGTTCTGTTTTGTCCCCTATGCTATTTAACATCTCCATGAAACTGCTGGGAGAGATTGTCTGGAGATTTGGGATTCAGTGGCATACTGATGACAACTAACTCTATCTCTCCTTTCTATCTAAATCCAAAGAAACTGTTTTAGTTCTAAATCACTGTCTGGTGCTAATAACAGACCAGATGAGGATGAATTATCTAGAACTTAATCTGGACAAGACAGAGGTGCTCCTGGTCAGTAAAAAGACAGATCAGGAAATAGAGGATCCAGCCTGGATTCAAAGGTGTTACAGTCCCCCTGAAAACACAGGTACACAGCTTGTGGGTGCTCATGGATTCATCCCTGAGCCTGGATGCCCAAGTTGCAGCAGTAAGTATGAGTGCATTTGTTAAAACTAGTGTACCACCTGCAGCTTTTCCTGGAGAGGTCTGATCTTACTATGGTGACACATGCCTTAGTTACATACCAAATGGATTAATGTAACATGATCTACATGGGGCTGCCTTTGGAAGGTGTTTAGAAACTTCAACAGGTCCAAAATGCTGCAGCCAGATTGTTACCTGAGGCTGGTCACAAGGATCATGTAAACCCCACTACAGCAGCTCCACTGGCTGCTGATCAGTTTCTGGGCCCAATTCAAAGTGCTGAGTTTGACCTATAAAACCCTATCTTGGACACTAAAACAGCATGGGTCCAAGCTATCTCAGACTGCATCTCCTTATATGACCCTAACTGGGTTTTAAGATCATTAGGTGAGACCTTACTCTAAGTCCCGCCTCTTGTACAGGTGAGTCTCGTGGGGACACAAGAGAGGGCCTTCTCTGTTGCTGCTCTCAAACTCTGGAGCTCCCTCCACCAGAGGCAGGCAAAGACCTTTCTCTTCAGGCAGGCTTTCTCTTAGTGACTGGCTGCCAAAGAAGAGGTTCTTAAAATAGGGCTGTTTTGTTTTTTTGTTTTTAGTATCTTTTTAGAACTGTTTTTATCTACTAATTTTAATATTCTATTTGTTCAATTCTTTTTAAATACTGTAATAATTTACTGTTATTAGCAATACCGTCTATTTTTTTAATCCTGTAAGCCACTTTGGCCCCTCTTCAGGAGAAAGGTGGGATATAAATATTTTAAACAAATATATCCAATGTAAATAAAAATGTTACTACAACTTCCAGAATCTAACAGCCTGCGTGACCATGGTCATAAATTTTCCAAACTCTGGTACATATGAATGTATGTTTGCACATGCGTGTGCACGAATGAGAACATGGATGAGAGGAAACAAGTCCCACCCATTTATTTTAACCCTGCCCATAAGTAGCACAAAACCGATGGCATAAAGCTACGAGAATCTTCACCACAAGGCTAAGCAGCCCTCGTGTGCTCAAAAGAGTTCCCTTCCCCTGATTTAAATGTTACTGGATGTTAACTTTAGTTTAAACATTAAGGCAGAATAAATGTTTTCAAATTTTCTAACATTTTTGAGAGGCAGGAATAAGAAGAATCACCAACAAAACAGGATTTTAATATATTATGCCAAAAGAAAAATGTCTAGAAACAATTAATGGACACATTCAACTCAAGTGCAGTCACATTAAGCAAAGGTTCAATCCCCTTCCCAAGATTAAAATTAGGTTGCCTCAAGTTGGAAACGCAGTCTGATAGTACAGTATTATGCATTAATGTGGCTGCTGGCAAGGCAAACAAAGAACAAAGTGCTATCTGTTTGGATGACACAGCAGACCACAAAACACTCTCTGCCACAGTGCAGTACTAACACCACCACAAGCAGAAAAGTCAATCAAATAAATAGGAATCTAAAAAGAGCATAATTTTAAAATTGTTTGCACCGTAATGGTCAGATCTCAGTTAGCCAAGCTGAACTCTCCACCTGATAATGGAAATTGGTTAAATCAGATTATTACACAATTAAACTTCTGCTTCCACAACAGAACGTCTTGCTTCTCTACACCTCAAAATCTTACCTAGAAAGTATCACAATCTTCTCTAGTGCACACTTTGAGGGCACACATGGGAAGAAGAATCACCCCTTCCTCATTGTACTGACAGTCTCTTCCATCAGCAGAAAGAGTTGACCTGACAGTTCATTGCAATCCTATACCTTCTGATCACAATGGGATTCAGTTCTGAGTAGACCCATCCAGGATTATATTGTTTCCTTAAAAACATTTTTTTTCATAATTCAAATAGAAATGAGGAAGGAAATCCCACAGGGCTACATCTTCCCAAAAAAAAATAAAAATTAACCAATTGTTATTGGTTTGTTATTTCCAAAATACACACAGTACAGTATGCACCTATAAACAGACACAACTGTCAGGGCTCTATAGATCGACACCATTTGGAGAAGTTATGTTGCAACAATGCTCCTCATGCAAACATGATGTAATGTTATCTTTGTGAGCAGTGAAGTAGGGAATAGCCTACAAAATGCACTACTGGAAATTAAGTAAGAAAAACAATCAATACATGTGGAGTATTGGGAATACAATGTCAAAAGCAGGATGCAACAATACAGTGTTTGGTAGAAGAGCCCTTTTAACACAACTGCTGCAGCAAACTGAATATGAACTCTTCTGTCAGAATTTAGCAATAACATGTGCGGTGTCTGCATATAACCTAATCACAGAGAGTAACCAGACACAAAGCTCTCCAGCCTTTTCTCAGGTCTGTGTTATCCTCCCCCTCTTTTCAAGCACAATAAAAAAAATACATCCTCATTGCTTTCCAAGCCCTTTATCTGGGTCAGCATAACCACAATCCCTACCCTATTGGTTGCTGTCAAGGTTCATTAAGACCAGGATAAAGGGAGGGAGGGAATCAAGTGTGCCATCTTTGCAGACTGTCTGTCAACAACTGATCTGCTATGGATAATTTCCACTGTCTAGCTATCCAAATCCTTCCAAGTCACCAAGACTACCTGACAAAATGGGGAAGGATGATTATTGGTCTTGACAATCATATTTACAAAACAACAACAAAAACACATCCCGTTTCTAGTTAGAAAAATTCCCTTCAGTTGCACTGAAGCTGTTTCAGATTTAGAATGTCTAATCTACATGCATATTCATAACCCCCCTGTATTTAATTAAATTCTTCAGTCCCTGAAGTGTCTTTCCTAAACAATGGTAATTTATCTTACACAGATAAGGGAGCCTTGGATATATTCCATTTTATTCCTAACAGCATTCCCTTTTGATGCAAAACATGAAGTAGAATCAAATACAGAAGATCTAAAAAAATACCAAGATTAAGCCGCCCCCAATTCCATATTTAAACATCACACACTTTCCTGACACCACCAAGCAGAAATATCATGCAGTTTCTACTCATTCCAGTACAGCTCATATAATAGTGCTCAGCAGTCTTAAATGCCTGACAGATTCTTTGCAAAATGTCCCCCCCACACACACAAACACACACTTTAAATATATATGTATATTTCTTAACAAAGCTTGGAAATTTCACTTTTCTGGACTATAGCTCCCTGAATCTCTCTGTCACTACTGCAGCTGTAGTGCAAAAAAGCAACCTCTCTGAGCTCTCATACTGAGGACTTATGTCTCCAGGCAGTAGTAAAATTACTGTATCTGCTTTTAAAACTAGATTGATGGCTAGGAAGCCTACTAATCTGTTCATTCATTACAAAGAGTTAACACATTCAGGTTATCATTATAGAACTGGTTAATATTTTACATAGCATGACTGAAAATTTTATGAGAGCAAAAACTGATAATATGAAACCTAGGTTTGAGAGACAGAATCCTGTCATGTATTATGTACTTTTAAACCCACAGTTTTGACATACATTTACCCTTTTCCCTGACCCTTGCTCTATGGTTTACATAGCTGTGGAGTATCATCAAAGGCCACGCTGTTTTGTAACTGCCAACAGCATGGAGGAGCACATACTGCCATTCCCTCTCTGGCTCTGAGCCTGGTTGATCCTGCAAATTCAGCAGCAACTTCCCAGTGCAGGAAGTGATGAGAACAGACATGAAGCAATAGGCTCAACTTCTGTCCTACCTACCTGCTTTTTCAAGAAGAAAATTTTGCATGGAAATAATCACGTTAACATCTCCACAACATGGGGACTAGAGCAAATCTATCCCAAATCTGGAAGATCGCTATTATTTTATTTTATTAGATTTCTACCCTGCCCATCTAGACCAAAGGTCTACTCTGGGCGGCATTTGTAGCTCATTCCCAATCGCTTTATTATTGGAGTACTGGAGGCCTATCACTACAATGACTGAAAACATGGCATTTACCTGGAAATATCCTCACTTTATTCATATCAGGTTATGATCATGCTTACCAGTAAAAACAATAACAATTTAGTCTTCCTTCCTTCCTTCTTTCCTTCTTCTTTCTTTGTTCATGTCAGAAGCACCACAGTACAGTTAATAAATATACCAGATACTTTTTGCCCAGTAATGGGCAACATCAAATCTTCCATAGCACATGTTGAGGGGCATAGAGTAGACTGACATAGATGCGAAGTTGCCTGTTCTTCCTGCACTTGCAAAGAATTGTATTGGTGCAGAATCCCCATTTTCTAGGGTTCACCTTGGTTCTGCCAAGTCCAGTCTCATAGCCTGTTAAGTAATTTCAAAGTAATCCAGTTGTTTGTGTAACCAGGGGCTATAAATTCCTGATGTTCCACCTATTTTAAGACATGGGCAATTCATTCTTTCCACATTATAGTCCTGGCATTCTCTGCTATTCCTTCAAAATTACAGATGGGGGGGGGCTGATTTTATCCTGTGAGGGGCGGGATGATAGCCAAAGAGTGGATGTGTATTTGACGTAGATACTTCGAGTCTTTCACTATTAGCTGCTTCCTCTTTCCATATGCCACTGGATACAGAGCCTTCTAGATCAACAGGAGTTGGCTTCAGACATCTGATAATGATTGTACTGCTATCACTGACTTCTATGTCTACCTCTTTCACACGGGCTGAAGTATACCACACTAGATTGGTATATTCACCCATACAGTAGTGCAGGTCAAGGCTGCAGTTCTTAGCATTTGCAGTTGTGTGTCCAAGCTTGTTTCTGATGGCTTTCAAAAAATATTGTTCATTATGTAAAGGAAGGAGTGAGTGACTTTATGGGGGAAAATCCAATGATTTTTGCTAAAGAAAGGCAACATATTTGAATTTTCCATCTGTCTTCCTGCCTACTATAACAGAACCAGAACTCTCCATACTGTCTATTCAGTCTTACTTCTGTTGAACATTTATTTGACTTGTATGTCCTCTATCACTTGTCCTATTCCTGTGCCCCTTTTGTTTTGTTTTTTTGTTACTTAACTGCAAACAAACTGTATTACTTATTATAGAGTTGCTAAAGTGTTAACGGGGACGTGGTGGCGCTGTGGGTTAAACCGCAGAAGCCTCTGTGCTGCAAGGTCAGAAGACCAGCAGTCGTAAAATCGAATCCATGCGACGGAGTGAGCTCCCGTCGCTTGTCCCAGCTCCAGCCAACCTAGCAGTTCGAAAGCATGTAAATAAGAGTAGATAAATAGGTACCACCACGGTGGGAAGGTAACGGCGTTCCGTGTCTAGTTGCGCTGGCCACGTGACCACGGAAACTGTCTATGGACAAACGCTGGCTCTACGGCTTGGAGACGGGGATGAGCACCGCCCCCTAGAGTCGGACACGACTGGACTAAAAATGTCAAGGAGAACCTTTACCTTTACCTTAAAGTGTTAATCTACTTTTATTTACAGGGAATTGCAAATTGTATCCAGGATCTCCTTTTTGCTTTTACAGTCAAAAAGATGACAACTCCAGAATGAATTATGAAAATAATGATTAATCTGTTTGGATGATTCTACTGCAGTACCAGCCAACTTAAGAAAAGACTGGTACAGTCGACAGACATATCTGAGTTAATAACTTAGCTGTAAAACATGTTTGTCCTGCTGATCTCCCTTTAAATCAGTAGATTTTGTATACACCACTGCACAATTACTAGAAAAGTTCATGCCCTTTTCCAGGCTGCCCATTATTTTTGAGAGAGGAAACATAGCTGAGAGCTCAAATTCTTTCACAGAGCAAAGGAGGAAAGGCTGTACAGTTGGTGCAAACAACGTCTCCCATAACAGTGATACAGTGCACTGAGCGTGCATGGGGAAAACCTGCCCACAGAAGACTGGGCCTCCATTTCCATTTCTTATTTTGAATTTCGTATCAGAATAAATGTAGAATTCTGAAAATGTGGCAACTTGCAAAGCAGAAGAAGATATGCAGTATGAAAAGGTGCATATCTAGGAGGCTAAGAATGAGGGTTTGGTAAATTTGCTTCCTTTGTACAGACACTGCCAATGTTATTGGCAATGTTATTGGTCTACAGAGTAGACCCTTGGTCTAGATGGGCGGGATAAAAATCTAATAAATAAATAAATATTTCTCTGGGGATTAGAAACCTGCTGTTTGAGAGTTTTTGAAAGAAAGATTTTTCTGAATCCAAATCTTGTACAGAACCTACCAGATTCCAAACGAATACCGTATGCATGTACAGAATTACAGATGGCCAAAGGCAGAGAAGTACAAAAGATCCTTAGTCTTGCTGTTGGCATGAAAAAACATAAATTAAAAAACCAGACTTTTTCACCTTCTTAAACATCTATGAGAAAAAGACTGTAATGTGTGCAGTAAGTACTTCGGAAGAACTTTTACAACGAACAATACAGCCCCGGCACTGCTTCCATATTAAAAAATTAAAAAGGGGTGTGGCTGCTTATCACTGCAGTATCCTAGCCTTCCAATACTGGTAATTGAAAATGGATACACAGTTGGGAGAAAACAGCCGACATGCCCATTTGGCTTTTAAAAAGCAAAAACAAAATCTATCTCTCATATGTCCAAAGCGAAAAGACCATATCCAC
The DNA here is from genome assembly GCA_037013535.1 of Intellagama lesueurii. Taxonomy (NCBI): domain Eukaryota; kingdom Metazoa; phylum Chordata; class Lepidosauria; order Squamata; family Agamidae; genus Intellagama; species Intellagama lesueurii. The sequence goes on from JBAJHW010000004.1 coordinate 180,983,530, forward strand.
AAATACTATTTTTAAAAAGCTGCTTTTTGAGAACCTCCTTGTAATAGCATCTAATGAGACTGTTGTAAATATAACAAATGGTACAAAAATTTAATTGTATTAAAGAAGCAGTAAAAGGTGCTTTCTTGCAGGGGAGTGGTAATAAGGTCAGAAAAAGGGAACAGTATTTTAATTGTCTGCATTGACTTGTCTCTGACAAAGATTAATTTAAGTAGATATTGTCTCCTAAACCAAAGTCCATTTAACATTCTCCCAGCCATGTGAAAGCAGAGCCTTACACAGCTTTGCTGACTTCATCATTTCTTTTAGAAATAGCTTAACCTATTTCTTCCTGCAAGATAAAAAGGTCATACAGAAATGTATTTTATAGAACCTTTGATAATATAGAGTAATGCAAAATGAATACAGGTATAACAAAATAAGAAAATGCTGCAGTAGGAAAAAGGTCAGAGTTTCATACCTCTTTACAATGCAAATTTCACAGAATACACTGAGAGTACCCCAAGTAAGTGATTTCAGCATGTCCTCTTGGGAGACCTAGCAATATATATATTAACAGTGCTAAATAAAAATCATGGATTGCCTGTACCTTCCTGCACAAGTAAAGCTTCACAGTGCAAAAGGACCATGTTTTCAGGCAACATACTCCAAAATATGCTGTACAGTATCTGATCAGGTGATGCAGTATGGAAGAAAACTAGCATTCTGTGTTACAAGAAGAAAAAGAAGGAAAGTGTATTTGTATGTATATAAAAGAAAGACAGTCAGGGAAACCCTCATTTATTGCAAGAATAATGTAAGAAAGTTATGTTTTGCAGAACCTAAAGAAGATACTATTTGGTCTATAACCTTGAACAGATGATTCAGAGGGAGCAAATCACCCTATCATTTTCTTTACAGCATCTTCAAATCATAGAAATACTCATTCAGAGGAAAGTACTAATTCTACTTCTTCCTGCAGTCCCACACAATTCACTGCCTAGCCATTGAACTAAAATTAGGCAAAGCAGAGGACTGGGGAAAAAGCACCCTCTCTAATGCATCAATGGTCTCTAAAACCCAATCTCTCCTTCTCAGGCACACTGGGACATTTTTATTCCCTTTAGTAGCAGGAAACTTGATTGGAGGATGTCATCAGCTGTGTGTGGATTAGCACAGCTGCTCAGAATCCTACTGAGGTGGAAGGGAGAAACCAAGTATAAATGAATGCAATGCATTTGTTTTTTATTTCTAATTTAAAAGGAAAGCAGCATAAAAAATGCTTGCAAACATCAATTGTGGCCTATTAAAATAAAATCCTAGCCACCCTGATAATCAAAATGTGACTTTTTTTTCCTAATCTCTCTCAAAGAAAGACTTCAGCATCAATTGCTCTCAAACAGTTAAATAGCTAATGAATAGTTAAATGTGCACTTTAAAACAAAACAAAAAATGTAGATACAAGACAAAAGACAATGATCCTATCATAACCTCTGGACGTACGTATTTGTTTATTTCTTGTACTCAGCAGCTTTAAATTGTTTTATTTTCAAAGACTGCTTTGCATGATGCAACTCTTCTCAATTCAGTGTTCATCACTATCAAGGGATCTCATGCGTTTTCAAATGCATTAATGTCATTTGGCCTCATGGAAAAAATGAATGCTCATCTTCATTAAATAAATAAAGTACACAAGATGCTCTATTCACATAAGGCACGCTAAAATCTCCTCACTGTGAAGGTATACAAGGAACCTATTGTTTTTGGAGTGATATAGTAGCATACTGAAACATACTCATCCTCTTGTGCTTTCCTAGAAATCTGCTAACATCAAAAAGATCCCATCCCCTACGGGGGGCCCCATCATATCGGAATTTCTGTGGTATGTTTATTTTGCCTTCTAAATGCTGAGGTGAAAGGTATATGCAACTGTCTTCTACAAAAAATAAGGAGATGGCTTAGCTGGAACAAAAACTTATGTCTCGTTTGGGGAAGATGGTGCAGCATTTTTGCTGCTAGCAGGAAGGAACTGGAAAGGCAGCAGTATTCAGCAGATAGGAAAGCTGAGAATCTTCATGGGAAGAGAGCCTGAAGGGGCAGCCAGGTGTAGCAAAGGGTTGTGTGAAGCACTGACATAAAAGGGTGGCCAGCCAGATGCATGAGGAAGAACAGAGTGAATTTCAGAAAGGGAAGGGTCAAGAAAAACATTTGATGTAAGGGCAAGCTTTCTCAGACCTTGCTACAAAGAACAAGGTTGCCAGGTCTTCAGAATTCGACCCTAACATTCAGATTTTAGAATGCATTCTCAAGGTTTCAGGCTTTGAAATATCACGGAATGGGAAACTGCTGACCTGGCAACTTTCATCTGGTTTTAGGTTTGATCCTTACATGCTGCAGATGGCACAAGGATCTACCATCTTCCAAATTTACTTCTGCCCCATTTTTGGATTAGAAACTAGCATTTTCCCCCTTTTAATAATATATGCGTTTTATAAGCAAAAGAGACATCACACGAAGGTGACTAGGCATTGTGATGTTTCCAAGTTCAACATCACTTATGACTAAACGTCTACTGGGAGGGTTTTTAAGGTGGGCCTTCCAACCACAGGTAAAGTCGCTGAGGTTCATATTTAAGCTCTGTAACTTCAACAATCTCCTGTGACAGTTGCCCATTAAATAATACCAAATGTTGTTTCCTTCCAGTCTCCCAAAATGTCCCCAGTTTTGCCAACTTTAGCAAGCAGAAAAGAAGGGGCGGGGTTTAGTTCAAATATGGTTTTTTGCATTTACATGGACCATGATGTTTGGCCCACAAGTTTGTGTGGACACAGGAAGAACTCTGCATTTCAGCAAAAATAATGTATGCTTTGTTTGTTATATTAATATTTTTCAGCAATACAGCCAGGGCATATCGTATAAAGAGGTTTTTCTCATGTCTTAACCTATGATGTGCCTTGACTACATCTCTGAAAATCATATGACAAAGTATATATTTTAAAAGAGTAAAACTAAATCCAATTGACATTCCCAATTAAGGCAGAGCCAATGGATCAATAGGATTTACAAAAGTACTGACTTACTATTCAGGAATTCTTTTTTATTATTATTCAATAGGTCCACTCTAATTGTGAGTATAATCTGGATTTAGGCCATTACGTTTATTTTTTAATCCATAAATGAGATTTTTTTTAAATTACTGCAGTTACATAAAGTGTCTCTCTCCCAAGATACCTCAGTTTAAATCTTAAATCTTATTTTAATACAAATTAACATGTTGAAGTCAACTCCTAACCTTTTAAAACTCTATCAAATACACTGAGGCAAAGTAAGCTTTTCCACATAAAAGAAAAAAACAAGGAAAAAAATATCAAAATTTTAAGGGCAAAATATGAATATTTATGACTGTCAAGAAGCAATATGAACATCTAGGGCACATTAACTTCAAAGGAAGAGTGTAATGCCCTTGCTGTATTTTCTCATAGAAATCAATGCAACTTAATGTTTAACATTGGCTAGACTGCATCCTCATAGAGAAACACTGTTCTGCTCACTGTTTTACCTGGCTTGTTTCTGGGCATTTACACTGCAATCTGAATGCAAGGATACATTGGTTGCAGTAGGTTTGGAATGGGTAGAAGTCTGTTGTGCTGCTACAATCTCCTTCTGCTGGGTAATCTCAGAACTGCTGGGGGAAGAGCCAAAAAGGAGCAGAGAAAGGGGAGGAGCTGAGTGACACCAGATTCAAACCCCTCTCACCCCAGATTCAGGTCCAGCATGCCAGTAAAAAGTTAGGCCAGGGTTAGGGTAAACCTACAGAATTTCCAACTTGACTAGCCTGAGAACATTGGATTTAACAAAGAACAACCTGGCTTTTGTGTCAACTCAGCCAACAACCCTCAGCCACATTGCCTAGTTAGAAGTGCACCCTTAATCTTCAAGTGAATTACTTTGGTTAGCATTTTTGTACATGAGCACAAGAGTAAACAGAGATCCATTAATTTAAGAATGTGTCCTATTGTTACTATAGCACTAGTGCAACAGAACCTTTCCTCAATCCTCTGGAGCCCTAAGCACAACTTCAAAACTGGCTCTCAATGGTCTTCTAGCCATTGGACTGAGTCTTGGAGATACAAGAGGGTCTCCAATGGGAAGGAGAGATCATTCCCCCTCTCAAGTGCTGATGGAAACAGTACCGCCAGCACAGAGCCCCCACTGGATTGAAGTTTTTAATTGCCATCAGATGGCCATTTAACCAAATTCAGTGAAAATTTTATCTGAATAGACATGAATATACCCTGGACTGCCAGAAAGACAAACAAGTGAGTCCTAGAGCAAATCAAGACCAAACTATCTCTGGAGGCAAAAATTACAAAACAGAGGCTGTCTTATTTTGGGCACAACATGAGAAGGGAGGATTCTCTTGAAAAGAGAATAATGCTAGGAAAAATTGAAGGCAGCAGGAAAAGAGAAAAAGCAAATATGAGATGGATTGACTCCATAAAGGAAGCCACAGCCTTGCATTTACAAGAGCTGAGTAGGGCTGTTGAAAATAGAACATTTTGGAGATTGCTCATTCATAGGTTGCTGTAAGTCAGAGGCAACTTAACATATAACAACAACACATGAATAGGCTTGCACTGTTTGTTTCTAAACCAGCAGTGAGAAATATGCAGCCTTGAGATGATGTATTTATGGCTGACATAGAATAACAATGTAACTCTTCTCCTTTGCCCAACCACCTTTTTCATGTAACAGATGGCCCACCATTGGAATGCTTGTAGGAGGAAGCCAACAATGATTGTTGTAACATTCACAAGTGATTCACAGTATTGAAGGCCATATATCAGAGCCCAGGAAGAAAACACATAAACATACCAATAGATAAGGGAAATGGATACTCTTGTCACCAGACTTTCAGGCGCATCTAGGGCCCAGGTCAAGGAGAAATGGGGGCACAATATGCATATTCAGGCGCATCTAGGGCCCAGGTCAAGGAGAAATGGGGGCACAATATGCATATCTACATGTAACCAATAGATTAGCGTAGTTGGTATCAATTACCCAATGAGGGACTGGATCCAAAGTTGGGGTACAATTGACCAATAGAATCGTAGCATTTTATTGCTCTTTGTCTGTATCATTATAAAATGTATGTACTCTCTATGTTCGGGGTCTTCTCTGCTTTTAAGGGAAGTCCCAGCTGACCTTTCTTGCTCTTTGCTATCTAAAATTAAATCGGACCTTTGGTTCAGCTGTTGCATCTATGCCTGATTCCTTGCCGGAAAACCGAAACCCAAAATTGGCCAGTAACATCTGGTGCATTGGCCGGTCTTTCCGGTGATCCTTGGCATTCTTAACGGAGGGATCAGGCCGCTCGTTTCATCCTGCCCGCCACCTGCTCTCCAAGGTGAGTGACCTGAAAGACGGTGCTCCAAAGGGAGGTGACCTGAAAGACGGTGCCCCTGAAGGGGCCTGGGGGTCCGGTTGGTGGCTTCCCCTTCGCTGTGAAGACGCCCCATTCCTTGTGCTGAGGCTGTGGCCTGCGACGCCTTGGGGTGATAGCCAGTGCGCAGCAAACAGGGGCCTGTTTGTGGCACGTGTGTGGGTTGCGTGAGTCCCCAGGCACCCTTAGACGAAGACCTGGCCAGGCCGTGAGACTTGCGAGGCATGGAAACGTGTGCGAGCGAGGCACACCCGGTAAGGGGGACGCCCCTCGGCTGTGTTCTGGAGAATTGGAGAGAGCTCGTGGGCAGGCGATCTGGGCTGACAAAGAGGCGCATGATTAAATTATGCACTCAAATTTGGCCTACTGCGATTTCTTTGTCGCCTCCGTGGCCCTCTGACGGCAGCTTTTCGCCAGATGCACTGAAGGGGTTGGTGGAATGGGCCGAGGCGGCAACAAAAAGGGGGGATGAGGATCACTTAAAGTATGTTGGATGCTTTGCAGCGGTTGTAGCCCAGCCAGAGAAATACAAGGGAGCATCCAAACTCACCCAATCGACTAATATGAAGAACCCATATGGCTCTTTGGATTACATAGCCCCCCCGCCCACGCCAGTTCCCAGTCCGAAGGAGTATTATAGGGTGTTAGTAGCAGCTTTGCAGGAGTTCAAGGACTCAGAGAAAGATAAAGCAGGTGAGAAGACAGAGGAGAAATGTATTTTAACTGATCCTTTGGAGTACATTCCTCCTCCCGCTACCGCACCACTGGTGGCTTTGCCAGATGAGGAGATCCTCCACCATGCTCCCCCCATGCAAGTTCCAATCCCTTCCGGAACAGCTCAACGAGCCCTGGGAGTACAGGTGATTCAGCCAGGGGGAGTACCCGATTCCACGCACTCAGCACAACTCCACATCCCACAAGTACAAGTAATAGTAAACCAGAACCTGCCCGATTCCGGAATGGGAGGGGGCTCAGGCTTCTCACTGCCACCTCTCCCCCCCCCCCCAGAGCTGATGGGCGATTCCACAGGAGATGAGCAGGAGGCAGATGAGATAATTAGTTCCACCAGAAGGAAGAGGGGGTGCCGAGGGCCAGATCCCTCTGTCTCTCCGGCAGTGACACAGGGGCGACAGAGTAGACAGCAGCTCGGACCATACGAGACAGAGAGAGGACAGACCAGACGGAATTTTTCCACTCCGAGAGCAACTGGTAATGGGGGCGGACGGCACAGTACAGAGGGCATATGTATATGTGCCCTTTACTACAGCCGATCTGTTCAATTGGAGAACCCATACCCCCCCGTATTCAGAAAATCCTGAAAAGATGGCTGAGCTGTTCCAAGGCATTATGTTATCGCATCACCCTACTTGGGGAGACTTGATGCATCTAATGAACATGCTCTTAACAGAAGCTGAAAGAAAGATGGTCTGGGAGGCGGCTAAGAAATATGCCACCGATAAATGGAAAGCCCTCGATAACCAGACATATTTGGCTCCGGCTGAAGTCTTGCCGGAAGCTCGCCCCCCATGGGATCAGGGGCAAACCCCGGACCAAATGTTGTCATTGTCCCGGTTTCGGGAAGCAATTCTAGAAGGGATAAGGAAGGGCTTCCCTAAGCAAATAGCAAACCACAAAGTGTACCAGGTATTTCAGAAAGCGGATGAAAATCCGGCTGATTACCTTGAAAGACTCATGAAGGCATGTAGGCAGTATACTAAAATGGATCCCAAGGGTAAGTCTTCCAAGACCCTCCTCAATTCCATTTATATTCAAAATTCTTATGAAGACATAAAAAAGAAGTTGAACAAGGTAGATGGACACTTTACTGTCCCTATTCAACAGCTGGTGGAGATAGCGTTTAAGGTCTTCAATAACAGAGCTCAATTAGAAGACAAGAAATGGAGCAAAGATAAGAAAGTCCTGGTAGCGGCCCTGGAAGGTGACGAGGGAAACTACAGAGGATACCCCGACAGAGGACGCCAGGGCTATAGAGGAGGACGAGGCTATAGAGGAAGAGGGGGCTACCGCCCATCCTCGACAGGGAACGAGTGCAGGGTTTGCCACCAGGAAGGGCATTGGGCCAACAATTGCCCTCAAAGGGACGATCAATCATGCCAAAGGACACTGGGCAGATTCCTGCCCTAGAAGGGGTCGGCGTCCTCAGGCCCGACACCCTCCCCGACCAGCTGCTCAGGAATTCACCCTGGAGGAAGAGGAGGAAGTCTGATGGGGCCCCAGGGTATTCCGTCTCCCACCCGGAGACCCCGTGGTGGAATTAGGAGTGGGCAGTCAGTCGGTCCCCTTCCTTATAGACACCGGGGCCACTCATTCAGTCATTACCACGCTTCCTGCTGGGATAGTTCCCAAACGAGGGGGTCCCACCTGCAACGTTATTGATGCGTCTGGTGGAACGAACCGGGTACCTGTCCTACCCCACGTGGAAGTTCAAATAAAAGACTCGACCCTTGATCACCAATTCCTTTTTATAGAACACTGCCCAGCCAGTCTACTTGGGAGGGACCTCCTTATGAAATTGGAAGCGAAACTGGAATTTGATTCGGAAGGCTGCCACATTACATTTGGCAACCGGGAAGCTACTGCTTTCCTTATGACTCTGAAAAATCCCCGGCTAAAATCCCCTCATGAAGATCAGCTTTTGGCTCAGGTTGCTAACAGGGTTGTCCCATGGGTATGGGCAGATGGCACTCCCGGACGAGCAAAACAGGCTGACCCAGTCGAAGTCCTTTTAAAGCCAGGACGGGGCCCAGTCTGGATCAGACAATATCCCCTGAAATTAGAGACCCGCCTGGGCCTTCAGAAGGTCCTGGCCACCTTGCTAGCAGCCAGACTCATCGTGCCTTGCGAATCTGACTTCAATACCCTGATCATGGGAGTCCCCAAAAAGGAGGGTAAGTACCGGTTGGTACAGGATCTACAGGCAGTGAACAATGTCACTGCGTGACATCACGCCCCTGGTCCCAAACCCTTACACCTTGGTGACTCTAATCCCAGGAGATCACGCCTATTTCACTTCTCTTGACCTCAAAGATGCTTTCTTTACCATTCCGCTTGCCCCCCGGTCATATATCTTTACATTCACCTGGGAAGACACCCCCCCCCCGGCACGTCAGGGGTGCCCTCAGGTAGATACGGCTGGTGTGTGTTGCCTCAGGGTTTTAAGAACAGTCCAACATTGTTTGGGGAAGCTTTGGGAAAAAATTTGCGCCTTTGGGTTCCCAAGGTGAAGTGCCGGGTTATTCAATACGTGGACAACCTATTGTTGTCAGCAGAGGACCAAGCAACATGCCTTGAAGTGACGGTAGACCTCCTAAACTTCCTGGGGTACGAAGGCTTCAAGGTGTCGAAGGACAAAGTGCCAGTGGCGAGGGAAGAGGTGAGTTATTTGGGGTTTTTGATTTCAAAAGGGCAACGCAAGTTGACAGCAGATAGGAAAAACACCATATGTGCAGTTCCCCTCCCCAACACTAAGCAGGGATGGCGCACATTTCTCGGCATGGCTGGATTCTGTAAAATCTGGATCCCAAATTTTTCTTTAGCCCGTCCTCTATATGAGGTGCTCAAGGGGCCTGGCAACAGGGTGGAAAATACGCCTAGTATGAAGAAGGCTTTTAAGCTCATTAAGCAGGAGCTGCTCTCTGCTCCAGCACTCGGGCTGCCTGACCCAGAACAGCCATTTGAATTGTTTGTCCATGAGCGAGACAGCATGGCACTTGAGGTCCTCACGCAAAGGATTGGCAGCTGGCGGAGGCTGGTGGCCTACCTTTCCAAGTTGTTGGACACAGTGACCAAAGGCTGGCCCTCGTGTTTACGAGCCGTGGCAGCCGCTGTCCTTCTCACAAAGGAGGCGCGCAAATTTTCCTTGGGGGCTCTGGTAACAGTCCATGTCCCCCACGCTGTAGCAACGGTGTTGGAACAAAAGGGAGGGCTCTGGCTTTCCAATGCACGCCTTAACAAATATCAGGCGCAGCTTCTTGACAGCCTGGAACTCCAGCTAGTCACTAGTACATGCTTGAACCCTGCCACCCTGCTCCCTATGCCCCGTACTGATTCGGACCCTATATTGCATGACTGTCTCCAAACAATTGATACTGAATATTCCAGTCGACCTGATCTGAAAGACTCTCCTTTGAGTCACCCAGCTCTCGAATTGTTTCTTGATGGCAGTAGCCTAGTGAGACACGGTCTCAGAAAAGTGGCATATGCAGTGGTCACGGACACTGATACAATCAAGGCGCGATCCTTGCCGCCGCACACTTCAGCTCAAAAAGCTGAATTGGTCGCTTTGACCCGAGCCTTAACGTTGGCTCGTGGCAAGAAAGTTAATGTTTACACAGACTCCAGCTATGCCTTTGGAGTGTTGCATGCCTTTGGGGGACTTTGGAGGAACAGGGGATATAGGACAGTGGTAGGAGAAGAGTTACATTGTTATTCTATGTCAGCCATAAATACTTTTGAGCTAGGTGTGAATGTTTCAGGGTTAGATTTTTCTGAGGCCTGGTCTTTCTCTCAATGTCTTGTCAGTTCTAAAATGTAGTTTCATCTTTACTCGGTATCACTCCCCCCTTTTTAAATTCTGACAATAGTAAAATGGCTGAATTTAAATCTGCTCCACGCCGAATGGCAGAGGCGACATCAGGTGTAGTGCAAGAGGAACACAATGTGGTACATACAGTGATAAATTTAGCAAGGATACAAACAAGCAAACCAATAACAATCAAAAGTATAATACCAATACAGATATATTTGAAGGTAGAAAAGTCAGGGAGCCAAAAGGTGAGCCAAGACCAATTCCAGTTCTCATTATTAAAAGCCTCATAGATCCTAGTCTGGTCGGCCTGGTTCTTGCGAACCAGGTCGGCTAAATCATCATGGTCAAGGATCAGGCCCTTAGTCTCATCATGATACATACAGCAAGTTTCATTAATGTAAGTACACAACCCACCGTGCTGAAGCAGCATCATATCCAGAGCCAACTGGTGTTGTAAAACCATGTTTTTAACCAAAACAATCTCAGCCTGCAAGCGTTGCTGGATGTCGTTAGTGATATTTTCCAATGATTATACTGCAATTGAGGTATTATACACAAAATCTGCTAAACGGTAAATGTCTCTATAATTTTCTGCGACTCGTACTGCAGGAAGGATTGTGCAGCCGATCAGTGTGCCTACAGACCATTTCCAGGGTTTGGACAAAGCCCTAGAAGGACGATGGGTAGTTCAGGAGGAATATTGCATGGCTGAGAGAGGCTGGGGGTGCATGCCACCTGCCATAGCCAGCCGACGGTGCATACACCTTCCCAGGTTGATGGAAGTACCTTAAGAGCCTTTAAGCCACACAGCCACCAAAATCCAGATTCAAGACAGATTGGCATGGTGTATTGCAAAATATGAAGGGCCGAGACGATGAGAGGTTTTGGCTGTTGCTTTCCTTCTGGGTATTGGAGGAAGAGGGAATACAGCGTATATCTAGTGCTGTTACGACTATGATTTAAAAAGGGGACGGGGTCTTGATGTAGCATCCACCCCTGACCATCCCAGACAAAAGTCAAACTACAACGTTTCCAAGCGCCGAGACTCCGTGTTCACCCCAAAGTCTTGTTAAAGCATATGGGTGCATATTGTTGAGGCCCTTTAAGGGAAAAAGGGGAAATGTTAGAGTCGCCTACCTCCAAAGCCTGAATAGACTTGTTATACCAATCGTCCAGGGTGAGGGGTACAGGCCAAGACGGCAATCCAAGACGACCATGGAATGGAAAGAAGCTACAAATCCAACAAGTGGGAAGTGATGCATGTTGTATGACCTCCTGGTGTAACTTAACCATAGTATTATCATTCACTCCCTCCCCCCTTTGCAACAAGCACAGAGTCCATAGTCCAAGAAAAAGCGAAAAAGAGAAGGCACGCATGTTTATTAGTCCACCTTAAGCAGTCGCTTTCTTCTTGAAGAGGAAACGAAGACCATCCAATCCTGTGGCAGTCCACTAGTCCTTCGGTTTCCGGTTACGCTGAGGCAGTGAGGGGGCTGAAGGCAGCGGTAAGGGAGGAGAAGCGCGTTTCACGCGGGTGTAGTGGATCCAAGCAGCAAGTCCTTCGATTTACAAGTTGTAATGCAGCCTAGGAGTTGGAAGTCCAGCAACATTTGGAGGGCTATGCATTCCCACCCTGATCTAGGCTGATAATTCTACAGTGCAAACATTGTGTGGATACACCTTTGAAGAGTATCCCTTTAAAAGTATATGACGTTTAAAGAATATTTGGTTATATTTAGGTGCAAATCAATATGTTTCTATTCCTATAGGAACCAAGTAGCATGCATGGTAGTTCAGAAAACATATATTTTTTTTCAAAATGGGTTCATTTGTTTAAATCAGTATTTCCAGTTAGTGATTTAAAACATGATATACAGTGCCATCCTAAGTCACTGCTGAGAAGCAAGTCTCACTATTGAGCTTACTCCATAGAAAGTGTTTGGAATGCCCTCCATTTAAATCAATCCATTCACATGGGGATTGGCCAGGAAGAAAACCAGATGAACTTATACCAAACCAGAAGTGAATCCCATGATTGTGACAGCTAATATTGCAGAAATCATTGTTAAAAGCTGTGGAGCTGTGCACCTTCAATAGTTGCACAGGAACTGAATATTAGTAAGCTACAGTTGCTGCATCTCTCTCTCCTGCATGGGCCCTGTACTTTTTTGCATTCAGTCACTTTATTCAATGTAACATGAGTGACTGACAACATTTTCATTGCAAATCTTTATGCAGAAACATCAGGGCAGATTATTCAGGACTCTGGATTCAGACAATAGTGCACACAATTGAAATTGGTTTGAGAGAGGTAAAGGCTTTACTTCACATGAGTAAACATCTATTTCTTTTGTTCTATTATCACCTCTGCTCAAATAGATTTGGGAGCTTTTTCAAATGATACAAAAACCTGAAAAACCTGTTTGTTAATAGTGAATGGGCATCACCAGTCTCCTAATACAGATGAACCAGAAGAACCATAGATTAGAAACGATCACATTATAGTAGAACACTGTACTTCAGGCTTTCCAAAGTACAATGAGTGAGACTAGGATCCTGAAGGGGAAGTTTTAATTAACTGTCCATCCCAAAAGGCCTACCAAATGCTGAATTTAGCACCACTTTACATTTTATTTCTGGCAAAAACAAAACAAAAATGAAAAAATTAAGAAGACAAAAACATGACACCTTAAAAACAAACTGCTGTATTTCAATGTGAACTTTCGTGGACAAGTCCATTTGTTCATGTCCATTTACATTTTATAGCCACTACAGGTGGAATCTTTGTGGTACCTGCTCTGCATACCTCCCATAATATTCTCTACAGTTTCAATGGAAGCTGCTGTTGTGAGTAGCACTAAATTCCAGTTTCCCAAACTGGTGCTCTCTGTTCTCCAGATACACTGGCCTACCTCTGGCCATGCTAAGTGTGAACAATAGGAATTATTAGCTAATATATTGCAAGGAGGCACTAAGTTGGGATAGGTGTGATCGGACAGGCATTCAGTTCATGGTTTGGTCCACTGTGGTGATGGTCTGGTTTGCTCCTTTTTTCAGTGATCACACAACAAAATTGCTAGAGCAAACCAGTCCCTCCTCAGAGGGTTCCTACCCTCACCTTTCTAGATCCCTGCTAGGGACTTCTACTTTTTTGGTATGAGTAGGATCATTCCATTTTGGTTTGTTTCCAGAGCATGCAGTCTCTGGAAATGAACCAAAGTGAGCTTATGACTAACCAGCCTTCCACTGTCCATTTGCCAATATCATGAAGCAGCTTAAGAAGAAAGCTTAGGAGGAGCTCCAGGAGGAGCAAGGAAGCAGATTTTTGACACAGCAACATAACACATGCTAAATAAGTAAATGTAAAACTTCCTTTCTCTCCTCTTCCCCAAAACAGGGTGAAGAAGCAAAAAAAAATTACTAATTAGGGCAGCAGTAATGTCCCCATAGGGACGTGGTGGCGCTGCGGGTTAAACCGCAGAAGCCTCTGTGCTGCAAGGTCAGAAGACCAGCAGTCGTAAGATCGAATCCACGCAATGGAGTGAGCTCCTGTCGCTTGTCCCAGCTCCTGCCAACCTAGCAGTTCGAAAGCATGTAAAAATGTGAGTAGATAAATAGGTACCACCATGGTGGGAAGGTAACGGCGTTCCGTGTCTAGTCGCGCTGGCCACATGACCACAGAAACTGTCTTCGGACAAACGCTGGCTTTACAGCTTGGAAACGGGGATGAGCACTGCGCCCTAGAGTCGGACACGACTGGACTAAATGTCAGGGGAACCTTTACCTTTACTTTAATGTGCTGTACCAGTTACAATTTTTTTAAAAAATGAAATCTTCCTCCCAGAAGCAACAGGAGACAGGAGGGGGAAAGGAGGAGATTTGTTGTTGTTTCAACAGGCAGGCAGACCAAATAGAGTCACTTGAGGTGAGTATGCCATTTGGATGCAAGGATCACACCAAATGGGATACTGGACCTCTACCCGATCCCAAGCAATCCTATTTAGTGCATACCAGGCTGCTCCAAATGATCCCAGGCAAGCAAGGCCTAAACATTACAAACTCTGAATGGAGAAGACATCCCATAGCTATTGTTTCCACATAGACTGCAACATGCAGCTCAACCTTTCTGTGACATGTCCACAGCACATCAGACTGATAACTGAAATTATTCACAGCCTGATAACCTGTTCTTTTACTAACAAACCACTGTCACTTCATCCATTATCCGTATCCCTACCTGGTCATGAGGCCACATATAAATATAATAGTCATATAGTCTCACTCTGAGAAAGTGAACTTGATCCAGGAATGCTCACATTAACATAGAGCAGTTAGTCTTTAAGGTGACACAACAGTTTTGTCTCTCTCTCACTCTCTTTTTTTAAATGCTTCCACAGACTGACACAGACACTTTTTTGAAAACTCAGAACCTGACTGGCTCCCAAACTGGTCTCCTGCTTGTCTAAGAACTGTTTCAGGCAAACCCCCAATCCTGAAAATTCTGCTGGCAACTAAAGCCAAACTAAAATTCCTTAATCCTTCATGATTATCACAAGACCTTGCCAATCAGTCCTTGCAGAGTTCATATTTTCAGAAAACAGAAAGAAACTCAGTTCTCTTGTATATTCCTCATAGTATTGGATCTTGTCTGAAGCTTGTATCCTCTTCAGAGCAAAGCTGCAACAAACGTGAGACAACTGAGGCATTGGCCTCAGACACGCAAAGCCAAGGGGCATAGGAGAAAAGGTAAAATATTACACACACACACACACACACACACTACTATCTTGAGCTGTGCCATTAGGAAAAGGTCTTTCATAAGACCTGTTCAGACATTCTCTATATTTTAGTCATAATTTTTCAGAGTTCTCACTCAAGCATAAAGCCTACACACAAGGAGGTTCTTGCTCATGTGTAAAGCCTACACACACACATAGAAAATTATGGCAGAGTGGGCTAGCTGCTCCATTCTAAGCACACTGGGCTTATCTGTCTAGGGAACAAGTGAATAGGACTTATTTATACATTTAAACTGAACCAAGTTTGCAATTTTCAGACTCTCACAGTATCACATATGTTCATGGTTCCATGCTGCCTACTCCCCGCCCCCCACTCTTCCCGCTCTCTTCAAGGAGAAACAAAGGGCAGATGCATGGAAGAGCAGGGGGCTGAATTCTGCATTCTTGCATTAAGTGCAAAATTAGCTAGTTCCCATTATAACTCAATGTGTTGAGAAAAGGGTCTCTGAGGAGTGCTGAGAGATCTACAGCTTGCTCACAATGCAAATTACGTACATATCCGCACATATCCTAAAATAATTTAATTGTCAGTTATCATTGTTTGCCTTGATCTCTCTGCCAGTCATTAACATCTTGAGCAATTTGTCATCAGTTTCAATGTAATATTTTATTATCTATCTATCTATCTATCTATCTATCTATCTATCTATCTATCTATCTATCTATCTATCTATCTATCTATCTATCTATCTTCCTTTTATCCCTCCATTCTCCCCTACTGGAGACCTAAGACAGTAATTTGTGCCTCCTTTAATAAATAGCAGATATGCTCTTAAGGTCAAAAGGCATGATTCTGATGTCTCTCTCTCTCTCTCTCTCTCTCTCTCTCTCTCTGTGTGTGTGTGTGTGTGTGTGTGTGTGTGTGTTCCCTATCTACCCAAAGCTCTCCTCACCCCAAACAGTAATTAGGCTGGAAAAGTGTCTACTCTTGGACTCCACAGAAGATGTCTGTTTCCCACAATGACATGATTTCTTGTTAGCAAAGCTAACTCTCTCCTACTTACACCACAGCTTGACTCCTATAAAATTAAAGTGAGATTAAAACCTTAAACGGCATATAATAATAGGTCTTTAAATTTTAACGCAAAATCTCTACTTTAAGTTATATGAACATGCTATTAAAATATAGAGCTACAATATGTGCCAAAACAATTTTTATTCCTGTTTATTCTTCCTGTTTATATTTATTATTCTATTTGCCAACTTCTTAGAATATTGCCTTATGTGATTGCATTAAGGCAAATTGTGCAAGCAATTCTATCTCCACTCTGCCATCTCTCATGTTCCCTTGCATCTACCAGTTGCACAAACAACTGTGCACCCAGCAACATGACAGCAGCAATTCAGTGGGGAAAACCACTTGCATGGTTGCCCTTACACACACCATTTTTTCCAGTAGGATTTTGCCTCTTATTGTCCTTTGTAACAACAGTGGCTTGAGTTTTAGGAAAGCTGTCCATTAATAACACATAAATAATATAAATACATAATAAGAATATCAAATATGGTACATTACTAAAAGAAAGAAAATCTACATAGTTTTCATAGGAAAATATGCATTTAATACAGATCAGTTATTTATTACTATTTCCCAAGAAATCTGCTTCCAGAGGACAACAAAAATAAGTTATTTTTGTCTAAAATCTGAAACAGAGGTTCCTTGCACTATCTGTTGATTTTTAGAAAGAAATGAAGAGTACATTACCCTTACTGACATAATCATGCTTAGCTCCACACTGGATGGCACAACTCAATTCAACAAGATGTATGTTGAGTTTAACTGAACCATCCAAGAGTACAGAGAATTCAGACTATAATCGTAAACACTTATGGGTAGTAAAGTCCACTAAAAATCAATGGCACTTATTTCAGAATAAATGTGTTGTAGATTAGGGTTTTAGGAGCAATTCACAAACCACTTAGGAGGCATGAGTACTCCTGTTGTCTGTCATTAAGACTACACACCAAGAAGCAATATTGCACTCATGCTAAGAGCAAAGTTGAGGACTTTCTTCTTTTCCTCATCTGTTTCATTTCATCTGTTTAACACAGCATAGAGTATACATTGTTGGCACCTTTTTCTTTTCAAAACCTTCAGTTTTGACATGTAAGAACTTTACAGTGAAAGCTTAATAGAACAAGATAAATCTATATATTCATCTAATGTCCTCTGTGCGTGCGTGCGTGTATGTGTATGCGCACACACACTACCCATTGCCCAATCTAGGAAAAGATGCAGATCAAATCTTTGAAGAACAAATTGCAAGAATTTCAAACACACATTATGTTGTAGTAAAGGGAGACTTCAATTATCTTCATATCTGTTGGGAGATAAATTCTGCCAAATATGGACCTTCCAAGAAATTCCTGGCTTGTGTGGCTGATAATTTTATCCCACAAAAGGTGGAGGAAGAAACTTAGAGGATTAGCCATCCTTGACTTGATTCTAACCAATAGAGATGACTTAGAAGTGGCAGTAAGGGGAACTCTAGGGGAAAAGTGATTATGTTATACCTGAGTTCTGGATTTCAAAAGAAACAAAAGCAGAGTGTAGCCACATGTATAAACTGGATTTAGAAAAGCCAATTTTAACAAACTCAGGACAGCGATAAGTAAGGTCCCGTGGCAGGAGATCCTAACAAGAAAAGGAGTCCAAGATGGGTGGAAGTTTTTTAAAAAAGAAATTCTGAAGGCACAACTTCAAACAATTCTAACAAGAAAAAAAATGTGGAAGACAGCAAAAAAGATCAATGTGGTTTCACAAAAGGTTCATAGAGAACCTGAAGATACAAAAAGTTACTTTGACTTTTAACCATATTTGTAGTTGGTTAAAAAAAACAAAGCTTAGAAATAGCTACCCTGTTTCCCAGAAAATAAGACCTAATCTGAAAACAAGCCCTAGTATGATTTTTCAGGATGCTCATAATATAAGCCCTACCCCAAAAATAAGCCCCAGTTAAGAGAAACCTCGCCCTCCACCATTGTGCAGCAACCAGAAGATGACATGACTATATTTGAATAAATGTAGATTGTTGTACATGAAAAAGAAAAAGAAAACATCCCCTGAAAATAAGCCCTAATGCATTTTTGGAGCAAAAATTAATATAAGACCCTGTCTTATTTTCTGGGAAACACGGGTAGCTATAAGTAACACGGTTGCTTGCAACCAGTTATATCTCAATAGCAAGCAATGTAATTAATACCTAGTTACAATATTGCAGGAAATGTCGTAAGTAGTTAGAAAGTTACTCTGGAGTTATTTAATTTACTTTCAAGCGTTATTTTTAAGGACACATAAATCATTTTTAGAGGCATTTGACAGATTTTAAGTCAATCTCTTACTAATCTTAAATGGCAAGGAAATTATTCTTTCCTTTTTATATATATATAAATATTTATAAAGTGAAATTCCAGTACTGAATATTAGAGGGAACCAGAGAAAATTTTCTAATATTTTCCTAGTCTGCTAGAAACAACAGCACAACATGGCAATAACTGATTGTTTTTGCAACTACGTAATAATAAAGATAACAACCTGGCTTTAATGAATACAGTAATGTTGTGAGCTGGTTTAAAAAAATAACAGTGAAAGCAAGACAGAAAATCTCCTACATTGCAGATCTTGAAGCCACTTGTTCTTAACTTAGCAATAATGCTTGTCCCCAATACAGGGTGATTAATGCAAAATTAAATGGCATACATTATCAAATAAGCTGCACAGTTGTAAGAGATCAACCAAAGGCAAATTTATGAAATGATCATAAACATATTCATTCAGAAATCTCACTATGTTCAATATTCAACCAGCATTTTTTTTATTCATTCATTCATTCATTCATTCATTTCATTTACATACCACTCTTCTCCCAATGCACTGATCCAAGAAGATTAATAGATATATTTTTTAAAAATATATGTGTATTTTAAAATTCAGCTGTGAGTATAATAATATTAAAAGACCACTGATTTAAAACAATTTAAAATATTTTAGAAAATAAAAAAGTACAACACAACCCACTGAAAGTTACTTTCTTTGCAAACCCTCACCTACTAGCAGGAGAGTAGAGAGGAGCCAACACAGTCTCCCAAAAGAAGGAATTCCCAGCCTAGAAGCAACCACACAAAAAGTCTTCTCTCATGTCCTAACTAGACAAACCTGGGAAGGTGGTGGAATCAAGGCAAGGACCTCCCCTGTGAATCTTCAGACCTGGGGAGGCTCATATGGGAGATGCAACCCTTCAGATAACCTGGATCCAGCTCACTATTGCACATGTAGAATTCTTATACAGCCAATTACAATGAGCCAGGCCCATTTTGAGCTACATTTAATTGAACACAGATACCACTGAATTCCAGGGGATTAACAGACCGCATTGACCTAGACATGTCTATTCAGAAGTAAGTCCCAGAGTTCACAGGGGCATACAAAAAAGTCACTGTGTATAGGACTCCATCCGTACTCTGGACCCAACCAATATTATTTTAACTCTTCTTCAGATTGCACTAATAAGCAAAAAGTGAATTCTCTTTACAAACTGACAACTGGAGGGCATACCTCTACTGCAATGCACATAAACCTCTCTGTAAAACTTCCAGCATTGCAGGAAACATAATGCAGTATATTTCAGGTTTCCAGGTTGTTGTGTGCTATATTATTAAACCGGATGATGGCTGACAGTGTGCGAAGGTACCTTTCCTTGGCTGAAATTGTACTGTAATTACAAATAAATATGTACAGACTATCATGTAAAATTGAGATAATTTGAGTATAGAAGCATGAATGACCACCAATGGCCAAACTACATTAGATTAGATTACAAAGTAGTAACATTTTCTATAATGCTGAATCAGTTAGCAGTCAAAATTGATAAATAACATTATGTAAGGGAAAAAATACTTTTCCTGTGAACTTTAAACAAATATTTATATGAAGTAACTTATTAGAAATTCATTTTATTTGGATCTTTCGAGGATCCTGACAATGGATAATGTTTTAAAATTACAAAACAGGTAACAAGAGCTGAAAGCAATGAGGTATCTTGGGACACAACATGAGTTTCAAATATGATCCTGCCTGCCACATAAGCTAAACACACCTTATCATGCAAACAGAAATGTATAAAAAAGGACAAAGATTGTTATATTTAAGAGCTTACTAAATCAGAAAAATCACTTTAAGGATCATAGTGAGTTCAAGCTTAACTGTACTTAAGTTTTACTAAGATGAAGGAATTAGTAAATTGGTCATGTACACTCCTTGAATATCCAGAAATGGAAGGCAATAAAATGTTAAATATGGAAAACTTTTGACCAGCCCACCTCACCTATCTCTGACAGGCTGAGAATAATCACGTCTCTGCTTTTAAAAATGCCACTGGATGGCTTCATATAATATTAATTTTACATTCATATAATTTTAAAGGGTACAGACAGGCATCAAAGAATACATTGGTTGGATTGTGTAGGGTCATATTATGAACTTACAGACATGTAGAATGCATTCTAAATTAACAAATCTTTTTATTTAGTGTTCACAATCTTTTTTTTCTAGATAGACTCTCGCAGTATCCCAGCGTCAAAAGTTCCAATTTCCATCAAAATGCTTCTAAGATCAACAAGCCTCTTTGTTGGTTAGACTTACCCTACCTTATGCATTAGTAGATATGGTTACTAGCAGAGATATGGAAAGCATTATGCCCACCATCTGCACAAGATAAACATTCATAATTTCAGTGCATTTCAGTTTATTTAAATTATCTTTTCAGCTCCTCTTTAGGAAGGGGCTTACAGTATTATGCAAATATGTACCAGCTCCTTCGCCTATTAAATCAGCAGTCTTTCATCTCCTCCTCCTCCTCTGTCATGCATTTATCTATGGCTTGCAAACTTTTGAAAGAGTGGGGGTAGGAGCATCAACATAAATTGACAACCTTTCTTTGTTGTCATTTACTGCAGAGGTTGCAATCCATACATTACAAAATAGTTCCATGATATGTAGTGCAAGAAAAACTCCCCATTCCGCCCCCACCATAGACATGATCTCAAAAAGCAAACCATATATTGAAACTGAACAAGGATCAGTTTGCATCTAGTTTTTGCATTTATGTG
Organism: Intellagama lesueurii; assembly: GCA_037013535.1. Classification (NCBI taxonomy): domain Eukaryota; kingdom Metazoa; phylum Chordata; class Lepidosauria; order Squamata; family Agamidae; genus Intellagama; species Intellagama lesueurii. The sequence goes on from JBAJHW010000004.1 coordinate 181,004,408, forward strand.
AGATGGTACTTGACAAAATCAGGCATCATGTTACTTATTCCAAGTCTCTGTACACTGCTCCAGCTAGTAAGGGCTCCTTGAGATGGCAAAGGCATAATACATATTCATGCTTTCCATATAGTTATAAGGCAAGCTAGAGAATGGCTTTTTCTGAAGCTTCAAGTTGTTGAATTAATAATACACCTTTGCTCACCTAATGCTTTCCTTCCTTCATCATTTCCCTGAAACTCTCCTTTATCATTTACAAAATCTCTACTGCCTTCGTATTTCAAAAATAGGCATCTTAAGAGGAGGCTTTGGAACTGCCGCAAGAAAATGCTACTAATAATATACAGAACAAATTACCACAGACTGTACAGTAGACCTCTTATGCAAGAAATATTAAGAGGTGTGTCTGTTATAACACTGCACTTTGTGTCCTGTATTATTGTTATAATGATATGAAGCCCATTCAAAATTTCAGTTCTAATGAACTCATGGTACACGATAAGTCCTGAGAACTACAGTCACAACATCCACATGCCACTGAGTCACGCACTGAAAAATATCCTTCTGATTTCAGACATATTTTGAGACAAATTTTAATAAACTACATTTTCTTGCTGAAGTACAAACTAAACTTAAATTCTGTAAGACAGTAATTGCTGCAGTGACATTTTTTATTCTGAGAAATTAACAGGCTCATTTTCATTGTTATAATATTATTTCTTGTCACTCTCCAGTTCTTAACTTAAATAGAGGCATTAAAATCTATTAATTTGCCACCCCCAAACCAACAGCTCACACTGTTGTAAGGAAACTCATATGATTTAACTTGGTTTTAAATAACAATAAAGTTAGAATGCAAAATGAAGGTTTCTGTGAAAAGACACTGTTCTTAAAATTCTGAACCGCTTTGCATTTTTCAAATTAGCACTAAGTTCTATCACTGTACTTAGTGGGGTGGGAGGCTTAAGAATGTCAGCACAAAATGAATTTACATTTCACATTTGCAAAACAAATTCTGCCTGAAAAAATGCCAATTTAATGGGAACTGAATGCTCATTTTATTCACCTTCACTAACAATACAGAGCAGATTACTGTATACAATAAATAAAAAGAGAGTTCACTTGTAACTAAGACAGGAGGAAAACAACCTTTACCACTTACTCACAAGTCCTTGGCAAGAAAAGTAATAACAAATCTTGTGCCGAGTGTGAATAACAAGTCAAATACCTCATTAGCATTCTCAGTTCCAACAGAATTGAGAAAACACTATCAAACAAGAAATTGGATATATATATTCACATAGGACATTGAATAGAAGAAAACTCCTATAGTATGCAGGCACTGGTCAAGGTTGAACACCTCTCGTACCCTCCTCCCATTTCTTAAATAATCCCATTTGCTGGAGTCAATTGGAATTGTAAGCATCCGGGTTAAAAAAAAACAGCATTTTCTTTCATGCCAAAAGACTTCTGAACACAGAGACTTTGGAAGGTAAGGATCAAGGGTGTGTGAGCCAAGGTACTTTAGCCAGTTTTCTCCGCAGGCATAGTCTTCCAAAGGTGTGTGTTTGTTTGTGTGTGTGTGTGTGTGTTTAGGGGGGGTCATCTTATTTTCCTTCCTCATCTAGTCCTTGTATCACTTGAGGGGATGGAGGAAAGGAGCTTGGTAGACAGACTATGCTTATCAGAGGTATTTTAATACGGATCTTGCTGGATGTTGGCAGCTGCTTAATCCTTTTGCAAACTTCCCCTCAACCTTTTGCTCCCACTCATTAGGTACATGAGCTTCATGAACAAACAAACAAACAACAACAAAAGAAAAAAGAGAGGAAAAAAGCTTAGTAGTTTCTCAATGCGCTACAAAACAGAGCTTGCCTTTGTGAAAAGGGGCACCCCACCATCGCCTCGACCAACCTCCGCCCCTCAGGGGTGCTGGTAGGAAAATATTGTCAAATAACAAAGTGACTAGACAAAAGGCTGCGATGGGGGGGAGGTTCTTAAAGCAAAGTAGAAACAGCAAATAAAGAAGGGAAGAGGAAAGAGAAGGTGGAAAAGGGGGGAAAGGAGGAGGAAAAAGGGTCTCGGACAGAAAGAAGCAAGATGGGGAGAGAAAAGAGGATGCTATTCAGAATAGGGGAAGGAATGGAAATGGAATTTGACAGGAGGTCTGAGGATGGAAGAGCAGCCAGAAGGCAAAGAGTATACAGAAACAGGAGGTGAAACTGCCGGGAGAGAAGGCGGCCGGGCGGACGGGAAGGGAAATAAAAAAAGAAAGGAGGAATTGAGAAAGAAAGGAGGAAAGAGAAAACGGAGGAAGAGAAAGGGGGAGGGGAGCAGGAAGGCAGAGCGCGGGGAGCGAAGCCGTGGGACGCGGAGGAGAAGGGCAGAAGGGGCGGTCCCTCGCCGCCGCCGCCGCCGCCGAGGTCACTGGCACTCGCTCAGTCACTCTTTCCCTCGCGGGCGGGCCGGCAGGCAGGCTCGCTCGCTCCGTCACTCACCCACTTGCAGCACGTTATCCACGGCGCCTGTCTCCAGCAGGCGGATGCCTCTGCGGAAGGGGAGCCCCTCGGTGACGGCCGCGCCGGCGGGGACGCCCGGAGCCGGCAGGGGAGCCGAGCCGGGTGCACCCGAGGGGGCGGCCGAGCCCGTCGCTGTGGCGGGGCTGTCCTCTCCGCCGGCCCCGCCGCCTGTCCCGCTGCCCGCCGCTCCCGCGCCGCCTCCGGATGCTCCGTTGCCGCCGGGGCGCCCGGGCTGGAAGCTGGAGTACATGCAGATCTGGCGCTCGTTGCGGGGGAAGCTCCAGTAGACGATGCGGCGCTGCACGGGCTCCGGGATGCGCTGGAAGCGGCCCTCGACCCGCTCGAAGGCCCAGCTGCCCGCCACCCGCTTGGCCGCAGCGTCCAGCAGCGACTCGGGCTGCAAGAGAGGGAGCAGACGCCCCTCCGGCCCGCACCCAGGGCCCGCGCCCGGACCGCCCGGGGGGCAGCACCCATGCACCCCGGCGCCGGCCCCACCGTCTCCGGCAGCCCCGCCGGCCCCAACGCCGGCCGCTACAGCCGCTCCGAGGGGACCCCCCGGGCAGACCCCCGAGCGCGGCGCTGCTGCCCCTGCCACCCGGGAGCACAGGCGCTTCGGGCCCGGCGACCCGGCGGCAGGCAGCGGTGGCCGGAGCAGCTCCTCTCCCTCGCCTCCCTCCGCCATGGCTGCGTCCGATCCACTGAGCCCTCGCCCGTGCCTGCCTGCTTGTGAGAGCGGGGCGGGGGGCCGGCGGGAGAGGGAGGAGACTGCGGCGGAGAAGGGGGGGGTGGAGGGCGGGCGAGCGGGCGGACAGGCACCACGGCGTGGGCAGCCGCCCCAGAGGCCGGGGGGGGGGGGTGGCCGCCGAGGGGGGGGGGGTTGTGTCACGTGGGCCCTGCCTATCAGCGGAGCCGCTCTCATTCAGCCCGCTTCGAGCCCAAGGAACAATTGCCCTCTCCTGGCTTCAGCCCTCGTCGATCTCCAGCGGGGCGGGGGGGGGGGGGAGAGGGAACATCTCTGAATGTCACCCCACCTCACCCCCCCCCCCCGGTATTGTTCTATATTCTGCTTCTGATGTTCCACGTTCAAAGCAATCGTTCGGTGCCCCTTCTCCGGAACGACGACTGCATACGTTCCGTCAAGAAGAAAGTGCTTTTGTTTGCATCGCAGCTGACCATGAAAACTGCACCGTTTGCAACATCCACAGGAATGACTTTACGCAAGCAAGGACTTTGCTTCGGAATTTGTTCTCCGTTCCCCTTCTAGGGCTTGAGTCCTGGAGCAGGAGAAGCGATGCCGAAGGAGAAGTCGTGCTCAAAGAAGGACGGAATGCCTTTTCCTGAGCCCGCAGGCTCGCCCCCCCCCCCCAGCCTAGGATTAGGACGAGGGTTTCCAGGGCAGATGCGCTCGCCGCGAGGGCAGGCTTGAGCCCCCTAAACCCTGCGAAGTAAAGCTGTGCCCCGCATATCCTGCGGTCTGCATCCCATATTCTGCTCACAACGCATGGCTTCATTAATGAACTAGATAATTAAAAATATTTCTATGCCACCCTTCTCTCGAGGATCCCTGGCGGCTTACAGTATTAAAATAAACAGTTAAAAGCTAAATAATAAATTATTACAATATTTTAAAAAGTATTCAACAGATATATTAAAACTCGTAAACTAAGAGCAATACTAAAAAACGCAAGTAAAATAACAGAATACAATAATCCCCCTTTTTTTTAATCCCCTTGGTCAACCAGTTATAGGAAAGTCTGTCTGAAGAGAAAGGAAGATACTGTATTTGAGAGAGCTTGGGCCTAAGCCATTTAGAATTTTATAGGTTGAAACCAACACTTTGAGTTGTGCCCAGAAATCGATGGACAGCCAGTGGAGCTGCTGTAATGGGAGTTAGATGTTTCCTAACTCCCATTACAGCAGCCAATTAACCTCAATTAACAATCTGGCTGTGGCATTTTGGACCTGTTGGAGTTTCCAAACACTTTCCAAAGGAAGCCCCACATAAAGCACATTGCAGTAATCAAGCCAAGATGTAACTAAGGCATGTGTACCATGACCAAATCAGACCTTTCAAGGAACAGGCGCAGCTGGCACATGGTTTTAACCATCACCAAAACCTGGGCATCCAGGCTCAGAATTTAATCCAGGAGCACCCCCAAACTGTGCACCTGTGTTTTAAGAGGGCATGCAACCCCATCCAACACAGTCTGAGTCCATATTTCTGCCTTTTGACTGACCAGGAACACCTCTGTTTTGTATAGATTTAAGTTTCACTTTATTTGCTCTCTTCCAGCCTATTACTGTGACCAGACACTGATCTAGAATTGAAACAGCTTCCTCAGATTTAGATGGCAAAGAGAGACAGAATTGGATGTCATCTGCATGCTGATGACAGTTAACCCCAAAACTCCAGGCAACCTCACCCAGCGGTTTCATGGAGATGTTAAATAGCATAGGGGATAAAACAGAACCCTGAGGAACATTACAGACCAACGGCCAGGGTGTCAAACAGGGGTCCCCCCACAGCACCTTCTGAGATTTCCAGGAAGGACTAGAGTTACCATAAAACAGTGCCTCCCAAGTCCCATCCCAGATAGGGGATGGGACCATGGTATCCTTCTGGTAGTCCAGAAGTATACCATGGTCAATGGCATCAAAAGCCACTGAGAGGTCCAGGAGAACCAACCGGGACACTCTCCCCCTGTCAGTTCCCGGTGTAGGTCATCCAACAAGGTGGTCAAAGCAGTTTCTGTCCCATTACCAGGCCTGAAGCCAAATTGAAATGGATCTAGATAATCCGTCTCATCCAGGAACCCCTGAAACTGAGAAGCCACAAACCACTCTAGCATTGTGCCAAATAATGGAATATTAGAGACTGGGTGCCAATTATCCAATACTGTGGAAGCCAAAGTTTTCCCACAGAATTATTAGCCCTAGAAAATAAAGATGTGCATAACCACCAGTAATCCTGGAGTGGAAGATCTAGATGTGGCTGTGGCAAAGGAAAAATAAAAATAAAAGAAACAAGAAATCTACAGAATTGTCATATTTTAATCCCAAATGTTCAGATTTGGGAATGTCCAAAATGAAGCAGGAAACTGAATCTGAAAACTCCCGAAGATTTACAGTATTAGCAGATGGAGGAACGCAGTTTCCATGTCTCCTCCCCACCCTTCCTCCCAGAAAAGTACACATTGGCTGGAATCCTGTTCGTATTTATCTGAAGTTTGCATAACTTGCTGCTGTCTTGCACCTAAGTGATGAGCTGCACAATGGGGTGCATGACCAGGCCTGCAACTAAGCATCTTATCAATGAGCTGCAATTGGCTCGCCATTTGCTAGTCAAGTGCCCTGTGTAAGGAAAACAGGTCTTGGAGAGTGGGGGCTGCAGACTTGTGATTGATAGGTCTATCTTCTGATCACAGCAAATAGTTTTACAATGTGCACTGTAATCATCGTGAATATTTTTACCTTGGCCTGGGGATATGTGGCAATATTATGTCACAAGAATGATCTGAAAAATCTGGAACTTTTTAATTCATCACACCTCCTTAGGGCATGCACTTATCATTCTCAAATTTTGCAGATTTATTCCTGAGAGATATCTTTATCATATGTGCCATTTTCCTATTGAATTATCTCCCCGCCCCACCCCAAATTAACAATGTAAGAGATTAAGGGGATGCAAATCCCTTTCACCCCTTCTAAACTTAACTCCCCTGCCCCCCCCCCCCCGAACAAAAATACCACATCAGTCCTTTTGATATCCTGGTGATTTCTTAACAAGGACTATCCTGTGCTGTCTGACACATAAGAATTTCACACAACGAGGAGGAAGGGGTAAACAAGTCTTATTTTAGCATTGTAGAAGCTACTCTTGCACAAAGCTTCCAACACAAAAGTTTTCTAAAACTTAGCTTGATCCACTCAGAAGTAGCAACTATTCCTTTTGATTTCATCCAGTTTTCTCAAGAAATAAAAGTTATTGGCAGTTTGCTTTTTAAGAATGTCTAAATTTAAATGTCTAAAGACATGCAATGCACAACAACAACAAAACATACTTTTAGCTGAAAGGCAAGTAAAATCCCATAGGGAGCTGAAGTGCTTTACAGTTCATCCAGTTCTGACACAAATAAAACATAATAGCCATTTGTTGATTTCCAGTTACAGCCAATGGTGGACTTTAACGTTTGGATTTTCAAACTTTAATTCACATTGAGACCTAACTCAAACCAGGCAAACCTCTGAATTGGTTCAAGTCACTTTCTGCATTGCCCAAATTAGATTCTAAATTTAATCTTATGCTTAGTGCATAGCCATTTAATATGGATAACTATTTGCACACGGATTGCTGCCTTGTTGTGGCGAAGGGGCTTGAGTAATTCAGAGAAGCTATGGGCTATGCCATGCAGGGACACCCAAGACGGACAGGTCATAGTGGAGAGTTCTGACTAAACGCAATCCACCTGGAGCAGGAACTGGCAAGCCACTCCACTATCTTTGCCAAGAAAACTCCATGGACAGAAACAAAAGGCTAAAAGATATGATGCTGGAAGATGAGCCCCTCAGGTCAGAAGGCGTCCAACATGCTACTGAGGAAGAGTGGAGGACAAGGACAAGTAGCTCCAGAGCTAATGAAGTGGTTGGGCCAAAGCCGAAAGGGACGCTCAGCTGCGGACGCGCCTGGAAGTGAAAGGAAAGTCCGATGCTGCAAAGAAAAATACTGCATAGGAACCTGGAATGTAAGATCTATGAACCTTGGTAAGCTGGATGTGGTCAAACAGGAGATGGCAAGAATAAACATTGACATCCTGGGCGTCAGTGAACTAAAATGGAAGGGAATGGGCGAATTCAATACAGACGATTATCATACAGTATCTACTATTGTGGGCAAGAATCCCGTAGAAGAAATGGAGTAGCCCTCGTAGTCAACAAAAGAGTGGGAAAAGCTGTACTGGGATACAATCTCAAAAACGCTAGAATGATTTCAATACAAATCCAAGGCAGACCTTTCAACACCACAGTAATCCAAGTTTATCCACCAACCACTGACGCGGAAGAGGCTGAAATTGACCAGTTCTATGAAGACTTACAACACCTTCTAGAACTGACACCAAAGAAAGATGTTCTTGTCATTAGAGGGGACTGGAATGCTAAAGTAGGGAGTCAAGAGATAAAAGGAACAACAGGTAAGTTTGGCCTTGGAGTTCAAAATGAAGCAGGGCAAAGGCTAATCGAGTTTTGTCAAGAGAACAAGCTGGTCATCACAAACACTCTTTTCCAACAACACAAGAGGTGACTCTACACATGGACATCACCAGATGGGCAATACCGAAATCAGATTGATTATGTTCTCTGCAGCCAAAGATGGAGAAGCTCTATACAATCAGCAAAAACAAGACCTGGAGCTGATTGTGGCTCTGATCATCAGCTTCTTATAGCAAAACTCAAGCTTAAACTGAAGAAAGTAGGAAAAACCACTGGGCTAGTCAGGTATAATCTAAACCAAATCCCTTATGAATACACAGTGGAAGTGAAGAACAGATTTAAGGAACTCGATTTGGTGGACAGAGTGCCTGAAGAACTATGGATGGAGGCTCATAACATTGTACAGGAGGCAGCAACAAAAACCATCCCAAAGAAAAGGAAATGCAAGAAAGCAAAGTGGCTGTCCAACGAGGCCTTACAAATAGCAGAGAAGAGAATGGAAACAAAATGCAAGGGAGATAGGGAAAGTTACAGAAAATGGAATGCAGACTTTCAAAGAATAGCAAGGAGAGACAAGAGGGCCTTCTTAAATGAACAGTGCAAAGATATAGAGGAAAATAATAGAAAGGGAAAAACCAGAGATCTGTTCAAGAAAATTGGAGATATTAAAGGAAAATTTTGTGCAAAGATGGACATGATAAAGGACAAAAATGGTAGGGACCTCACAGAAGCAGAAGACACCAAGAAGAGGTGGCAAGAATACACAGAGGAATCATACCAGAATGATCTGGATGTCTCGGAAAACCCAGATAGTGTGGTTGCTGACCTTGAGCCAGACATCCTGGAGAGAGAAGTCAAGTGGGCCTTAGAAAGCATGGCTAACAACAAGGCCAGTGGAGGTGATGGCATTCCAGTTGAACTATTTAAAATCTTAAAAGATGCTGCTGCTAAGGTGCTACACTCAATATGCCAGCAAGTTTGGAAAACTCAGCAGTGGCCAGAGGATTGGAAAAGATCAGTCTACATCCCAATCCCAAAGAAGGGCAGTGCCAAATAAAGCTCCAACTACCATACAATTGCATTCATTTCACACGCTAGCAAGGTTATGCTCAAAATCCTCCAAGGTAGGCTTCAACAGTATGTGGACCGAGAACTCCCAGAAGTACAAGCTGGATTTCGAAGGGGCAGAGGAACTAGAGACCAAATTGCTAACATGCGCTGGATTATGGAGAAAGCCAGAGAGTTCCAGAAAAACATCTACTTCTGCTTCATTGACTACGCAAAAGCCTTTGACTGTGTGGACCACAGCAAACTATGGCAAGTTCTTAAAGAAATGGGAGTGCCTGACCACCTTATCTATCTCCTGAGAAATCTATATGTGAGACAGGAAGCAACAGTTAGAACTGGATATGGAACAACTGATTGGTTCAAAATTGGGAAAGGAGTACGACAAGGCTGTATATTGTCTCCCTGCTTATTTAACTTATATGCAGAATACATCATGCGAAAGGCTGGACTGGAGGAATCCCAAAATGGAATTAAGATTGCCGGAAGAAATATCAACAACCTCAGATATGCAGATGATACCACTCTGATGGAAGAAAGTGAGGAGGAATTAAAGAACCTCTTAATGAGGGTGAAAGAGGAGAGCACAAAAAATGGTCTGAAGCTCAACATCAAAAAAACTAAGATCATGGCGGCGGTCAGAGCGGCGGGGAACCCCGGGAGGCCTCCGACGGCGGCTGTCATGACTTGCTCTGTTTATTTTATTTTATTTATTGGTATTTTTTTCTTCGGCCAGAACGGATTAATCGTTTTCAATGCATTCCTATGGGAAATGGTGCTTCGACTTACGAAAATTTCGACTTGCGGCCACCGTTCCAATACGGATTAATTCCGTAAGTCGAGGCACCACTGTACAAGGTAAATGCAATTTTGGTCAGAAAATTAATGCAAACGGCAGTAAGATGCTGCTATTATATACAACACTGTGTTGTTACGGTTGTTGTTGTTTAGTCATTTAGTCGTGTCTGACTCTTCGTGACCCCATGGACCAGAGCACGCCAGGCCCTCCTGTCTTCCACTGCCTCCCGGAGTTGGGTCAAATTCATGTTGGTAGCTTCAATGACACTGTCCAACCATCTCATCCTCTGTCGTCCCCTTCTCCTCTTGCCTTCACTCTTTCCCAACATCAGGGTCTTTTCCAGGGAGTCTTCTCTTCTCATGAGATGGCCAAAGTATTGGAGCCTCAGCTTCAGGATCTGTCCTTCCAGTGAGCACTCAGGGTTGATTTCCTTTAGAATGGATAGGTTTGTTCTCCTTGCAGTCCAGGGGACTCTCAAGAGCCTCCTCCAGCACCACAATTCAAAAGCATCAATTCTTTGGCGGTCAGCTTTCTTTATGGTCCAGCTCTCGCTTCCATACATTACTACAGGAGAAAGCATAGCTTTGACTATGCAGACCTTTGTCAGCAAGGTGATGTCTCTGCTTTTTAAGATGCTGTCGAGGTTTGTCATCGCTTTCCTCCCAAGAAGCAGGTGTCTTTTAATTTCGTGGCTGCTGTCACCATCTGCAGTGATCACGGAGCCCAAGAAAGTAAAATCTGTCACTGCCTCCATATCTTCCCCTTCTATTTGCCATGAGGTGATGGGACCAGTGGCCATGATCTTAGTTTTTTTGATGTTGAGCTTCAGACCATTTTTTGCGCTCTCCTCTTTCACCCTCATTAAGAGGTTCTTTAATTCCTCCTCACTTTCTGCCATCAGAGTGGTATCATCTTCATATCTGAGGTTGTTGATATTTCTTCCGGCAATCTTAATTCCGGCTTGCGATTCCTCCAGTCCGGCCTTTCGCATGATGTATTCTGCATATAAGTTAAATAAGCCGGGGGACAATATACAGCCTTGTCGTACTCCTTTCCCAATTTTGAACCAATCAGTTGTTCCATATCCAGTTCTAACTGTTGCTTCCTGTCCCACGTATAGATTTCTCAGGAGATATATAAGGTGGTCAGGCACTCCCATTTCTTTAAGAACTTGCCATAGTTTGCTTTGGTCCACATAGTCAAAGGCTTTTGCATAGTCAATGAAGCAGAAGTAGATGTTTTTCTGGAACTCTCTGGCTTTCTCCATAATCCAGCGCATGTTAGCAATTTGGTCTCTAGTTCCTCTGCCCCTTCGAAATCCAGCTTGTACTTCTGGGAGTTCTCGGTCCACATACTGCTGAAGCCTGCCTTGGAGGATTTTGAGCATAACCTTGCTAGCGTGTGAAATGAATGCAATTGTACGGTAGTTGGAGCATTCTTTGGCACTGCCCTTCTTTGGGATTGGGATGTAGACTGATCTTTTCCAATCCTCTGGCCACTGCTGAGTTTTCCAAACTTGCTGGCATATTGAGTGTAGCACCTTAACAGCGTCATCTTTTAAGATTTTAAATAGTTCAGCTGGAATGCCATCACCTCCACTGGCCTTGTTGTTTGCCATGCTTTCTAAGGCCCGCTTGACTTCACTCTCCAGGATGTCTGGCTCAAGGTCAGCAACCACACTATCTGTGTTGTCCGGGATATCCGGGATATTACGGTAGCAGGTGTTAACTAAGCACTGTTTTTTAATATATCTGGATGATTTTAACATGCACGTGGAGGACTGTGGTCTGATCATATGGAATGAGACATATCTAAGACTAAAAAGCATAATAGCTTATACATTCCTTATACTCCACAGGATTGGGTTCCACAATTTTTTTCTTCTATGCCCTAGTAGTAGTTAAATCCAAGTACTCTTCTGTAAGCAAAGTGAGAAGTTAAGTTCCCTGATTGGGAAGCACAGCTGTGGACTGAAAGGATATAGGATGCAGCATAAATATGCTTCTCCCTATGCTATTTCACAGCCAATCCACAATTCTACCCCATTTCAACCATTCCACATGTCTTGGTTTCTGCTAACATGAGTGAGTTTCCATCAAATCCTGCAACTCTTCCGTCTGTGGATCTCAATGTTACACTGTGAAGCACACTCAGTGTACAATGCTAAGATGATGATGATTACCTGTTCAAATCACAAAAAGTTCTTGTGCTTTCCAGAAAAGCAACTGGCTGAAAATTTAGAATGTCCCTAGGCTTGTTTGTTATTATCAACAGAATATTACTGTAAACTTAACTACAAAGGCTGTCTCCCTTTTGTCATGCCTTTTCAAGTGTAGGTTATAGATCAGGTGAGGAATGAGCAAATGGAATCTTACACAACCAGCAGAAACATTTTAAATATAGAACACCTGTCTCAATCAGGCACATGGGTTATATTATATACTGAGGACTTAGCAGAAATAAAGTTTCACTTACAGTTTTGAGGGAAATACAGCTCATTCTAACTTTATCTTTAATTTTTCAATATTCTTTCATATGAAGGCTAGTTTTTAAAGTATAATTCTTTCATACAAGTGTCTTCCTAGCTGTTCCACATTAGATGCATTGTGTACAAAGGCAATACATGATCTGGAAAACATTTGCTGTTGGCTGGTATGAACTGTTAGACAAGAGCTGTCACAGAAAAAATACAGTGACAGAGGACAGACCTTGCATGCAGATGGTCCCAAATTTGCTCTTCAGCACCTCCAGATATGAATGAAAGAACTGTCTAAAATCCGGGGAGCAGCTGCCATTTTGTGTCAGTTCTACTGTGCTAGCTAAGGCAATTGTCTCATTCAGTTTAAGTCAGCTTCCTATGTTCAGCTGGCAAAATTGCCTTCAGTACATTCTACATCAGCAGTTCCCCATCTTTGGTCCTCCAGTTGTTTTGGACTTCAACTCCCTGAACCAGCCAGCATGGCCAATTATCAAGGATGCTGGGAATTGAAGTCCAAAACAACTGGCAGTCCAATGGTTGAGAACCAATAGTATGGAAGCACATGATATATGATGTAACTCTCTCTCTGTGAAGTTAAACCATGGCCACTACCTAGAAGGAGACTAAAATTCTCAGGAGTGTAGTTCTTACATTGATGGAGAAACGCCTCATACAAATGCAAACATTTAAATGCTTTTTAGAGTTGTCGACTATGGATTGATAAAGCAAACATTTTCCACAGCAAGCAATGAGCTTGCTGCCAGCTTGTAACTGTACTGTTGTCAAGGTGCAGTAATGTGCTTCTGGCGAAGCAGCATTTAAAACTTTGTACAGTACCATAATGCACACAGTTTGGTGTCATCTGGGTCACTGTTAGAGATTAAAAATCATTTGCCAAACCCAGCCTTCCGGAATAGGGGCCCAAAGCAGGTGTCAGCTGTAATGTCCCAACAGCTGTGCCAGCTGCTGGTGCTGTGGTTTAATTAGAAGCATGTTTCAACCAAAAACAGGTGAAAGTTACACTTTGGACTACAATTCCCATAATCCCCCTTCCTCCATTGTTAGGGAACTTTGGGAATTATAATCCAAAAAGGTAATTTTTCCAACTACTTGACGTCTTTTCAATATCAATGAGACTTAAGGTTGCTTCTCTCTGGTTGGATACAGTCCCCATGTTTTGGGGAATGTACACATGCTTGGTGACTCAATGTATATATATATATTCAGAATGAATTCCTAGACTCATAATTGTCTTTTGCAATTGTGTGTGGTTGGTGCTTCTTGGGATTTAATAAAACAACAATAATAACAGTAACAAAGTAGGTCTCACAGACATGACACCTGTCCACCACTGTTCTGAGACGTTACATTGAGGACCAAATCACACAATAAGGGAAACACAAATTTCCTACTCTTATACAGTAATAGTTTCCTGCCAGACATGTAAATCCTTCAAAGCTATGTTTCTGAGAAAGAGATATGCAAATGAGGCCACAAGTGTTTATTTCCCAGTGACCAATGAGAAATCAAATTCAAGCTGTTTGCAAAATTTGATTAAAATATGTTCCATGTAAGATAGACTTTTACATCTTAAGGGAACTCTGCTTTTCATTACATACTAACTGTATGACCTAGTGATACCATTAGAAATGCAGAGGAACATTTTTAGTAATTATTTTGAATGGGGGGCACAACATTTTATTCAAACTGTATTACATTAGGTCAATAAACAAGTTTATGGGGCTCATGAAAGACAATTTAAAAAAACAACAGCTTTGGTATACTTTCTGTGCACATTTTCTATGCCAGCCAGTGGATTGTATGCAGCTGTGCAAGAACGTTGCAAAGTAAATGGATCAGCCAAGGGGCTGGGACTCCCAAGTGCACTATAAGTGAACTGCCCCTGAATAATTTGCAATATGTGAGGAGTCTCATGCATGTATGCAAGGCTGGTTCTGCAAGCAAATAATTGTGGATAGGGATTTCCTGAGGGCAGGAAGTTTGAACTCTACTACTGTATTCTCATTTATTAGCCTGCCAATTAAATATATTACAGCCTGCAGCATTACTTTTAAGGTATTAGATGCTCTCTCTTTTAGGATAGAGACTGAGGGATCAGATTTATTTATGCATCTATTAAGCTTTATTGCCCAAGGCAGCTCATGACAGTAAAAGAAAGGAGGGAGACATATTGGGTGAAATACTCATCCACAGGTAATAATAGCATTCATATTTGTAATTTTTAATGAGCTCTTCTAAAACATTAATGCCAAAGAGGCCAAAGGTAGTCTCTACCCTTTGGCCTCTTTGGCCCCCTTCCATTTAATCTGAGAACTCCAAACACTTCCACGCTTCCTGTTCTCCATGACTGATTGGTGTCAAGTCGGAAAGAACAAAAAGGTAATAATGATCCATTGCTTGTTTGGTATTCCAGGTGTGGGCTTTGTTTTGTTTCCTGCAGCAAAATTAATCTGGTTTAAATTTATATGCATGCTGTTTTATATTCCAGGTCCCTCTTGTGGTGGAAAAGAGGATATCAATGTAAAGGTCATTTCCAACAAGAACATGAAAGATGCATCTCTAGCATTATGGTGTTGTCGGTTGTACTAGTTGCTGAGATATTTGCTGTGAAGAATCAGGCCATGCAAGGCAATCCCCCTCCAATTGGCATTGCAAGAAGAACAGCATAATTCTTTTGACTTTGTGCATGTGTTTCTAAGTACTGTTAAAAAAAGAGGCCAGACATTATTTTCCAAAGATCATGCTGTTTAAAGCAATGACTGCAAATTGTAATGTGCAATATACAGGCTCTGAAGACATATTCCTTCCCCAAAACACAATGCAGAAATAGCAGCTTTGTTTTTTCTCCCTCCCTCCCCGCACCATAGTGACTTTGATGGGTGAGAAGAGCTGAGTAACAAAGAGCTGTCCAAGTATTCAGAATAACTCTGTCAATAATCTTGAGAGGTCAACAATGTCTTATTAATTGCATCTCAGCAAGGGGTTGGATATAAATATCCTCAGCACTCTCAAGGAGAATGAGAAAGGGAGGGGACAAATAGCATACTCTTGTTATGTGCTGTCAAGTTCCTTCCAGATTATGGAAACCCTATGAATTTGTAAACTCTAAAAGGTCATTAACAGCCTCACTCAGGTCTTGCAAATTCAAGGCCATGGCTTCCTTTATTGAGTTAATCCATCACATATTTGGTCTTTATCTTTTTCTGCTGTATTCAACAGCTAGCATACCCTCTCTAATTATGAATGGATAAGCAGGCCTTTCCCTAGAGGTGGCCCAAGATGTTTTACTACTTATTGTGGAGAGGGACAAGATGTTCTCACAAATGAAGGTGCATAGCACCCAAGGCTGGTTGAGTTGTTCTGATATTGAGGCCAAAAAAAGCCCCCCAACCAAACAACTCCATAAGTATCTCTCCCTAATAGCACTAGTATTATTATAATACATTAAATAACTAACAACTATCTGCCCTTTCATGACACACCAGCTGCCTCACTCTGCATCATGGTGGGACCAGGGAAGGTTACCTTGTCACTTGCCTTTAACGTCCATCCATTAACAATAAATGGTTAAAAAAATCCACAGAGTTCATCTGCCTCTGATGAATTCACCAGAGTTCGTCTGGGGAATGGGCCTACTACGGATGGACCCAGCAAGCTCATAGATCTGATTTGACAGAGGTGAGAAGGGAGAAAGGAGTGTTTCTCCAAATGGATGAGGTGCTGCCCTGTCTTCAACTTAGAACACTCTTTGATCCTCAGGAACAGACAGGCTCTATGGCTGGTCCTATTGCTTTGGAGTCATGACAAGTGCTCTTTCCTGGTTTGGATTTATCCATGTTTCTTGACAAATTTTGGCTATTTTTGAGTTTATATGTGTGTTGTAACATCATCAGTCTTCACAACTGGTCAAACAGTTACAGCTCGATCAGTGTCAACAAGCAAATTGTCAGAAATTTCTAGTCAGAAATGACACAAATGTTCCATCTAGGCATTTTAAGATATTATAACACCAAAGCAGAATAGAACTTGCTTGTTGGGGAGAAATGATGGGCACCAGGAATAAGCAGCAGGTCCATCTGAATGCATTTTCATGCCCAGAAAGGACAAGATGGCATACTCAACACTTGGCTTCACAACTGTTAATAAAACCATAATAATCCTGTGTAAAGTACCAGAAATTATTTTTTAAAAACAGAGTCTTTTCCTACTGGCTGACAATATAACAGACAATGCAAAAACTGAAGAGAGACAGAGATACTGTGGTTTGCAGATCACCTTCAGAGTTTCGCTTCAGCTCCTGAATTGTTGGCCTATACTTTATAGCAGTCTCAGTTTCAGACATCAAAATAAACCATGGATTAGCTAAACCAGTGGTTCCCAACCGTGAGTAACCTAGGTGTTCTTGAACTGCAATTCCCAAAAGCCTTCACCATCAGCTGTGCTAGCTGGGTTTTCTGGGAATTGCAGTCCAAGAACACTTGGGTTACCCAAGGTTGGGACCCATGGAGCTAAACAAATCATGGTTTTGTATTACATCTGAGTCCACTCTCAGTCAGGAAGGAAGGAGTTCTTGACAAAAGTCAATGCCTGCACCACAGTACAGTTATACAGTTATACAGTGAGACACTCCCTGTAACAGCGGGAAAGGTGCCTGTTTGGCCTTCTAGCAGAATTTGGCTGTTGTTCAGAGGCATCAAATGCATTAAAGAAGTAACAGAGTATATTTTAGTGAAACCCTTTATTATTTGGATTAATTGACAAGGTGATGAATTATGTCTGAAATAAGTGTTAATTGGACTCTAGGTTTCTGCTCCCTTTTAAGTTTGGGCATATTCTCAAGCTGGCCTCCTCTTTACGCAGCTGCTTAATTCTATGAATGTACTATAAGTAACTATGTTGCCTTTGAGGTTTCAGTCAGCACAGTTTGAACTGTAAGCATATTGGGCTGCCTTTCAAACCTGGAATCCACATGGTGAGCTGTTGGCCAACTTTCCCACACAAACATCTTTGAATCCAATAGAAAAAGGTACATCCAACCCATTACTTAATCTTTCTGTTGCAAATCCATGTGCTTAGGAGGCCAATAACAATTTTATGGAATGACAAATATCAAGACACCACTGAGCCCACTTGCAGAATAAATTAGTGGCTTTTCTTCCTCTCTGGTGGAAATGCTAAGATGAGAGTTGAGATCCAACATGTTACAGTGGTGCCTCAACTGACGACTGTCCCGACATACGACCATTTCGAGTTGCGACCAGCTCCGGCTGCAAAATTTTGCTTCGACTTGTGGCCGGAGCTTCCAGTTGCGATCAAAAGAGGCAGGGGAAAAAGGTGGGGAATTCAAATTAGAGGGCTAACCATTGGTCGGGGAAGAGCTTCTTTGTAGCTCTTTCGCCCCAACGGTTAGAGTGAGTGCGTCGGAGGAGGCTTGGGACTGCCTGGTGCTGCTTTCTGCTCGTGAGTAAGTACATTTACTTTGTTTTGCAGAGTGGGTTTGGGGGGGGTTGTTTCTGTGCTGTGTGTGTGTGTGTGGGGGGGTGTTTTTGTGTTTTCCGATGGGGCTGACTGTGGTGTGTGTGTTTTGCTTTGTTTTTCAGCCCCTCGCATTGCGATGGGGCTGACTGTGGGTTTGTTTTTTTTGTGATTTTTTTTTCCTGCTGGAACAGATTAATCCCGTTCCAATGCATTCCTATGGGAAATGGTGCTTCGATTTATGACCATTTCGAGTTACGTCCATCTTCTGGAATGGATTATGGTCGTAAGTCGAGGCACCACTGTATTCATAAGTGTAGGAAGGCAGGCTACTAGCCCAGTTGGCCTTGGCTGAAAGCAGTGCTGAGTTCAGCAAAATGAAGCCCTAAGTGAATCACACTCCTCCCACGAATGATTCATGTTCGCTCTATTTAATTAGAAATAAAAAAATAAGGGGATGATTTTTTGCCAGCCTGAAACAGCATGAATAAATCAAACAAAAAGTATTTGTAAACAAGACATTTAAAATTAGCTTTTCAGTACCGTTGCTACCACAGTTCAAACTAGCTCCGGAACTGTGGTGAGTCACCAGCACTTGCTGTTCACTAGGTTTCAAGGATTACTCACGATTTAAGAAGACTAAACAAAAAAGTAGACAGATCCAATCTATTACTACAGCAACCAGGCCCAGGCCCAGGAGCAGATTGTACTACTTAGACAAGAAAGGAAAGATACATGAGACCCAAAGCTAGTCAATTTATTTTGGTACAAGAGGTAAAAAAAATAATAATAACTCTGCCTTAGGATGGTCCTGAGCGCAACCAGGATATATGATGCAAATTAAGTAAATTTAGTAGCACATTTAACATAAGTTTGGGAAATTTGTCCATACAATCCACTTTATAGTGCTGTGCTTGTAACAAAGAATCAAACTGTCCCTTTTTGAATTTCCCTCACGTTGAACTGTCATAGGTGCGCCAATGTTGGGGAAGCATGGTATATAAACAGAATTCAGAGTTGGTTTTTTAATCTATTGTACATGTTCACTTGTCCATTTTCTTGAGCTTAGCTGCAGCTTTTTAGGAGATATTTCCGAAGCAGTTTCACTTAGCAATTCTCCAGCTTTTTGCTCACTACCCCACAGTTGTTGTGCAATGCGTGAGGTAGAAAGGAAATAATTTCTGTTATCCATTTCTGGAACAGGAAATTTAATACTACTCAGCTGATTATTATTGTCTTCTTAATGGCATTTGTGTGTATTTTAATGCCATTTACCATTTAATTTTTTTGTTCTGTTTTTAGCCTTTGTTTTGATTCTTAGCCTATACTGCGCACACTATTTCCTCATGTGTTGTGTTCAAAATCCTAAAAATTACAAGCTTTGGAAATAAATTATCTTGTTGTTCCCACATTACAGTACAGGTGATTTTTTCTGAAACAAGCTATTTTTTATGGTATTTGTTTGATCCTTTTAGGTATTTGGTATACTCGTTGTTAGCTTTAATATTATCTTTTAGTGATGTTAGCCACCTTGAGTCCTTTTAAGGAGAAAGGAAGGGTAAAAATATTTTAAATAAATAAATAAATAAAAACAGAAATTTCATTGTTTTGTTGTTGTTCTGCATAGCTTTGATGTTTGTCAGTCTTCAATGTAAGACAGAAAAAGGAAAGAATCAAGGAAGCTACACAGCCTCCTAAACCTAGGCTGTCCAGAACCTAGAATAAGTTGGCTAACAATGTGCTACAACATTCAGTCTTCCTTTCCTAGCTTGCTATGTAGCCTCTTTTAGTTGAGGTCTCCAAGTTTTCTGCCTTTGTTTTCTCCATGACTGAAACAGGAAGGAAGAGTTCAGAATGAAGCTTTATAAAATACATTTAATTATTTGGATTATTTGATGTGTTCATTCTGTCACAGGGAATTAGGGGTGTCTATACAGTTTCTAATTTGTTCCTCATTGTAGCAGAACCCTATAATGCTGCCATAGAGCAACCTAATGTTTTCCCCCAGATGTAAAAATCTGCAAAACATCCAAAGAGCAATGTGGGCACAGCTGTCTGGAACTGAACAGACCAAGTGCAACCATTATAGGTCTTATTTTAGAGCAAATCTGGAAGTGGCCATGTGCCATTCGGAATCATAGCACTAGCTCAATGACCAAATACTTCTTTGTGCTTGCCCCACACAGAAATCCACTCTTGGTTCTTAAGTGAACAACTGTGAATGCAAGAATATGATATGGTGCATGGCAGGGCTCTTGAGACTCCATGGCAGCAGCCTCTCAGCCCTAGTTGGTGAATTGCAAAGGGACGACCATCTGGGGAGGAGGCTGTGAGGGATTTAGAAATTAGCCATACCCTGGCAGACTGCAGACACAAATCTTTCAGAGATGGCCTTCCAATCTCAGCTGCTTATGGTGCCAGCAAATGGGGATTAAGCACCCAATTTGCTACTTAATGCAGATGGATTTGAGCCCCATGTAGCCAAACAGCTGCCAGAAAAACACACAGCTGAAGATTGAACCTAACGGTCCATTGGTGTGCAATTTCACCCTTGCAGATCCCAGATTTTCACATGCAAATGGTTTTTGTGAGACTGTCTTCCTGCATGTAAGTCAAAGAGGTGCTCTCAACGTGACATGACTTGCTACTGAGGAAAATGCATCAGGTCTACAGCACAGCTTGGAAAAGTTACATTTTTGAACACAACTCCCAGAATCACTCAGCCAGCATGATCACTGCTGCAGCTTTTTAAAAAAATAATCCCAGAAAGTAATTTTCTCGAGCTCTGAAGTGGCTGGACAATACAGTCTATGCTCAAAGACAGAGTAAGTTATAAGACCTGATCAGCAATTTCCATAGTCACTATAGCAGAAGGAAAATACTGAGCAGTGGTGCTATAGTAAATGCAGTGATGGGGACGATGGTAGGCAAGGAAGGCCCAATGCATTTTGTTGCTTGATGCAAAGGTCAGGACAAGGCACCTCCTCATTCTGTGTGGGACGGTTAGCTGAACTGGCAGTTAACTCTTCCCTCAACGCTGGTGAGAGGAAAGCATATTTCATCACACCTGAAGTAACAGGCTAGTTTAGTGGCCCAGGACAAGCTGTGTGCCATGTACCATCCTGTCCTCCAACAGAGGGACACAGCTGGGGGATTTTAGAAGAACCATCCAAGAGGTTGCCCTGTTGCTCTTAACAGCAGCCATAGGAGGCAAATGCCTCATTGCCTAATGGCACGGCTGGCCCTGATGATTAGAAAAGACATACGTTTTAGGAAAGTGAGTGCGGGCAGAGGAGAAGAAGAAGAGTTGCAGAACCTCAGGAGGTAACACAGAGATGCAGAATACAGATTCTCCCTCTTCTGATCCTTACCTATCTCTGAGCATTAAAGAAAACCACTGTAATTCCTGCAGATAGAATGGAGGTTGTTCTTGCTTCCCTCCCAGTATACTACCTTTTTAATATATATATTTTTGCCTACATTTCTATTGGCTTAGTTACACAACTTCAGGTTCCTGCGTGCTTTTTAGCATCACCCTCTTGTACATTTTGACTATATAAAGATCAGCTATTGCAGACTACATTCACAATTAGTATACAGAATGACAAAATCTATGGATGAACAAATTCCACAGTTCTGGTTTTACTCTTCCATTGCATTCACAGGACTGTGGTGCACAGTACAATATATGTTCTTCCTTGTGGGAAAGTGCTATGCTATCTTGCCTGTGCTATCATAATGTAACCATATTAAGTGGCAGAGATTGGAACATTGCTGTTTAGGACTAGATTACTCAGAATTCCAGTCACGTGGCCACCATCCTATTGGCTAGGAATCTCTGCAAGTTACAGTCTAAAAGAAAGGTAACCATTCTAATTTTAATAAGCTGATTTCCTTGCCATGGGAGGATAACTATGCTACACCTTCACAACTCCCTTCCACTCTTCATTTTTAGTGTTTATATAACTCTTCTGAAAGGTGCACTTTGCTGCCAGAACTACCTAGCACTTTGCATATAATAATAAAGAATTAAGTGATGTACACTATACAGCTATCTTATGGGCACAGCATGCAACTCACCCATAAAATGGTGTGGGCAATTATTTCCAGTTGCATGCTAATATATTGAATTATAATCAACAAAAGTCCTTCAACCACACTGCACACAGACTAGTCTGAAACAAAACAAGGGACACACATAGGATGTGGAGACTTTTTAAACTTAACATTCACATCCAGAAATGGTAAGACTACTCAAATGCATCCAGGCAATTGCAAACAACATAGCACAAATGCTGAGATGGCATTAAGAAGCATGGATGTAAACAGTGAATTTGGGATTTAAAAAAAAATTACATTAAATTCTAATCAGCTTAACCCTACAAACATGTATTGCAAGTAAATAGCATTATTGCTACCAAAGAGGTAAAACAACAGCAAGGCCCACCCTATATCTCAAATGAGGCTGATTGCCATTTGGCTTCTCTTTGTCCAAAGCTGTTTCCCTCAGTGGCCATTCTACCTGCTCATGAAATGGTTATGTAATTTATTAAGAATTAGGGCTTCCATATAAGTATTTTGATGCACCCTTCCTAAGCGTGTTTCCTTTTCTATTATAGACATTGGCTGAAATCCAGTAGTAAGCAACAAGAGTAGGCCCGTTAAATCCGAAGAGATTTAATGATTCAACATTTAGGTAAGTTCCAGTGATTCAACTGGTTTGCTCTAGCTACGACTTGCTACTGGACTTCAGCTGCTGGCTTGTAAACATATAGATAGGGATTGTTTTGCACAAAGCCTAGATAAGGTACATCATTATCATCATCATAAGTTTCAATTAGCATTGTTGGTATTTTCTTTTGCTTAACATACATTAACAGCAAGGTATACCCTTGTCAATAATTCTTTCAGAACTACTTATACATATTAGAATATAGCTCTAAGCAGGAAGAGACTAGTTAATGTTTTAATTCCTGTTATTTCAGCAAAAGCCTTGCACTACAGTATGAATGATGCACAATTCTTTAATCAGAAAAATATATGCTTTTTTGCTTCCTTCATTTTTACAACCCCTATCAGCTCCCCTTCACCACATAGGTTAGCATCTCCAGTGCTTTGATCCAGGAGGGGAGAGAAAGAAAGACAGGGCTACAGACTCTCAGAATGTGTATTGGGAAACAGGAAATGAAGGACCTGAAGTGATTTTAAACTGTAAAAATGACTTGATAACTTCCTTCAAAACACTTGCTTTCTAGAAAATTTCTCCCAGGGGATAACAAAAAGTACAATTTACGTAACAATGTCTCTCCTGACCTCACAACAAAAGGCAACGGATTTTACATAACCGCCAAAGCATCACACCCACACAAAAGAACATCCCCAAACTACCAGTAAATGAAAATTTCAAGGAAAAGGAATGAAATTTCTAAACCTTTCTTAGAGGTTTCCAGTCGGTGGAGGGAGAGTGGGGAAGTACTGTTCTACTCCTGAACTGACAGGCTTCTATTGTTCCTAATATTACAGCTCAGTTCTTCAGAAATAAGTTTTACTGTGTTAAAAGGGAATTCCTCTTGCAAAAAGCATGTTCTGAATTTCAGCCTCAGTCACCAAGTAAACCATCAAGCACTGTCCCTATACAGTGAGCACAACAGTGTAAGCTGTGTGTCCCTCTTGAACACTGAAAACAGCCACTCAGTGTATTGCATTTCTCTGAAAATCTCCTAGCAGTTTCAGCAGTTTTAACCGTTCAGCTGGAGGAGTTGCAAAATAGGTTTTCTGCTCCTCTGAGTACTTCTCCTTCACTTCAGTAATGTCCCGGTAGCTCCAGTCCCGCCAGTGGAAATTGAACTTCTCCAGCAATTCTATTCTTTCTTCCTCAGTTGTAACACAGTCAATTGGGTTGCTCTGTAGCAGGAAAGGTACCTCAACATCTGGGAAAAGCAGAAGAGCTCGAATAGCAAACCAACCTCCATAATGGGGGTGGACACAGACACCATAGATCTTCTGGAGAGAAAGAAAACAGACTGAGCTTTAGAAAGCACAACTCTTTAAAGATCTGTTAATATTCAAAAGGCAAGGTTTTGTAATAAACAAATAAAGCCAGAATATTTACTAAGCTCCATGTCAAGATTAATGCACACTTAGTAACAGGATTTGGGCAGGGGTTGATTCTGTTTCTATCAAATTGCTGCTGCATTGCCAGCAGTGGGACTACTGTGAATTTTCTGATATTAAAGGCTTAACCTGCCCCACAACCTGGCATCCTGAGGCTCCCAAAAGCTTCCCTGGGGCAAAAGAGGTCCCTAGGCAGCCTCAGAACCTGAAGAGGGGGATAAGAACTTTTAAATTAAAAAAAAAAAAAGATTACATCAGTCCCATTTACACCTGGCACTGTTGTGCAACAGGATTTCAGCCACTGATATCTTTTCAGAGATAAGTGCTTTAGAAATAAAATTTGCAAACTAAGCCAGTGTTTAACATTGTCAAGGTTTGAAATTTTGTGTGTATAGAATGTTAAAAAAAATTAAGGGGGATTATGCGAAAAATAGCCCTGAAAATGGAAGTGCTTTCAAAATTGAGGCTTGAATAACAGTTTAGTATAGTATTTTCAAAACAATTAGCTGGCTCTCCAGCTGAGCAAGGTCACTGAACAATAAGATATTGACAGCTGAATTGTTTATGTTACAATTTATAAATAAAGAGCTTGTGTTTGCAGGTCTTATAATATACACTCTTTGTAGTTTCAGTATCTTGGAGCTACAAGGTTCTGTGGTAATATTCTGGGATTCCAGATCTTTTATGATACAGATCTTTGTTACTCCAGACTCTGTAACTTTTTAGTTAAAACAGTGAGATGTTTGCCATAGTGGCAGCTTGCCACATATTAAGTTGCAAAACTCTGGAGTTACAGTAGTTCTATACGGCTCTTGGGAGGATGTTCAGGTGCCAGATTCCCTGACCAGACAATATCTTCCAAAGACCATTAATAAAACAAAGCCTGCTAAGTGCAAGATACCTAAGTAAGGAAAATCACATACTATAACAAACAAATGTCCTTCACCACTAGAGGAGTACCTATACAAAGAACAAGATGGCTCTGTTTTCCATATGGAACCTTACAACTTGGTCCTATGCATGTTTACTTGAAAGTACGCCTTTTAAATTCAGTGGTGTTATGCCCAAACAAGTTTGTACTTGTTTGCATCCTTAGAATATTTAACCTAATTAATAGATTTTGAGCAGCATTTTTTAAATACTTTGGATCTGGCACATAGTTTAATTTACTTGGAAAAAAAAAAGAAGATAACCTTTGTTCCCCACGGATTCTTCTGTACATTTTTCCTTTGGTAGTAATATGCTGCACCGGCTACGTGTGCTGCTGTCTGGGCCAGGAACTTAGGTTTCCGATTAGGCAGCATCTCATAGTCATACATGATCTCCATCTGCTCATCTGCAAGGTCCTGTAAAGAAGAGTCTTTATTAGATCTGAGCTTGCACAGGAATGAGCATTAGCAGGGCTTGAAAAATTTTAGAATGTCTCACCAGTCAGTCAAAAATTTCACCAGTCAGCACTATAGCCTTGCAATTTATTGGGATTGGGAATCACTGATTTATACCCTCAGACTTGGGTTGCTTTATTACCTGCGTGGCTGTGGGGTCATCAAGCTTGTATTTTGAATGCCTTTCTTTTGAATGTCTCCAGCAAAAATAAAACTGAAAGCAAAAGCGCCCAGCCTCTTAAGGAGCCACGGTTCCCTCCCACCCCAGGATGTGTCCTCGTTTGGTTGAAATTGGGAGCAGGGAATCTCCATATTCTCCAGCATGGGACTATTCTACATTCTTCTGCAGAGCTATATCTCTATGTACCGCTCGAACTCTCTTCTTGCGAGAAGAAGGCGTTTTCCTTTTGCAATGGGAGGGGTGAGGGGAGGACTGCAGGATTAGAAAGAGAGAGACAGGCAGAGGGGAAGGAGGCAGGCAGGGAGGGAGCTGTGACTCGTTGAGCAGCATTTTTCACTCGTCACAGACGAGTGGACGAGTGCATTTTTCAAGCCCTGAGCATTAGCTATAAGTGTACGGAAGTTGAAAGGAGTGGAGCCAAATCCTCTTGCCTCCCAACTCCTCATCTAAATCTCTGGTTTTGTAGTCTCCAATGCAACCCCCTGGTGAAGGTGCCTGCACTAAGAAGATGTGAGGCATATGTCATCTTGTTCTCTCAGGTACTCTCAAATTCTGCCTTAGAATTTCAAGAATGATTCCATCCAGTACCATTAAAGTATTCATAGATCATCTGATCACCTGGAGTTGGCTGGATAGCTCAGTGGTTTGGGCACCTGGCTGCAGATCCAGAGGTTGGAAGTATGATTCTCCACAGTGCCTCCTGTGAGTAAAGCCAGCCTGTGTAACCTTGGACAAGTTGCACAGCCCAGGATGCCTCAAGAAGGAGGGAATGGTAAACCACTTCTGTGTATTCTCTACCTAAAAAACTCTGGAGAGGGTTGCCATAAGTCAGAATCGACTTGATGGTGTGCAATTATTATGATTATACATTCCTGAGCATGTTTCACCTAACACAGTGAGGAACAGGATTATTGCAGAGGCAATAGCTGAAGCAAATTCTGGGTACAGCTATCTTGCCCACAAAACACACTTCCAAACAAAGGTAGCAGGAACATACAGTATATTACAATAGTAGTTACAGTGGACCCTCGACTTACAGACGGCTCGACCTGCAGACTTTTCGAGTTACAGACTTCTCTGGCCGCAAAATTTAGGTTCGACTTGCGGCCGGAGAATCGACCTACAGACCAGAAAATCAAACAAAATGGACCAAAAACGGCCGGTTACAGATTAATCGGTTTTCAATGCATTGTAGGTCAATGGAGCCTCGACCTACAGACTTTTCGACCTGCAGCCACCGTTCCAATACGGATTAATTCCGTAAGTCGAGGGTCCACTGTACATTTTTGCAATTATCTATAGTATTACTAAAGACCATCTTAATATGATACAAAAAGAGGCAGTAGAGGTAGAACAGCTCTTGGAATTCAGGTTTGTAAGTCTTAATTTTGAATGTTCCACTACATAGAAAATGTCCTGCGTGTGACAAACTACTACATCATTGGGATGTACTTTATTATAAATGTGCTAGCTTCATGTGTTTATATATATATTGTGCATACACACACTCTGGAGTATTTTGGGAGCCGGAGACCAAGAAAGTAACTTTCTCTCTCTCTCTCTTGAATCTTTATTGAAAGAACATGGAAAATACAACAACTACAACTACAACAAAATAGTAAATTTTCTCAAGCTCTGCTCTGAATGCTTATGGGCGAGCAACAGGGGAATTCTGCTACCTTCAGGTCTTGGTAACAGAAGCATGCCATCTGGTTACTGTTGGAAACAGGATGCTGGAGTACTTGTAGTTTTGTCTTGGTGTCCATCAGGGCTACGAAATGAAACGATGCTTTAAATTCTCTTACCTGTCTAACCACTGAGAGGTGGTATGAAACACATTGATCCACAGGGTCCTGAATCTTTTTCAGCAGTTGATTCCTCAAGAAGGGTTTGAAGGCTTTGTCAAACATGGCAGGAATGCTGAGCACCACAAATGCCAATGTGTTCTCTGAGTATGGCAAATGAAAAGCTGGAGGAACAGTTTCATTGTACCATCCCACCTTCAGAAAATGAAAAAAAAAAGCATGACAATTAAAACAGGAAACAAGGACTAGTGGAATGGACATGTGCCTTTATTTGCACAAAGGAAAGCACTGCAATCTAAGATATCATTTTCAAAAGCAAAAGGTCCCAGCCATCCTAACCTCACAACTTGGTGTTCTGGGTCTACGAAAGAAACACAAATCAACATAGAAATATTTGCAGAAAGTCACTAATAGCTCTGTGGCTTTATTTTATATTGTTTCACTGAGGTACAGATTTTTCACCAAGGACTGATAATTTTCTTTTCTTTTTCCAAGGTCCAGGAAGATAACCAGGGAATGGGAAAGAGGGTGTATATATATATTATGTTTATTTCATCTCTGTGTTCAGGCAGTGTTAGTCACAGTGAAGAGAGTTAGGCAGTTTTGCCAAGTTCCAAGATTAGCTCAGGTTTAGATGATTATATCTCACTTTAATAAGTTGTAAATGAGTCCTCTGAATATGCATGCAGCCCTTTATCTCCTCCCTTTGCAGCAAACCTGAATAAAATTAGAAAGTCTCTCATTGAACATGGTTTCCCATTTTACCAAAATGCGAAACTATAGTTACCAGCCTTAGAACTAGCCAGGATCAACAAAACAACTTAAAACACTACACTATTAATAATGAATGAAGCCATCAGGTTGAGTTTGATTTCTGCTGCCCGAATATGAAACTTTAAAGGCTGAATTAAGTTAATTTAGAGTTCATGATCCATCCTCTGATGCAGGCTAATGACACAGTATCTCAACTCCTTATGATGTCATAAGGGTCGTGAACAGCAGCAAGCCAGAAGCTTGACTGGGCTCTTCAGTTTAGCCATGTGATTCAAGACCAAATATCAAGACCTGGAAGGTAGAACAAGCAACAGAGGTCATGAGCAGAAGAATACAGAAAAGGATTGGGAAGTGCAACGTGGAGACAGGTAACAGTGATATGAATCTTAAGAGTCTGATCTCATGCATATTTGCTCAGAAGTAAGGGATGGGCTACACACGACAGTGGCAGTTTGGGGCATTTAATCTGTAAGAAAGTGCTTGCCTCCTTCAATCCTAAATGTCTTCATTATTTTAATATAGACACATAGGTGCAATGTGTTGTAGGGGCATGCAACATGCACACAAATTATGCTAAGATGCCACTACGTAACTTTGTCCTACTCCACTCCTAGAAAAATTCCCACAGACAACCTTGCATTTCATTATACTAACATCCCAGTCAGGCAGCAACAGGGAGGTTTGGTCTGACTTCAACAACCAAGGTGTAGGCTGCAGAGACATTGAGTCCACCCTTCCTCTGTCACATATTTCTTTGTAGCCCTTCTCTCTCAAGTACTTTTAATGCAGCCAAGGTCACCTACAGTTAATAGGAAAAATGCAAGCAGTGAACAGCTGTAGGTTGGGGAAACATTCTGTACTCTTCACCAACACATCCATTTTCCCATTAAAATTAAGTACCCTCACTCTCTTTGTGCATGACTGGGGGTTTTCTATGTTTAAACGTATCAACCTATTTCTGTCACATCCACTTTGTCCCTGAGTCCCATTGAGTTCAACAGGCTTTGCTTCCGAATGTATTTAGAATTCTAGCATTTGCAGATCCAGAGGTATGCAGAGGTCTTTTACTAAAATAATTATGCAAGAAAAATGAAAAACAGGTGTATTTGTTGGGAATAACTTCATGAATACATCACCTCCCGGTGGTAAAAATGGAATAGTAAAATTAGTTCTACTCTGTGTGACTAGAAGAAAAGTTTCTTACTTTCTTGTATTTACTGTGGGGGAGCGCCCCTCCCCAAGGTTGCTAAGCTGTTGTCTGATTCTACAGTAGCAGAGAACACTCTCCTGGATGATGTCACAGCTGCTTCTGAGTGGAGGCGTGGCTACCCATTCTTCCTCTTTCTCATAGTGATAGAGAGCTAACTTCAAAGCCTTTCTTTGACCAATCTAATTGGCATTATGTAACCATTATCCTATCTGAACTCTCTCAACTATCTGTATACGGTACTATCAACATTCTGTACCATTAGTAAAAGGGAGTCCTCCTGGGGGCATTGTCCCAGAGCTGGATCCAGAGGTGTGTGTGGAGGACTCTGCTGGCAGACATCCCTGTGTGTGTGGTTGACTTCTTTAACTTCTCTAAGACTTTTTGCTATCCTAACTATCTGGTGATCACCTAGCCTATCAGCCTTCTCATTTCGTGACCCTACAATTTACTTCCTCACATATGAAAGTTTTGCATTTGATCAAGCTGGAGTCAATGGTCTATGTACTTTAGCCAGTATCTAAAGTTAACAAGAGCTAAAACACCAAGCACCTCCCAAAAAGTAAACAGGATCTCTCAAGAGGCCTTTCAGTCTTTGGCATTAGCAGATGCCAGCAAAAGGTGCCAAGAGGAGAGGTGTGCATGTGTACCAGGTTTTATCCTTGGAAGAGAAACAGATCCTCCCATTTATCCTCCCAACAACTCTACAAGTCAGTTTAGGGAGAGTGCTATGTATCCATTGCACTGTAAGGGATTTTGTACAACAGTGGTGAAGCCTACAACAGTGTTTTGTGACCTCACAGCAGTTCATCCAGGGAAGCAGGCAGGCAGAATGGCCTTTGGCTGCCACTGATGGATCTTCTCAATCCCTCCAGTAAACATTAGGCAAAACCTTCTGATAGACAAAGCTATTAATAACAAAGTGGACTGCCCCAAGGCATAGTGAACTTTCCTTCAAAATGTTTAAACAGAGATTGGATGGTTGTTATAAGGGATGCTGTATCTGCATCAGCAAGATATGTACTATTTGGCATCTGGGAGACACTTCCAAGTGTACCTATCTGTAATCCTAAGTGCCAAATATACCTGTATCTGTTACAGTACTGGATGAAGATTTTCTGCCAGTGTTGCAAAGGAAGATGTACTTTTCTTATTCTTGTACTACCAGAGAGGTCAGTGAGTGGTTCACAGATCAGAACATTTTCCAAACTGTAAAACCAAGAGCCTAGTGTGCTTGGGTTACTTTCCTCACAAACTACTTTACAATATGAAAAACAATAATAATATCAGCAAAAGGTTGTCTTTTAAATCCAGAAAGCATTCTCTTTTCAAAGGGTTCTTGGAGGTTTACTTTTATTTCATGGTGCCAACCCAACAGCTCCGGATAGCTAAAATATTTTTGCATCAATGTTTCAAGAAATTTGCATTTCTGCAAGATTTCTACATCAGCTGCTGTCAAATATCTGATTATTATGAAGGTACCTGGAAGGCATTTTTCTCTAGGAGCAACTATATGATGACAGAGATAAGAACAAAAATTTAGATGTGTCATTCTGAGCATTTACTGTGAGCAGGAAAACAGCTCACAATAATGTGCATGAAGAGTGAACACTTAGCTATGGTAGCAAATTCATGCATATGCAATTATAATATTTTAATGAGGTGTGAGAGAAAACAATGAGCAGAAATGCTGTATAAACTTTAGTTATGGTGCACTCTGTAGTTTCATTCATGGTAAAATTAGAAAATTATGAATTAAAGTAGATGACAAACAACTCTGAGTGAAAGAGATAAGGCATGACACTGGGACCATTTAATTATAAAAAGCACAGATATTTCTCCTGCAGGGAACAACACTGTAGCCAAATACATGTGTTCTCTGACATGTTCTCCTAAAAGACAAGAGGACTTTCCACTGAGAAAGTGAATCTTTTTTTAAACTGAAGTGAACTTGATATATACTACCTTGCGTGCTTGTTGTTTAAATTATCCTGAACCTAATCTACACTTAAACAACAAAACTATGTTTAAATTATGCTGGCTGAAAAGGCTCAGATCTAGTTTAAGGCATCTATACCAGCAAAGCTTGGAAATCTGATTCCACAGCAGCAAAGTATTAGGGATATGGTGGCAGAACATTGTGGCAATGCAGGTCCAAAAAAGGGCAGGTACAGTACAGGGTTGCTGAGAGAACAATGGCCTTAACCTGAATCTTCAACTGCTTCAGCCCACTTCTTGATCATACACCAGTGAAATGATGTCAGTGGAAGGGGTGAGCAAAATCAAACTCTATAATTGTGGTCAATTGGGAATCAAAACTCGGAGCTAGACCCACTATTAGGGAGAGTGAGGCAACCACTGCCTCAGGCATCAAGTGCTATGGGATAGTGGCGGCAATCCCCTGACCATTCCCCTCTTGTTGAGGACAGATGTATGAGTGCCACATGCCCTCTTCGGCACTTCTAATTTAGCCTGCTGCCCTTGGATGTAGTGCAGAAGTTAACCCCACTGCCAGTATTGAACTGGGATTCAACTACCAAATGAGATAGTGTCTGTGTATGGGATGGAGCAGGAGCCATTTTGTCCTTTGTCTCAGGCCCAGCCCTGCCGAAGACAGTCACTCACTTCTCTCTGCTCTGCACACACTGTTATAACAGAGCATAGGATTCTGACTAGGTTGGAACTAAACCCAACACACCCACAACTGTATATAACCCCCTGCTAGGGAGACGGAACTCAAATGATGCATGGATAGCATGGGGCTCTGCTTGTCTGGTCTAATGCTGTGCATGCTTACAGCAAACAAGGTGGACTTTTCATTATGGGACTGAGACTACAGGAAAAGCAACGTACATCACAAAAAAGAGGCACTTTGGACACACACAAACCCTCCACATGCCCAGCACACGTGAAGAAAGAGCTGATTGCTAACTCTTCTCTTTTTAGAACGCTTACAGAGACTCTGCTACAGCATTCCATGCACATAAAAATCAACAGGATCTTTCAACTGTGGAGGCAAAGACAAAGTATCCTTTGCAGGTAAATAAAGAAAATGGAAATCTATTACTGCTTCAAATGTCTCCCCTGATTCTCTTTCCCCTGTCCTTTGCAATCTGTCAAAACTGTGTATTACAAAAATGGGCAACTGTGGGGCTCCAGATGTTTTTTTATTGTATTTCACACAGTCCATCGCCAGTGGATATGTTGAATAGGCCTGATGAGAGCTGCAGTCCAGCAGCATCTAGAAAGCCAAAATTGCCCACTCCTGATATATTGATATTACTTATCCCTTCCTTTCTCCATTAGCAGTATCTCCCACACAGAGGGAACAGAATAAGCAGAACTTGGAAATTATGCATTGTAATTAGCTAATTAACATTATTTTTTGTATTAATAAAGGGGAAGAGTAGTACACCTTCGTAAGAATTAATGCAGTTTTGGAAGGGGGAAGGGGACTCTGTAAATAAAGGAAAAAAGGTTATATCTCCAAATGGTCCCAATGAGGGGGAGCAGGTTGTGTGTAATAGTATTGTTTATATGATTTTGTGTTATTAAGTTTGTTTAGGTATGTGTTTGTGTTTGATTTTTGTTTATTTTTGTCTAAATAAATTTTAAAAACATTAAATTATCTACCTTGAGTCAATGCCAGAAAAAGGCTTTCAAATATCATCCTTAAAAATTAATGTTTAAAATGTAATGTTACCTACAATGTTATTCATTAAAATGTTACTTAACATTCCTTCCCAGAAGGCACATTTCAATCCACGCTCTCCTCCTCAAAGAGAAAGGAACCAGTATGTTATTTTCAAAACCAAAATTCATACCAGGTAGCCAAACAATGACACTGTTGAAAATGAAATGACTGATTAAGGAACATGAAAAGTGAAAAACAAAGCCTCTATTTGTGTTAATCGAGGCTATCTTTCTTATTGCAGAAGCTGTGGAGTTCTACTGTTAAACTTGCAAACACAGGCAGCTGAAATTCTGCATGTTGAATCCAGTTCTCTTTGGCTAATCTAGAGGTGGCTGCAAATTTGTCTTTCTGAATGAAAGAGACATTAAAACAAAAATGAAAAATAAATGGCTTATATGGAGCCACTGGAGCAGTAAGGGACACCTATGTAGGTGGTGCGCGAATCCAGATGAGTTCTTTTACAATTATAAAAGAAAAAGAAAAAGAGCCCCTATGTGCACAAATAAAGTTTTTTTGTTTGGTTTTTTGCCTTTTTGGTGTAATTTTCAGTTATATTCACACTGGCCAATTTGCAGCCACCAGTTCAGTGAGGCCTGCCCACCTTCTAGTGTAGACTGGGCCTTCTTTCCAAGAGTACAGAGAACTTTAGGAGAGGAACCCTAAAAATCACACCACAGGTTTCTGCATGGTGGTTTTGCTCCAGTATTTTCCCCCAGTTGCCCTACAGGAACTGGTCACCATGACACAATTGGCCACTTGGGATGGTAAGCAAGGCTCTGAACTACAGTGGTGCCTCGACTTACGAATGTCCCGACATACGACCATTTCGAGTTACGACCAGCTCCGGCCGCAAAATTTTGCTTCGACTTGCGGCCGGAGTTTCCAGTTACGAACACAAAAAGGCAGGGAAAAAAGGTGGGAAATTCAAATTGCTAACTGTAGGTGGCGACGAGGCTGCTTCTTTGTAGCTCTTTCACCCCAGCAGTTAGAGAGTGTGCAATAGGAGGAGGCTGCCTGGTAAGATAAGGTGCTGCTTTCTGCTTTTTAAAAACTGTTCTGGGTGTTTTTGCAGCGTGGTTTTGGGCTGGGGGGGTTATGTTTCTGTGTTGTGATGGGTCTTGGGGGGTTTGTTTGTTTTTTGGTTTCCCCCCCCCCCATTTCCGATGGGTCTTGGGGGGTTTGGTTGCTTTTTGGAGTTTTTTCCCCCCCATTTCCGATGGGTCTTGGGGGGTTTGTTTGTTTTTTGGAGTGTTTTTTCCCATTTCCGATGGATCTTGGGGGGTTTGTTTGTTTTTTGGAGTGTTTTTCCCCATTTCCGATGGGTCTTGGGGGGTTTGTTTGTTTTTTGGAGTGTTTTTCCCCATTTCCGATGGGTCTTGGGGGGTTTGGTGGCTTTTTGGAGTTTTTTTTCCCATTTCCGATGGATCTTGGGGGGTTTGTTTGTTTGTTGTTGTTTCCCCCCATTTCCGATGGGTCTTGGGGGGGTTTGTTTGTTTGTTTTGTTTCCCCCCCATTTCCGATGGGTCTTGGGGGGTTTGCTTGCTTTTGGGGGTTTTTCCCCCCATTTCCGATGGGTCTTGCATGCTTCCCTTGCAGGGACTTCCAGGCGGGGAATTCAAATTTGCTAACCGTTGGTAGGCGAAGAGGCTGCTTCTTTGTAGCTCTTTCGCCCCAACGGTTAGAGTGAGTGCGTCGGAGGAGGCTTGGGACTGCCTGGCTTCTGCTTCTGAGTGAGAGTGTGTTTGTTTGCAGGGAGGCTTGGGACTGCCGGATAAGGTAAGGTGCTGCTTTCTGCTTTTTAAAAACTGTTCTGGGTGGGTTTTGCAGGGTGGGTTTGGGCTGGGGGGGGGGTTATGTTTCTGTGCTGTGTTGTTGTTTTGTTTTGTTTTTAAGCCCCAGCGCCTTCGGGGCTTGCTCTGTTTATTTTTTTGTTTTGTTTTGTTTTTTGCAGCCCCAGCGCCTTCCGATGGGGCTTACTCCGTTGCTTATTTTTTGTTTTGTTTTGTTTTTAAGCCCCAGCGCCTTCGGGGCTTGCTCCGTTGTTTATTTTTGGGTCTGTTTTTGTTTTTTTGTTTTTTGCAGCCCCAGCGCGTTCCTTATGGGGCTTGCAGTGTTTTATTTTTGTTTTATTTTTGGGGGGTATTTTTTTTTCTTCTGGAACGGATTAATCGCGTTCCAATGCATTTCAATGGGAAATGGTGCTTCGATTTACGACCATTTCGAGTTACGTCCATCTTCTGGAATGGATTATGGTTGTAAGTCAAGGCACCACTGTACTTGCTGGTTCTAATAGAGTTATGATAGAGAAATGTAAATTGGAAGTGATGAATCATCATTTCAGAGAATAATGGTTTCCAACCTTGGAATTCCTAATAGTCTTGAAACTGCAATATGCAAATATCTTAACAAGTATACTAGATTCTTGCTTGTGCTAACTACAGCTTCTGGGAGTTATAGTCCAAATACATTTGTAGGTCCACTGTATCGGGTTATGAACAGAAAACAGAGGCCTCTTTGCCTTGGGGGGTACTTGGGAATAAGACATATCCACTGCAAATAGTATGCAAAGTTACTATTTCAATTAATGCATTAAATAATTGTTAATTTAATTAGTTTAAAACTCCTGCATTTAAGTGTTAATGGAAATGAGTTAACTTCCCCATTTCAAAGTTTAACTTGTTTTTATACCTAACATTCCAAATTCTGAGAATAAGCACACACTGTGCAGTGTGGGCCCCTAACTGAAAAGCTCTCCAACCACTACTAATGCTGATCAAATGCTTCTGACCTATTTCCCTTGCAAGATTTATTTATCTATTTATTTATTTATTTATTTATTTATTTATTTATTTATTTATTGCACTTATATGCCGCCCATCTAGACATTGTCTACTCTGGACGGCTCACAACAGACAAAATAAAAACAATTAATATATAATAACAATTTATCAGCAATATACAAAGATCACAGCTGGACACATGGAACAAAATAAACAGCTACTCCATCTTGAACTCCACTATAAGTCCCCATAGGGAAAGAGGGTAAGTATCATTTCAGTGACTATCTAGGGGTGGCAAATGTTTGACATGCCAGATTTTTTGGACTAC
Organism: Intellagama lesueurii; assembly: GCA_037013535.1. Lineage (NCBI taxonomy): Eukaryota > Metazoa > Chordata > Lepidosauria > Squamata > Agamidae > Intellagama > Intellagama lesueurii. The sequence goes on from JBAJHW010000004.1 coordinate 181,040,230, forward strand.
AACTCCCACAGTCCTTTATCATTAGCATTATAGGCTGGGGAGTCTGGGAGTTGATGTCCAAAACATCTAGGGTGCCTTTATACTTTGTCCCCTAACATTATGTGCTAGGGCACTGGAAAAGCATCGAGGTTGCAGTAATTTCATTATATGCCATCAAGTTGGTTATGACTTATGGCATCCTTCTCAAGCTTTTCTAGATAATAGTTTACCATTCACCTCTGAGGGCACTCGAGCACTGTGGAGTTTGCCCAGGCTACACTCTCCTTCAAAGCACAGTGGGGAATTGAACTCCTAATCCCTGATTGAAACCATTCAATTTATTGAGCTATAGCTAGCAATACTGTCTCTCAAATCACTGACTCCCAAACACCTGAAATTCATTGAGGTCCAAAGGTCATATGCTATGCCCATTGAACATTTAATCACTGCTATCCCTATATTTGTCTTGGCTTTCATAACAGGCACATGGACATTCCTCACCCACAGTAAAATGCAGACCACAAGTAATGCCTACAACTGGAGATGAAGCACTGGCTAGTCCAATTTCAGCTGCTTGTCTATGGGTTTGCCAGCCTTCTGGTTCTATCTAGTCTCTTGGTCTGTTTTTTAAAGCCTCTTAACAGGCAGCTATAAAAACAAGTGTGAAGCCATAGTTAGGTAAATATCCACCTGTTCTTCTGCTGTCTACTGCTTTCAAAGACACAGCAGACACTATGGCTGGCCATCCTATCCATTTGTTCTGATTGCACAACTCACTCCAGCTCTGATGCTGTTCAATAAAAGCTCTCACTTTGCAGCAGCTGTTGTTTCTCTTTCAATGGGGGTTAACTTCCAACACCCCTGTTCTTATTCATCCCAGCTGGTCTAATGTTTGTACCCTGAACTAGGGGAGCCCAGGGCTTCACCTGCTACTTAGGAGGTTTCAGGAGCTTTATTTTCATCCTGCAGTCAATTGAGCTTCTGTGACAGCAGAGGGGCTGGTTCCCAGTTACTACTGCTGAGATGAACTGTGGAATCTACCAGTAGGGACAGCCATAGAGAAGGAGGTGCCAGGGCATCACCCAGCTGGCCCAAGCATTGAAGCAAACAATTGTGCTGAGCGCGGCTACAAGCGGATGACATGGTAGACACAAAGGCAATCCAAGTGAGTCAAAATCCAGAGAATATATATCCTGTATCACAATTCTTCTAATGGCTTATAACACATGTAGGTCTACATGTTTAAAGATAGTAGTTATTTATTACATTTCTATCTTATCTTTTGCCTTGTAAGGTAAAGGTAAAGGTTCCCCTTGACATTTAGTCCAGTCGTGTCCGACTCTAGGGGGCGGTGCTCATCCCCGTTTCCAAGCCGTAGAGCCAGCGTTTGTCCGAAGACAGTTTCCGTGGTCACGTGGCCAGCGCGACTAGACACGGAACGCCGTTACCTTCCCACCGAGGTGGTACCTATTTATCTACTTGCATTTGCATGCTTTCGAACTGCTAGGTTTGCCTTGTAGAGGGACTCAAAGCAGCTTGCAAATGACTTATTACATGTTCGGCCACAAAATGCTAACCACTTAACAGCCCACTGTGATGAAACTTAAAGACATGGCAGAGGTGCTCCTGATCAATCCAAAAGCAGGTCAGGGAAAAGGGATTCAACCTGTGCTGAATAGAGTTGCACTGCCCCTGACAACTCAGGCTTTCAGCTTGGGTGCACTCCTAGACTCATTTCTCAGCTTTAATACTCAAGTGTCAGTGGTGGCCAGGAGCATATGGGCACAGTTCAAGCCAGTGTGCCAACTAGCTGTGCCCGTTCCTGGAGATATTGGATTTAGTTATGGTGAAACATACTTAATTACATCCCTCTGGTGTATTGCAACATGCTCTACATGGGGCTTTCTTTGAAGACAGTTTGGAAACTTCAACTGGTTCCAAATGCTGTAACCAGCCAGCTGACCACAGCCAGTTACAGAGAGCATATAACACCTCTGTTACAACAGCTCTGAAAAGGTTTGAAATCTTGTCAGTTTAAACTGTTGTAAAATGATCATGGGGTGCAGGAGAAAAGTTTTTAAAGAGCATAAAAGTGAAAGTAAGGTAAAAGTACCACTGTTTTCAAAGCAGTCCACTGCTTTCCAAAACAACCAGCTTGTTTGGGAATAAATCTAGTGATAAGATAGTATGGCAGTATCATCTCATTCACAGATGAAGGATCTGGCAGCTCCACTGGCCACCAGTCCTTTTCTGGGTCCAATTCATATTGTTGGCTATGATCTATAATGCTCTATATGGCTTGGATCTAGACTATCTGAAGGACCATATCATTGTTTGATTGTTGGATTCTCTGAAGAGGGCGGTAAATAGCGAATGTGGTTATGTTAGGCAATCATTTTTTCTGAGACTGAGAAAGCAAAAGAAAATGCTTTCTCTTTCAGTCAATAATAAAACATCCTATAAGTCAACAGGCTTTCAAAACTTCAGTTGTTAAAAGTGTAACTTCAGTGAGCAAAATGTCATGCTGATGCTGTGTGTTTAATTTTCCCTTAGGCTGGGGGCTTATTAGTTTGATTTACAGGTCAAATAAATACATTTATTTATTTATTTATTTATTTATTCATTCATTCATTCATTCATTCATTTTATACCCCACCCATCTAGACCGAAGTATACTCTGGGCGGCTAACAATAAAACATAAAAATAAAAACAACATAATAAAATAGAGGCAACATTACTAGTATTATTCAAGATGGCAAAAGTAATTAAGTGATGACAGGAGGGAAAGCCTGCCTAAAGAGCCAGGTCTTAAGTTTGCTCTTAAAAGCACCCAACGAGGGAGCCAGGCAAATCTCTGTGGGCAGATTGTTCCAAAGGCGGGGGGGGGGGGGCACTGCTGAGAAGCCCCAGTTTCATGTTCTTTCTCTCCGGGCCTCCCTCGGCGCTAGGCCCCTCAGCCGCCCGTCCTGGCTAAAACGAGTGATTTGGGTAGATCTAGGTGGGAGGAGGCGTTCCGCTAGATATCGAGGTCCTAAACTGTTTAGGGCTTTATATGTCATCATTAACACTTTGAAATCAATGTGGAAGTGAACAGGCAGCCAATGCAGGGCAGCTAAAGTGGGGGAAATATGTTGATATTTTCTCACCCCGGTAAGAAGTCTAGCCGAAGCGTTCTGCACCATTTGAAGCTTCCGTATCAATCTCAAAGGAAGCCCCACGTAGAGCGCATTAGGTAAATGTAAAGGTTCCCCTTGACATTTAGTCCAGTCGTGTCTGACTCTAGGGTATGGTGCTCATCCCCGTCTCCAAGCCGTAGAGCCAGCGTTTGTCCGTAGACAGTTTCTGTGGTCAAGTGGCCAGCGCAACTAGACACGGAACGCCGTTACCTTCCCACCGAGGTGGTACCTATTTATCTACTCGCATTTTTACATGCTTTCAAACTGCTAGGTTGGCAGGAGCTGGGACAAGCGACGGGAGCTCACTCCGTCGCGTGGATTCGATCTTACGACTGCTGGTCTTCTGACCTTGCAGCACAGAGGCTTCTGCGGTTTAACCCGCAGTGCCACCATGTCCCTTTCAGACGTGAAAGAGCGCATTACAGTAGTCTAATCTCGAGAATACAAGCACATGGACCAGAGTGGTGAGCGCCTCAACATCAAGATAGGGATGCAGCTGGGAAATCCGCCTGAGATGGAAATAGGCGGAACAGACCACTGAAGCCACGTGGGTTTCCATGGTAAGCGCCGGATCCAGATGGACCCCCAAGCTGCAAACCTCACTCTTCATGGTGAGAGTCACTCCCCCAAAAGAGAGGGAGTTTCCCAAACCACTGATGGCGGGGCCACCCACCCTCAGGACCTCCGTCTTGTCTGGGTTCAGCCTCAGTCCATTCTCCTGCATCCATCGCAGAACGGACTCCAGGCAGCACTGAAGAGACGGAACGGCATCCACTGTTGTTGGAAAAAAGGAGATGTATTGTTGGAAAAAAGGAGATGTAAAGCCCCACACCCCCTGATGACCCCACCACATAGCCTCCAGCATTGGGAAACCACAATTGGATTCTTTTTATCCTGTGTACTTGTTTCTCTAAAATTCTACTTCTTGAAATGTCTCCTTAAAAATATTTATATTGCTACAGCAGAGCATGCATAATATCATTAAAACCATGCAGAGCCAAGAAATAGGTTTTTTTGGGAATACTTGTGCTAGTATTGAACAAGTTTATTTTACCTCCCCCTTTTCCTTGGTTAATATTTAAGTCACAAGTGAGACATGCTTCACTTCTGTGCTAGTGTTTCTATCTGTTCAGTGTTAATCTTTAACTTCCAAGTTAAATGAACTTGGCTGTATCATTCATCTCTGTATCTGTATTACTGGCCACATTCCTAGTTTTACTCCACTTTGGATATCCAGCTTAGGCTGCAATCTTGATGGCTTTACACAATTCTTTTTATATTTGTTTCCCTTGCTTCTTTCCTTTCTGTTGCCTAATCTTGTTTATATCTACTTCATCATACTGTCTTCCTGTGTTCCAGATGTATAATTTTTGTCTTCATGGGTCTACTTTACATTCCGAGGTAATAGAATGTTAACAACCAGCATAGTGTAGCAAACAGAGTCATGGACTAGGGTTTAGGAGACTTGGATGGTGGAACTGGTAAAACCACTGCTTAAATATCTCACTTGACCTGAAAGCCCTATCAGAGGTCTTTATAAGTCAGTTCCAGCTTGACTGCACATAACACACAGAGACAGAATATGCTATTCTGAGAACCAACCCACAGGACAAGAGATGGGGCATTTCTTCTTGTTTAGAAAAGCTTTTGTCGACAACAAAAAGGTTTCAACATAGGTTAAAAGACAACTGATCCCTCCTCACTTGCTCAGGCACTCAGTTCATAAATATCTTATGCTCTTGCCCATAGCCCCCAAAACACTACTCACAAATGACAAGCAATATTATGGATTAGAGAGAAGCAAAGAAAACAGAAAAATAATGAATTGGATAATGTAGGTGAAAACACAAGCAATCCAGTCTCAGGTTTCAAGCAGAATGAAAGATAAGAAAACATTTCAAAGCCTGTCTTCATAAATATTTTAAGAAAGATAGACTCATTTGATTGCAAGCTGAATATGGTCAAGGAACACTGTACCCTTATAAGGTCATATGCTATCGATCTGCTTAGCCGTCATCCTGTAATATGCCGAGAAAACAAATATTAGTTACAGTATTTGTTTGCATGATGCCTCACCCCAGAACATAAGAACCCTGCTGGATCAGGCCAAGGGCCCATCTGGTCCAGCTTCCTGTGTCTCACAGTGGCCCCACCAGATGCCTCTGGGAGCACACGAGACAACTAGATACCCATCTCCTGATACCCCTCTCCGACATTTGCCATTTTAAGGTACCTTCCTTTTAAGACTGGAGATTATACATGCACATTATGGCTTGTAACCTGCAATGGACTTTTCCTCCAGGAATCTGTCCAATCCCCTTTTAAAGGCATCTAGGCCAGATGCCATCACCACATCCTGCAGCAAGGAGTTCCACAGACTAACAACACGCTGGGTAAAGAAATGTTTTCTTTTCTCTGTTCTCACTCTCCCAACACTCAATTTGAGTGGATGTCCTCTGGTTCCGGTACTGCGTGAGAGAGAAAAGAGCTTCCCTCTATCCACTTTATCCATTCCCTGAATAATTTTATATGTCTCAATCATGTCCCCCCTTAGGCGCCTTTTCTCTAGACTAAAGAGCCCCAAAGAACAAAATTACAATGCAGCAAAATGATGTTTCAGCGTTGATGTCATGTAGAACATTGTGCTTTCACAAGACAACTCTAAAGGGTGTGCTAGAACCTTGCACTCCTGTTTAATACACACGAGAACTACTGGATAACTCAGTGGGTTTACGTCTCTGGCTGCAGAGCCAGAAGTTGGGAATTCAACCTCCACTGTGCCTCCTTGAGAGGGACTGGACTGGGATGTGAGGGTAGAATATTGCAACCAATGGTTTGAAATATTGCAACAACGTAGTATAAATAACATGTCAAATGATACAGGAACTCTTACCAACCGACCATTCGACTCTCCAAGCAATGTGATACAGAGAACTGCAGCAGTGACGCCAGAGAAAAGCAATATAGCCATGTGGAGAAGTGCCACAGTACCTGTACAAGGAAGCCTAATGACACCACAGCTCCATGCGGTATCAGCATATGAATCAGCATGATACGCAAACCATAATACATGCACGTGGGGGGGCATTAGGGTCACAGGTAGCTCAAACTGCAACGATGCAACTGTATTTTAACACCTTAAGGCAATGACCATATTCGAGACTGGGCACATGGCATTAAAAAAAAAAGCTCCTCTCTCTTTCTTTTCCTCATTCTCTACTTTGCTTTCCCCGATTCTACCGCTCACCACGTATGCAGTACCTTAAAGGGATAAATTTCAAACCCCAGGTTCTCCAAGTAGTCTCGAATTTTGTCCTCCAGTTGCACCACACGCACTTCCATGGTTCCGAATCGCTGAGCACTGTGGGAGCTGTAGTTTCTCCTTAGATGGGGCCGCAAAACGCCATGCGTCTCACGGGAAACTTTTCGCTGCGACTTCTGGCGGGGATAGCGCTCTGGCTTCACTTGTGTGTAACCGCCCACTGAAGGCCGCGCATCGACGCATGGCAAGAAGGGAAGGGCTTCTCCCGACCAAGCATTTTTTTTCCCGATGTCGAAATGCCTGCTGGAAAGTGTAGTCCCAGTGACATTCCGGGTCGTGCTAATTAGTACGACAGATGGACTCTCCTCTCCAGAATCCTCCGCGGCGGAGCGGAAGGCGGAACCTGTCCTCTGGCTTTTAGCGGTCTCTGGGGTGCGTGTTCGAATCTCTACCGTGGAAGAGACGAGTGTGGGTTCGGCCGCGGCCGGCGTATGTTTGGGTTGGGTTTTTTTTAACCTTCCTCGGGCTCCGTTTGCTTGCTGCCCTGTTGTCTGTGTCGCCAGAACCGCAATGGCGGAGATCCTTGGCAGTGACTCTGTGTGTGTATGTGAATTATGAGCATCGGCAGAGGTTGAGTGGGGTTCAAAGCTTCTTTATTACTGGATAGCGTGAGAGTCTTAATTATCCTAATAGACCTCCATGCTTAGTTGTGGTCGGAGACCCTTAAGTTGGGATGGTTCTGTGTTCCTGTTATTGAGAGGGTTAAAGATTTGCTGAAACGTTGAGTGTTTGGGGATGTGCATTTTCCAGTGTGGTTCTCATCATGTGATTAAAAGTTGCGTGTGAGTCAATGCAAGAGTTACTGTAACATATGTCAAGTAATATATTCTCTTTACGAGCATTTTCTGCTTGGGGGAACAACTCCGCTATGTCGAACAAAAGGTGGAGACAGATTTAATGTAGGAATGACTCAACATTCAACTTCTGTTATTCCTTCCTCCTTGCTGTGACTAGACTTAGTGTACCCTGTGAAAGGGGGAAAATATATATATATCCCGCTACTGTTGCAGGCACTCTTCTGTCTTGCTGTGATTTTTTGGTAGTCAGAGATTTCTCCCAGGCTGGCAGACTGGCAGCCAGTGAATTGTTAAAATCATCTTTTTGTCTACAGCATGGATTGGGACTCACAACTCAGCTCTATACTGACTGAAGCAGACAGCAACATGGCCAAAATTAAGGCAAGTTCAGCTACAGAGAAACTCATGAACTGTTTCCAATCTCTTTTTTGGGGAAAGGCAAGGGATCTTTGAATAAAGATGTTGTTAGATGTTGTGCTGATATGCTGTTATATCAATGGCATGTTCTTTGAGAAAAAAAATATTTTGATAGTTTCAAGAAGCCTCCGGTAGTATATTTCCAGGATTTGCAGACCTGTTTGGTAATTGATTGTTAAAGTTGGATATTTATTTTAATACAACCTCTTCAGGGATAAAATGGGATATAAAGTAGTAGTAGAGTCAGTATTTCAATGAATAGTAAAGCAATGTGGCATACTTTCAGATAAGGTACTGAATTAAGATATAAGGAGAGTAGACTCCAATTTACTGCTTCATTGTTTTAGAAATGGTAAAGTAGTAACTGTGCAATCTCTGCAATCTTAATTCAACGATGTTATCATTTAAACTTTTCCTCCTGTAGACATTATTCTGTTATAGCCCTTGTTGGATTTCTTACAATTTGCCTAGACTGTGGCATGCTATGCAATGTGGGATTACTTCAGCTGATCTCATAGTCTCTTCTTGGATGGTTTGCAGGTTGCCTTTAAATAATCAACAAAGGAAGGGGCAGTTGACAAATTGTGATTGCTGAAGCACCTATTTAAATTTGACTATAAATTTAAGCTCAGTCTAGACAAGACAGAACAGACACTAACCTTGCCATACTAAAATAACCAGCTGGAATGGAGAAAGGCCTTTTCTAGATAGACCTGCAGTTATGTTGAAAGGCAAGATTCCTCACTTGGGGATAATTCAGCGTCTAGTGATGGCTGCTAGGCATCAGTAAATCCAATTGTCAGGTGTCTGTCCCAGTAGGGCCAAACCAGGGAAAAGGCCACCCCTCACCCAGTAGGCCTTTCTTCTGGAATACAAAAAGAACTGGAAATGTCAGATGCACTCTGAGCACTTTTATGCAGTGGCACCAACCAGCCACTCTCATGCCAGTCTTTCCAGTTGGGAAAAATCAAGTAGGCAAGGGATTGTGATACCAATGGGAAGAGCACTGGAGAGAGTGTTGCACACCCACAACCAGAGGTGCTCACACTGTCTCCAACTAACAAAATAAAACTGGATGGTTTCCCACTGACCTAAGGCAGATGATGAGAGGTCAGGGCATCTAACTTGTATTGTACAACTGGTTGCTGGCTTGCTAGCAAGGGCTGGCAAGAGTGCAGGGGTGAAGCTAATGAGTGTATTTTTTTACTTGATCAGCAAGCAGTGTATTGTATTCAGATGAGGCTTGAAGATGCAGATTTCAGGTGTCATTGAGTCTGAAAATGGGTGCTTTTAAGCCAGTTGCCCTCCCTCAGCCTAATCTACCTTATAGGGTTGTTGTAAGGATAAGAGAGGGAATAAGAGGAGAACAATATATGCTGCAGGAGGAAAAATAGATTACAAATATAATTAGGAAAGAAATTGTTTCTTAAAGTTGTAGATCACTAGCTGTTGCTCAGAATATATATTCTGAGCAACAGCTAGTGATCTACAACTTTAAGAAGCAATTTCTTTTTATATATATAAACCAGCTTCAGCTAGCATCCCAGCTGTGTTCTGTGCTGGGAGATAGAACTTATCACTGTTGTTCATACTTTGATGAAAAACATTGTGGGCATCTTGGAGAAAGCGCCTCCTGTATGAACATTTTGTGTAATAAAAAATTTACTAGTGCAGCCCTACTTTAAGTTATGGCTTGTTGGGAAAGCCATATTGGTCTCTGGAAAGGGGCAGGGATTTTTGTTTGCCACCCAGGCAGATTTGGAATTTGCTTCCAAGAGCTGTTCATTTGGCTTGTTCTCTCTCTTTCCTGACATTTATGGGAGTGCATAAAAGCAAAAAACCAATTGGTTTTATTCTGTGTTGGGAACTTGATCCTCCTGTGTGTTTTTTTGCTGTCGAGTTTTTTAGTTTATAGATTTGAGCTGCTGTTTTAGCTATATTAGTCTGGGTTTTTAAAGAGCTTTTGTTTTGACTGTTTTGTACACTGCTTTGGGAGTGGCAGTTAAATCTGTTTTGAAAACTTCTAGATAATGTCTGCTGGGAATATTGCTGTGTTTTTCATATTGGTGAAGCTAGCAAGTAATAGTAGTTACTGCCTGGGAAATATGGCATTTGGAGATGGTGCTAATTTGCTCAGGCTATATAACCATGCTGAAAGCAGATCAGAGCATTTTGTCGTGCCATTTGCTGTTTAAGAATTCATACAGAACATGCTGGCTTGCGTTTGGTGAAATGGAAGCAATATGTAGCCACATGGTTCATGTAATGTTTCAGCAAGAGCATTTGAAATGCATTATATATTGTATTGTCTCATCTGTGTCTTGTTTCTTCTAACAGGAGCGTCTGAACACAGTCAGCATTGCTTCCAAAGGTAAGAGTTACTATGTATTTTTTCTTTTCTTTTTAAAAAAATTAATAAGTATAAATTGAAATTGCCATTAAATTAAGCATAAAACAAATGGCATTATATTTGGAGGCAAATTGCTTCAGGTTAAGAAATCAGCACAGGCATTACCTGTTGCTTACTGAGTCACCCAACTCGGTGCACAACAGATATTGTCTATGGTGATTTCTCAACTTGAGGCAATTTGCTTCCAAAAGTTATGCTGTTTGTGTTCTGGCAGACTAAAATTACAATAGGATTTGTGCTGAGATTGAATTTGTTATAGATCATTCTTCAGGGATGTTCTCTGAATAGAGATAAATATAGCACAGCCAGAAAGAGCTGAGTTTCTCTAGGCCTTCCCAGGAGAAGCTGGTGTCTGACCCTGAAAGCTGCATGGGGTACTGTGTACGGTCAAAGTTTTTCACAGTCTCCCTGCCCAGATTGACTCCCACTCCAATAATCCCCCATTCATTGACACTTCCATTGTCTGAACATGTGCACTTTTAGACCCTGGAAGTGTCAGGGAATAGAGACTTATTGGAGATAGAGTCAATGTAGGAGATTTTGAAAAAGATATATTATGGGTATAGCAAGCAAGAGTGTACTTTTTTGGTGGAGGGAAATAACACCTTTAAATCCAAAGCCACTCTGTTCCCTGCCAAAGCGTGCCCTTCTAGAGGGAAGGACTTCACTTAGTTTACATAAAGTAGCAGAGTGACAATAGCTAAGGTTGCCACTCTAAACAAATCAACAACCTCAGTGAAATTATTGAAAGCAATTCTGGAGATTTTAACAGGGCTGCCAAGAATTTTCAACACTACATAATGTTGAGAGAAAGGGGAAAGCTCTATGAATGTCTTCATAAGGTCAATCTTTTCAATTATCCCCTATTTCAATACATTGCTGTTCATAAGTATGTATCTTTAGGACACAAGCCAAGTTCAAGAACTGCAAATTTTTCTGATATCTACTATAATAAGTATTAGGGAAGATGGGACGTTTAACTTAAGTAATCCCCATTAAATGTACAAAACTTCTAAAAAAAATTTATACGAATACGATGCCACATAATATAGAGTTGTCGTGTTTCCCCGAAAATAAGACAGGGTCTTGTATTAATTTTTGCTCCAAGAAACGCATTAAGGCTTATTTTCAGGGGATGTTTTATTTTTTTCATGTACAACAATCTACATTTATTCAAACACAGTCATGTCATCTTCTGGTTCCTGCACAATGGTGGAGGGCAGGGTTTCACTTCACTGGGGCTTATTTTGGGGGTAGGGCTTATATTATGAGCATCCTGAAAAATCATACTAGGGTTTATTTTCAGGTTAGGTCTTATTTTCAGGGAAATGGTAGAATTTATCATTCGTATTCCATAATTAGATCGTTGAGCCATAACATACTTTAAATTAAAAATCACATAGGATTAAAAATATATATTTTAAAAACGACATTGTAATAATAAAACAAAGAAAATGTTACTTAAAGGTTTGAAAATCCAACTTGCATTTTTAAAGGCTGATTTTAAAAGAATTCTGTTTTCATCCATTCTGTCCAGATCAGTCATATTTTGATGTCATGTATGCTTATAGTTGTGCCATTGATTTGAAAATACACGTTATTAGCAAAGGTGAATTAGTATGTCTAAGGACAAAGTTAGAGTTTCGTGCATAGCTATCCCATAGTCCCACTCAGAATGGTGTCGTTGATGGTTTGGAGTCCATCCTTGTGTGAGATATTGGTGTAAAGTGACTCTACATCTATAATGGCTAGGATGGACCCTAGATGTTTTCATGTTTCACAGACTGGTCAGATTTGCTGTTTTCCATCCCTACAGCTGATTTATTATTGGACAGAATACATACTGAAGGTGCTGTTCTTGCTGAGCCACAAACTGGACCTGCACCCCTGAATATCCCATGTGGAGCTCACCCATGCTGTAGAATGGCTACTGAGGAGCTTTCAGCCATTAGCAAGCAGCTGCATTCACAAGCTCAGGTAATCTGTGATATGTGTCTTTTCTGCAGTGGTTGGAGAAGGGGTTTGTTATTGCAGCTGGTTGTATATACTATTTTATTTGTGTAAACATGTTTGTAAGAGAGTGGCATGAGAGAGAAAGTATGAGGTAAAATGTCAGAGGTTTCAAGATTAATCAGGTAGACAGCTGTAAAAAAAGGTAAAGGTTCCCCTTGACAATTTGTCCAGTTGTGTCCGACTCTAGGGGGCGGTGCTCATCTGTTTCCAACCCATAGAGCTAGCGTTTGTCCGCAGACAATCCTCCGTGGTCACGTGGCCAGCGTGACTAGACACGGAACGCCATTTACCTTCCCACCGAGGTGGTACCTATTTATCTACTCGCATTTTTGCATTTTGCATGCTTTCGAACCGCTAGGTTGGCGGGAGCTGGGACAAGCGACGGGGGCTCACTCCGTCGTGTGGATTCGATCTTACGACTGCAGGTCTTCTGACCTTGCAGCACAGAGGCTTCAGCGGTTTAACCCGCAGCGCCACCACGTCCCTCCGTGGGGATTTGCTACCAATAAATGTAGCAAAATGATATGCAAAATTGAGCACATCGTGAAAGATAGGAGTTTGTGACTTTTGGACCAGTCACTGTGTCAGTTTAGCCCATCTCACAAAACTGTGGTGATAGAACAGTGGGAAATATTGTAAAGCTACCCCTTGCTCCATAGGGAAGGATGACATTCAAATCATGAGAGAGGAGGTTCCATTAAATAATATTATACCTTCTCTATGTAATTATTCGATCAGGGTTAACTTTTCCGACTTCTTAAATTTCAGCTGGAGGTTTTGCGAGTCCTTAACTAGGTGAGAAAAAATTAGAAAAAGGCTAGGTGGTCCTTTAAATTACACAAATGCAAGAGTAGGTGATACTTTTATTAGACCACTAAAAAACAAACAAAAAGCAAGCTCTCATGGGTCATCTCCACTTCTTCAAGCCATAGCGCAAAAGAAAAAAAAATTACAAATGAGGATCCCAAAAATTCATGGCAGAGGGCTGTGCCAGGTCTGCTTCTCAGAGGTCTGATGTTGCCTGCAAACAGCCTTTTTTTTTGGTGGGTGGGGGGAATGTAGTTTCAAGCTTCACCTCTGTTAGCATTTGGCTGGAATTTTTCTCCAAGCAAAGTACTGCTAAGTGGAATTTACTATTACTGAAGCTCTGGTTCTCCTATTTTCCTCTTTAGGTTATAGAGTCTCTCACCCGGTCAGTACAGCGGCTGAAACAGGAGAAGGAAGTACAGCAGCAGAGTATCAACCTCCTAGAAGGTACAAGGCAATTTCTCCCCTAACGCTGCTCTGCTGCCTTGTTCCACTGGTGTCTTTGAAACTTAAGGTTTGCTTGTAAATCTTAAAACATGACAAGCTTCTCAACCCTATTCAAGGTACATGTATCCCATGTTCCCTTAACATTCTCAAGGTGTCTTACAAAAACAGTTTTAAGAAATATGCAATATAGAATCAGGATGTGAGAGAGACAGCAGGTAAAACCTCAAACTGGAGAGGTTAAAGCATCAGCTGTTTGGCAGGCACAATATCTACTGAAAGAGAGGTCTTTGGCCTTCTGTTGGTTAGCAGCCAGGAAGGGGAACAAGGCAGAACTCCCTTGAGAGGGAATCTCATGGGTATTTGGGTCCACTAAGATTGCATTCCATCCAAATGTAAATGAAGTGTTGGGACATGAAGGAGAGCTATCCAGCAGTTACCAGTGAGCAAATAGCTTTATATGGAAGAAGATTATCAGGCTTCTCTTGGTTGCATTTGGCTCCCAAAGGGACCTCCAAGTATCTTCTATTTATGGTCCTTTCCCCATACCGATGAGGGAACATGTGAGAGATAAGAGTGGGTAAACTCAGACCTTGGTGTTGACTCCAGCCTTCTTGGGATCTCTAGGTGGCCATATCCCCTTTTGTATGATACCCTCACTGAGAGGTTTCCCAGTTTCTGTACAGATTTCTCCCATTCTGAAAGGTTGAAATGGCTCTTCTAAGATTCAGCGGCTGGCAGGAGATGCTTCGAGCTAAAATATGCTCTTGTCTTTGGTCCTGCTTCCCACTAGAATATGGCCCTTGAGAGCTTGTTTGAATTGAACTTGAAGCAGAAAGGGATCGTCAACCATTGAAATAAGGCCTGCTGAAGACATAAAACAGCTATAACTGGAGAATGCATGCATCAATATTTCTGTAGCACCTCTCCTCTACCTATACTCTGAGAATTTCAACCTATAACTCTTTGTGAATAGTAGAAACTCAATCTTGTTTTAATCTTGACTAGAGACTTGAGTAAGGGCCCTTTTTATTCCAGTTACATGATAGTGACCCAGATTCTGTTGCTTAGCATAGTAAATTGTAGTAAAGTAGGCCCACTGGGGCTTCCCAGTGTGGTGTAGTAGATAGAGTGATGGACCAGGACTCTGGAGAACAGGGTCTGAATCCCCACTTGGCCATGGAAACTCACTGGGGGAGTGAAACTGGTAAAGCCACTCCTTAAATGTCTCACTTACCATGAAAGCCATTAAAGGGTCGCTGTAAGTCAGTTCCAACTTGATAGCACAGAAAACACACAAGCTCACTGGATCAATGGGGATTTGGTGAGTCAACCTCTGCGTAAGGTTCATTGATTTAAATGGGCATACCCTAACTGTGCCTTACTCTGCTAAAATAAGTCACAGTAAGGGTAGACTTTGCTGATGCACTTTTAAAGTATTTTCAATTATTTTAAATTGGTGGTCTAATATTATTACATTTTTAACTGCATGTTAATATTATCAAATTGTATTTTTAGCTCTGTCTGTTTTTTAATTTGTAATCCACCTGAGTCTGGCATTGGTGGAAAAGGCAGGATATAACTGAAGTAAATATACTGTTACTGTAGCATTCAGTATGGGTGACCTTAAGGGGGCAATGAATCCGAAAGTGTAGATAGGGTCTAGTTTCCACGTATAGATATGAAAATATGAAATAACCATACCTAGGCCCTTATTGGTGTTGTATTTTTATATTTGTCTTGAGTCGGTGGCTTGAAATACATGCTTGTCTAAGAGCCCTGAGAAGGTGTCCATGTAGGTATGTAAGGCCAGGTAAAAAGTATTAGCCAAATGGAGGATGCTACTGGACTTTTCTTCCTGACACACCCTTCCTTACATCTGAGTGCTCATGTCCATTTACATCAAGGTTTGGCTTCTCTGTTTACTTCTCACTTGGGTTAACCAGTTTCCTTTGCTTACGAGGGATTGCCAAAAGCTTCCTTGCTGCAAATATTTTAGCTGATTCTGTGCTGTCGAGGTGGAGACATGTCTTTCTCTCATGCAGTTAGCGGGGTGCCTGGCAGCACTAATGAACGGGCATCAAGATCCCAATATTGCTTCAGTTTTTTCTGTTACTAGCAGTTAAAGGGATTCCTGTTGGCTAATATTTTCCTCCTGCCCTACTTACTGTTGCAGAAGAAGTAAATCGGCTGCAGCAGAGTTCGCAAGGTGCCTTGGAAGCAGTGCTAGGACGCAGGATGGAAGGGCTGAAGAGTGAGCTCCGCAGCCTTCAGCAACATGTCTTTCAGCAGTCCAATGGCGACTGCCCTCCTGGCCTCTTTTCCAGCCCAGGCATCATGCAAGAAATGCTGGAAAGGTCAGCGTTTGAGTCATCAAGCAGAAGCACTCTGGCTTTTCCACAACTGAGCATAGCACTGAGTGAGGCAGGAAGACAGGGAACAAAGGGTTCTACTTCTGCTGGTGCCAGGAATACAATTGCTGCAATAAAATTAGGTTCACAGTATATGATTCAAAGTTTGGGCATATTTTCAAAGACTTGAATATACTGTAGCTTCTGCCCAGTTCTTTGAATGGGATTATTGCATCAAAGAGAGTAATGTTTTCCCTCACTAACCACTGTCTTATAGTATATCATGTTACTTAAACTATGTACCTAGAGGGTAGAAGTAGGTTGGTTTCCATACATTTCCAGCATATGAAGAACCAACTGTGTAATGTAGTTAATCTCTAATTTTCCCCCTTTTATAGGCGTGAAAATGGCATAGGGACAATTTGCAACATCGGAAACTTTCAGGGGATTTTACAGTTAATACTGAGAAATGATCCCTTTGGTCTTGTTGCTGATGGTCTGTTTTCCTTCTTACTTTAGCAAAAAAGTTCTGTGGCAAGAGTACGAGTACATCAGAAGAGAGGTTGAGCAATTGAAACACAGACTTGGCAAGTACTTCTTGATACTCCTGTTTCCCTGGCCACTGTACCTGAATATCTATTGCAGTGAAGAAGAAAGACCTCTTGACTTGTGAGCTTGAAGAGGGAAGATGTGTGCAGATAGGAAAATAACATGACTTACTGTTCCTTTTAGATCAACAAGGAGAAGATCTGTTCAACCAAGTGTCTGCAACTCATGAGATTAAGAAGACCCAAACTCGCTATTGTAAGGTACATATTTTAAGACATTTGCTGATTGCTGCCCATTCATTCAGCACTAACAGTGCTAACATAAAGGGGGATTTAGCCCCTGTTCAAAGTGCTTTATAACCTTTATTATTAGAGTCAAGGAAATTGCAGATGACTGATAAATGACAGAATATTTTAACAAAAGTGGTGTATGGAATAAAACTAATACAACTAAAGGAAACCCGTACAATGAATTATACACTATATGTGATTATATAATGCAACTTATGATATGTTCACAAATCAATATAACCAGTACGCATATATATGCATAGCATAATAACAAATCAATGTAACAATAATACATATCACAACTCAAATATATCTTCTATCAAGCACAAGGTCCAAGTGAAAAACTCCAATTATAATAACAATGATTTTCCTTTTCCTGAAGAGGAGCTGAGGCAAGAGGTGCCTGGGTAGAAATGCTCTAAGTGTTAGTTGGTGGTCCTCTTGGAAGACAAGGTCTGGCACCTGGAGTCCTGTGTTCTAATCTCTGCACTCTTAGGGAGCAGGCTGGGTAGGTGGGGCTCGTCAGCCTTGGAAGGCAGCCCATCTAGAAGGAAAACTCCGATTTCAAACCTCCACTGCCTTGTGGCTATATCCACTGATGGAAAAGGCTTCAGGAGTTAACCTCGAGGCAAAATCCGGAGCTGGAGTCCTGGAGGCAGTTCGTGTCGTTCTGGCAACTCCTGCGACGTCGCTGGAACCAGTTGTATTGGCTCTTGCCTTTCCATTGTACTATTTCAGCGACGTGGAGAGGGGGGGATTTGCTGCTTGGGTAACAGCCTATCCTCCATATTATCTTACCCAGGCTTCGTGCTCTGGAGAGGACACTCCAGCTTTACCATAGTCTCTCGAGACTGAAGGATGCCTGATCTAATCTGATGTCCATGGATAGTTCCTGACAGGATAAGGACTCAGTGAGCTCTGAGCATACAGTCCAATCCACCTTGCTCATTTTGTGGTTTATCACTTTTTCAAGAGTCTATCCCTCAAGTGTACAGGTTCCAGAAACCTGTACACTTCAGGGATAGAACGAGCTTCTATCCCTCACCTGGACCTCATGATTGATAGAAGATATATTTGAGTTGTGATATGTATTATTGTTACATTGACTTTGTGTTATGCTACACATATATATGCATACTGGTTATATTGATTTGTGAACATATAAGTTGCATTATATAATCACATATAGTGTTTAACGGATTGTACGGAGTTTCTTTTAGTTGTATTAAATGACAGAGTATGGCAGTGCAGCTACAGGTTAGGTGTGATTGTAGAGAATTAGTAGTTCAGGAAGTAGTTACTCTTCACTTGCCCCCAAACTTTTTCTCGCCTGATAATGGGACCTTTTAGTGGCTGGAATCCTATTGGTGTTTGTGTAATTTGCCATCACTAACTGTAGCTAATTGACTAGGTGCTGGGGCAGATCTTGGTCACATGCCTGATTGCCTGAGTGAGATGCACTCCAGTGGCTGAAAGTTCATATAACTTCCATAATGTAAGGCTAATGATGTCAGCAGCCAGGGCAATTTTTTTGAAATTAAACATCTCCTCCTCCTCCTCCTCACAGCCCCCACACGTTCCTGACAAGGAGAGGAATTACTCAGAACCCTTTGTGGTCTCCAGATAGGAGGAGGAGGAAATGTTTAATTTCAAAAAAAAAAATGTCCTGGTTGCTGACATAATTGGCCTTATACTGATAACTTAAATAGGATTTCAGCCAGCAACTTACTAATTAGTCATCACTAGCCACAATGACTTGCACAGATCTTATACAGAACACCAATAGGGTTCCAGGCACCATATCTGCTGGATTGTCCTATACAGTATCTGCTCTTAGTCTGCTGTATATTCCTTTCTTCTGATCTTAAAAACATAAGAGTGCACACACAGGGAGGCAGAGAAAAAACAGATGCCAAAGGTCTTTGTGTGGGTGGTGGGCAGGCAGGAATATGCAGCTACCCAAACATGGCTGGATTTCTCAAACTGCCTAAACCAGGGGTCTCAAACTCAATTTACCTGAGGGCCGCTGGAGGCAGAGTCTGGGTGAGGCTGGGCCGCATCAGATTTTCCGCTAAGCGGAGCAAGAGCCCGAGGAAGCCGCCCAGGAGTTTCCTTAGCCTGGCTAGGGCTCCGAGGAGGAGGAGGAGGGGCGCGCGAGCCCTTGTCGCCGGCCACGACCCCCTCTGGCCCCACAGGTGCGCGCGCACGCACACAAACACACACACACACACATGGAGGTCCGGCAACCTTCCTCTGAGGGCCCCCCATCAAAAAAAGGCGCACTCAGCAGCAGCAGCTACCCCCACCACGACAGAGGAGCAAACTTTGCAAGGCGAGCCCAGGCAGCCTCCAGAGCCGAGGCGGCTGAAGCAGGACGAGGAGGAGGAGGAGGAGGAAGCACCGCCGGGCACTGAGGCGGCTGCTGGCCGGGCTGGTGCTGGGGGTGCCGAGAGAGAAAGAGAGCCAGAGAGCCGCTTCCCTGGAAGAGGCGGCGGTGGCGGCAGCTGCTGTTGGCGGCTTGGAGGCGCTCTTCGAGGACGGGCCGGGAGCGAGCTCCGCTCTCAGGCATCGCTCGGCGGCGGCTCGGGCGCTCAGGGAAAAGGGCCGGCAGCGCGCCTCGCTTGCCGGCTCTCCCCCAAGACAGCACCTCTTGCACCCTCCATCCGGAACTGCAGCCTGCCAGCCGGCAGACAGGCGGGCTGGCTGGCAGGCTGCAGTTCCGGATGGAGGGTGCAAGAGGCGCTGTCTTGGGAGAGAACCGGTGAGCGAGGCGAGGCTTTTTTTGACTCTTGACAGCAGAGGACGCGTGGGCACTTCAGGGGGGGCAGGCAAGGCGGGGGCCACAAACTATCGTCCGGCGGGCCGCAAATGGCCCGCGGGCCGCATGTTTGAGACCCCTGGCCTAAACAGAATGTGTTTTGTGGTAGTTTCACTTGTGGCTTTTTCTTGTAGCAAAAATGTTGTCATTATAATGCAACACTTTGTTGCTCTCAGTTGGAAAATGTTGCCCAGTGCTATTGCAGTGGGATTGTGAATACAAATGATTATTATTTCACTCTTGCACTGGGCTGCTTGTTAATCTCTGTCGGAGATTTCAGAGGTGTACTCATGTTCGTCTGTGCAAGCATTTCAAGAACAAACAAAAAAAAGCGGAAGAGACATTCTTCATTCTGAAGAAGTGGACAATGATTCACAAAAGCGTACATAAAAATATAGCAGTTAAGTCTTTAATGTGCCAGTGTCTTTTTAAATTTTGTTTTGTGTTTCTTATTGGAATGCTCTGTAGGAGAGTCCATGAGTGAGAAATGCATGGCTGCATGTAAAAAAGAAAAGGAAAAAAAAAGGAAAGATTTTAAATTCTGTTTGTGCTTATATAGTTATATGGAACTCTTCTGATTTTTGAGCTAAACCCTGTTGTTGGTCCTAATTAGAGAAAGCCCACTGAATGAATGGAACTTGTTAAATTAACACATAACTGATTGAGAAGTATGAATCAAAGTAAACTGGAAACAGGAAAACAAGAAATGGAACGTATAGATATTACAGTGCTTTATGTCAGTCAGCTAGTGTACTGGATTGGTATAATTTCATTCAAAGAAAACATTCTACTCTGGAAATGACAAGCCCAGAAGAAATGATGAAATTGAGGCTGTCCTACTTAGGGCACATCATGAGAAGGCAGGATTCTCTGGAAAAGACAATAATGCTGGGTTTGAGGTAGCAGGAAAAGAGGAAACCCAAATACAAGATGGATTGACTCCATAAAGGGAGTCACAGGCTTCAGTTTGCAAGAGCTGAGCAGGGCAGTTGAGGACAAGAAATTTTGGAGATCGCTTATTCATAGGGTCACTATAATTCAGAGGTGATTTGATGGCGCATAACAACATCACCTGTTAATTGTAACTATAATAGACTCAGTGTGACTAACACTGGGATTTAGGCCACTGTCTTTTAAAGACAACATGAAGTAAAAACAGCAATATTATCCCTGTTTGTTTATCCAGTTGCTAGAAGACCTGATGAACACTTATGAAGCTCAAACTCGTGATTTGGAGAAAGCCAGGATCGACACCCAGAGCACCCAGCAGGACCTGAATCATGTCAAGTAGGGAAACCCATGTTGGGATGCTGCAAATGCATATGCATACATGTTGTTCTTTGTAGGCGTGCTTGTTAAGTTTGAAAGCACCATGATGATGTACAGGGGGAATCTGAACCTGGTGACTAGTAGGCTGCTATCCACCAGAGGGCCCCCTAATCACAGTGCAGGCCATAAAAAGCAGTTATCAGGCAGCAACCTGCCTGTGAAGGTGCGATATAACGCTGAACTTTCGCTGTTGCCATGACCACTCAATGAAACTGATGGTACTGCTTAGACAGGGATGTCTAGTAAGATTATCTGCCTGTCTGTACCTCTTTGCAAACCTATGCCTTTAAACCATTGTTGCCTCCCTCATTTCCCCAGTCTTTTCAGTCTCTGGCCCCTTTCATAGAATCATGATGTTGGAAGTTATAAGTCCATCAATTCCAATGCACTGTCTGTAAGAGAATTGCCTAGAGTTGTCCTGAACTTAACTGTGGGTCTCACATTGTCTGCAGTACCCTGGCAGGTATGTGTGTGTATGAATATCCTCATCCTGCATTAGGCTCACTGCCTCCTGTTGCTACAGCGCAAGAGTTCATGCTGCATTTTACCTGCACTCTTCCCATGGAACAAATTAGGGCTATGTGTTTGTATCTGCTTGTTCTTTAACCAGATCTGCCATATCCAACCTAAAAGAGCAGATGAATGTTCTTCACTTGGAGGACAAGCTATACCCGGGGCCACTCAAGGAGGAAAGCATATGTCCAAGTAAGTACAGATTCATATAACATAATACATGGAGGTATTTTAGGAAAAAGGGTCCCTGTGGGCTCACGTGACATGAGTTATCCTTTTTGCTGGAAACTCAAGTCCCGTCAGTGTTTCTGGCAAAATATGCGCTCATTATATGAAAACATACTTTTATGCTGTATAAATTATCTTTTTATAGGAAGATGCAAGTAGAAAACAAACTTCATTCTGTAAGTGCTATTCCATTAGAATGTATGGCCACTGGCTATGCTACCTGGGGAATTCTGGGAGCTTTAGTCCAAAACCACAAATGTGTGCACCTCTTAATTAATCCCTTTCTAAAACTAAACCGTGCCTTTACTCCAGATTCTCTTTGCCTTTGGTTGTGAGCAATTTTCTCCTTGTGGAATTACAGATGGTCAGAAAGGCATTTCATTTTACTATGTAATAAATAAACAGAATACATACAGGGAGACTCAGAGGTTTCCTGTCTCTTACATTTATAGAATTAAAAAAATCTTAACTTAAAAGAGTGTGCTTGTGTTGGATCCTGAGGGCTTCAGGCAGTCGAAGGGCAGTTTTTCAGCTTGTTACTAATGGTTAATATTGCCATAGGAAGCTGAGCCTGCTGTTCTCCCTAATTGGTTTGGGTGTTTTGTCTCCTAGAAAAAAAGGAATTGTTGTCTGAAGACGCCTTGTTCTCTCTGAGTGATGATTCTGTTTCTGAGTTCAGCCTCACAGATGTCAGCTCAGATGAACTCTTCAGCGAACCAGAGGTTGAACAGCTTGCTGGTGAGTCTAGATGCAATGGTAACATTTGGAAATATTTTCTAAAATGATTGCTTGGTTTCTCTATAGCCTTGAGGTTTATGTACTTTGGTTTTGAGTTTTTATGATGATGGGGCTGACAATGGCTTGTTTGCAGGAGTCCCTCCACTGAACATTAAGCCCCATATTGCTTCACATTGCAGAACCCCCATTTTAGGGAAAGGAAAGGATTAACATTCTTGATAGGAAATTCACACCCTACTTCATTAAGATGCTTAAAATTCTTATGAACAGGGGCCAGGGACGGGTGGGGTCTCTTAAAACTCTTTAATGTTTAGAGTTATTTTTAATGGTACAGTAATCCTCCTGATTTGATCTTTCCAGAGAAACTTGTTGAAATTCCCTTTGTGTGTAAATCTCTTCTATGCCCTCAAGATATTTTCAGGACCTTTCTTAGAGCTGTATCCACTTGTAATTTTAGTCACTCCCCTTTGCCTAAAATCTTACATGTCTATGAAATCAGCTAAATATGCTCCTTCATTTTATAGTAGGAAACTAATTGAGCAGTAGTGAGTGTCTGAAGGCTCTTTTCATGCTCGATGCTCGACAACACTTGCAGGAAATTTTAAAAACATCATTGTGATACTGCAGTATGGTGATGTTGTATTTAATCAGAGGATCAGAGTAGTGGGTTAACAACTGTGTTGTGTTTCTAGATGACAAAATTTCCATGCCAAACTTGGAGTTGGAGGAGAATACACCTGGAGCAACTGGTGGCATGCAGGAGAAAGCAGAGCTCGGCAGTGAGCAGTCCTCCAGTTTGCCTGACCTCAGCTTAAGTGACCTTTAAAGCTTCGCCGGAGGACTGCCTCATTCTTTCTAACGAGGAAACAAATTAAAGAGAACAGGAATGTATAGACTGTTTTTCTACATGCAGGCAGCTTTTTTGTACAGATGTGACATGAGGTAGGAACCTTGATATGTGTGAAGACAGTACATCAAAGAGTATGATATGCAGGCTGAGACTTTACCTCTGTTCTTCAGGAATCTCCAGCATCCCTGTCTGGAAGGGAACTGGGGCCTTGTTAGTCCTGGTGCGTGTGGAGCAGAGATGCTTTGCTTCTCTTCAGGAACTGGTCATTCCCAATTCTCATAAGTGTAAAAATAGTTTATAGCCAAATGTTAAAGCTGAGCTTCAAGAGAGCACATTCTGGAAATTAATTCATCTTAAATAGCAAATCATCTGTTTCATTGTGCGTATCCACACAAGAGCATCTGGCTCTCCTAGTTCAGCACTCCTAAAGTAGAACCAGACACGAAGGAAGCAGTCCTCTGAGGAGCGAGGTGGTGGTGTATATGCCAAATTAACACTTCCTGAGCTGGTAGCTGAGCTGACATATGTGGCAAGCATTGTCTTTGGGAACAGGAAGGGATGTTTCCTCTATTTTCATGCCCATTTTGTTCGTGTCCAAATTGGAGTGAACTAGGGTTTCCAGAACCGTATCTGTTTGCTTGCATGCTAGTACAGTCTGTGGGTTGTTGTATTTGGTAGAGAAAGAAGCAGCAAAGAGGTCAGTGCAACAATAGATCAGCGTCCATTTAGTCCAACTTTTCAGTGAATTTCAGAAATAGGAGTAGAACCCAAAAGTCTTGTTTGGCCTTAATTGTTCTTGCCGGGCAACTGTACAACTAGTTTTCATAAGTCTGCTATAGATAAGATTTTAAACTGTACTGGACGTGAACAATAAGGCCCACCAAGAAGCAGCAAGCCAAGCAAATGAGTACAGAGGTAAACTGCACAGTATAGTTAATGCTTATATATTGGAGTCCTGTTGTACTGCAGGTTTGAGGAGAAGGTTGTTCACGTATGGACTGCTTAACTCTTCATTAGTTTTGCTTATGTTAATGTTCCCAAACTCCTTTCCTCCGCTTTATATATAGTTTTAGATGCAGCAGATCTGTTCCTGGAACCTCATAGAGAGCAATGCTGAGTGCGAGAACTGATGATGCATGGTGGAGGGGCAAGTCAGTCAGTGGTAGCCTGCCTCCCACTGTTTCTCAATAGTGCAGCCTCCCTTGCTTAAAAAAAGTCAGAGCTCAATTACCTGCATTTTTGCAGTCTTGTCCCATAGGCTTGTTCATGTTAGTGAATTACCTGCAAACTTTTAATTCCATTTTTGTAATAAGAGCTTGCAGCAGAAAGCATCTTTCTCCCCAGTACCTCAGTTGACTGTTAGCTTGTTCATCTCTTATGCCTCTGGATAGTATTTTAGAGTAATAGGGAAAAGCACAGGTGGATACATTTATTGGAGTGGATGCAGTTCTATTCTGTCTGCTGATCCAGAATTCTTGAAGGTCTCTTGATGCAGAATTTAATGGTAGGCCTTTATAAGCAGCTCATTGTAAACCCTCTTCCTGATCCATTTCCTCTGTAGCACCTTTGTTGGGCTGCAAGATTGTCTTGACCTTGGATTCCAGCTATTGTGATTCTCCCCCTGATTCCCCCTACCCCCCTTTACAGTTTTATGTTGACAGGTGGATACCTCATGTTTTGTGTGTCACCATTGAGCAGCATGTCCAATTTCAGGGTAAAAGTACTTCAGAAACAAAAGGGATTAAAGACAGAGGGATAATGGAGGAAATTAGCCCACAAGGGATTAAATCAACAGATGCTCCATTATAGTTCAAAGAATGCTGGCCAACAGTGGTTGTTCTTAGAGCTTAATTTTGGATTGCTTATCACACACTAGCTTGTTTTCAGAGGTGGGGAAGTACAGCCTGCAAAGTTTTAATTCATGACCTCTGGACAGAACAATAAAAGTACCTTGTTGCAGTTATAAGGTAAATCCTGTGTGCATTTGCCAACAAATATGACTTTAATATATTGCTATTTTTTAAAGCAGAAGGCCATGGTTTTGCTAGAATTTTGATAAATGGGATGGGGTTGAGAAATTAAAAAAAATGAAATTCCTTGTGTTATTTGAATATGTTCTGATTTAGTCTTTGCACCATGATTAAACCAAAATTATTCATATTGCCAGAAGTGCTGCATGATAGAGCCCACCTTCAGAGGGAGTAGAATTTATACCATGCCATAAATTGTAATGACTTACTGCACAAGACATTGCTATTTAGTCTATCAAGAGAGAAGAGACATTGTTATTGTCCAAGGAGTAATTAACTAAGGGTGATGTACTTCCTTGGAGACAGCTCATGGTGCATTATACATACTTTCATGCAGTCTGAGCTCCAGTCTGTTGAGTTGAAGAGGGAAGCAGAATAAGATGCTGTCTTAGCCTCTATACTGAGCTATTCTAATGTTGAAACAAGATCGCTCAAAGATTACAAACACAACTTCACTGCGGAAATGTTGCTAGAAGCAGTGCCCCTTAATACAGAACAAGCAGCCAGTATTAAATGTTCTAAGTGTCTCAACTCTGGAAGGTCTTGTCAAAGAGAACCTAAAAAGCACATCTGAATGTGGCTTAGCTGTGGTAGAGAAAAAGATGTGAAAACTGATAAGATTTGCAGATGCAGCAGGGAGATTTCTCGTTTAAACCTCTAGTTACTGAGACTGTACTTGAGGGGAAGCCAAGCTTTCTGTGTACCTAGCGTGACCTTTCAATCATTTATTTTTCAAAAAATCCTTGGATTTTGAGGATGCATATGGTCTAGAAATAAAACCCTGTGGTTGCTTCTATTAAGTAATGTCATAATAATAGCTTTGCTCTTATATAACACCATGAGGTTAGCTGTCCTACATTCCAATCCTTTGGCTGCCTTTAATTTAAAAGTGAACAAGGAGGAGAAACAGAACTTGGGCTTGTTTTCATGAGATAGCAGAGTCTTCTAGCTCCATGTTTTAAGTTCTCTACTTGACTAATTAATAAGGAAGAATATTCTTTCTTGTGCAGAACAGTATACCATCCTCTTTACTGTTAAGATTTCGTGATTAGTCTTAGTTTGGCCATCTCATCCATAGATATTTTTGTGACCTCATAATATACTTCTGGCTCCCAGGATCAATATTCCTTTTATTATGGCTGCTTGCTAATATGGCTAGCCTGATTATATAAGCAGGCCAAGTGGCAAACTGGAGCATGGAATTTTTCAGAGATGGTAAATAAGCAGTACATAAGCTGATGGGGTTAAACCAGCATCTCCTGCAAAATTATGGAAGACAGACAGGCATAAAACATGAGATTTTCCAGGATGGTCTTCTGGCTTGACAGAATGGCCTTGCCTCGAGCCTAAGAACCTCTAGCTCTTAAAATATTACTACACTACAATGCTAATAGTCCTTGACAGCCCATATTTTTTACAGTAGCACTGAGCTATTGCTACTTTACACATTATGCAGGGATCAACACTTGCCATGTATATGTACAATGAGGAATCACAACTGTTCCAAGCTCCTAGAAACCCTGTAGCTCTATAATGTATACAACACACACATTTATTATACATTACATTTCTAGATGTTCATATAAAAGATACAGAATAAAAGGGACCTTTCAATGTGAATGTTTGACCAAAGCTTGGGAAAACCCGCAATCAGACATGTGTCTTTTCATTAGATTTTCACAGTGCCCTTCAAGGTGCACATATTTTTTCCCCTCAAGTCATCCTCTTTTCACAGTGACTATTCAAGATGGGTTAATTTTGGCAAGACTGAGACTGCACAAATACCACAGTGAGGTTTCATAACTGCATGGAAATCTGATGTCTTCTCTGCCTGCTCCTCAGGCATTACGAGGCCAGCCATTACAACTTTGTGATTTTTAATTGATGAGGCCACTATATTATCTGGATGTACCTGAAGTCCATTGCATTTGTACTGCTGTAGCCAGCTCGGAATAATAATTATTAAAATAGGACTTTCTCCCCAGCCCAGTGTAGAATATTTTCCAACAAAAGGTCTCCAATGAACACAGAGAACTAGAGACTTCTTCTCCAAGGAACCAAGTTCTGGCACTGGCTGGCTGTATTCCCTTCCATCTTGCATCTATAAATCTTCCCGCAATTTTGTGGCCTCATCATAGACTCATGGAGCCACTGTCCCAGTGGGCAAGAGGCTTAGCCACAGTAGTACTGATTTCTTTTTGCCTGAATATACTCCACCCCTTTCTAGCTTCAAAGGTAACCACTCAGATTGATCTCTAGTCTCATTTTAATGAATATAATGATGCCTGAGCCTGGAATTAATAATAATAAAACCAAGGCAGAGAAACCTTCAAAGGCTTCTGATATCTTCAAAGGGACATATAAGGAGTTGGCACTTTGCCCATTGTGATGCTGTCAAACAGACTGCTTGTTTTTGCAGTGAAACCTCAAACAGCCTTCTGGTCTCACTCCAGGAAAACAGCAGAATGACAATCCACTCAACTGCAAATGAGGCAAGAGCAGCTTTGCAGGAGTTCACTCACACGCAAATCTCCTTTTATACATTCTCCTCCAGTACATTTGAGGTCCTCTGTTCCCTCTAGTGAAGGTCAGGTGGGTGGGTACATTAGAAGAGAGCCATCTGCAGTGTGACAGTCAGCGTGCGAAACAGGAGGAAAAGCTCTCCTACCATCATCTTTGAGTTTCTTTAGATATAGCGTTAGCTGAATGCATCAGGTTATGACTGTAAACTCCCTTTTCCCCCCTCAAACAGTTCTGCTGCGGACTGAGGGTAGCACAATACAAAGGTTTAGAAATAGATCTCTTTAGACAGCAATGAAGACCCAGGAGAATAATTTGGCAAATCTGGAAGCGAATGATTCCAAATTCGTTGTGTCTACATGTGCAATGATTTGGACTTCATTTTGCAATCAAGGTATGAAAGAACTGATTGTTTTTCATACATGAGAAAGAAGACGTGGGGAAGGAGGGTTCTGTGTGAATAGAAGGTGTCTGCTAAGAGTTAATACTAAGATTCTTCCCAAAAAACAGGGCCGAATAGCTAACTACCATAGCCAGTTGGCAAGTACATAGCAGGGACAGCTAGATATAATCTCCAGTGACATCACTAAGTATAGGTATCAGAGGACCATTGCTGATGGAGGGGATGCTAACAGTACTGGCTGATCTGAACTAGTAGACTGGACACAAAATAATTGATGGGCATCTTACATGCCATACCTTGTTGCTCAACACAGCAGCACAATTTGATGAGAATACTCCTAGAATACGAGAGTCGGAGTGTGTAGTGGATCACGGTGTCACACTAGAGTTCAGATCCCTACCCAGCCATGGAAACACATGGGAAGAGGGGGTGGCAGTGGTAAGCTGCCTCTTGAACATCTCACATGCCCTGAAAACCCTATTCGGGTCACTATAATGTGACTTGATGGGTACATAACAAATACCTAGAATAAACTACTTTCTCAGACTAGCCCTACCCAAATCACAGCTACCATTAGTTCTCCTTGAAGTTAATGTAACCATATTAAGGAGGAGATGGTTCAGCAGCAATCAAGCTATGTCATATGCCTCAAAATACCATTGCCTAGAAAACAACAACAGTAGAGAATGTTTGCCTTCAAGTCCAGTTGGAATCGTGTTACATCTGACTGGCAGCTGTGGTGAGCACATTACCAAGAATTAGCTGAGCTTTGGGGGTCTCATAGCAAGGACAGGATTACTATTTTCCATTTTACTGCTCTATCCTTTGGAACATATTTAGATCCTATGGGTAAAAATGTAAAGATAAAAGTGCAATTAAAACAAAATTTATATTCAAGAAGGAAGCCAACAACATTTCCAAGTCACAATCTGCCTGCATGTCCATCCACAAGTAAAACACTCTATGGCTTGTGCTGAAAAGGCTTGTTTAATCTTCTTGCTATATAAGAGTCCACAATGCACCTACTTTAATTCCAGGCAAGGCCTCCATTGGCAATAAACCAGTGAATGCAGCCACTCAATGAAAGCCTAGGAAAAACTTCCCCAAACATAGAGCCTCCAAGCACAGAGAGTCCAAAGGTACCATGGAGAAGTCTGGGGCAGGCTTCAATTTTCAAAAATTAAGGGGGAAAAACATGACTTTATGGAGTCACCTGACTCACAGCTTTCCAGTCATCTACAGATCAGTACAGCAGCTCCCAACTCTTACATAGGAGTCTCTTCCCAAGTCAGGATCCTTTGCAAGTTTTGTGCCTCCCTTGACTTACCAGCACCAAAAACACTGTTTTGCAGTTTAGTAGCTATAGAGGGAAAGAGGTGTATCCTCCATCATATCATCCTGTGTGCAAAAAAGGAAACACTCTGTTAATTCTGTGCAGAACTGAAAAAGCAGGAGTTGGAAAAGGAAATCAAGACAAGCAGTAAAACACATACATCCTAAGTATGATTGTAGAACCCACAGCCATCCCAAAGTAGTACCAAGTCAGTGCAATAGCAAAGAATTGCTGTTTTAGGAAGAGATGGACAGTTTCAAGTGAAGTATGTCAATTCTATTTTACGGTGCAGTGAAATGGGTAACTGCAACAGGTGAGATGCCCACACTTCCTAATCTGTGCAGTGTGAAGAAGTCCATAATGCCAGCTTCCAGCTTTTCTCTATGCAAACCGGCAGCTTCCAGTAATCAAACAGAAGTAATATGCCCCTTGGTCATGTATAATGAATGACTAGGAGTAGTCCATCTTCCACGCCTAGTCTCTCATGAATTATTATGCTTTCTCAGTTTAGGAGTGACTGGTAGTAGAGAGCATACCTCCTGCTCACATGCATATTTCTCATTATGACCTTTGAGCAGTGCCTTTTAAAGGACCACATCCTATGGTCCACAGCAAGGTTCTCAGGCCAGAGCCTACTTCAGGCAGGGAGAAGGGCTGGTGACAGCAACTTATAAAGACAGGGGTAGAGGACAAATCAATGATGTTTAGTTGTGGGCACTTACCATAGGCAAATCCTGTAGTCGCCGAAACTGTAGCCGACTGCTATGCTGACGGTACCTTAAGAAGCCCATAAGAGCCAGAATCCCTACTGTCACAGTGAAGATGAAGATGACGGCAATCACCAGGGGGTCCTCACCTACTGCACTGGCTTCTGACATGCTAGGCAGATCTGCACAGAGATGGTGAAACACAGTCTGTGAATCAAGGCTGTAGAAGTATATTCACTTACCTACCATCTACTGTATGTAAAAGATCAACCTCCAGCACACAAAAGTTGCTCTGTCCCACTAGAAGAACAGTGGCCTTCCAATGTGGTTGGAGTGCAACTCATCACAGCCAGAACAGTTGCTGGTGAGGAATAATGGGAGTTATAGTCCAAAAACATCTGCAGAGGTACAGTTGCCTACTCTTCTTAAGTTACCAGCTCATTGGTCCAGCTAGTTCAGTGTTGCCTATTCGGAGCAGTACTTGTTGCCCAGGCACAATTCTTTTCCAGCTTTTCTTGAAGACACCAAACATAGAACCATCTTTTTGATGAGATTATATGCTCTGCCATTGAGCCACAACCTCTCCAAAACCTGCTCTGCCACAATAAGTTTATGTGTTTCTATGTAACACACACTTCCTCAGCATGATTCTATAACCTGTAGAATCCATAAAACTGCATTACTCTTCATATTTAGTCTTCAGCCTATTCTTTTCCTCCTGTTCCCTGGAGTAGGGTAAGAGTATTTAAGTGAGTACCTTCATTATCATCTCCCACACCAGCTACAGATGACTTTTGTACATGGTTAACTGGCTGCTCTGTTTCCACTGGTGTGACTCTGTGAGCTGTGAGTGTGTTGGAGACAAACCCAGGTGTTAATGTGACAGTGCTGGATGCATTCAACACAAGTACTTCTCCACTAGTGGCATCTGGAGCTGATGTAGAAACTGTTACATTCTCCTCTGTGATAGCTCCATGGTCTGTCACTGGTATGCTTTCTGGTCTCTTTTCTGTAGGCCCCAGGGTGCTGAATGTGGACGACTGTGATTGAGGAATAATTGTTGATCCTGCAGAGATATAGCCAAAAGTGAATCAAGAGTAATAAAGCCTAGTCCACCCTGGCCAGTTTGTCTTTTACTGTTTCGGCAGTACCCACATGGGTACAATAGGTTCTATAAGGGACAGTAATACTAAACACTTGCAAACCTTGACCTAGAGCACCAGGGGATGCTTATCTGCCATTATATGGATTATGATGTCTAATATTTTGGACAGTTGTACATATATGCAGTAGCATGCATGTTCTGCTGGAACAGAGCTCTGGATAATTTATTCCAATCATGGAATCTGAGCTTTCTCATATGTAGAGAGTGGAAATACAGGGAATAAAAATTTAGATATCTGGGGTGAGTCTTGCCTCCCCTTCACTCTGGAAGGGATTCATTTAAATCTTTGGGACCAACTCCTTAGTTCTAAGTGGATTTTAATCAATCCAGGGCTCAGAGATCAGCTCTTATGTTATCTTGTGACTCAAAAGTGAGACATGCAGAGGCAGGTTATCCCTTTATGG
The DNA here is from genome assembly GCA_037013535.1 of Intellagama lesueurii. NCBI lineage: Eukaryota > Metazoa > Chordata > Lepidosauria > Squamata > Agamidae > Intellagama > Intellagama lesueurii. Next base: position 181,071,824 of record JBAJHW010000004.1, read on the forward strand.
GCCAAACAGGTTTACATGCACTCTTGTGGTGTGCATAGTTGTACAGTCTTGGACACTAGAGCATCAGTAATCAATGGGCTGCCTAGGCACATCAGCGAGATGAGTGTCATCAAGATCAATGTCTACATCAATATGGACTTTATGTCATTAATCTGACACATCAGGCGTAGCCTTTTTCCCCTCCAGAAAGACCAATGAATTCTTTCTCAGAGAGACCTTCCTGAAATGAATAGGACTGGCAAAAATGGCCAGATCTAACAGCTTTGTGCCTTTGGACAGCTCGGTTCACAGCATATAAGATTTGCTACTGATTGTGAGCAACTATGCAGCAGAGTTTACTGCAATATTCTTATCCTTTGATGCTAGCAGGTGAACATGACTTCTAGCCTTCCCATTTTTTCTGAGTTTGAGAGTAGTTCTTAGGCAAGAGTGCAGATGTCTGTTACCTTCTCAAACACAGCTACAGTATAGAAGAGGAACACCCTAATCCTCCTGTTTTTCATCCTGTTTTTCAACATGCTACGGATTTAGTCTCACATCAAATTTCTACTTGCCCCCTGTGTTTATACCCCAAGAGTAGGAAAGAGCTTTACTTTTTACACTGAAGTGAGTTTCAGTATCTGTTAAACCCCACAAGAATTCTCGGAAAAAAGTTCAACAGCCATTCCTACTAAAATAGCAAGGAATTATATACAGCAGTTACTATGAAAAAATGTCCTTTCTGCTTGCCAAAGACTCAGCCACATACATAATAAATATCCTCAGTTCCAAACATAATTCAACGAAGCAGGCAAAGGCAGTCTTTTCCTCTGAGTTGGCACGGTATCAAAAGCAGGACAATTTTATTTCTCTCTCTCTTTTTTTTAAAAAAGTAAATTGTATCTATTTCATGCCTCTCAATTTTCTTTATTCTAGTCAGTTATGACTTAAGCATCACAAAATATTACTTTATCCTTTCCCTAAAACGGAAATATCAGTTGAGAAAAATAAGCTTGCAATAGTTTCTCTGCTTGTTACTAGAGATGGGGGTATTCATATTCGTATACGAATATCCCCGCACAGGTGGAAATAACGAGGGTCCGCCCCCATGGGCTCTGCAGAGCCTTCCTATCGTGCGCCGTTGTCCGCAATCGATTACCCACTCCTGGCAGGAGGCGGGATGACAAGCCTATCTGCTAGGTCAGAGAGTGGCTAATCCATTGCGGAAAACAGCGCAATAGGAAGGCTCTGCGGAGCCGGCGGCAGTGGCGAAATCGTGAGTGGACAGTCCAGCCCCATGGGGCCGGACCCTCGTTATTTCCACCTGTGCGGGAATATTCGTATACGAATACCCCATCTCTACTTGTTACTGAAGATGGTACATGTTCAACTGCAAACCCATTAAGATTAAGCTCACATGTGAGATTGAATAAAAATGCGACATTAAATCCAAAGGTGCTTTTCAGGTGTTCCACAAAAGACAGCTCGTTGTGGAAATTCTCTCCATGTTGCTTAAAGAGTCAATTATGGTTTGATGACTACTCAGTCTTACCTTGTGCCTCTGACTGTGAGGTCTCTGTAGCTGTGAAGTTAGTGCTTGAACTAACCATGGATGTGGTATTGATGGGGTTTGCATCATCCAGGCTATTGTGGGTACCTTCCACTACGTTTGCAGTTGGGGTAGGAAGAATGTCAATGCTACCATTGATGACACTGGTTGTATTCTGAGGTCTTACAGTGTTTGAAGAGCCAACTGTGGTAGGAGCTAGAGGTTCAGGTAGGTTTGAGTTACTGGCATTTGATGTCACTGTGATGTTGCCATCCACGGTGGTGGTGGCAGCAGGGGTAGTTGTCCAGGAGCTAAGATTTCCAGCCTCACTATGGGGAGGCAAAAAGTGTGACACAGCGCTGGATGGAATTGATGACAAATTCTGTCCATTTCCTAGTGCAAAGGGGGAAAACACAGAGAGTACAGCTGAAATCACTGGCATCAACTGTAACACATGCCCTTGCCTAGAAAGTCAGCTGCTTCCAGCAAGGGGAAATAAAAGCAATAGAGAAGGAACAGAGCCCACAGGATAGATCAATCATGAAAAGTAGGGCAGAGGAGTAACTCTTCTCAACTTCCATTTCTAATCATAGTATATCCATCATGTTCTCTGCAAAACTGAAATAATTTATTCCAAACCTCAGTACTCATACATGCATCTCCTGCTTTGAAAACCCAAGCATTAGGATGTCCTTCTCCAGTAAAAGGGATCATGCTATGTGTGACTGCTGGCAGCCATTGCTGGGCACAGAACCAAGGAGACTCTGGTAGTTACCAAGCTTAGATTTGGTGGAGCTCAAACTGTAACATTTTCTAAGCAGCTTTCTTTGTTCTTGCTAAATATAAAATAAAGGGGTCAAAAAGTGTAATTACACAAATACAATCTATGGTTTGATTTCAAAATAATTCATAAGAGCCCTGAGATGGGATGTAGGTATTTTCATGATCTCTCAAAGCTTTATTCAAGATAATAAACTTGTGTCTTAAGAGAGGGACTCATACGTGTTGATAACAAATTAACCGTCTGAGCACCGACACTTATGTAGCCAAACAGCAGAAGGAAACCAAGATCTGCAGATGTGCAAAAATGTTTTGAGTAGAGGCTGCAAACCCAAAAACAGGCCAATGAGGATCTGGTATGCCCAGTGGTACAAAGAACTGACTGTCTGTTGTGCAGGGGTGCAAGATTTAATAACCTGGAAGAAGCCATAGCTATTGGCTGCCACCGTGAAAAAGAACATTCCAGGCTGCACCATTTTAAATTATAATATGCATGCATGCATGCATACACACACACACACACACACACACACACACACACACACACACACACACACACACACACACACACACACACATTTTGTAGCAGGTCACACTTGTCATGTTAGAAAAATTCCAAGGAGGGTCCCAACTGGAACCACATGGGACAATAAAATAATCTCAGTAAACAGGTTCTCCTTTTCAAATAACAAAACAAAAACAAAAAACCACCACAAAGCACTTGTTTATATCTATACACACATAGGAGGAGGTTGTGTTATGAATCAGAGATAAGAGAGGCAACTTCTGGTAAGATATTTGTGGAGAAGGGACATGAGGTTGTTCAGCACTTGCCTAGCCATGATGGTGACAGGCCCAGAATTTCTTTCTCTGTAACAGCACAACCATTGAGGGTGCAGCAAAATGAGGAATGAGGACAGACAATAGCAGACGAGATGACAGGGGAGAGCTGAACATGTGCTATGCTGGCAGGAAACAGTCATCCACTAGTCTGTACCTTATCATGGTACACTGTACCCACAGTTCTAGCACCCATTTGATTGCCAAAGGGTGAACACAAGATGTTCGGTTCATAAAACTGTGTCTCTGTTCATGCTGATCATGAGCCTCAGCATAGTAGAGGCCTGCCCTTGTTAGTACAACAGCGCAACTAAAAAAGTTCCCTTAGTGATGTAAGAGTTTTCCCATCTCTTTTACAGTGCTTAAAATCCAAAAATATCCAGCAGCAACAAAAGAAGGTATCAACATGAAAAAGGAAGAAGCCACAGAAAATCAGCTCATACAGTTCCTCAGTTCCATCCATTGCAACAAACCACACAATTACAGTCTCCCAATAAGCTTTTTACTTGCTATATTTCAATGTTCAGTCTCTGCTGAGGCAGCCATTCATAGCAAACCTGCAATTATTCTTGTACTGCAGAAGGAAAACACATGAGCCTAGCTAAATTGGCTTCCTCCTCCAGACACAACAACACACATACACTTGGGACAAGGAATAATGGAAAGCTCAAGTCATTAACTCCTTATGCCAAAAACTGTTTCTCTGCATATGGAATGTGAGAATGCTTTGATTCCAAGATGGCGCCCAAGGTTGTTTACTTAATTCCAACGTTTAGGTGTATTCACTTCAAACATACAGCACTGGCCTATGACTAGTTCAAGAGAAGAGAGGATAGTCTCTGAACATTCTGAAATAAAGTCTGTTTGTCTGCTTGGGCAAAGAAGCAACAGGATCCCCTCTCATTTGATGTCCTGAGAATCTTGTCAGGGGCTTGACTGATTGTTGTCTTTGGCCAGTTTCCATGGTGTCCTTTCTAAAAGGCAACTAGGCCCCATGAATCTGTTTCCTTTCTAGCACTTAGCCAAAGACACCAGCAATGTTTAATTTTAACTATCCTCCAGTGAACTATAGATGTTTCAGTATTTCTGGAGTTCTAAGATTAGTGATTTTTTTCATTGCTTTGTTATTTTTCTTTTAATTCTTCTTCTGCTGTATTGTATGTGGACTTACATAACAGTCTTATTGTCATCATTGGGCAGAATAGATATATATAGTAAATAAAGCAACTGAGGGCAAAACAAATCCCATCCATTTACTATTTGGTAATCCTAGATGCATCAGCTTTGGCTCACTCAGAAAATCACACTGGATTAGAGCAAGAGAGACATGGAGCTTTTAAGTATATGGCAGTTTGCTCATTTTTAATTTGCAAGATGCACCTAATCTAGATGTATGCAGGATTTTAATGACAGTTATCTCTGGGCAAACCACCAGAACACATTTCCCCTTATGATGGCAAAAGCTTGCACAAAACATCTCCTTATCAGCATTTAGTATGGATGATGGGGTGCTAGATTGTTCATGCTAGGAATTAGCAAGAGCAGCAAAAACCGTTTAGCTGACTACAACTCCCAACATCCTCCAACTGCTATGGTAAGTGTGGGTTGGAGGATTCTGGGAGTTGTCATGCAAAAAAGGAACATATCCAATCTCTAAGTAAGATACTGGCCCCTATATGTTCTGAAACATGCATTCTAGCCACTGCATCACAGTACAAATCATGTGATCTGGTCTAATACACATATTGCCCCAATATGGATTTGCTTATCCTTTCTTTTTAAACACTAAAAATAGTTTGACTTGTGAGGTATGCATTCTGCACCTTAGAGAACTCCATATCTCTGTTCACGGAACTCAATCATCTTTTTCAGTTGTCTCCTGCAACTAAACACAGCATACAATCCGTTTCTAGGCACAATTCAAAGTGTTGGTTCTAACCAATAAAGCCCTAGACAGCTTGGGTCCAAGCTATCTCAAGAACCGCCTCTCCCATTATGAGCCTACCCAGATGGTAACATAACGAGGAGAAGTATTTCTCTCAGACCCACCACCTTCACAGGTGTGTTTGGTGGGGACACGGGAGAGGGCCTTCTCTGTAGCTGCTCCCAGACTCTGGAATTCCCTCCCACAGTAGGCCAGACTGGCCCCATCTTTGCTCTCCTTCCATAAGCTGGCGAAGACTTTTCTCTTCAGGCGAGCTTTCCTTCTGCTTTGAATGTGTTTTTGGTATTGTTTTTTATTTACCATTTCTTAGAATGGTATATGTTTGATCCTTTTTAGTATTTGTATACTTACCGTTTTTAGCTTCAAGTATTGTCTTTTAATGATGCAAACTACCTTATGTCCTTTTTAAGGAAAAAGGCAGGATAAAATATTTTAAATAAATACATAAAATAAATACTTGTTTTCACTCAGTAACATCATATTCTTTGGGAGGAGGTAATTATACACATAAACATTTTTTGTCAGAATAAAGGAAGCAAAATTTAGCAACACACACTCACACTCATTTTTTTTCCAGAACGTGGAGAGTTTTAGACCAAACATTTTAGAGCGCTTAATTGGAGGGTTTCTTTGTAGCTTGCAAGATGGTGAGATTTTCTGTAGCCATCTGCATAGCTGGGCCTTTATTGCCTGACCAGAAGAGTTTGCTCATCTTGAGTTTTAAAACTGGGACACTGCCAGATCATGCAATTTGCAGCAGACTCTGGGGAAAGGCCATCTCATCCTGCCAACTGTAACTAATAATTATGAGCTAAATTAACTCTTCAGCAGTAGTAATAAAAATCTTGTACAAGAATTGTTCCTTAGAGAGACCACAGACAATAAGTCAGTTTCATGCTATATCCACATTCACACCCATATGTTTCAGGTTCCAGCAACCTGATGTCTCTTCTTTTATTTACTATCTGAGAGTTAGAGGATGTATGAATGCCACTGCATATGGACTGGCTAAGGGTGGCACTAAATTGTATAAGGACATGAGGCTGCCAGTGAAAACAGTAAGGCCATGTTAAATCCCCCTTGTAACTTCTAATATTTAACTCCAAGTCATTTTAAAATAAATGCAAACTAAACACCACAAAGAATTAAAAACCAAGACATGGTATTTAGTGATTAGGCAATGCCCAAAGAAAAACATACATTTTAAATATATATTTTGTTGAAGGCATGTGGTTTTCACCACCTCCTGTGTAAAGATGGGAGTAGGAAAGCATTCCAAAGACTGGGTGCCACCACAGGGAAGGCTTGTTTCTGCACAGATCCTAGATGGCAGTCTCCTGGTTATGATATGATCAACAGGACTTCTGAAGATCTTGGTGATCTATTTGAACTACGTATAGGAGGAAAGGCAATCTTTCACATATACTGGGACCAAGCTTTTTAAGAATGTGTACACTGATAATAACACCAAGAACATTATTAGCTAACATTAGTTCAGTAGCTAATATGTAGCCTGTATAGTTTATTCAGCACATGTTTAATATGTACTGTACTATGCCAAGTATCTCACGCAACACCATGGCTGCTGCTTTCTACATTAGTTCAAGTACTAAACCAAGAGTTGCTCTGCATGAAGTGTGCTGTCCAGTAACCCAAACACAAGGCTTATTGATGCATGAATCATTATGGCCAAGCTACCTAAATCTAGGAACAGAGGAGCTAACTCATCCACCAAAGCTGGTAACACTTCCTCCTTGCCACAGAGGCTACATTTAAAATATTTATATTTTAAATTGCATGATACCCGGCATTGTTTTTCCCAAAATTCACAAAGTAGCTTTCAAAATGACTGCAACATCTGTACCTCATGCCACAAATTTCCCCAACCCAGCTACAGTGATATCACGTGGTTCCAGTCAAAGAAATGCAGATTGCAACAATATCAGGATTTGAAATATGTTGAACTGGATGATATAGGAAGATATATGGTGCTTTGATACAGAGGTACCATTTTAGTGGCAAGTCCTGTGTTTCTTGTAATGTGCCATTCACCCTTAATTCTAGAATCTGGCATCACTACAGGGTGTGTAATTATTCCTAAGAAATAAGCAGAAAAGTTTCTCTTCTACAGATCTGAGCTAACAGAAAGTTAAGAAGAGAGATAAAGAACCTGAATACACACTTTCTACCCACGCCTCTTGCATTATACCATGATATTGTTTTGAAGCCTGTTCTTCAAACCATAAAGGATACTCTGGTCCACAGGCTGAGTTCTGAAGAACAGACACCCAGTGCTTTTAAAACCTAACTTTTCTTCTTCACTGGAAATCTCAGTTTTTAAAAATTCTGTATCTACTGAGACTCTTCCATCCCTCCACTGCCCCCAGCCTACTAGCTATTGCTCCTGACATGCAAGAGCTGGAGGCTACAGCAAGATAGAGGATAACTGCAGAAAGAAAGAAAAATCATGCAAACAAGCAAAACAGGCATGTTTTGCCCAGAGTGTTTCCATAATAACTGAGAACCAAGCTTATGACTGATCAGCAACGTGAATGTGGGCACCGGTCATTTCAAAAATCATATGCTCTGGAGGGTAATCTCTGTTCTCATTGCTGCTGGCTAGGGGCCAGAAAGCCCGTTTCACCTCCAACAGTAGAGACCAGATGGGAAGCCTCAATGTAGAACATTTGGTATGAACTTGGGATGAACTCTGCTCTAGCCATCTTCCCGGCATGCCAGCAGCTTGGGATCTTTTCATGGTCACAGAGTCCCACCTAAAGGAATGGTGCTTGAGTTCCTTGTCTTCAAAGATGTGACAACAGGATTCCCAACCTCTTTCCCTTTTTGCACCCTGCAAGACCATCACTCCACACATTAACACTTCCAAAGTATTCTAAAAGGCCAGCAGCAGCAGCAGCAGCAGAAAGAGAGTGGACAGGTTGTAGATGAAATCTTAATGTTTAATAAAAGGACAGCTTCTTTCCATCAAATGTGCAGGTATACCTTTATTGTGTATAATTTATTCTGCATGGCATAGAGAGGGGAAAGGAGCTTACCAAGCAGGAATAGATAAATCCACAGATCACTGCAACTTACATATGTAATAGGAAACCATGATTTCCTGCTGTGTCTGAACTGGGCCTAGGAGAACCACTTCAAGACACAGACCTAGCTTCACAGCAAGCATGATGATAGCTTTGAAGATGTTCTTCCTATTTGCTGCCTGCTGGATCAACATAGGAAAGTGCCCCATTCTGAAATTCTGTACAAACACTATCTTTCCTTCTAGAACACAGCCATGTAAGAGCAAGCTGCATGGCAAAGACCTTCACTCAAAGACTTCTGGCTATTAAGAAACTGCAGGTAATTCTTTTCTCTTCCCTTTATACACAGCATTTGTTACTTAACAGACTGCAGAGTAGACATAAGTGATAAATACATGTTCGCTAAATGGGCCCCAGGAGAGATCTTTAAGAAATTGAACCTAAAATTAGGGTTGCAGCGTTAAATCAATCAGTTGAACTGATTAAATGATAGAAGACCTGTAAACAGATTCTGAAATGGCCCTGATTAAATACGTATAATCTCAGATGAGATATTTATTTGGCTGCTTATTTTTTTATAAGACAACTTATCAACTTTATGACCACAGTAAAGTTTGACAAGGGCTTCTTGTCTCACTGCTTTGTCTTTTAATCAATAATGAATTGTATCATATTGGCTATTTAAACAGCCTCTGTCTGTGTGTGTGTGTGTGTGCGCACGCACGCTTGTGTGCAGGTAGGTAGTGTATGTGCGTGTGAGTGCAATAACAAGGTCTAAATACTACTTGATTTTTTTTCTATGTAAGAAACATTGAACACCAAAGTTTTGTATCCAACAACTTTGAGAGGGAGGGGACTGGTTTCTTGCCAAGCTGTTTCAGACCCATGAATACTCTCATTCATCCCAGTACATGTGTTTACATCAAAGTTCAGAGTGCGTGGATCCAGCTCATTTATTCCAAGCATGGGACAGGATGCCTAAAGTCTGAGAATAAATATGCAACTTGGATGCAAAATATTGAACTCCCACAAAGAGCAACCAAGAATTTGAAGCAGCCATTTGAAATTTGTATAAAGAAAATGAACAACTTCATTCCCTTCATCTCCCTCAGCAGTTCATCTGTTTATTTCTTTAATGCAGACAGAAATTATGCAAAGCGAGTTCTTTAGCCAGCAGAAGGAAGGTGATGAAATTTGGTTGTAAGGAAGCTGTTTCTATGTTGTTGATCTGAATGTCAATGTACCTTACCAGTGGCCAGACTGTAAATTTTGAAGAGCAGGTACTCATAATTGCACTCCCCAACGCCATGCCCCCAAGGACAGTTAAAACAAACCAGCAAGCAGCAACTGTGTTGATCAATATCACCAAACCAAAACACACACACATTTCATTACTGGGGACATCAATTCATTGATTATGATTTTTAATTCTTAAGTATCTTGGAAGACGAGCTTATAAATGAAATAAAACCAAATTATCCATAAGTCAAAACATGTTAAATAATTCTGGGACCTTTGTACCAGAATCACTGCTACAAAACATGAAAGAACATTTACCCAAAAAGCAGATTTAAGAAAACAGTCTCATTTGGGTTCCAAAGTATTTGGGACCTAGAGAGAGATAGCTAACACTACTTTCTCGCACCAGAGGCTTCGGATATGACATATATTCTTCACATTCCCTTGGTCTTCTGCTCTCTGAGTGAAGTTTCCACACAGAATGAAGTTCTGTTCACAAGAGAAAGTAGTCAGCAAGCCTGTTTGTTTGGAGTCTGTGCTCTGCACAAGACTTCTTGGAATGAACAGTCCCATTTAAGTTTCAAAGCTGGTAAGATGGCTTAAGGTTATGGGGGTGAGGGATACGCATCAGTCACATCAACTGTACATGGCACACTGCTTCCAGTGTATATGCAATCTCAGGGCAATAGAACAGGGCTTGGAATTTTGACAATCTAAGCCTTATGCACCTCTGCAGATCAGGACTACGTGTATGTATGGAAGTCAAGCAAACATCTACTACCGCTCCCCCAGACACAGCCAGAGGCATTAGGGAGGGAAAACCAAGCCAAAAATACTCTTGAGACCCACTGAAGGAAGTACATTTCTAGAGACAGCTGGAAAAGAGCAATGCTGAATTTATTGACAAGTATTTACTTAGTTAATCAGGACTAAGCTGGCAGATAGGTCTGAACTCAGTGGGCTTTGAGCAGTACCCTAAAGGCAGCTTTACTCAAGGTCTCTGGAGCTGGATTTAGAAGCAGTTTAGATAGGTGAAAAATCTTTTCAAAGAAATCACTTGGACTGATACCCATATTATTCTCAGTCATAACATGGGAGCTCATCTGGACCATCTCTTACATTTTCTCCAAGACAACATGTCTTCATAAAGGCAGAGTATGGGCTCAAAAAAATTTATAGACCACAAATCTCTTACCTATTTTCCCGTGCTAAAATTAGCATAACCAGAAAACGTGTGATAAATGATCTGATGACTATCTATATTCCTGTCAAATGAAATATGGTCAGCAAACTTTGTAGAAGTTTGTCAGGCAGCAGGGATAGGAGAGGAGGCTTGCACATATCAAACTTACAGACAAACACAAATGGTTCCTATTACTTTTGGCCTTAAAAGTCTATATTAGTTAATTGTGGTACATACAGTCCAAAAGAAAAATTGCCAAATATCTTCTGACTTGTTGTGTGCCATCAAGTCAGAACAGACTTATAATGGTCCTAATAGGACTTTCAAGGTAAGTGAGATACTTAAAGAGTAGCCTTTCCATTTCCACACCTGCAGTGAGTTTCGATGGCTGAGTGGGGATTTAGACCCAGGCTTCCTGAGTCCTAGGTCCTCACTCTATCCGCTATACCACACTGAGTATCCATCTTCTAACTTACCCACTCTAAAATACTTTCCAGTAAATTACTCTCATCTATTCTGCTGCTCTACGTGCTATTTAAAGACCTTGCAAAACCACTGAACCACACCTTCAATCTGCAAGAGCATAACCTTTGTTATTAAGTGTTTCTAATTTTAATGCTACTAAGCTAATGCTATTAAGCGTGATTTCTGAATCCCATGAATATTAGCATAAATACATATGTCTTTGTTGATACATCTGGATCTGGCAATGGGTGACACGACAGAAAGTCAAATCTTCACCTACCCAAAAGGGGCGAGTGGGCCACGTTAGATTGAAAACAAGTTCTTAAATATGGGTGTAACTATACTGACCCACCTTGCAGAAGTGATGTAAGGACTACTTGAAATTATTAATGTGACATGCTTCAAACACATTAAATTGTTATATTAATGATCTACCACCTGAGGAATTCACCACAAATGCCTCCACTACCTAGTTTTCTATAGCATTAGAAAGCCTCTCTTTTCATTCCAAGTTATAAAGGCAATGGTTCTCTTCTAATCTAAAAATGAAAGTGTCATTTACCTAGAAATGTAACTAAATGCTGTATTTGAACTTTCAAAGCTATGATAAGTTTAAACCACAGAACAAGGGTGAACCACAGCTAACCAGTTGGAATTTAAGTTAGAACTAGCAATAACAATAATCATGTGCTGTCAAGTCAGTTTTGAGTTATGGTGACCCTTTTCAGGATTTTCTAGGTATAAAGAACTCAAAAGTGGTTTACCATTCCTTTCTTCTAGGGGCATCCTGGGACTGTGCAGCTTGCCCAAGGCCACACAGGCTGGCTTTTCTGGGTTACACAGTGGGGAATTGAACTCCCAGTCTCTGGTCCCACTGAGCTATCCAACCAGCTAAATTAGGATTACAGCCCTTTAAACACAACAGCCACAATTCAGAGAACTCATAAGTGTACAGGAGAGACCATGGAAATTTCTACTTGACAATTTGGGGAGAACCTCCCTGTATTTGAGATTCTTTTAGCCCTTTCCCAAACTGAGGAACACTCCTGAGAAAATCACACAATCCAAGAATGTTCAGTTACACTAGAATTATAAGCATACTGACTAAAAGATAAATCCCACAGAATTCAGTGGGACTTCCTTTTTGATAAAAGTATTTATTACTGCAGCCTGACACTGTGCTCCTATTATTTGTCAGCAAGCCCCACTGAGCACAGTGGAACTTCTGTGTGGACATGTACTGGATTAGCAGCCAAGTTTTACATGTTTAGACCACAAGTCCTTCCAAAACAACTGAATTTGGCAAAGTAGCTGAGACAGACATAAAATCATTTTTAAAGCAGCATGCAATGTTTAAAAATATTTATGCCAAACATGCCCAGCTACAAGGAAAAAAACAGCCAGCTTTCCAGTGGAGTTTCTAACCTATATTTTTTGAATAATTCAACCAATATTTCATCTTACCTCAACAGCAGGTGTTCTGGTTATTTAACCCTCTCCTCCCACTACAGAGGGGAAGGAAAACAACAGATAATGTATTGTGCTATAGAACATTTAATATAGCAAAGATACTCCACTACATATATACATAATCAGAACTCATTTGTTATATTCCTGAAACAGCCCTCCACAACAACCAGTGGTTTCTAATGTATAAGATTACAATGAATAAAAGAAATCTGTTAACAAGATTTCCAGTTTATGAAAGCTTAACAGATGAAATTTGTAAATCTTGGAGGTTTATTGTTTGTTATCAAGTTTTGCTTCTGAAAATTTAACCGACAGTTTTTTTTCTGTTTACAAACTTATATGTGTACCTTGAGTCAATAAAAGTCACACAGAGGTAATTTTCTTTGGGATCAGAAAAATAATGGATTTTTAAAAATAAATACTAAATTAAATATTTGACATGCATAGGATCGCACTATTAATGAATTCCCTGCATCCCTAGTATCAGACTGTAAGTTGGTTTATGAAATAAATTTTGCAGCAAAACAATCTAGGTTGTCTTCACCTTAAAGTAGAAAGTTACTTTTAATATTATCATTTGACAATGTATGTTTAATAATATTATAAAACACCAAGCTCATAGCATCCCAAAACAAAACAAAAATCAGAGAGGATTGGTTCATTATTCCATAAACAAATTTCAACCTGTGTCTCCCACAATAGCGTGTTTTAGGCTTGTAAGGTCTACTTACCGTAGTTTTTAACTAGAAGCCCAAGGTTATCAAAACAGTGTCTGGGATTAAAAACTCAGACACTTGTGGCATAGCTCTGAGAATGCTTATCTGGAAGCAAGTTCCCAGTAGGCAAGTCTCAGGAATAAAGAACAAGGGTGAACTAATAGTACTTCAAGAATTGGTTTCTAGTACCAAACCTGAGTTTGCAACTCTGCTACACTACACCCTCCGTCCTGTGGCTTCCCCCAGAACTTTGTTTCATCAACTTTATTCATTTACTTATTTACTGGACTTGGGCAGCCCAGGTGGGTTGCTATTATTAAACAAGCAGAATTAGAAATCCTTGTAGATTTACCACAAATCACCAAGAGACTCCTCTATAAACATCAATCTACCTGTTCTGCCCACCCTTGATCTACAGTATAAAGCATGCCAACTACTAAGTGGGTGCAAAGCAGGAAGAGCACAGAAACTCCTCCTCATATATTCTGCACTCTGACACTGAAATTCCTCATCTCTTCACCATCAGAACTGAGCCAAAAGGGGGAAAGTGCTAGGCGTGTTAACGGACAAAAATGTTCAAATCCCTTCACCCACCTACGCTGCTTTGACTTTCGAGTTATATGTGAAGGGACAGGCCCAGATTATTTCTAACAATCAGATCTACCACAGGCATGTCTAGTCTGAGCCTGACTCCAGGGAGGAAACCTTAGGAGGACCGTCTCTTGGCTCCAGGTGTTATTCTCTCTCTCTCCACATACAGAAACAGAGCCATAATCCCCGCCCCAGCTGTTCAGACGTCACAGCCTAAGAAGGACTGGTCCCAACGCACGGGGGAAAGGAGATTCTGACTCTTACCAGAGGGCCGGGGTGGAGGTCGGGGCTGAAAAGAAGAGGCGAGGATGGGCAAGGACCCCTGCGAGCTTCCACGACACGCTGGGGCCGGAGTCGGAGCAGCCGGCGAGCAAGATCTATCCCCGCAAGCCTCCCTTCATTTGTCCCTGGTCACAACCCCCGCTCTGTTTCGAAAGTAAGTCAGCAGCACTCAAAACGACGAAGCGACGCTCGTAGGAACAAAAGGCAAAAACGTCTCTCAGACACACGCTGAGCATTCCCAAGTTCAAGATCGGAGGACGCGGGGTCGAGGCAACAGCCACGAACAAGAGGCTGCGAAGTCCAGCGGCTGAGCACGGGGGTTCCTCCTCCACCCCAGTGATGGCCCTCAGACCCAAGCTCTCGTGCCAAAAGTTTCTCGTCCCCTCTCCAAAGAGCACCCTCGCGCCCTACGGGCGAACTAACACAGCTTCCCTCAGCCATCCGCGTCTCTACGTCCAAGTTGGAAGCTAGAGACGGCCCGTCAGAAAGTAGCAGGCAGGAAAGCGGGAGCCGAGAGACCCTGGGGCGCCAACAACGCCAACCGGGCTAGGAGGGCAAACCCGCCAGGAAGGCCCGAGCTGTTAGGGAGCCTGGGGCAGCTCGGCTCGTGGCTGAGAAGGACGGCAACGCTCACCTTTCAGGTTTCCGGGGTGCCCAGCGCGCCCTCCCTGGAGTGATTCTGGATTTTTCCCCTCCCGAGGTTTGGGATGCCGGCGATCTCCTCCCCATGCCCCTCTCATCATGTAGGGATGGGGCGAGTACGCAACGTTTACCTGGTGGCGGCAGAAAGGTGCCAACGAAGAGGCAGACGACGGCGGCGAGGCTGTCTAGCGAGAGACGCGTTCCCGCCATGCTGGGCTGGGTCCAAGTTAGTTGGCGAACGGGTGGGAGCAAGAACGCAAAAAGCGCCACACGCCGGCGCCGCCAGCAGCAGCCTCTGCAAAAGTCTGGAAACACACCGAGTGAGTCACTGCCACGTGGTTCATTCACAAAACACACAGGCGAGACTAGTCAGAGCGTGTGGTCTCCACTTTTCCCCGCCCCGACTCCCACCAGCCCGCCGGGGGCCTCGCCTTGCTCCCCCGCCCACTCCAAGGGCGCGCGCGCCCCCTGGCAAGAACTCGCTCCGTCCCGCCTGCTGGTTCAGCCAAAAGCCCTCATCCTCTCCCTGCTATTGGTCAGAGTTAGTTCGATTATTAGATGAACTCTCCGATGATTGGCTGCTTTTTGTTTCTTGCCCGGCAAAAAAAAAAAATCTGTATCTTTTTCTTCCTGCAGGGTAATAAACATCCCTCTTCTTCCTCACACCCTTGGTCGGTGCTCGAGAGCCAGACTGGGCCACCTCTCTCCAGGGAGTGGGGCAAAGGCAAGATCCTGTTCTATGGCGAGGATGGATGTGATCAAGAGCGCGTGTTCAGTCAAGTGGGTCAGGGTTTAGTTCTGTGCCTTCGCAATTCGGTTAGTAGTGGTTGGTCAACAACATTTGAACCGCCGCTGTTAAATGTGAATGAACATGTCATACAACAGGAACTGTTTAAGAGAAAACTCACTTTCTCTGACCTGAGAAGGCACGAGAGTGACACGAGTTAACTCTGTAAACACCTTACTTAAAAATATATATATAATATATATATATGTACAGTATATATATATGTAATGATCACTGGTGGGGCAAAAGACATGTTAGCCAATGGAGGGAGTGGGGACTAGATATTCATTCATTCATTCATTTAAAATATTTATGTCTCTCCTTTCTCCACAAAAGGGCCCAAGGTGGTTTACATCATTAAAACATTTAAAAGCTAAAACAGTAAGTATAGAAATACTGTATTTAAAAAGAACTAAACAAATATATTAAAATGGTAACTAGGATCAATATTAAAAAACATTTAAAACAACAGAGTATAGCAGTCCATTTAAAACCTCTCTCAGACCACCAGTCATTAAGGAAAAGCCTGCCTGAAGAGAAAGGTAAAGACCTGCCTGGTACATGTAGATATAAATAAATAAATAAATGCCTGCCTGTGGAAGGACTGCAAAGATGGAGCCAGACTAGGGAGTGAGTTCCAGAGTCTAGGAGCACATATACACAGAAGCAGGAGACAAGGAAACATTCATATCCATCTCTATTCCCATATACATTCTCTCTCTCTCTCTGATACTTCCTGACCCCAAGCCCATTCATTCACATAACACCTCAGCTGAGGAAAAGAAGTCTACACCCAGTCCTCAAATTAGATACATTCCTACCTGCTGCTCCTTCCTCCTGTGCCTGGTTTCAAAAGTGGGCAAATAGCTTGCTTGTTCATATTAATTCTCTTATTGTGTTACTCCTTCTCCACCCTCAAATCTCTTTCTCACACTCATCTGTAGACACACCCTTAGATGGGGGGGGGGTGTTTGTGTGTTGAGAAACAGGTGAGACAGGCAAATAAAGGCTGTTTGGCAAGTATCCTAAATATGAAGTGATTCCACTTTGCTTAAGAGACCAGCCTCTAAAGCTGTTTGGTTTTGTTATAAATATTTGCAATGTATAAATATTTGCCGTGTAGTCCCAACTCTTATGTTGGAGGAAGTAGACTTGTCCACGGAAACTCACATTATAATATAGCAGTTGGTTATTAAAGTGTCACAGTGTTTTGGTCTTCTTTATTTTTTATTTTTCTTTTGTTTTGGGTTAGTTTTGTGCCTATCACATTTTTAAAACGTGATTGATTGGCTGCAATCAAGACTGAGGAAGTGCTTGGGGAATAATTGGAAGAAACTAGTAGTTTATCTTTCTGATCATGTGTAAAACAAATGCAGAGTTTTATTGCAAACAATATGGGACAACTATAAGGTGAAACATTGAGAGAGTGCAGGAAGGTTTTAAGAGGACAGAGCTACGTATGTCTGTTATACAGCCTGTTTAGTGCCAAGTGCCTGTACATCTCCCAAATAAATTTGATTAGTGGGTGGCTTCTAATTGCAGTGAACACTTAAGTTATTCCATTGCTGATGCTGAAATGAAATTCAGCTACCAGCCAGGCTGTTTCTCCTATGCAAAATGTCTTGACCTACCTCTGTTTTTTTCAGAAGTATGAAATTTATCTACCAATTAAATGAAGTTTATTCTGAAAGAAGCAATAATAAGTAGGCTTAATGAAACCTATATTATTTATCATCTATATAGGAAGTCTGTCCTGAGAACTTTGGTTATGGGGTAGTGGGTGTGGAAATGTAACAAACTACCAAAAACAAATAAAATGAACAATAAGATATGTCCAACAAACTTGAGCTGCTGTGTTTAATATTATAAATGTTTCTCTTCCAATAGTATTATTCATTGGAGATCTTAACACCATGCCAGAGAGAAGGTCTCTAAATTCTACCAATGAAAACCTTTCTAAGTAGGCAAAGATAGTTTCAGTCACCTCAGATAAAATTTACATAAATTGAACCACTCCACTCTCCAATTAAATGGAGAATTATGAATATGTAGGTGCTGCATTTTTCAGCTCTCTTTGGTGAGGCTGGAGTTCAGCCTATGGAATCCTAGAGACATTCTTGTGACTACCAAAAGGTCTTCCAATTAGCTGTGTAGGCTGAAGATGATGGAAGTTGCAGCCTAAACAGACATAGAAAGTCCCAGGTCATGTATTAGTGTAGACCACACTTCAAGTATATTATACAGAAAACCTTTAAACAGTAGAATGCCACATTATTTTAATGAGTAGATTTCTTTAGTCAGTAACTACTGGGAAATAATAATTTGCACAATATAAAAAGACTGGCTCTTCCAGTCTTGCAATAATAAAGTGTCTTGCAAATTAAAAGCATAGTAGAGGAAATCTCATGTATGGATTAAGATAGTCAATGTTTTCTCCAATCTAGCACTACATAACCTTTTAGAGCAAATGTTTCTGTGATGTAATGCAAGGACTAATGATCTGTTTGCAGATATATGCAGAACTGAACTGGTATAATTAGATGAAGGGTTGATGATGGAAGGGACAGGAGTCCAGGATATGCAGCAAACAAATACAACTTCCTGAAGTGTGGTTTTCAGGATGCCTGCTGTCTTTGGCCTTCCTGAATGCATGTGAAGATAAATAAAGCACTGTGGCTGTGGTGAAGCATTAATTTTTATCCTTTCCTCCCAGGGCCAGTTTTAGACCTTCCAGGAAGCAATGAAAACATCTATGAGTTGTCTGGCTTGTTGGCCAAATTCTGGTATATGCTGTTCTGTTGTGTTCACTCTGGACAGTGGAAATAGTATCTCTCCCCCATACTATACATTTTTCCTTAAAAGAGTTTAATTTTTTTAAAGAAATCCACTGTGCCTCCCTCTTGCCCTATTTATTGAGTTTATATTTGCTGAAGTGGATTCTGCCTTTCCACTAGCATTAACAGTCAGTGCAGTTAACCATAAAACATAAATGATATATCTTAGCATGACTGACAACAGAATCAGGCACCTTATTTATTAGCTGAAATTTGCCACCATTCCAGTTAATATGGAATACAGTGGTGCCTCGCTAGACGATTGCCTCGCAGGACGAGGAAATCGCTAGACGATGCCTTTTTGCGATCGCTACTGCGCTTCGCAAAACGATGTTTCCCTATGGGGAATTTCGCTAGACGATGAGGTTTCCCCATAGGAGTGCGCCGACTAGTGGTCAAAAGCTGTCAGTGCAGCTGTCAGTGCATTCCTATGGGGACTCTCACTCGCTAGACGAAGTTTCCCTATGGGAAGTTTCGCAAGACGACTGCATTTTCCCTTGGAACGCATTGAAGCGATTTCAATGCATTCCAATGGGAAAACGTGCTTCGCTAGACGATGTTTTCGCTAGACAGCGATCCTCGTGGAACGGATTAACATCGTCTAGCGAGGCACCACTGTAAATGGAATTCTGTCCACTGAAACTAAAAAATAAAAAAAAACACTGATAAGAAGGGGAAAACAAGATACAGCAGCAATGGATTTTTAAAAAATATATATTTAAATTGTTTTATTTTTGACATTGGAAACCTGTGTGAATAACATCTCCGCTGACAGGAAGAAAAACAGATGGCGCTAATCTGGCCTTCTTTTTAGTAAGTTCCAAAGGCTGGGAGCAGCTACCAAGAAAGTTCTGGTCTCTATTCAGATCAAATGTGCCTCTGGTAATGGCAGGGCAGAAAGAAAGGCCTCTCCTGAGGATACTGCATAAGGCTCATATGGGAGAATGTAGTGTTTCAAATAGGCAGGCCATGTAGAGTTTTGTAAATCATAATCAGTGTTTTCTGTTTTGCTTAGAAACACCACCACCACCACAAGTGATGCCATTGTAACAAGGCAGTTGTACGCTTCCTATATTTGACCCCAGTCTGGCAGCAACATGGTGGATCAACTGAAGTTTTGCAATACCTTTCAAAGTAGTCCCTTATAAAGTATGTTAAAGTAGTTTCACGGGCAAAAACTTCCCCATGCCTTCTACTGGAGGCAGCTTGTGAACCAAGGTGGGTAGGAGGGATGGCAGAACGGTGGTGAAGGGTCTCTCCTTCTCAGTGTACAAGCCACCTCTGTCTTTTGTCAGCGGTCATTTTTCCTTCACCTCAGCCTTACCACTGTTACCAGTTCCTATCCTTTCCCCTCACACTTGTCCTTGTCATTTACTTTAGGTTCTGAAGCACACACAACACTATTTTTATGACTGTTACTAGTGGTGCTGCTATTTCAAGCACAGAAAATGGAGATCATTTCCTGAACTGGAGGGGGAAATTGGGCAATTTTTCATGCAACAAAGCATAGATAGATTATCCACTCCAGCTGTATGGCTCAGGAAGACCTATAAGCTCATGTATTTGTTACAACAGCCATTCTCAACCTTTTTTTTTTTTTTTGCCACAGCCATAAACACAATATGAAAGAAATATAGGCCAAATCCGGATTGTATTAATTGCATAACAAACATTTTAAGGTGGTGTGTGAATAATTGTTTCCAGTTGGTGGCCCCCTTCAAATGTGCCTTCATATGGCCCCCGTTGAGAATAGCTACTTTAGAACATAACTGAGCAAAAGTTCAGACATTTGGAAACAGCATAAGGTATGTCTTCCCTGAGATAGACAACATGGACTTTCTCTCATCAGGGAATATTTTTCTTTTTCCAGTGGGGGACCGTTCAAATGTGCAAAACTCCATCTCATGATATGAAGTGATTCAATTAAAAAATAAAGTTTTCCTACTGACTTTTAATCAGAACTTAGAACTCTCTTGACAGTAGTGGTAGTCCTTGCATAATGTTCTATATAGTATCTTATAGAATAATAACAGGCTGGTGTTAATAGAGCAGTGAAACAAAATGGCATGCATAATGGATAAAATTCTGTTGCATAAATGTATGCTGATGGAAGTTAATGATGTCATTAGCTGCCACCAGTAAAATTTAATTTAAATTAATGAAAAGATCCATATCACCCCATTTTAGGTTCTGAGGTTCCCTAAGGTTCCCTTTTGCCCTAGGGAAACCTTTTGAAGCCTCAGGCAGGGGGAGGGGGTTTTAATTGCCAAAAATTATTGCCAAATCTCTGCTAGGGAGTTAGAAAATGCTCCATTAATTTAAATTAAATTTTACCCATTCCAGCCAATGACATTATCAGCTTCCACTAGCATAAATTTACACCAACAGGCTTTTGGCTGTCATAAAAGGAAGAAATAAACCATGCACAGATTAAACATACACCTACAAGTGAATTATGAAAATTCACCAACCATGTAAGGAAGTAAATATACAACAATGGAAAATAACTGTTTCTGAGTGTGGGGAGGATACCTGAAGCCCAGTCATAGTCACAATAGTAATAAACCTAGCCAAATTCTGTAAGCATGCAATAAATATATTTATCAGTCTGATTTGTAGCATAACTGACACATAAATGCTTTCTCTTCTTAAAAAAATGTTTATTTTGTTTGCATTTTCTGTAAAATTAATAGTATTTGCATCCAGATACGCACGCATAATCATAACAATAAAATGAAAACTGTAACAAAACTAAGCTCATAATAGAGCAAGGACAGTACAGGATGTTGCAGAATTAATTTGCCTCTATGGTATAACTAATTAAATAGGTCCATCAATAAATTGACTTCAGATACTGGAGTCTGGATGGGATCACTGTTCCAATTAAGAGAGTTTATAAAGTGGACACGATATGCCCAATAATGTGATTTTTCACAGATTTAGTCATTTGAACCTGGTCCCTCGGTTTTCCTATAAGTGCAGTACACCATACTTTTGTATACCACTGGATAAGACTTAATTCATTACAGTTTTTCCAGTTTTAGCTGCTATGACAAGTCAAGCCACAAGACATAAAACAGGCATTAGGGATTTATGCAAAAGGTGGTAAACAAAAAGAACAAGTCCAGCACTGGTACTAGTATGATTTACTAATTTGTAACAGTCAGATTCTATTTTTAAACTATTAATCTCTGAAAGGCAAGAGTCACCACATATGGGTATAGGAATCCAGTGCCTGCCATTCCCTCCAACATTTCAAATTCATTTTGCTGTTAACTTGTAGGACTGAGGTACTATCTATAATCACGTTCTCTGAGACTAGCAGCATTGAATTTAAAGGGGAATTTATTCCTCTGAGAATTTCAGTCATTGTCAAAGAGTCATATTTTTCTGAAATAACTTGGCACCTTGTGAGGACCCATAAAGTCAATGCACGAGGAATGAATATAGTGCAGAGGCGAGGCCCCTCGAGTTTTCGGTTGCTGTCAGTATTAAGGCTTCAAAAGGGAGAATCAACTGGGAAGTTTGTGCCGGGACCTCTGGGGTCATTATAAAGTGTTTGACTTGTGCCAGATGAAACCGCATGGAATTTATTTCCCCCGATTGCTCTCTAAGTTGCATGGCAGGCTTTGAGATATTTCCAGCAAAAAGACAGATCATAAATGTTTCAAGCAAGTTACAAAGACCAAACAAAATAAACGTCCAGTAACCCCAATGATATGCAGATACACATAGATACGATTAAACAGAAACAGTGTTGTAGAATCTTGCATTTTCAATACCCACCCAACATAGAGAATTCAAAAACGTAAAAATAATATGCAGATCTTTATTGGAGGCTCTACTGTGGATCCTCTTGCTTTCAAAGATTAGGTGGGAGTTAACAGGAAACACAGTCTCTTTGAGGATAGAGTTATAGCCATGTCCTAACTGGGCACTCCAAATAATAGTCCATTACACAGGAACTGAGAAATAAGAATGTCCCCTTACTTTTATTGAATACTACATTGGACTAACTGAAACTAATGTTCAGTGGTACATGTAGATATAAATAAATAATTTTAGACAGGTGAAACAAAGTGACTCAAAGCTTTTTCAGCTGCCAGTCTTCTTCCCTGCACACAGCCATCCTCAAAATATTAAACACTAGGTTTCAGTTCTCCAGACTGACGTGGTACAAGAATATAAGGAAGGTAGGGTCTCTGAGGCACAGGAATCATTTTTTTATGAAAAGGTATTGGCACAGTTACTTTTGTTAGCTGCATAGTGGTGGAAAGGTGTTAAAGATACATTTTAAATTGTGCAAAACAGCAACATACATGCACATGAAAAAAATAATTTGAATTCCTTACCTTGGATTTTATAGAAATTGAGTAACTTTGGATAAATTAATACAATCTTAATCAATGGGCAGTGTTACATACAAACTGCTAGAGAAACTTTCAGATATCACAGTCACAGCCAATAGAGTACAATAGGACCCCCTTACCCATGGAATTGGTATCCACTGATTCACTTATCCACAGTCTTAAAATATTAAAAATATTTTTAAAAATCCAGAAAAAACTATTATCACATGTATTATCAGAACCAGCCAATGGAGGGAGGGAGACAGAGACTGTGCTATGAATACTTGTTAGTGAAGAATACAAGGCATGGTATCTATCCCCCTCTAGTGGCCAGTTCTGGTAAGGCATGTGCAATTTTTTTTGTTTTTTTTTTTACCATGCTGTCCCTATGGTCTTTGCTATTATCCATGGTTTGCAGAGGCTTGGAACCTATTCCCAGCTGATATGAGGGTCCTACTGTAGATCAAGATGCACTCTTTAATTGTGCTGGGAAACAATTCAGAAAGCAGTGAAAACGTTTTTTTTAATGGCAAAATACATTTCAAAATGCCACTTTCAATTAACGTCCAGTATCCTTGATGGTAGCCTCTAAACACAATTTAATAATAATTTTGTGCTATCAAGTCAATTCTGACTTATGGCAACCCTTATTCAGGGTTTTCCAGGTACAGAGTACTCAGATGTGGTTTACCATTCCTTTCTTCTGGGGGCATCCTGGGATTGTGCAGCTTGCCCAAGACCAGATAGGCTGGCTCTACTTTGCTAGAGGGACAATGAGGAATCAAATTCCCAACCTTTGGCTCTGAATCCGGATACCTAATCCACTGAGCTATCCAGCCAGCTTCTAAACTCAATAGGAGTGTAATAACATGTGAATAATCTGCTAACATTTCTCCAGCATTCTTTTTTTGACAATTTAAGTAACAAAATCAAACACCTTATCTTTTCAGGCGTTGTGCTGCAGTAATTTCAAATTATGACATGTAAAAATTTCTGAAAGAGCCACAGGTTCCTCGGCCATTAAGAGTGTAATCTGGAGAGCCTCTTTCCAAATTTCAACCAGTGTGACAAATTCTAGACTTCTGAACAGGGAGTAATTCTGAATTTGCTCCACAAGATGTCCCTAGAGAGTTGATAAATAACTGGTTTTATATTTGCCAAATGGGTGACAAAAGTCTGGAGGATGGAAAATACTGATATTTGCCTGAAAATAATGGCTGCGTAGTTCATTGACTTAGGTATCTACCTATAGAGCCAGAGAATGGGAGTTCGATTTCCCACTGTGCCTCCTAGGAGAAAAGCCAGTATGTATAGCCTTGAGCAAGCTGCACATTCCAAGGGTGCCCTTAGAAGAAAGAAATGGTAAACCTCTTCTGAGTGTACCTAAAAATCCCTGGACTTGATGGCAAGTAATTATTATTAATACAGTAGCAGTATATGGCCTTGACAGAGCAATGCTATGAGTATCTTCTGAACTTTAACTACGTTTCAGATTAAATAGTAACCCATTTATAGTTGACATAGTCAGTATCCCAGGAAGAAAAGAATGCACATTTTGGTTTTCCTGTGGTCAGCTGATAATTTAATTGATTTTGAATATACTTATAAACAGTATCACACAGTTGCTGTCCAAGTAATTTAAGTCCATGTAAACTGCCACAGACCTTGTGTGCACACCATTGCCAGATTAAATATGTAGTGAAAGAAAGACACTTCAAAATAATGTATATTGACTATTCAAAATGACTGTGATTCTCTGCACTCCGAGTAATCACGTAATGTAGGAGACATCTCACCTAGGTAAATGGCGTAAATATGAGATGATGAGAGGCTCAGTGCTGCAAAAGAGCTGAAGGTGGTTGAGGTCAAAACAGAACAGCAGTTGTGCTGTATCCTACAGTAATGTCACTGCTTTAGGAGCTGTCAGGCAAAAACAAAGGAAAAATGAAAAAATAAAGAAGACAACAAACATTGTAGCACCTTAAAGAATAACTGCTATATTTGAATGTGTGCTTTTGTGAACTTGTCATATTAAAATACAGCAGTTACTCTTTAAGGTCCCACAGTGTTTTTGTCTTCTTTATTTTTTAATGTTTGCCTTGTTTTTTCCTGACATGCTAGCACAGATGGCTGCCTCTTCTAAAACTACAACTATGTTTTGAGAATTGGTGATATCTGAGATCAGTATAGGCTAGATGTGCATACTGTACTTTTGCACCTGGTCCCATTCAGTGGTTTGATTCTTTCCATTTAATTCTCCTTCTTGCATTGTGGATGTTAAGTATTTAACTGTTTCTAAAGAAAAAGTAGAAGTGCTGTATAAATTTTCAGAGATTTTAATTATACATACTGTACATGCAATAATGGTAATGGTTAACTTTTTGAACACTAGATGTCACCATCCTTTAACCTTTCACTGTATTGCTAAGCAAGATGTAATGATGCCCTCTTCACAGCAACATTTGTTGTTGTTGTTTAGTCGTTAAAAGTCGTGTCCGACTCTTCCTGACCCCATGGACCAGAGCACGCCAGGCCCTCCTGTCTTCCACTGCCTCCTGGAGTTGGGTCAAATTCATGTTGGTAGCTTCGGTGACACTGTCCAGCCATCTCGTCCTCTGTCGTCCCCTTCTCCTCTTGCCTTCAAATTTTCCCAACATCAGGGTCTTTTCCAGGGAGTCTTCTCTTCTAATGAGATGGCCAAAGTATTGGAGCCTCAGCTTCAGGATCTGTCCTTCCAGTGAGCACTCAGGGTTGTGTGCCATTCCTTCAAAATGGATAGGTTTGTTCTCTTTGCAGTCCAGGGGACTCTCAAGAGCCTCCTCCAGCACCACAATTCAAAAGCACACAGCAACATTTACATCTGATAAAAAAAGCAATACGTGTCAATCACCTGCTCAAATGCTACCAATTTGATAATTTTGTGCCATCAAGTCAATTCTGACTTATGACAACCCTTTTCATGGTTTTCTGGGTAGATAATACACAGGAGTTGTTTATTATGTCCTTCTTCTGGCAGTGCCCTGGGACTGTGCAGCTTGCCCAAGGTCACACAGGTTGGCTTTACTCACAGGCACAGTGGGAAGTTGAACTCCCAGCCTCTGGCTCCACAGCCAGATACCTCAACCTCTGACCTCTCCAGCCAGTCAAATGCAGCTAAAGACCTGCATAAAATCTCCCAGAATGTTGTTTGTTCTGATGTTTAGCCTGTACATCACAAGACTTTGGAAGAATCAGACCATTACAGAGAATTCCTGATAGAACATGGAAGATCCATACCTTTTGATAACACACTGACACAAATGATAATATTGTTTACTGAAGTTCATATATTTTTATTATTATTTTACTTTTATCTACATTACAAGGATATCTGCAAGCGGGATCTGAAGGCCTTAGGAATGGACCTCAACAGATGGGAAACCTTGACATCTGAGCGTTCAGCCTGAAGGCAGGCGGTGCATCATGGCCTCTCCCATTTTGAAGAGACCCTTGTCCAGCAGGCCGAGGCAAAGAGGCAGTTCTGAAACCAGCAAAATCAGGGAGCTGGACAGGGAACAGATTGTATTTGTCTTCAGTGTGGAAGGGATTGTCACTCTCGAATTGGCCTTCTCAGCCACACTAGACGCTGTTCCAAGACCTCTATTCAGAGGATGTTACCATAGTCTCTTGAGACTGAAGGATGCCTAATAAATAATTTATCTACATATGTATCAAAAGGCCTCATACAAGAGGCCTCATACATACCTCGCCGTACCTCGGTAGTTCACGACTTTCTCTGGAACAATGATTGATTACAGTCTTCTTGACAGCTGTATTTCCCCCACACCCATCTCAGTGGTTTAGAATTGGCTTTCATACTTCGCAGTAACTGGCAAGCCCGTTCTCATTGGTCTGACGCCGTATTTGTTATCCGCCTTCGGGTGACAGCCAATAGGTTTCAGGCGCCCCTAGCAACCCGCCTTCTTACTCCCCTCACCGCCCTTTTCTTTGGCTTCAGTTGAAGCTCTTGTTGTGCTTGAGTCAAGCTGGCCTGTCACTCAAGCTCTCTTTCTCCAATCAGAAGGCACCTAAGAGCAATTCGTGAAGGGTATCTTCCGTATGATTAGTCATGTTGGTCGTCCATCAAACTCAGGTCTATGTCGATTGGCGAACGTCCGCCAGGAGAGTCAGGCTCCTCCCTCTCCAGTCCTGTGGTGGCTTCCAGCCAGGGAGGCGATTCAGTTGGTCTGTGGCGGCCGCTCGACGGAGCTGGGTGCTCGTGTTCTGTTTTCGGTGCTGCGGAGGGAAGTTGGGGGAAGGGCCCGAGGCCGTTGCGGCCCAGCTTAGCTCCTCTGTTCGCGGCTGGAAGGAGCCCCGCTCCCCCTTTCTCGATGCCCCCCTCTCTCGCCCGGACGTCCACCAAAGGGCATTAGACCGCTTCTTCCCGCTGCGACCGCCCGGACTCCTGAAGAGAGTGCGAATATGAGCCGTCCCTTGGTGTGCGGGACCCGCCGCCGTCTCCCCTTCTCCTCCTCCTCCTCGCCTTCGTCCTCGTCCTCCTCTTCGAGGCAGGTGAAGAAGAGCGAGCGGAGCGGTGAGTAGGAGCGTCTCTAGCTCTTGCGGGGCCGAAGGGGAGAGCGGTTGGTTCCGGAGCTCTGAAGGAGGAACTGTGCGAAGGGTGACAAGGCGTGAGGGGGGGGGGCATGGCGGAGGGGAGTGGGATTTGTGGACCGGAGCCCAGGCGGGCGGGCGGGCGGGCGGGCCGGGGCGGCAGCGAGTTCCCCTGAGGCAGGCAGAGCAAAAAAAAAAAAAAAAAGGGGGGGCGCCTCTCCCTTTGTGCTGAGTTTTCCCGGTGGGGAGCGTGACGAGGGGGGGGGGTGTCGTTCTCCGGAGGAGAAGAACATGAGGAACCAGACAGGCTCCACTGGAGGAGGAGGAGGAGGAGGAGGATGGGAGGCTGTCCCGAAAGTGTGTGGGGGAGGAGTGTGGGGAAGACAACATGTACGTCCTGTAGTAGGGAGTATGGATATGAAGGTGGAGGGATTATTTTAGTATGACAGTACTTTGAGAGAAAGTCTTACTTTTTTTGGACTCTTAACTTCCAGAATCCCATAGTTAGCGCGGTCAGAAATATAGTGGGGCGGGGCGGAGGGAAGGAACTTTCCCAGACTCTGCTTTTAAGAAACTTGTCTCTCTCATTTTTCTCTCCTGGGTGATGCCTTGAAAATTTAATTCGAAGCAACTGCCTTGTTCCTTGGAGCAGGAAAGGGTCAAAGATGGAGGAGTGTCTGGCCACCTGGCTGAGGGTGTAGGATAAAGAGGATGAAGTGTAAGGGGAGGGGCGATATCTTCCTCATCTTTATCTCCTCTGAGAGCACCAGTCCTAGCAGTTTTGTGAATAATGGACTACTTTTCCTTACTGAGCATGTTTATACTGACATTTGAAGAGGCAGTCAAGAATATCAAGTGCCATTTAATCTCACAACCTTCTGACTTGTAGTTTTCAAAGTGGTAGCTGTATTAGTCTGTGCAAGCGAATCAGACAAGAAATGAAACAAAACAAAAGCGAACAAATTAAAGAAGACAAAACTGTTGTGGCACATTAAAGACTAACTGCTGCATTTTATTATGAGCTTTTGTGAATCCAGACCACTTCCTCAGCCATAAATAAGAGTGAGACTTCGTGGTAACATTTATATATGACCCCAAGATAAAGAGACAGTGGTTGGTTAGTAGATACAGGTTGCAAATTGTGTGAATCAGTGTGGCATTTCACACTTAATAATGACTTAAGTCGATGGCTTGATACTCAGTTTTGTTCTTTTGAAGCTTTGTTCTGTAAAAAGTTGACAGTGGGTGATGGGTAAAGGAATCGCAGGTTATAGATGACAGTGGAAGAAACAACATAATTGGTGTGGCATTACTCATATGATAATAAGTTAAGAATGTCTGACTTTACTTTTGAATTGTTTCTCTAATTCTTGCAAAATTCATTGTTAGTCAAATGAATATTCCAATTCTTAGTAAAAACATACAATTCATTATGAACATTTATTTAAAAATAAACCTGTTTTTATGATGAGACCTGAATTCCAGTTCCGCCTTGATATGCAAATTTAAAGAAGACTGCCATTTTACAACCTGTGATAAGGCTTTTATTGGAAGACTTTTTATATTAGTGAATGCATCATAAATACTTCCACTGTTTGCTCTTGGCATGGAAGTGTGAACATTGTGTAATGGTGAATAAAACATGGTCATATATCTGGCCATTCAAATGAAGTGACAGATATGCATTCATTTTTTAACCCAGTATGAGATGCCTTTCCTTTTGAATTTAAAGAAACATGTATCAGGTTTGCTACATTGTTTAAATCTCTTACCATAAAG
The DNA here is from genome assembly GCA_037013535.1 of Intellagama lesueurii. Taxonomy (NCBI): domain Eukaryota; kingdom Metazoa; phylum Chordata; class Lepidosauria; order Squamata; family Agamidae; genus Intellagama; species Intellagama lesueurii. Next base: position 181,100,888 of record JBAJHW010000004.1, read on the forward strand.
TGCATTGTTTTTCGGAGAGGGCATACTACGTACTTAGCTAACCAATTTTGTAGTAGTGGAATACCTCCTTTTATGTAGAGGCAAACTGAAATGAGGATAGGGAATATGAGAATACATAGATGGTTTAGTTTAGCTTTGCAGTGTGTTTGTTGTTTTGTTTGTTTCCTACAAAATAAGCATGGCTGAAGCATGGTCACCAGGCAATATGCAAAGATTGTGTAATATTGTTCCTATTTTAAAACAATATTCTTAATAATAATAATAATAATAATAATAATAATAATAATAATAATAATAATAATTCAACACAGGCATGGCTAAAACTGGGGACCATTAAGAAACCAAAGGCTTGATTTTTGCTACAGAAGAACAAGCACTCCAAACCAACATGATGAAAGTTAAGATTCAAGGAATTAGTGCTAAAAGCAAATGTTGACTCTGCCAAGCAAAACATGAAACTATATCACACCTCATCTGCGAATGTCCAAAAATTGCAGAAACAGATTACAAAATTATACATGATAGAGTGGCAAAATCATGCACAGGTCATTTTGCAAAAAATATAACTTGCCAGCCTTCAAAAATCTGTGGGAAGATCAGGTAGAGAAGGTGTCAGAAAATGAGGAAGTCAAGGTCTTGTGGGATTTCCGGATCCAAACTGATAGACACCTTGAATATAACACACCAGACATAGTGGTTAACAGAATGAAGAAATGTCTGAATCATTGACATTGCAATTCCAGGGGATGCCAGAGTTGAAAATAAATAATTGGAAAAACTCACAAAGTACAGAGGTCTGGCAATTGAAACATCTCGCTTGTGGATAAAACACACTTCAGTGGTTCCTGTAGTCATTGAGGCTTTGGAAACAATATCAAGAAATTTCACGCAGTACTATAAACAGTTGCAGATCTCAGAAATAACACCATCAGAGCTACAAAAAATGGCAGTATTAGGAACAGCATACATACTGTGCTGATATTTAACAGATACTTAGGTTTTTGGTTAAAACTTGTATCTTTTATATAATACCAGTCAATGTTTTTATAATTTTGATTGCCTGTGCCTGGTGTTTTGATGATGATTATCATCATCATCGCATTCCATCAACTTGATTCCAACTTATGATTATCCTTTCAAGGGTTTTCTTGGTAGGGAATACACAGAAGGGGTTTACTATTCCCTTCTTCTGGGGACACTCTGGGACTGTGCAGCTTGCCCATGGCTACACAGGCTGGCTGTACTCATAGGAGGCACAATGGGGAGTTGAACTCCAAACCTCTGGCTCCACAGCAGATACCTAAACCACTGAGCTTTCCAGCCACCTATTTTGAATAAACATATGATTATTTAACTTTTCTTAATAGAAGTAACCACTGTTGGTTTAGACAAGCTTAAACTGTAATATAACCCAACAAATCAGTACTTGCATAAATGATAGAATGAGGAGAGGGACAATGTCCATTATCTGTTCATATTTTAATTCTCTCCTGAATTCGTTTCTTGAATATGCAAACAAATAAGAGGTTCATATTTTATGAAGAGGGTAATAGATTTTTGTAGAACAGTCCTTATTAACCTGGTACTCTACAGATATATTGGACTACAATTTTTATTATCTTCAGCCTGTAAACCTGTCCTGCTTGGAGTTATAGTTCAGCACATGAAGGATGCTAATACAGGGGTTTAATAATGTAAACCAGTGGTAGCCTGATTTCAGGCTTTTGTGATTTAACGTTTAAAATGATTTTTAAAAAGGAAATCCCACAAGATCTACTGAAATATTCTAAATTTACAGAGTGTCAGTGCATACTTGGAACTTTTTTCATGAGTAATGTGTATGAATCTTTATTATGCAATTTCACTTAAGTGTATAAGATTGGAACCTTGAAACCAACTGTTAAATCTGATTAAATACATCTAGTCAAGCATTGTCTCTCATAGTAGTCAACCAGGTGCTGCTTTGAAGCCCACAAAAAGAGCATGATGGTAATTATCATCTCCTGTTGTCTATCACTAGAATCTAGAAGGCTGTTGTCTTTTGTATAGAGGTCTAGTGTTGGGCTTTTTAGAGCTAGTTTCATTGATGTACATATAGGTAAGTATTTGATAGTGTAACTATGGTAATAGTTAAAATAGCTTAATTAGCTATGTTACTGTGGCTTGTTTTTCGTCACTTATGTGCTCACATTTGTAGCCAAGTCTCCCTGTGTTGTGTGATGTGGAATCCCTTCCATTTTGTGTATTTAAAAAGCAGTTTTGATTCTAAGTATTAAATAATGCCAGCTTATGTCCAGCTCCCATGGTACTTTTTTTGTTGAAATGGAAGAGCAGCAGTTTTGTAGTTAGATTGTTTCTCACTGATTTTTTAAAGATTTATCAAAGATTTTCACCAAAGGCAAAAGACTTATATGATCTGAAGAGAAAATGGAGTATAAAATAGATGTTTGAGCCTGAGGAGGAAAACAGGTAAAATTATATATTTTTTCAAAGGCAGAGAATGGTAAGGAATAGAAGGAACTAATTAATATTCTTGTATTCTTAATCTTTAAAAGGACATGATCACCTCTGGAAAAATACAGTAAGGATTGTTCAGTTTATTAGTCACATCTTGGACGTTTGAAAATTAAAGAGTAAAAAAAGCTATGAATGTATGTAAATCTATCACCAGCCATCTTAAGATCATTAACCAGTAGGTGGACTACTTCATAAAATTAATCTTTGCCAGTGATAAAATATTGTGATATTTTTGCCTTTTCTGTAGGGAATGCTTCAGTTATTGGGAAGTCATATTGTTTAATCCTTGTGCACAAAGATTTGTCCAAAAGGTTCTTGTGGTCTTAGTCCATTTTGACAGTGGAATTTAAACTGGCTTTAATTGACCTACATTGTAATGCTTTTTCATTAAAAATCTTTTATGACAAGTATGACAAGTAAAGGTGCTCACTTATGATTAATAGTATAAAGAAGTTGTCTATTCAATTTTATGCATTTTTTTTGCTTCTGCAAATGACTGATGTACTGCACATTGTGAAAGTGTTTAGTTATAGCATATGTTAAAATGTTCTTGTTTCCATTTCTGAGGGTCACTGATGATGAATATTTGATAAAAGCCCACATTTGCATTGTTGTAGCTGTAATATAATAGTGCAAAAATGCTTTCAAACACCCTGATAACCTGCAGTCTGAAAAATAAAAGCTTTCAATGGTTGCTCCTTGTCAGTGACAGGCACTGTTTGTCTAATTTTCTTGCCCACAGGATTAAATAGGCTTCTAATGCTACTTTCTCTTTTTAGAACTTCTATCTTGTCTCTGGTATTAAGATAAATCCTTTTATTATATGTTATTGTGCAGCAGAACAAATCAATATTCTACAGGGTAGATGAAAATCAATGATGTTTTTTTAAAAATGATTTATATCACAATTTAAATTAAAAATAATTTTTAAAATTTAATTAATCCTAAAATCCATTTAAAAAAATTAAATCCAATTTTAATTAAATCAAATCCAACCCTGATATTCTGCAGGACAATTCTAAAAATGGGGGAAGCCCAAACAAAAACTTATAACCTTGAAAATGGACTTTGGACCAGCACCAAATTTGGCACAGATGTAGCAGACAGTTTGCTCTTGCTCTGTGCCAAATTTGGGGAGTTTGGGCAAAGAGTTTTTGAGTTATGATTTTTTAAAAAATAAAATTGCTCCCTCCATGCAGGAACAAGTGACCCTAAACATCCGCAGATTTAAAACATCTTGTGCCAAGTTTGAGTGCCCATCTGACCAGATCCTCACAGACCATGCACCTACAAATACTTAACCCCTCAAGAGGCCTGAAAATCAACAACCAGAAGCTGGGCCTTCTCTGCTGTGGCACCTTCCCCATGGAATGTGCTGCCACAGGAGTTATGCCAAGCACCCCCTTTCTCCGTACATTTAAAAAACAACTGAAAACAGAGCTTTTTAAAGAAGCTTTTGGGGAGGTTCTCCTCAACTGATTGAATGTGTGGAGGAAGAAAGGTTTTCCTTTGCTGCTTAACAGTTTCTTGCCACCTGTCTTTTTTGATCTTTTTTATCTTTGTGTTTTAGAATGTTTTTTTCTGATTTTTGCTTTCCTTTGTGTACACTGCCCAGAGTAGCAATTTGCTAGGCGAGTGGTGTGACCAGCCTTCATCCAGGCTTGCTACTTTTAAAATACCCTTCCTTTAAAAGGCTTGCTTTCAGCCATAAACATAGGAGCCCAAAACGGTTTTAGAATGAAACATATGAAATATTCTTTATTACAATGTAACTGGTAAAATAAACAGAGTTCAACATAAGTTCATCTTGAGGTATGGTACATTCCAACTCTCAAAAATTCAACCTCCCTCCTTGCTTACAAATTAACTTCTCCTCTCTCTCCAGCTCTTCTTCTTGGCTCCACCTGCAGCAGGCTCTCCTGGATTGGCTCACCTTCCATCTCCCAGCCAATCATCTTATTTCTTGTGTTACTAGGGAAAATTAGCTAGGATTCTGTCACATTCCTCCCCCTCTTTACTTCGAGGTTCAGATTGAGAACCTCTGAACGGTTCTCCATAACAAGCAATGTACCCTGGAGCATACATATATAAACAATTCACAGTTATTATATACCTCATACAACTTTAACGTATATTTCTTGTACCAACTATAACTGTACTTACCAAATTATATTATTATTATTTATTTGATTTATATACCGCCCATCTGGGCAGCCAAGGCCACTCAGCAAACTTATTTAACCAAGTGAAATATAAATGATATATTACATTTCAAAACTTTTCCCAATTTTACCTTTGACACATTTTTTCCTTTAGTAAAATTAGTTTATCTGGGATGGGAACATTCATATGCATAGTCAAATTCCAAACCAAAATAGAATAAACAAACAAATAGCTCATGCAAATAGAAAAGACCATTCTTATTTATCTTAAAAGAGAATGGTTGGTCCCACCCTCTTTTTTTATTTGGAAAGAAGCTAGGCTGCAGGGACTGAAATATTGATTCTCAAAAATGCTTTCAAAGGGACAAAATCATTTTATTATAAGACTGAGCATGCATGGAACAGGCTTACCAGCAAGAATATTGCAAAGTAGATACATTGTTGCAGCTTCGTGGACAGGGAAGGGAGATGTGGTAACAGAAACAGTAAAAATACAGGTTTTATTTGAAGAGTAAAAAAAAACAGGTTTGGTTTTAAGAACATGTGACAGTCCTCTAGAAAGGGACTTTTGCCACATATCTGCAGGGAATTAGCATACAATTTTGTAAGTCATATTCAAAATGTTCCTGCATTATGAAAGCACAGATTAGTTGTGTTTATCCCAGTCCTAAATGTTTCCAGTAAACATTTTCTCAGGAGTTCTAAGACAAGGTACTTGACACAAGTTTTCAAAGGAGAAGTCAGCTGCATGTCTTGGGCATTCTGAACTTTTGACCTTGTCACTCCAGACCCAATCAGCGGACTCTCAAGAGAACATTTCAACTCCTTCCTGGCCAAACAGGCATTCGTGCTGGGAAGCGGATTCTGTGTCTGGCTGTAAAAACATTTTAAAAGATATTTTAAAAAGAACGAATATTCATAAGCTCACTTATTTCAGCTGTGAAATTGCTGTTTTTTGCTTGTGGTTGGGGATGGTCTTACTCGATGTTAGCAGAGATTTGGTACCTATATCCTTTCTTAGTTTCAATCATTCCACTCATTGTTAAATTGTTTTCTTTTCCTACTGCCTTCTTTTCCTAGCAATAGTGTATTTTCCAGTAAGTTCTGCTCAGGTCTTGCAAACTAATAACTATGGCCTCCTTTATTGAACCAATCTATTTCATGTTAAGTCTTCTCTTCCTACTGCCCCCCCCCCCCCCATTTTCCCAGGAATATTGTCTTTTCTGGTCAGTTCTGAATTTTCACTATATATGTGCGTGGTAGGAAAGCCTCAATTTGTCCATTTTTGCTCTAATAAGAGTCTGGTTTGACTTGATTGAGCACCCATTTTTCTGTCTCTCTGGCTGTCTGTGGAATTGGTAAGGCTCTCCTCCAAAACCACATTTCAGATGACCTGATTTTTTGTCCCTTCATGTAGTATGGATGATTTTGGCCTTGGTTTACAGTGACAATCTTTGCTAATTCACAGCTCTTCCTTCTCCCTCCCAAAAGACATGGGGAGGACAGATGGATAGGTTGTAAGAGGAAGTGTAATGTGTGAAGAGACAGAGTGGAAATTAACGGAAGAGGAAATTGTAAGTTTAGTTTTCTCTATTCAGACTCAATTTCTGCCTTATGCTCTTTGCGCTTACTTTATGGTCTTGGGCAAATCGCTTGTCTCTTGATTTCACTAGCTTATCTGTTGAGAAGAAATATGCTGAAAGAGCATGTATAGGAGGAAATGGGACTTTTGGAGTTCAGGCTTTCTTCGTTGTATTCTATCTAGTCCAGCATTGTTTTTTCAACAGTCATTTACCAGATGCCTTTGGAAAGTCCCTGAAATTAGCACTGTTTGTCTGCACTGTACTGTCTCAAATCATGAAAAATCTGTTTAGTTGTCATGACTTATAGGCTTTCTTGCTCCTAAGCAAGCTGGCCTGAGCAGCAAAGTCTCTGCAGGCTGAGGTACTTATGGCTAAGATCTAACAGACAGAGTCCTACCAATGAGTCAGATAAGCCAAGTGAGAGATCAGAAGTGAAAGTCTATAAAACTGTAGAATTCAGGCCAGGCCAGTAATGTCAGAAAACAAATGGAGAGGGTCTAAGAAGCATAAGCATGTAATACAAAAGGCTTACATGGCAAGGAGTTAGCAGCAAAGATCAGGATTAGAGATGGGGGTATTTGTATACGAATATCTCCCCGCAGGTGGAAATAATGAGGGTCCGGCCCCATGGCGCCGGACCGTCCACTCACCGTTCGGCTGCTGCCGCGGGCGCAGCAGTGTCTAGCCACTCCTGGCTGGAGGCGGGATGACAAGCCTCTCTGCCAGGTCACACAGTGGCTAATCCATTGCGGAACACAGCGCGATAGGAAGATGCTGCTGCACCCGCAGCAGCAGCCGAACGATGAGTGGACAGTCCGGCTCCATTTATTTATTTATTTTATTTTATTTATTTATTCGACTTGTATGCCGCCCGCACTCTGCGAGAGTATCCAGGCGGCTTCCAACATCAATTAAAACAGTTCAGTTAAAAACAGACACTAAAAACCAATACGGCCACATCCAGTCTACAAAAACAAAAACAATCTACAAAAACAATCTAGATCCATGACTCTATTAATTAAAATTAAAACCTTCAATTAAAAACTTCAATTAAAAAACTTCCGGAACAGGAAGGTTTTAACCTGGCGCCGAAATGTCAGTAACGTCGGCACCAGTCGGATGTCATTTGGGAGGGCATTCCAAAGACTGGGGGCAGCTGCCAAAAAGGCCCTCCGCCTACAGGCCATCCCTTTCACCTCACTGAGGGACGGCTCTTTCAGGAGGGCCTTCTGGCTAGATTTCAGTTGCTGGTTCGTATGGAAGGGTGGGGCTGGACCCTCATTATTTCCACCTGCAGGGAGATATTCGTATTCGTCTACGAATACCCCCATCTCTAACCAGGATGCAAGGCAGAGTCTAGACAAGAAGAAGCAGTTGTCTCTCAGTGTCCATCGCAGCTAAGGTTTATATAGCTGAACTGTTAGTGTCCCATCCAGAACTCAGCTCCACTATTTGGTCTGCTGTGGGAGACAGCTGTTTGTCAGAGTCCCTTTACTCTTGAGGAAGCCTTTTCTCTTAAGTAGGCTTTTCCTGCAGCCAACTAATTCACTAGAGCATGTGTCTTTATCATATGACATTCTTTGGCCTTTTGGGTTACAGTTTTCTGGGACACAGTCCAGCCTTCTCAGATTCAGCTACAGAACAACCTTTTTTGGGGGGAATTCAGTGTCCTGGGACTCCAAGGATCCAGGATCCGCAATGTTTGGCAGTTCCTCTCCTGCTGGACATGGAGGACATGACTCTGGAGAGGCTCATCTGGCCATTTAGGGCAGGGTGGTTTTGATATAAATCACATCAGTTAAATCACTGGTCAAACTATTTAATTGTGTGTGTTTTTTCCCCTCCAAAAAGTCTACTTTTTCTTCCAATAATCTTAATATATATTTTTCATAATCTCCTTATCTAGATTAGAGGATTACTAGAGACAGTCAATCTACACAAGGAGATTATAAATATATATATATATTTATTTATCCATTCGACTTGTATGCTGCCCGCACTCTGCAAGAGTCTCCGGGCAGCTATATATATATGTATATATATATCTCAAAGTACACACTTACAGACATTGGAAGTGCCAGTGATTTATATTAAAAGATTAATCACTGGCACTTCCAATGTCTGTAAGTATGTACTTTGAGAGAATGAGATAAAGGCTTGACTTTGCCTACGAAGAGGGAGATGGAAGTATTTGCCACTTTAGAGGAATGTGCATGATTCCATTAAATCGTTGAAAACAATTCTGGAGATTTTAATTGGGCTTCCAAGAATTTCCAACATTTTGGCACAAAAACAAAAAGGTGAGGAATATCTTCAGTCGGAATTCAGGATTAGGCCAGTCAGTTCTTTTACTTATATTGTTGTTAACTAGTATGTATTTCTGTAGACACAAACCCTATTTGGAAAGTGCTGCTTTTTTGGGTGGCATCTACAGCATGAAAACTATGGGAGATAGAAAGAGAAATCTAATAATCTGTACAGAAACCCGTGGAACTTGATAAAATTGAATAGGGTCCACACAAAGCTTTTAAAAAGTCTACAGATAACATGTCTCATAATGTAGAATTAACACTTACAGACTTTATTCCATGTTTCATAGCACATTGATCCAAGAACCTTTTGAATTTTAGGAAAGGTAATGCAGTTGGTGTAAATCTTGGTGACAAAATGCTGCAAGTCAAGAAATTAATACAGTGGTGCCTCGATTTACGACCATAATCTGTTCCAGAAGATGGACGTAATTTGAAATGGTTGTAAATTGAAGCACCATTTCCCATAGGAATGCATTGAAATGCAATTAATCCGTTCCGGCCGAAGAAAAAAATCACACAAAAAAAAATCACTGCAAGACTCATTGGAAACGCGATTAATCCCTTCCGGCCGAAGGGGGGGGGGGAAGAAAAGCAATCAAGCGTGCAAGACCCATTGGAAATGCACAGAAAACAAACGGAGCAGATCGGAAATGCACAGAGAACAAAGGGGGCAGGTCGGAAAGGCAAAGAGAACAAAGGAAAAAGCAAGGGAAGCATGCAGGACCCATCGGAAATGGGGGGAAAACCCCCAAAAAGCAACCAAACCCCCCAAGACCCATTGGAAATGGGGGGGAAGCCAAAAAGCAACCAAACCCCCCAAGACCCATCGGAAATGAGGGGAAAAACCCAACAAACAAACAAACCCCCCAAGACCCATCACAGCACAGAAACATAACCCCCCCCAGCTCAAAACCACGCTGCAAAAACACCCAGAACAGTTTTTAAAAAGCAGAAAAAAGCACCTTACCTTACAAGGCAGCCCGAAGCCTCCCTGGAAACACATACACACGCTCTCAGAAGCAGAAGGAGGCAGTCTCAAGCCTACGAGGGAGGACGGCGGCGCACACTCTCTAACTGCTGGGTGAAAGAGCTACAAAGAAGCAGCCTCGTCGCCACCTACAGTTAGAAATTTGAATTTCCCGCCTTTTCCCCTGCCTTTTTCTGTTTATAAGTGGAAGCTCTGGTCGCAAGTAGAAGCAAAATTTTGCGGCTGGAGCTGGTCGTAACTCAAAATGGTCGTAAGTAGGGACGTTTGTAAGTCGAGGCACCACTGTATAGGCTTTTGCTGTTGCATGCTGGGGTTGTGCAACTCAGTGCAAATGTGTTCTCGAAGGCTTTCACGGCCGGGATCCGATGGTTGTTGTGGGTTTTTCGGGCTGTTTGTCCATGTTCTGGAGGTTTTTCTCATTAGAAAGAAAAACCTCCAGAACACGGATAAACAGCCCAAAAAAACCAGAACAACCATCAGTGCAAATGCTTACATTGGCTTCTTAACTTGTGGGAATTTACTAACAAGATTTGTGCTGTTACACTGGCAAGCATAAATAATAGGATTTGGGCCATTTTGAATTAAAATTACCATCACAAAAGTATTTTTTAAACAACATGCATTTTAACAAAAGTTTTGATTATTTAAACATGATAAAATAAATCATTAATTTTTCTCTCCTTTGGGTTAAGGGCCTGCAAAGCAGGTAGGAAGAGCTTTGGGTAGGTGATGATGAGGTATACTGAGTATATTAGGGGGACCTGCACTTAATTTTTGCAAAGTCACCAGTTTTTACACAATTGTAGATAGTAAAGACAAACAGGCCAATTTTAGGAACTGTTTGTGGACTATATACACCCCAATATGTTCAATATTTAGAAATACTAGTTTTTCTATTGTGAAGCACACATTCATTTCCAATAGGTGCAAGTACAGCTTGGGTGCTATGCCTGAACCAGAATAGTATTAGGTAAAGCAAATTGCCTCTAGAGATGCTTTGAAAAATTGGAAACATAATAGTACAGTGGTTCCCAACCTTGGGTCCCCAGATGTTCTTGGACTAAAACTCCCAGAAGCCTTCATCACTAGTTGTTCCGGCCAGGATTTCTGGATGGTGCAATCCAATAACATCTGGGGAACCTATTTGTTAGGTTGGGAACCACTGAGTAAGAACTATGAATTTTCTCTGTGAAGCTGTACCAATGTGTGTGAGATTTTACATGTTAAGTACATTACTAACCAAAGAGTAAGATGTAAAAAACTGTGATACTTTAGACATTCAAAATATTGTAAAAATGCTAATTCATGAGTAAAAATGATCTCTCCTTTACAAAGGAGGTTGGAAAGGAGACAAACTGACTACAGATGACATGCCAAGTCTATTTGTTAGTAGCTGCTAACACTTAACTGACCTTTGAGTCATTTCCTAGCACAAGGGTTGGGCAAAATTTATTTATTTTATTTAAAATATTTTTACCCTGCCTTTCTCCTAAAAAGGACTCAAAACAGTCTATTTTTCAGAAAATCTGAAATTTAATGGTATCATGGAAAAATCTCAACCAGGGCTATTTAATGTATCACACTAATGTATATGTTTAAGAAGAGGTAGATTTCTAAAATGCCAGTCCTTTGCATGTAGAATGTTATTTATGGAAGATATATATGTGTATTTTCCCCATAGTCTTTCATGTCTTTGTGCCTTGTCCTTTCTGATTCAAACACATCCTTTATAGATCTTTTTAGAGCAATCTATATTAAACCAGTGCATACATTAGTGTGCACTCATTTCACACGCTAGCAAGGTTATGCTCAAAATCCTACAAGGTAGGCTTCAGCAGTATGTGGACCGAGAACTCCCAGAAGTACAAGCTGGATTTCGAAGGGGCAGAGGAACTAGAGACCAAATTGTTAACATGTGCTGGATTATGGAGAAAGCCAGAGAGTTCCAGAAAAACATCTACTTCTGCTTCATTGACTACGCAAAAGCCTTTGACTGTGTGGACCAAAGCAAACTATGGCAAGTTCTTAAAGAAATGGGAGTGCCTGACCACCTTATCTATCTCCTGAGAAATCTCTGTGTGGAACAGGAAGCAACAGTTAGAACTGGATATGGAACAACTGATTGGTTCAAAATTGGGAAAGGAATACGACAAGGCTGTATATTGTCTCCCTGCTTCTTTAACTTATATGCAGAATACATCATGCGAAAGGCTGGACTGGAGGAATCCCAAGCCGGAATTAAGATTGCCGGAAGAAATATCAACAACCTCAGATATGCAGATGATACCACTCTGATGGCAGAAAGTGAGGAGGAATTAAAGAACCTCTTAATGAGGGTGAAAGGGGAGAGCACAAAAAATGGTCTGAAGCTCAACATGAAAAAAACGAAGATCATGGCCACTGGTCCCATCACCTCCTGGCAAATAGAAGGGGAAGATATGGAGGCAGTGACAGATTTTACTTTCTTGGGCTCCATGATCACTGCAGATGGTGACAGCAGCCACGAAATTAAAAGACGCCTGCTTCTTGAGAGGAAAGTGATGACAAACCTAGACAGCATCTTCAAAAGCAGAGACATCACCTTGCCGACAAAGGTCCGCATAGTCAAAGCTATGGTTTTTCCAATAGCGATGTATGGAAGTGAGAGCTGGCCCATAAAGAAGGCTGACCGCCGAAGAATTGATGCTTTTGAATTGTGGTGCTGGAGGAGACTCTTGAGAGTCCCCTGGACTGCAAGGAGAACAAACCTATCCATTTTGAAGGAAATCAACCCTGAGTGCTCACTGGAAGGACAGATCCTGAAGCTGAGGCGCCAATACTTTGGCCATCTCATGAGAAGAGAAGACTCCCTGGAAAAGACCCTGATGTTGGGAAAGTGTGAGGGCAAGAGGAGAAGGGGACGACAGAGGACGAGATGGTTGGACAGTGTCATCGAAGCGACCAACATGAATTTGACCCAACTCCGGGAGGCAGTGGAAGACAGGAGGGCCTGGCGTGCTCTGGTCCATGGGGTCACGAAGAGTCAGACACAACTTAAGGACTAAACAACAAATATTAAACCAGCTCATTACTGTGTACTTAGGTACTGTCCAGAAAATAATTTCTCAGCTTTGTAGTACCATTTCCATTCCCATGGTATATATATCCTTTCCATCAGAGTGAATTTGTCAGTTTAATCATGTAATTCACACCCCAAAAGTACATTGTTCTTTCCTATAACTTCAGTGTATATATTTCACAATGTGTGTTTTTCACAGTCTCTTTGTCCAGATTATTATTACACCTATAATAATTTGTTCAGTCCTCTGGTCATTAAGGCAGAGGTCGTCAACCCCCGGTCCGCGGCCCATTGCCGGTCCGTGGCTTGAGCCCGACCGGGCCGCGAAGACAGACCAAAAAAAAAAAAAAAAAAAAAAAGGCGGGAGGCAGGGCAAGAGCCGGGTGCTCCGGCTGCTCTCCTCCCGGCGGCGGCGGCGGCGACAGGGGTTGGGTGAGGGGTTAAGAGCTGGGAGGAAGGGAAGAGCCGGGTGCTCTGGCTGCTCTCTTATCCCGGCGACGGCGACGGCGACGGGGGTGGGGGGGTGGGCAAGAGCCGGGAGGCCAGCAGCTGAAGCACCCTCTGGGTGCTTCGGCTCCTGGCCTCCCAGCGGCGACGACGAGGTGGGGGGGGTGGGCAAGAGCCGGGAGGAAGGGAAGAGCCGGGTGCTCCGGCTGCTCTCCTCCCGGCGCCGGCGGCGGCAACGGGGGTGGGGGTGGCCAAGAGCCGGGAGGTGGCCAAGGGGTGGGCAGTAGCTCCTGCACATGCGCAAAGTGGTGGGGGGGCGCGCGCACGCCTATGGCGCGCACACCCCCCCAACGCTTCGCGTGTCCCGCGGAGAGCGCGAGCGCGAGGGGCCGCCCCACCTTCCTCAGAGGCTCCACCGGGCCACACTAAGGAAAAGGTTGAGGAACGCTGCATTAAGGAGTTCATTTTCAGGTACTGAAAATGTCTGAGGATTATTGAATGTAGAGTCAGTCTGGAACAGGAGATTGTGAACATTGTATGTTAAGTTTATAAAGCAAGAAATAAAAGCTAGTATCCAGAAATAATAATATGATAGAAACAGTAAAACCCATTACAATATTCAGTTAATAGCTAGGGGTACTGTGTTATCAGTTAGGAAAATTAAAAGGAAGGTACCTCAGAAAAATAGTCCTTCAGTTCATAGCAGAAACATCCAACACTGGGATAGCTTCCAATCTCAGTGTGAGGGCAGTTCTGTATGGTGGGCACCATAGCAGGTAGGACCATTCTCTTCTCCAAATGATCTCATTAAGGAACACACAGTAAGCAGAGCCCCCCTCCAATTTATCTAGAAAGTGGTCTCTCAATCTTCTTATCCATATCAGATGTTTGCCAAACGTTAGGCCTTGAACCCAGCTCAGTATCTAATTGGCAATGAATAACAGGTCTTAATAATGAGGTCTTGGTGGTTGGTACAAATTGATTGTCATTTCATTGAGTTTAGAAGGCTTGTAAAGAGTAGGTGCTGATTTGCCACATGCAGCTAACTAGTGTATATTTTTAGTAGAGTGTTTTCTGCAGAAAACAGGTCCTGCTGTTGTTCAGCAAAAATTTAGGAAGTGCTTTCTTTTCTAGAAATTTAACTCTGTCGTTCCAAATAAAAAAAATTACTCTGCAAATACGAACATATTCAAACCTGCCTGTGTTACATTATAAAAGCTTTAAATTCTTGATGAAGTATCTCAGTACCTGAGCTCATGATTACATTTTAAAAAAATTCCATTGCAGAATGGAAATGGAATTATAGTGATAGTAGAGATCAGTGTTCCTGTTGCATTGAAGTGTGTACTGTATAGGAGCTAATTTCTGCTTTTAAGAAGAGAGCATCAGGAATGAGCTTATCCTTGGTTGACATTACGTTTCGTGCATGTAGTATGTGACTTGGGTCCAGGCTGTCTGAAAGACCACATATTCTTCCTTATAAGCATACCCAGGTTTTGAGATCTGTTGGAAAAGCCCATCTCACAGTCTTGCCTCTGTCAGAGGCTCATTTGGTGAGGACTCAAGAAAGAGACTTCTCCGTGGTTACCAGGTGTGCATCCAGCATGCTGTAAGAAATGAGTTTTGGATACTGTAAAAGTGAATTTTATTAAAGGAGGGTGAATTCACCTTGCAGACTAGAGGATCAGTAGTACTTTACAAGGTGAGGACAAATAGGCTAGTATTCTCGAAGGCTTTCACGGCCAGGATCCGATGGTTGTTGTAGGTTTTTCGGGCTGTTTGGCCGTGTTCTGGAGGTTTTTCTTCCTAACGTTTTGCCAGTCTTTGTGGCCGGCATCTTCAGAGGACAGGAGTTAGAACTCTGTCTGTGTTCTGGTGTAGTGTGTGGGATAGTTGAGTATTTGTAGCTGTGGGATCCGCTTTTTGTCCTTTTCAGGAAGTTGGGTGATTATGGTGACCAGGGTGTTTTTTGTTATGGGTGTTTTGTTGTGATAAGGGGGAGATGATCTGTCACTGTGATTGATGGGTGTTGTTAGCTAGTCTATTGGGTGCAGTGATCACCGGTCCTTGTGGCTGGGTAGAGTTTGTTGACTTTTTTGCAGGCTGTATTTTTCAGTGCTGGGAGCCAGGCTTTGTTGAGTTTTAGACTTTCTTCTTTTTTGTTGAAGCTGTGCTGATGTTTGTGGATTTCAGTGGCTTCCCTGTGTAGTCTAACATAATGATTGCTGGTGTTGTCCAGTACATCTGTGTTTTGAAATAGGATTTCATGTCCAGCTTGTTTCAGGGCATGTTCAGCTACTGCCGATTTTTCCAGTTGTTTTAATCTGCAGTGTCTTTCAGGTTCTTTGATTCTGGTGTGGATGCTGCGTTTTGTGGTCCCAATATATACCTGGCCAAAACTGCAAGGTATCCGGTTTCCAGCACTGCCTAACGACCAGGTACTTTCAGTGCAATAATGATTTCTATGAACAGACAGATGGAGTGGCCATGAGCCCCCTCAGCCCGGTTATAGCAAACTTCTACATGGAACATTTCGAAAAAGAGGCTCTGGCTTCGGCACCCTTCGCACTCACAGTCTGGTTCTGATACGTGGATGACACATTCGCAATTTGGAGCCACGGTGAAGAAAAACTGGAAGAATTTCTAATCCATCTCTATAGCATCCACCCAAATACACAATTCACCATGGAAAAAGAAATAGAGGGCCAACTCCCTTTCTTAGATGTCATGGTCATATGCAAACCTGACCTCCTATTGGGACACAAGGTTTACAGAAAACCCACCCACACAGACCGGTACCTACACAAAAACTCCAACCACCACCCATGACAAAAAAGAGGCATAATCAAAACACTGGTAGACCGTGCAAATCGGAACTATGAAGCTCAATTTCTCAGCACCAAACTCAACCACCTGAATTGGGCCCTACACGCAAATGGCTATTCCAAAAATGAAATCACAAGAGCCATTAAACCAAGAAAACAACACCAAACTGAAGAAGAAAAACAGCCACCCA
Organism: Intellagama lesueurii; assembly: GCA_037013535.1. Taxonomy (NCBI): domain Eukaryota; kingdom Metazoa; phylum Chordata; class Lepidosauria; order Squamata; family Agamidae; genus Intellagama; species Intellagama lesueurii. The sequence continues at coordinate 181,116,971 of JBAJHW010000004.1, forward strand.
CAAATGAAGTATTTCAGCCATACATCAAAGGGGTCACAGACCGCATGGGGAAACTTTTGGGAAAAAACAACCTACAAACAGTATTCAGGCCCACCACAAAAATACAACAAATGTTACCGTCAGCAAAGGACAAAAGGGACCCCCTCACCACTGCAGGAGTATACTGGATATCTTGCAGTTGTGGCCAGGTATATATTGGGACCACAAAACGCAGCATCCACACCAGAATCAAAGAACCTGAAAGACACTGCAGATTAAAACAACCGGAAAAATCGGCAGCAGCTGAACATGCCCTGAAACAAGCTGGACATGAAATCCTATTTCAAAACACAGATGTACTGGACAACACCAGCAATCATTATGTTAGACTACACAGGGAAGCCATTGAAATCCACAAACATCAGCACAGCTTCAACAAAAAAGAAGAAAGTCTAAAACTCAACAAAGCCTGGCTCCCAGCACTGAAAAATACAGCCTGCAAAAAGGTCAACGAACTCTACCCAGCCACAAGGACCGGTGATCACTGCACACAATAGACTAGCTAACGACACCCATCAATCACAGTGACAGATCATCTCCCCCTTATCACAGCAATACACCCATAACAAAAAACACCCTGATCACCATAATCACCCAATTTCCTGAAAAGGACAAAAAGCTGACCCCACAGCTACAAATACTCAACTATCCCACACACTACACAAGAACACAGACAGAGTTCTAACTCCTGTCCTCTGAAGATGCCGGCCACAGAGACTGGCAAAACGTTAGGAAGAAAAACCTCCAGAACACGGCCAAACAGCCCGAAAAACCTGCAACAACGAAATAGGCTAGTAATTTGCTGCAAAATTTGTTTGCAAGGCTGACTTGAATTCTATTTCTTCTTCGTGCCTTACATTGGACAAAGAACAAACAGGCTAAGAATTAGTACCTTATTTCTTTGGTACTTTGGAGCAGACTGTGCTTCTTGCATCAAACCCAGGAAGGGATTTTATTTTATTTCATATATATGCTGCTTGTCTTCCAGAATTGGGACTAAAGGCAGCGTACAACGTTGTTAAAACAGAAAATTAAAATACATTAAAACAGAATTAAATTGACTGTGTTAGTAAAATGCAATTAAAATTAAAATACTTAAAAATCTCTTAATTAAAATACTAATACAATTTTTTAGTAAAAAAGAGAAAAAATTGCACATTGGCTGAAAGCTTACAGTTTGAGGCTGTTAATTGCCAAAGACCAGGCTGAATAAAAAGGTCTTTGTCTGCTGGCAGAAGGACACCAAGGAGGGGCAAACCTAGCCTCTCTTGGCAAAGGGTCCCTGAACCTGGAAGTGGGATAGACTCTTTTCCCCAACCCTCTCTCCATTAAAATACCCCCAATGTAGAATTATTGTTTTATTACTTACTTATTACTTAAAATGAGAAGAATTTAAGGGAATAAAAAGTTTCAAATATGTATCCTTTGTTTTTAGTATCCAGCCAGAGAGAAGAAAAACAGATTGAGCACCTAGAATGTGACAGAGCCTCTCCTCTTTAAAGCAACTGTATTGTTGGCAAGATGGATCGGAGTAAGCGAAATTCAATAGCAGGATTTCCACCACGTTTGGATCGTGTTGAAGACTTTGATGGGGGTGGCGGAGGTGATGGGACTGTGTCCCAGATGGGCAGAGTTTGGACTTCTTCATACAAGGCCTTGATAAGTGCCTTTTCAAGACTTACACGGCTTGATGATTTTTCCTGTGAAAAAATAGGATCTGGCTTCTTTTCGGAGGTGTTCAAGGTAGGTAACTAATTTTCCCCTCTTCCTAGTTGCCATGTAGTAATTACAGGAAAATACTAAATGAATGTTCTATTATTGTTTGCTTTGTGTATCTTTTGGCTGTGCTTTGACTAAGATCACTTAATAACCAGGGTTTTAAGGACTTCAGAATATTAATTTACCTGTAAGACTTCTTCTGAGAATTATAAAGCACAGTGGAATGAAAGGTTTTGTTTTGTCATTTAATGTCTTATGTATTTTCATTTTTTGGAAGTAGCTGTGTTAGTCCGTTCAGAAAAAGGACCAGTGTAATGTTTGATTATTAGTCTTACTTGTGTCTTTATAAAGCAATAGAAAGAACCCTGTAGAAAGTGTTTATATATACAAATAACAGTACTAGTTTTACCAGAGTATTTTAATATCTTGCTTCCACTTCATATACTGTCTGTTACTTGCCATTTCTTGTGGTTCAGTCTGAAAAGGGAGAGCTAAATATTTGAGGTAACAATGTTTGCATTTTGCAGTTGGGTTCCCATTTGTGATTGGGTTCTTTCAAAACTGGTGACAGTTCCTCACTTTTGGCGGGAAGAAGAGACTGACTGAATTAAAGGATTAACAATCTTTGATTTATTCTCTTGTGGAGCCTCAACATCAATAACAACTGGGTCGAAACACGACAAATCGGGTAACTGTCCATATCAAGTTAACTGGGACTCATCGTCCAACTTCAGTCCATTCACTGCGGGGCTGGCCCAAACCGTTCACGATCGGTAATCTTGCGTAAGGGATCACTTATCATCGCGCATACTGTCCCACAACATGGGTGTCGGGCCCAATCTCCCTCCTTTGGTGGGCTGTTGTATATCGGATCGGGGCGAATCACCTTCCTCCCACGTCCTTGTCCACGCGGAAACACAATCACGGTCCATTCTTGTGTTTCATAGACCGTTTCTCCTTCTTTAGGAATGTCTGGATTTGGAAGTAGACCTCCTACTCTCAGATTAGGGAAGTCTTTAAGTAGGTCGCATACTTTCTCATGTTTCTTATCAACATTCCCTGAATCTATCTCCGATTGATCCTCTCTTCTCCCCTTTTCTATCACTCTGCTCCCAAACCTCCGTTCTCCCCCTTCTTTTATCTCCTCCTCCCACATAGAAAGTTTTAACTCCTCCCCTTTTCTTCTCCTTCCTCCACGAAGCAAACCTCTATTTCTTTCTTCCCATCCCCCAACACTCCTGTCACTCTTTCTATGTCACCCTCTTTTATCTCCTTTTCCTCCTTTTCGGGTCCTGTTGATGAGGACGGCACACTTGTATCCTGTTCTCCTTCACACCATTCATTTCTCTGATTCCATTCTCCATGCATTGCCCCATTCACCCAAGTATATCCATAATAATCTTCTGATTTAGACAAACTCCATGTAGCAGATGAAAGTGGAGTATCCTCAGCAAAAGCTTAGGCCAAATAAAATTTGTTAGTCTTTAAGGTGCCCGAAGACTGCATTAAATAATGCTTACCTTTAAAAATATGAATTGGAATGTTTGTAGAAATTAATAATTTGTATTTAAACATTTAGCTATCTCTTTTTAGACTCAAGCATTTTGAAAGCACCTTACGTAGCATTCGGGAAGACAAACCTCCACAAAATAGGTATTGCAACAGCATCTGCTTGCAAATAGCTCTCAGCTACCCAGTTTTATCATGGATCCTAAGAGCAAATGAAGGCAGTTAACTGCTGAAGAAATAAAATTCTGTTTCACTGTGGTGGTCAGAATAATGGAATGTAGTAACTGATACCTGCATTTACTCCCTGAAGACATCTGACAAAGTTTAAAACATTTAAAATTTGCAACTACTATTTAATTACAAAAAAAAGCAAGACATTAAATGTTAACAAATTAAACTCTCCCCTCTGGTTTTGCTGCCATGCTGAGACAGGCTAACATGGTTATTTCTTTAGGAGTTCAGACAAGGTAGAGGTGAGAGACAATACTTCATGTCTCATTAATCATGAAGACTGAGTTGTTAATTGGTTTTCTATATCTTTCCAAAATCAAAAGGAAAAAGAGAGAATAGGCAAAATATTGTGACACTTATAACAAGGACTAACAGGTTTATTTCAATGTGAAGTTTCATGGATCAAAATCTAGTTCATTGGAAACAATGAGTGCAAATAATGTTCTTTATATTTATACATATCCTCATGATGAGAATCATGACCAAGTGTCAATACAAATAATAGACAAAGTGACAGTACTTTGTTAATAAAGCAATGGAACTATCACACTCTTAATTACTCTGGCCAGGGTGAGAAACTGTATGCCAGGTAGATTTAGCTGTAACAAAATTCTGAGATTTGTTCCTAGGACAGATATCAGAGTTTGGCAAGGAAGACAGCTATTTATACTGATAAGATATTACAGAAATATGAGTTATTATTATATATATATATGCACTGAGAAGCCTTAATCTCTGTTTAGGCCCTTGGTGATGCACTGTAACTTGTTTATGTAGCTAGTTTCTGCAGTCTTTGTCTTGAGTCTCCCTTTGTAATTTCTTTTTTTCTGTCATATCCGCTTTGAGAATCCTAAACAGAATGTTCTAGGAGGCTGAAATGTTCTGAAACTGATTTTCCTATGCTGTCATTTCTACAGACAGTAAGTGAAATAGCATCCATCATGGTGACAAATTACAGATAATTAACAAGTTGATGGTCACAGGTCAGTCACCTTGTTAATAGCTGCAGTTCTCCATTGCAACATACACAATTTCACTTACTCTTGAGTAAATTCATAATTTGGTGTTTCTTTGTTGACTTTGTATATGTCTTGTCTTTCTCCAAGAAGAGTCCCAATGTGGCTCACAACAAAATCCAAAGACATAGATTAAGAATACATTGAAATAAATACAAGTTATTAAAAAGGTACAAAGAGCTATCATTTAATTGTGTTTTGACATGATAATGTGTTAGGACTGGGTGTGCCATTAGCATCAGTTAAATGTTTATGTTTACTTGAGCTGTTTTTTTTTCTAAGATAGGCTCTGGTGGCATGGCCTAGAGCAGTGGTTTCCAACCTTGGTTCCTCAGATGTTCTTGGACTAAAACTCCCAGAAGCCTTTACCACTAGCTATGCTGACCAGGATTTCTGGGAGTGGTAGTCTAAGAATATCTAGGGATCATAGGTTGGGAACCACTGGCCTACAGCATCTGTTTCCACACTCCACCTTCTTCCTTGTTATGTGCTCCTCTTCAGCTTCAGTGTGCAGGCATGTATGCTGCTTCCTTCTCTGTTAAGCATAGATGATTAAGAGCGAGTATGACAAAGGTGGAGAGCATGCACTCTGTGGGCCACATTTATGTGCTTTTCAACACACTCCAGAGGAAGCCTTCTGTAGCAAGTTTTTGACAGAACAGTACAGCAATGGGACAAGTAAGGGAATAAAATCCTGCTTCCACTGGAATTGGGTATGGAGGTACACAACTGGATGAGGAAATACACTGCTGAAACTTAACCATATTTAAAGTGAAGTGCTATTGTGGAGATGGAGATAATGAATGTATGTGGAGTTTCAAGTTTCTTTAAAAAAAGAAAGAATGCCTGAGTTTAAAGAACTGCCATTTGCCTAGTTTGTTTCAAGGAAAAATAAAAATTTGGTTTTCCATATATGGTTTTCCAGCACTGGTTTTCATTTAAGATGTTCTGGGTCATACACATGACAATGCAGGCCATCCAGGCAAGCCAGTTCAACAGCACTGTATCCAATAACATACAGTGGTGCCTCGCAAGACGAACGCCTTGCCCGATGAAAAACTCACAAGACGAAAGCGTTTTGCGATTGTGTTGGTGACTCGCAAGACGACTTTTCCTATGGCCGTGCTTTGCAAGACGATTTTTTTTTCGCAAGAGCGATGCCTCGCAAGACGAAAATAATTCGTTCGTCTTGCGAGGTTTCCCATAGGGATGCATTGCAATGCATTCCTATGGGAAACCGCGCTTTCGCAAGACGAAAATTTCGCAAGACGACGCTACTCGCGGAACGAATTACTTTCGTCTTGCGAGGCATCACTGTACATAGATTTTTGTGCATGAGGCTACTTCTGTCTTGCGTTTTGTGTTAAGATCCTTTTTCATTGAAATGGCAAGCCATGCCATGCTAGGAACCTATTACGTACAAAGATTACTATTCTTGCCAGGTCTGAATAATCATCTAATTTTATATATGAAGCCGGAAGACATCTTGTTGCATATTTGGAGGGAGGGAGTATTTGCTTTTAGCAGCAGCGCTTTAATCTTCACAAACTATTCCTATTCCAAAGGGTCACCGGGTTATAAGGAGTTGTCAAGCAGGAAAGGGTTACTGCCGGAAGATCAGAACTGTGAAAAGTCACTTCTGTAAAATAATAATATTGCCCATGACATTTCGGATCCCTATCATTGTACATCGATCAATTCAAGAAAAATAAATCAAAATGGAGCAATTAATACTGGCACCTGGAAGGAAACCAATGCAGAAGATCAGTCAAATATTACCTAATGCATTCTTATTGTTTAAAGACCTGAACTGCTTCCAATATTTGCAGCCAATTTTCCTTTCTTTTTTAAAAGGCAGATAGTCTTTTTGAATAGGAATATCTATTTGTAATCTGTACCTGATTTCTGAAGATCAAACTACAAATGTAAACATTCTTATTTTCTCCACTGATCTTGAACAAAAACTGTTAGAAATTATATATTATCATTTTAATTTCAAACATCGTTGTTGTCAAAATGTGATTAAGTTGAAGTCTTTCATATTAAAATTTCCCAACTATGGACTTACTAGGACATTAAAAATTAGACTAATTCTGTTTTTAGTTTACTTCTGTATGTAATTCTATCAATGTAATTAAACTTTCTAGTTGAAAATATTAACTGTTAACCTTCTGTGGTTTTAGATAAATTTTAAATGTAAGGTTTTCAAGGGTTTTTGTTCAGATTCTCAATCTTCTCAGCAGAGGATTGTTCATAGTCTCTTAAGAATTAGGAAACATAATAGCAATTTGAGGTGGGAAGGATCAGCAAAATGATGGTATAGTACAATTTAGAAAAGCATATGTTTCTTCCAACATTTTAATGATGCATTTCCTTTCCCCTTATTGATAGACATATCAGATGGGGAAAGTTCATTGTTTGGAGCAGTGTAGTTTTAGATTCTTGTATAGCTTGTCCATTAAAGAGGTATATGCATTTCATCTAAGCGTGTTTATGCCTGTTTTTCATGTTTAGATCAACTGTGCACAACATTTCATGTAAACCACTTTTTTCTGGACTTTTGTGTAAAAGAAGTGAAGAGAGGGAAGGCTGAATTAACAGAGGAAATAAGGCAGCTAAAGATAAGACAAAAACAGAAACAAATAAAAGAAAGGCTAAGAACAGCAGTTGCTGAATGATTGCATGGCATATAAAAGTGTAAGACAAGTTTTATATGTTAGAAGAGATCCACTTAATTTGAGAATTGGTGCAGTACTTAAGAGCTGGTACCATGCTCCAAATCAAGGTTCATAAGGTGATCTTTGGCAGGTTGCTGTTTATTATAGAGATAAAAGCAAAAGAAGAAGAAGAAGAGTAAAGTGTTTAAGGCCACAGAAAGAAGCAGTTCCGCCTGGGACCATTAAAGCCTGTTGGAAAGTTGCTGCATGACAGCACAGCAGGATGGGTGGAAAAGTATATTCTTCCCATGGGAGATGAGTCTCCAGTACTCAGTCTTCTTTCAGCAGTGGTGAATTCACTACTTTAAAAAAAAGCTTTTCTATAAACAGGATAAAACCTTCTGTTTGAATCCAATGGCATGATTCTATCAGTGCCCTGACTCTTCCCTTCCCATACAATCTATCTGGTCTGGAGGGCTAGGAAACTTGCTGGAACATAATTTTGAGCAGTGTAGAGGGTTGCTAAAATCCCGGGGAGAGAGAAGGAGGGAGTCCCTTTGCTATAGTAGATGTCTGATAACACAACATTGGATTTAACCCATTGTAAATATATATTTAAAAAATACAATGTAGGATTACATACCTGGATGTCATATGTTGGTATTACTACATATGTTGGCTTTTGGTACAGTTTTGAAAAGAAAACCTAAAATATGAAGACTTGAATTACAGTAAAACTAACTTGTGGTAAAATCATGAGTTGAATTTACCTAGCAAACAATTGCCGGTTCCATTGTATGTCGTTCAATTTGTCCACATTCTTTTTATATTCAAAGCAAGTTGGTAGCCCATCACCACCTGTTAAATTATGTTTTGCATCATAACTGCTCATGGGAGGATGAGCTAAGTAGGTGGTTTTAATTATTTCGACAGTTGGAACACGTTGTAAACTTCTTGCAGCCACAGTTTGTTCCATACTGCTTATGCAAGTTGAAGTGGATTGGCTCACAAAACTTGAAGTTTATACTGTAGTTTCCTTTTATGTCCAGCATAATGTAAAAGGGCCATTTTTATCTGAGCACTATCAGCTTTATCAAATATTGGTTAGATCTACCCTAAGATAGTTGAACTTAATTTCCATTGAAATAAGACTAGAATTATGCTTTTATGCAAGTCCCATTTATTTTGAGGGCACAATTCCAATTGTGTTAATATAATGCCCATCTGTATGTACAGATCAAATAGCTTTCTGTTTTCTTTTATCCGTTTTCAGGTATATGCTTTATTTGAAAAAATAAAGTTACTTTCCACCTTTGCTGGTTGCATTGTGTGCCTCTGTTGCTGTTACACATTCTGTGCCTATTTCTGAATCTTCACTCAGTTGTATAAATGACAGCACATTTCTAAATCAGTTTGATTTCATGTGAAAAACTATGGCTTTTCTAAATAGTAAGAATGAATGAGTGCGGTCACCAAGATAGATTTCTTTAATAGACATTGATCTTAGGTTTCCCCCAAGGGAGCGGCTTTGCAATCACATGATTGTATTGTGTGCCATCAATTAAAATGTATATGCAGCATTGTAGTACTTAAAAATCTAGTGGAAAATAAAATGAAGAACAGAAGATTTCCAAAGAAATTCCTATCTAATAATAAAACAACCTCTGATATGTTTTCTTTTCTTATTTATTTTATTTATTTATTTTTAGATTTCTACCCCGCCCCCCTAGACAACGTCTACTCGGGGCGGCTTACAAATGTCATCAAATATATAATACATTAAAAACATTAAACAATAAAACAATTTGCTGCATCAATTGGTTCTATATCATGCCTTTACAGTTATAATAACTTATCCTTCTCAGCATTTCAGATTGTCAGAGGAGGCCCTCCTCTCTGTCCTATTGCCAGTGCTGGCATGGCTGATGGGGACACAAGAGAGAGCTTTTCTCTGTGGCAGCTCCCAAGTTACGGAATCCTGTCCCTCAGGGGATCAGGCTGGCCCCCTCCCTTTTATCCTTCCAACAACAACTGAAGACCCATCTTTTTAGGCAGGCGTTTATTCAATCATGATTGACTCCCTGAATGCCTTTTTAAAGTTACAGTTAAGGTAGTTTTTAATGTTTGCTTGCATTAAATTATGCAATCATATTTTAATTAGTGTTCAGTTTAATTGTTTTTTAATAATCTTTCTTTGAACTGCAGAGCTGGAAGGGGCCCTATGGGTCATCAAGTCCAGCCCTTTTTAAAGGAGGCACAGCTTTAATTGAGCAAGCAAAACTCTGGATCCAGTTGTTTTTAAAGTTCTGTATCTGTTTCACATTTTTTCCAATAGATGTTCACATTGGCCAACAGAAATTGTTCTGAGACAGTGTGACAGATTGCTTATTCATTACTCAAATTCTAGTGAGCAAGGTTGTCGAGGTGTGGATTCTGATTGCTGGATTGGTAAAATCGGTAAATGGCTTACTATCCTAACAGCTTTTCTCATATAAGCATCTGAAAAGGTCAGAGCAGCATGGGATGATTGCCACTGGGCATGATCTGTTACTTTTGGGTTAAGAAGAAAACCAACTAAGCTTGCTTTTCCTAGGATCTGGAAAATTCAGAAGCAATCACTAGTGCTTTTTGTAGTACTTCACATGCCTCGGTGTATGTGAAGCCTATTTGGAATCATTCCTTCTACAGTATTTGAACTAAACAAAATTGAACACTGCTTTAATATTGTGACTTAAGCCTATCTTTAAAAACATAGCTAGATAACATTATTTAAAAAATTAATTTGGGAGTGAGAACATAATCCTGAAACTGTTCAAGTATATAATTAAATACAGATTGTTATATCTAATTGTTAAGTTTGTTGCAATCACTTTTATATGTACGAACTGAATGTGTTTTAATATTTTTGCATAAATGGACATGAGGCTAAAACTCATATATACGTTTATGAATGTAAAATTATTGTCCGCTGTATAAGACATTAAGTTTCCTCAAGTACATTCCTTTAGCACCCTGATCCTAGACCTGTTGCTTGAAATAGCTGAATTTGCCTGTTTTAGTATTGTCTTTTCTCAATTATTTTTTGGCAAATCTTTGATCAAATGACCGTGCTGGGCTGTGTGTGTGGCACTTGTAGTTAATACATCTGAAGGGTACCATGTTGAGAAGGGCTATGTTGTGTGAAGCCCCAACTGACTGGTGTTAACTACCTGAGGAAGTAGATAGTGTTATAATTAGAAGAAGAGAAAAGTAGTAGTGCAGCAGCAGATAAAAACTGGTAATGAATACTAATTTAAAAAGTGAGTTTAGAGACTTCAGTGAAAACATCTGCTTCTCAAAGTGCTACACTCAATCTCAAAATTAAATCCAGGGAATGCTTAGTGCAGCCCTTCTAGAAACGCCTTTCAGGTAAGAATGACTCATGCATTGCAAAGGGAGCATGGCAAGATTCATTAATTTAATTTAGCTTAATACAAATGCTAATAGTAATCCTGCTGATAGCCACAAATGCTTGTGACACATTTTTGTGGAGCATGCTAAATAATACTTAGCATATAGAAGATAAGCATTTGTTCATACACAATAATATTCTTGGATCATACAGTAGGTATTGGAAGAAATTGCTACTCATTGAAAGATAGCCAACCAGCAAGCTTACCTTGGATGCTACCATATGTTACTGTGGGACAGGTTAATGATCCACATGGAATATCTGTCTCAGAACATCAAGCAGGTGGCCTCAGTTTGTTGCAGAAACTGAAAACATACCAAGGCAACGGATTAGTGCCATCCATTACTTGGCAGACTGCTTGGCAAAGATTCTGGCTGGAACCATCTTATTGAGGTGTCATGGCTGGTTGAAGGCAACTAACTTGCTCTAGAATGACTTAAGACCAAAGTGACAGATAATGCCTTTTGTTGCCCAGGGCCTTTTCTTATCCAAATCTGGTAAGAAATTGATATTGCTAGTGAGGAGGATGGGAATCCACCAACCCACTTCCCAGTGCAACTCTCCTTCACACACAGATGACAACTCTACTGTAAGTATTGATAAATCTCTGCTTCTGCTATGAGACTTTGACACTCCTCCATCAAGTATCAGACCTCCACACATCTGGCTGAGCAGTCCTCTACTGCCTTCAAACATTCTAGAGAAGGAAGGAGAGGATTTTCAAGGGGACTATTTTCATTGTCACCTCAACGTTCACCGTGGATACAATCACTTACAGAAGATCCATGACATTGAGCTGCCCCATCCCATAATGAACCAATCATCTTCAGTGCAAGGCTTGCTCAACAGCTTCAAGCCTGGAACAACATAATTACAAATTAATGAGTCCTTGCTGTAATCCTGAAGGGATATTACATAGTGTTCAACTGTCATCCTTTAACCAGTGTTTTCTGTTTGGCTACCATGGGAGGTATTCCTCCAGGAAATACATAAACGTCTGGGCAAGAGTACAGTAGAACTGATACTGAGACAGTTCAGACCTATTGGGTTTTACTTTTAGTATTTTACAGTGCTGAAGAAAGACAGTGAACGCTGTCCTGTTTTAGACCTTTGAGGTCTCAACACCTATATCACTACAAAACATTTTCTCATGATAACCATGTTCAGTCTTCTTCCCCTTTTGTAGGAGGACAGTTATGACAGACTTGAAATTTTGATAACATCACCATTCATTTCTCCTATCAGAAATATCTCAGGTTTGCTCTGGCAGAGGTGCTTCCCTTTGGCCTTTCAGTGGCTGTGAGTGGCTTCACCAAAATCATGGCAGCATTTCTGAGGAGAAAGGGAATAGACTTACTTCCTTACATAGATGACTGGCTGGTTGTAGCCCATACCAAGGCTTGTGTACGATACCACATAGATATCCTGCTGAAGCATTTTTGCGAAGTGACTCTCTTTATCAATCAGGAAGAAATGACATCATCACCTAGTCAGGACATTACTTTTACAGAGGCAAGAGTGCAGTCCACCAAGGTACCAGCCACGGTATCGAACAACCAAGTTTAGAAAATAATAGCTATACTGAAGGATATTATTGACCAGATCCCAGGCATCTGTGTTTTGAAGTTGCTCAAAGTCACAGCATTCACAGCATCAGTGCTTAGATTCACTAGACTCCATATGAGATCTCTGCAGCATGGTTGCTGAAGCACTTCAGCCCAGGCTTTGATTTGAAATAAATGTAGCTTGCAGTACCATTAGAGATCCTGTCCCTATGTTGGTGGACCAAGCATCAGAACATGTTTCAAAGCATGACCTTATTGCCTCCTCAATCAATGATTACCCTTATAACCAGTGTTTCTAAAAAAAAAAAAAGTTGGGAAGTCCGCTATCTACAATACATTCCGTGCCACTCATCTCAGAAAGTGGCAAACATCATATACATTTTCTTGAAAGGTTGCCAGAGTTAAAGCCTTGTAAAGCCTTTCACAGGATAATTACTGGTTCTGTGGTGAAGGTTGCTTCTGCCAACTACTGTACAGTGTGGTAAATAAAGTGGCAAGATGTACCAGATCTAGGAATCTTATAGACTTGACCCTGTGTCTCTGGCATTGGTGTATCTTCTGCATCATTTTCCTTGTGGCAGTGTTAGAGATATTGAATCAGCTGGTAGACCTGTTGAGCAGACTTTATAAAAAGCACAATAATAGAAACTCCCTCCTGATGTTCTTGATAGGCTATTCTCCATATGAGGTCAACCAAACATTGACACGCTCACTTCCAGAACCAACAAGAAGCTTCCCCATACTGGTAGAGGTACCCAAAACACCACAGCCTCAGTTTTGCCATTTTTGCTTCTATAGAAAATATGGGTGTGATTTGATCTAGGACCCACTTGTTTGTCTTTTTGGTGGTCCATGGTATCCATAAAGCTTTCATCCAGCACCACATTTTGAAGAAATAATTTTTTTCCTGTCAACTTTTTTCACTGTTCAGCTTTCATATCTGTGCATAGTGGTTGGAAGTGCAATAATGTGATGAATTTGGTCTTGGCCTCAGATTAACATCTATACACTTGGTGGTCTCTTCTGGTTTTTCCAGTTACATGTAATTACAATTGATGATCTTTTATAGTTCCATTATAGGTGCCCTTCCAGGTTTCAGTCTTTAACAGTCTCCATTTGATTTGATGTTTGAACCAAGGTATGAAAGGTCTTTAATAATTCAAGTTTCTTCATTGTCAACATTAAAGTTATGCAGTTCTGGACTCATGATTTTTGTCTTCTTAATGTTAAATTGCAATCCAGTTTCTACACTTTCTTCTTTTACCTTCATCAGAAGTCGTTTCAGGTCATTGCTGCATTGCTGTAATATAGTATTGTCTGCAACCCTTAAATATTGGTGTCTCTTTCCCCAGTTTCTACTCATTTCATCTGAATCTAATTTAGATTTCCATATATGTTAGGCATACAGATTGAAAAGATAGAGTGATAAAATCCGTCTTTGTCCGACATCCTTACTTATGGAAAACAATTCAGTTTCTCTATAGTGTGTCCTAACAATAGCTGTTTCTCTGTGATATAGGTTATGCATCAGGACAATAAAGTGTTGAGGCACACTTGTTTCTTTTAAGACAATCTGTAGCTTTTTTTGATCCAGGTAGTTAAAGGCTTTGCTGTAGTTCATAAATCATAGACCGATCATCTTCTGAAATTCTATAGTACACTTTGGTAGCCAAAGTATGTTTGTGGTATCATCTCTAATGCCTCTTCTCCAGCAACACCATGAGCATCATTTTACTTGCCTGAGAAATTAATGCAGTGGTTGTTACTCATGTGCATTCATTTTTGTTTGGATTCTAAATCCCAGAATTCTCAACTCTGGAAGTTCCACCTAGACAGACACCTAGATTGTTCTCATCTGCAGGAAGACTGGGCTGGAAAGTGCCATGGCCCAGGACAGGCCGAGTCCTGATATAGTTTGCTGTTAGAAAAGGAAGCTGCCCCCAGTGGTTGGTGGGAGCCCTGTGTGCATCGGGGGGGGGGGGGGGATGAGATTCAAATTGAGACACCTGGAGTTTTCTCTTTGTAGACAATGTAACTTTTCTCTCTTCCCTTCTTCTTACCTTGGAGAAACTTGCTAGTGGCTGTGTTCAAGTGTAATACTAAACAGCGATGGTTTGATAAAAATAATTGAGAACTAGCTATGGGTTTGTACACTTCTACCACTACTGTGCAGCCATGAAAAGATAAGCAGGCATTTATTTTGCTCGTTATTTACTAAGAGTTCAGATTTTCATTTTGAGCCTCAAACTGGTTACTCTTATTAATGGTTGGTAGAAATAAGCCAGCTATGCTTTGAAGTTGGCTTGTTTCATTGATCATGGTAAAGTTTAATGATGATTTTTCCTGGTGCAGTATGATATAACAAACTGATTCATCTAAAATACAAGTGAAAGTTTCTCAGTTCTTCTAAGGCAGTAGTTCCCAACCTTGAGCATCCAAATGTTCTTGGACTATAACTCTCAGAAATCCTGGCTAGCACAGCTAGTGGTAAAGGCTTTGGGGAGTTTTAGTTCAAGAACATCTGGGGACCCAAGATTGGGAACTGCTGGTCTAACAGCATGCCATAGGAGGAAGGCAGCCTACAAGCCAGTCTGTAGTTCACTCTTAAATGTTAAGCTTTTGTTAGCATTAACTAGCTTCTCAAAATTTAGAAGGTTTTTGATGTTGCGTTAATGAATGCTTAGTTTTCAGAAGAGTTCTGGATAGTTTATTGGTGTCTGTAAGAAACAGAAACATTCAATATGTAAAATATATAGGAAGTTGCTCTGTGTCTAGCAAACCTTTTTCAAGCTGTTTTATCATTTTCTATAATTTTGTTTGCACAAAACTAATCCGAATGATAAGTACATATACTACAAAAAGTTTCTATTGAAAATCCTCCCTGCAAATAAAAGATTGAACTAGAAACGACCTTTGTATTCCTTGATGTATGTTAACAGTTCATAAACTGCAAACAGTAATTAGAATTGTTTTCTTGGTTATACATTTACAATGGCGTCCTGAACAGGCTTACTCAGAAGCATGCCTCGCCAATGTCAGTGGTGCTTACTCCACCCAGTGGTTGCAGCCATTTAAAAAAAAAAGTTTTATTACCTAGTATGAATGTTTTCAGTTTAAGATACCAATATTTCCCTTCTGTTTCTAAAGAGAAAAGGGTGAGAAAAATTACTAATATTGTGTTAAATAATGCTATATAATTTCGCTTCTCTGTTGTTCCTGATTTCTGCAGATGGCTGATATGATTAGCACATAGCCCTTATGTTCATATGGCCAAATGAGATCTTGAGAAAAAATTGAACACACATAGTTCCCATCTTTGAAAGTTCAACATTTAGTTATGTTTTGAATTTTTTAAGGCATGAGAAAAATGTATTCAGATTTTTCTGCTCAAGATTTCTTTTGGGACTGTTGTTAACACAATTCAGAAATGTTAAGATAACAAAAGCATGAAAACAGAATTTGCAGAATAACCTGATCTGTCAATAATGTCCAAGTCCCTTCTCTTAAGATTTCAAATATGAAGTTATTAAATGCATGTTATGGAAGATACACTAATGCCTTCCATCTTCCTTCACCCTGTATGACCAGAATAGCTGCACTGGGGTGCTGCATTTTTAATCTGACTTTATTGGATGTATTAATGTTGTCTTGTGCTGTATTGCATTTTTAATTTATTCCATGGACCACCCTGAGGACTTTTGCTACAGGATGGCCTATAAATAACATATAAATAAATAGTCTTTTCTGCGGGCCTTCCACATTTCAACTGTACCATGAGAAAATGGGCTCCAAATAAGAAGTAAATTAGAATATTGATTTGTAGTTGTGGCGCTCATCCCACCTTCTTCTACATGTGTGCCACAACCAAGTGAAAACGGAGTTAAATAACTCAACTGAGTATGGTATTGCTGTTTAACTTGTAAGAGGGATTCTTTCCCTTGGAATATTCCTTTTTTTTTTCCAAAAGGAGGCAAACATGCAGTTTTCTCTGTTGATTAAACACTGCTACGGCTAAGAGCTAAATTTATACTTCCCTTTTTTTAAAAAATAAGAGCACTTCCGGTGAAACACACAGAGAATATGTTATTTCACTGACACAAGTTTGACTGTGCATCCCAACATTGGCCAGTGTGCATGGTGCAATGTCTTGTAATTATTGATATTACTGATTTTCAGAAATAATAAACAGGATTTATACTCCAGAAAGAAGATAATTTGTTTTAAAGTTTTGATATTAGAACCTGTTAAATTCTAATCATACAATAGAAATATTTTTTACTTAAGTCTCTTTGCTTACTTATTTTTATTTTTTTATAGTTAAGTAGAGCTGTTTTATATAGATAGATGATTGCAGCCCAACTCTTAACTACCTACCTCACAATTCTTACTTCTAGATTCAGACTTCATTCCAACACAACTCTTCTTTCTATTGACCATTTCTGACACAACTAACTAAACTTAACTGGAATTGAAGTGAGCTGCTAACAATATTTGCTAGAATACTTCTGTTTATCAGTTCATCTTATCACTGAGAGTAAAGACCCATTAATCATGCATACCAGAAAATACCTATATGAAAGATATAAACAATGTAGAATTGCTGTGCAAGTATGTCAGATCTGGTTCTCCAGATCGGATCTGGAACTTATGTTCAGTATGTTGAAGATAAGTGGAAACTCTGTTTACATAATGAATCCTCTGTCTTGGCACCGTAATGTTTAGGTGTTGCCAATGTTCCCTCTAATTTTCTGTCCTGCTGCACGGGAGCCTTGCTCCATATGCAGGGGATTGTGTGGGACTTCATTTGAAATGGGAAGTAAACAAACCCGCTGCCAACTGCCTGTGCACAGCCCCAGTGGAGCTCTGGGGGAGCATGTACATGCACAACTTAAATGTTGGGTGTTTCCATAGTGTATGTGTGTTATTTTGGAAGGACTACATCTGAAGGCTTGTGTTACATGTTACACTGCTGATATGAAAACCTGAGTGGAAACAATTTTCATCATTACCTGTGTGATTAAAGATATGTAACCATGCCCTTAAATGTATCTGAGCACATGCAAATTTGGCACTGTGAGGGTTCAGGTTGGATCTTGAGTTGTCTCCCCTCCTCTTGTATTCCTGCATCTTCAAATATGGACACCAATCGTGGTTGCAACGGTTGAACATTTATTTTAGAATTATTGAATAAACAATTAACTTCAACTGGAACAACTGGGCTGGAAAGGGTTTCCACTCTTCCTGAACGAAAGGGTTACCAAAACTCTAATTCCAGGGACCTGGTTGCTCAGCCGGTTCCAGTCCTTTATTGTCGTCCCCGTTGATACAGGCAACGGGCACGGATGCCTCTCCCAAAAATTCCTCCCACTTGGTTCTCTCCCCGGGTCCCATGATTTCCCAGGCACTCTCAGCTCTGGTTTCCTCTTCATCTCCCACACTCACCATTCTCTCCTTTCCCTTCTTTCTTGTTCCACTTTCTCCCTCTCTTCCCTTAATATCCTCCTCCACTCCTTTGTTTTGGACACCCCCCCCCCCCACAAAGTATGAAGGCTTTGGGGGAATCACTGCTCTTCTTCTATGATCTGCCTCCTCCCTGGATACTTTCAGTCTTTCCCACCTGTGAGTCCAAGGGTCTTCTAACCAGATCCACTCCCAACCCGGTGGTAGTGTTCCCTCCTTCTTTATCTCCTCTCCTTCCCCCACTTCTACCTCCTCCTCTGTCTTTCCTGACTTTTCTAACTGTTCTCTTAACTTTCCCACCCCCCTTAGGCCCTGGGATGGTTCTTCCCCTTTTGCCCCCTTGAGGGAATCCTCCGTAGTGTTCTTTGAGGTAATGAACGGCCCTCCGGCGAGAGGTGCCTCCGTTTTGCCTCCTGGTTCACAGGCACACCTACAAAAAGGTAATTTATGCAGAATCTTGCACAGTTGACAGTCCTGTGCTTTACTGATTATATGCATTAACATATGCCACTTAGAAGTGAAAAGAAAGCAGTGAACACTTTCTTGTCAGGTATGTATTGAAAAGTCCTGAAATATGTATAAGGTTATTATTCTGGCCAGACTGCATACTAGAGAGCATAGTTACTTCCTTGAGATTTGATAGACCCAGTTCAGCTTTCTTTGTGCACCAAAGTCTTCAGGGATTAAGAATCATCGCTTTAATAGATTGTGGAGGCTTCTCTATTGCTGTTTTTAATGTATTTAGCTTGTGATGTTTAATTAGTTCGACTGAATTGTTTCTTTTAGAGCTACTGTTGTATTCTGCCGTGAGATATCAGAATGTTGTGTGGAATATAAATGCCCTAAATGCATACGGCACTGCACTACACTACACTGCACTGCACTACACTACACTACACTATACTGATATCTCATACTCATTTTCTTTTTTTTTTGTTCTTTAGGTACGGCACAAAGTATCTGATCAGGTTATGGCTCTGAAGATGAATACACTAAGCAGCAACCGTGCAAATATGCTGAAAGAAGTCCAGCTCATGAACAGACTTTCACATCCAAACATATTAAAGTAAGAAAGGTGTGTGTGAGAAAGAGTGTGTGTGAGTGTTTGTATCTGGAGATGAAGTCAAGTCTATTTAGAACTGATTGGCTAAAATCCTGTTCTACAAATGACACCTTTGTAAGGGTGATGGTGTCACCGGCATGGGGAGAAAAGAGTTTCTGTCGTATGTTATTAGTCTCATTGCGTGCTAACTGTGTGAACTCCAGGATGGAAGTAGGAACTCTTTTAATTACTGAAAATCTCCCCTTGCCAAAAATATCACCTAAAACAATATACTAAGGCAGGGAAGAAACAAAAGCATATGGATATCTATATTTACCCTTGTTCAGCAAATAGCTATATTGGAGTAGGTTGTCAAAGTTTTTGTGTATAGAATGTGAAAATAATAAAGAGGAGTAAGCAAAAAATAGTTCTGAAAATTAAAGTACTTTTAAAATTTAAGCTTGAATAATATAGTTTACTATAGTTATTGCACAACATTTTAAAGTGTACCAAAATAGTTGACTCTCCAGCTAAGCAAGATCATTCTAAAATAACATTTCCTTACAGTTTATTATGAACTTTTTAATGTCATAATGAAATTGTTTATATTACAATGTAAACATGAAGTGGTGTTTGTAAGTCTTATAGTGCAGTATTTTGGTGATTATAATATTTTGAGTTCACAATGGTCTAGCATTTGAGGATTTTAGGGTGACAATATTCTGGCGATCAAGAATCTTGATATTTTAAGGTTCCAGTGTTACAAGTGCTTTATGTTAGAGTATTATTCTTCTAAGGCAGTGGTTCCCAAGCTTGGGTCCCCAGATGTTATTGGACTGCAACTCCCAGAAATCCTGGCCTGCACAGCTAGTGGTGGTGGCTTTTGGGAGATTTAGTCCAAGAACATCTGGGGACCCAAGGTTGGGAACCATTGCTGTAGGGTTTGCAAAAACTGTTAGTCCAAATAATAATGTTATCAGCATAGTGGCAGCTTGCCAGACATTAAGTTACAAAACTTTGGAGTTACCATAGATGCAACAAAAATTAAGATTCCCATTAATTTTTTTTCCTGGAGCTAAAGACCTCTGGAACTCCAGGCCTTGGAGAAAGAGATTGTTTACAAATTGGGGGTTGGTTTCGATCACTGAAATAATACTGTATATATAGGGAAATAAGGGGCATTCAGTTAATCACATAATCACAACTGCACACCACTTTGGGCACCAGACATTAAAGAACAGCACTGATGCAAACTGGCACACAACTGGCTTGGCTGGGTGAGCTCTTTTTCTTCTGTGTGTTCTTAATATGCTTAGAGGCTAAGGAAGTTATTCTCTTTTATATATTCTTATATTTAACAACTTTGATATTTTAAAATATGTGTTCTGTTTTTAAATGTGTTCTTAGGCTGTAAGCTCTTGCATTTTTGGAATGTAGAAACGTTCTCATTGTTGTATTCTCAAAGGCTTTCACGGCCGGGATCCGATGGTTGTTGTAGTTTTTTCGGGCTCTTTGGCCGTGTTCTGAAGGTTGTTCTTCCTAACGTTTCACCAGTCTCTGTGGCCGGCATCTTCAGAGGACAGGAGTCAGAACTCTGTGCTCTGGTGCAGTTTTGTGGGATAGTTGAGTATTTATAGCTGTGGGATCAGCTTTTGTCCTTTTCAGGAGATTGGGTGATTATGGTGATCAGCGTGTTTTTTGTTGTGGGTGTATTGTTGTGATAAGGGGGAGAGATGATCTGTCACTGCTAAAACAGCCGGAAAAATCGGCAGTAGCTGAACATGCCCTGAAACAAGCTGGACATGAAATTCTATTTCAAAATACGGAAGTACTGGACAACACCAGCAATCATTATGTTAGACTGCACAGGGAAGCCATTGAAATCCACAAACACCAGCAGAGCTTCAACAAAAAAGAAGAAAGTCTAAAACTCAACAAAGCCTGGCTCCCAGCACTGAAAAATACAGCCTGCAAAAGATCAACGAACTCTACCTAGCCACAAGGACCGGTGATCACTGCACACAAAAGACCAGCTAATGACACCCATCAATCACAGTGACAGATCATCTCTCCCCCTTATCACAACAATACACCCACAACAAAAAACACGCTGATCACCATAATCACCCAATTTCCTGAAAAGGACAAAAGCTGATCCCACAGCTATAAATACTCAACTATCCCACAAAACTGCACCAGAGCACAGACAGAGTTCTAACTCCTGTCCTCTGAAGATGCCGGCCACAGAGACTGGCGAAACGTTAGGAAGAACAACCTTCAGAACACTGCCAAAGAGCCCGAAAAGCCTACAACAACCATTCTCATTGTTCTTATTTACGCTTAAAAGATATCTTTACTGTATTTTGGACTGAAGTCTGACTTAAGTATTTGCCTACAACTTAAGTTTAGTGTTAATATATTTTTAAGCATTTGTGCCTATATTTTTTACGTAGCTGTAAGAATGTTGTATTTTTATAACTCTGAAGTATTTTGCACTTATGGAACATAGAAGCAATGTAGAGAAATGAAGGAATAGACAAGCTGATATTGCATGGGATTATTGCAACAGTGAAAAGACTTATACTTTGATACTCAGATGAATTTTGATACTATTGTCATTGATTTCTGGAGTTAATGCTTTTTTGGGATAATGCCAGCTGTGACAAACACAGACTTCTGATTTTTTCCCCTGGAGATCTATAAAGGACTCTTATGGAGAGTTAAGGCATCAGTTTATCCTATCTGACAAGGTAGCCTAAACAGAGAAGGTAATTTTCAAAAAAAAATCTCCACAAATGTCATGCTGGTCCCAACAGGGGAAGGAGCTTTTATCACACAGTGAAAAAAATACTGTGCAAGCTTTCAGGTTCTTCAGACCTATTTATGAAGCTAGGTGGTAAACCGACTGAAGAGGGAGGAAGCAAGAGGAAGAATAGCTGATGAGAAAGCCATGGAATCTGCATTTGATTACAGGCTTAAATGAAAAGTGAGAGAGGGCTACATTTATTAATGTAAGTTTCTACAGTGGGAGGGGGCAACATGTAGCCTTTCATTCACATGAAGCTCCAGAGGCCTAAATGTAGTCCCCAGCACCTAATGGAACACAGTGCATTAAAAAAAAGTGTAATAGAAAATAGTTGGAAAAGTCTACTTTTACAGGGCATATGGGGCTCTTTTGCCATGTTTTGAGGGCCCCTAAAATTTTTATTTTTAAAAACATATTTGTGGGACTCTATAGCACATACAGACCCCTCCACCATAAATCCAATTTTTGTTGGAAAGTTGTTGTTTTTTTAAAGAGAGTAATGGGAGTGGTTAAGGCCCTCCAAGGCCCAGTGATGGTTTTGTGTGGCCCTTGGACTTCTGAAGGTTGCCTGACATTGGTCTGCTTGGTATTAATTTTGGCTTTCAGACTTCTGTGTCTGTGCCAGTATGGATGATAAAGTTGCTTTTTAATGCATCTTTGAAATCTGCTTCTAGACAGATTTTCCTTAAACACTGAACAGGAAAATACAGGATTTCATAATTTTGACCTGTGGTCAACACTTTCTTTTTTCATGGAGTTTCTGGGGCAAAAATGGTTTGTCAAATGTATGGTTTTAGTTTAATTTTTCCAATGAGGTTCTAAGCTTTGTGTTCAGTAACTTAATAACCTTTCCTTTGAAATAATCTGATATGCGTACAGGTTGCTATAACCAGTGATGTAATACAAACCTTTGAGGGGTATTGTTTTCATGTTTGATACCATATGCTATAATGAACCAAGCATGTTCACCCTTGGCCCTGTGTTCCACTTTAAGGCAAAACTTTCATGTATTGGATAAGGTAGAACATGTCTGTTTAATTCTACTGTTAACAATCAGTTTCTTTTTATGTTCAAAGAAGACTTCTTATTTTATTATATTTCTTTGAGTCCAGTTACAATTATTACCCCATCTATTATTAAATATCTGGATGCTCAGTAGTTTAGGTATCTGGCTGTGGAGGTAGAGGTTGGGAATTCAATTCCCCACTGTGCCTCCTGCGAGTAGAACTAGCTTGTGTGGGCTTGAGCAAATTGCGCAGTCCCAGGGTACCCCCAGAGAAGGGAATGGTAAACCACTTCTGAGTATTCTCTACCTGGAAAATCCTGAAAAAGGACATCATAGATCAGAATTAACTTGATGGCTGCTGCTGCTACTGCTGTTTCTTATTCTTATTCTTATTCTTATTCTTATTCTTATTCTTAATACCAGGCACAGTCAATCAAAATTATAAAAACATTGACTAGTATTACATAACAGATACAAATTTTAACCAAAAACTTAAGTATCTGTTAAATATCAATGTAGTATATATGCTGTTCCTAATATTGCAGTTTTTTTATAGTTCTGATGGTGTTATTTCTGAAATCTACAACTGCTTATAATACAATATGAAATTTCTTGATATTGTTCCCAAAGCCCCAATGATGATGGGGACCACTGAAGTGTGTTTCATCCACAAGCGGGATATTTTGGTTGCTAGGTCTCTGTTAGTTTTTCCCAATTCTTTACCTTCAACTCTGGCATCCTCTGGAATTGCAATGTCTATTATCTAGACATTTCTCCGTTCTATTACTACTATGTCTGGTATGTTATCTTCGAGGTATCTATCAGTTTGGATGCAGAAATCCCACAAGATCTTGACTTTGTCATTTTCTGACACCTTTTCTTCCTGATGTTCCCATGGGTTTTTGGAGGCTGGAAAGTTGTATTTTTTGCATAATGACCAGTACACTAATTTTGCCACTCTATCATGTCTAATTTTGTAATCTATTTGTGCAGTCATTGCACATTCACAGATTAGGTGTGACACAGTTTCATGTTTTTCTTGGAAGAGTCAACATTTGCTGTTAGCACTGATTCCTTGAATCTTAGCTTTCATATCATTAGTTTGAAGTGCCTGTTCTTGTGCAGCAAAAATCAAGCCTTTGATTTCTTTGTTAATAGTCCCCAGTTTTAGACATTACCATGTTGAATTATTATCATGCTTTCCATCAGTATTTCTCAGGTGTTCGTGTAGTGGTTTATTTTTCCAATTGTTGTTGTTAAAATTCACTGGAAATAGCTTATTTTAATACGTGTCTTGCATCATATAGGACTTTATATAGAAAGGTACTTGAGAATATAAAGGAGCACTTAATAAGTCAGTAATTTGACAGCTGCATTTTGAGTCAGCTGAAATTTGTTAACTGGCTTCAAAGAAAGCCCCTCATGGAGCATGTTACAGTGATCCAGCTGGGATGTAACTAAGTTATGTACTCATCTGGTACATCAGTTTTAGCTGTGCAAATGACTTCTGGTCATTGCCAAAATCGGGACTTCCAGGGATGAATGAGATGAAGTTCTGTCAACTAGGTTTCTGAACCTTTATGGTGCATAGCATCCATATCTTTATTGAATGGTAACTTGTTCAATCAATAGGCTGGTCTTCATTGCTGTAGCTTTAGGCTACATTTTAAATCAGGAGCTTAACTGAAACCCCCCTCTTGCAGCAGCTTCTCTGGCTGTCAGTCTGTTCTCAGGCAGAATTCAAAGTGATGGTTCTAACCTATAAAACCTGAAATGGCTTGGGCCCAAGCTATCTCAAGCACTGCATGTTCTTTTATGTGCCTGCTTGAGTGTTAAGATCATCAGGAGAGGCCATATTCTCGGTCCTGCCACCTCCACAGGTGCATTTGGTGGAGACATGGGACAGAACCTTCTCTGTTGCTTCTCCCAGACTCTGGAATTCCCTCCAACAGGAGGCTAGACTGACCCCATCTTTACTGTCCTTCCACAAGCAGGTGAAGACCTTTTTCTTCAGTCAGGCTTTCCCTGAGCGAATAGCTGCTGATTGGCGTTTTTTTAAATGGATTGTTGTACGATACTACATTTAATGAATTTTGGTGTTGCTTCTGTTTTTTTGGTATTCTATTAATTGATCCTGTTAGTAACTCATTGTTATTAACTTAAATACTTTATTTTAATTGTTGTAAGCTGCCTTGAATGCTTTTTAAGGAGAAAGGTGGTTTAAAAATATTTTAAATAAATAAATACACATTGGAATTAATTATATGCATAGTTGAAACAAGTGTATGACTCTGAGTTCCATATAAATCTGTTTAGTTCTTGCCTAAAACTGATTTTTAGGCTTTTGTCATCCGTGTGGTACTGTGCTAAAAATGCAAAGTTTTATATGTATCAGTTTATACGACAAACCTCATCCGTCTGCAAATTTGTGGCTGCCCTCTGGGTAGTCCTTTCACATGCAAAGGTCCTAGCTATAGTAGTTGTGGTCTGTATGCACTGATGGGACAAACTGCCAAAGCAATGCCAAACACTTACCTTATGTATGTTTTCAACATCAAAATGAAGTACTAATTCCTTTAACACTACCCCACACTGTAATTGTCTGCATATGAAAATGTCAGTAGTTGCATTTGATCCCCAAGTCCCACATGTGTGGCAGAATTAAGAATTGGCACCCAGTCTTCAAATACTTTGTACACAGAAATTGATAGGAGCTATAACATGCCATAACAAATTCAAATGCACAGAGAGCTAAGTTGACAAAATGTGCTGCCTATTTTTCATTTTTTAAAGTTGTTTGCTTTTGTTTTGTAGGTTTATGGGTGTCTGTGTACATCAAGGACAATTGCATGCTCTTACTGAGGTATGACTGTATTTATTACTTACCAACTTGTTTCTCATATGTACAGCCCATGGCTACTTTGATTACCAATAACTGTGCTAAAGACCATTGTTTGCTGGAGCAGATATAAATAAAGAAGAACATCTGATGCAGATGTGTTTTTTTAATTCATATATTTGCTTTCATTTATATCCTGCCCTTCATAAAGAACTCAAAGTGGCTGGCATTCATGAGATGTAGCACAACACACAAACATTAAAATTATAATTCTAAAATCACTTGTTTATAATAAAAACAGTCATAATAATCAACAGCTAACAAAAGAAGCACTTTCTTATCTCCAAAAAGCTTGTGCAAACAAAATACATTTATATCTGGTGTCTAATGATAACAATAAGAGGGGCAACCAGATCTTTCCTGGGTTTGCGTTGCCTGGCTGCTGCCACCAAGAGAATCCTGTGGCATATGATTGCCCTACAAGCCAAGCGCATTAAGAACATCTCCTGATTTTTCAGTGGCACTTTCATAATTGAAATTAAGTTATCCTGCTTTATAAATCTGTGTGTGTGTCTGTCATATCCGGGCACATGAACCATCTTGAGATCAAAGCAAGTTGCAGACAGGATGCTTGAAGGGTGCACTATTTCTTGTAATTTCCATTCCTTTTTGCTATAGGTGAAATAAGAATTCTAATCTGAATTGCTTGAATTTGAACTATAGTATGTTGTACATCTGTTGTAAGATCAGTGTATGAAATACAAACTTAGCTTCCATGGTCTTAAATTTTACATCTGTTTTTTGCATTTGTTTGTATGAGTAGTCAAGAATAAAGAAAGCTAGAGCCTTCTAGTTATTTTATGTGGGTCCTTTTTGTGTCCTTTACACATGCAGCAAATCAAACAAAGTGTTACAAAGTTGTTAGAAAACTTTATAGTCCATCTCCTGCCTGTGAGTTTCTGTGTTCTGTAGCAGTGCAGAATTGAAACACATGGAATGCTATAAGCCTGAGAACTGAGAAGCCCATGCCTGCTTTGAACATTTGGAAGATATTGGCCTTTGTTTGAGGAAAGCTAAGACATCTGTTCTTTTCCAAAGAAGGAAGGATTGGTAGAAGTCAATCTTACTTTGACTTTCTTCCTTGAGAAATAAGTTTTGCAATAAGCTGCATTGTTGCCATCTTGTATTGTTATAGAATGCATGTTATTAATGATTGACATTAAACCTATACAGGGCAGGAATATAGAGAGAGGGGAACAGCAAAATCAGTACTCTGTGATAAAGGAGTAAAACTGAGTTTTGGTTGCCCCCAAACTGTCCCCTGTTTAAAATAGCCTAGGTAATCTTGGCACCAGATCCCCTAATCTAAAACTGTTGCTTCTGCTGCTAATGTTAAATCACTGAAGGAAAAATCAGCAGCCATTCAAGACCCAGTCTTGGAGGAGCATCCTGATCTGGCTTGTATTACAGAGACTTGGCTGGCTGAAACTTGTATGGTTAATATTTGTTCACTCTGCTTGCTAGGCTTTTCTCAATGAGCTAGGGTTTTCTTGTTTTGTATGGACATCACCTGTATTCTTGACCATTCTACATTGATGTTTTCCTCTTGTTTTATAATGCTTTAAACACTTTGAGATGCTTAGGAGACATTGAAATAATATTTAGTCTATGCACTAGGTAAACCAGTTGTAGCCAAATTATCAATATTATCTAGTGGTTGGAGGGCAATGTTTTCAGTTTTTAGAGAAGCCTGGACCACATAGGTGGCCACAGTTTTTGAAGCCTTTATTTTTTTTTTCTGCATTGTGCACAATTCTGTGGTGCCTAGCCTAATGATCTGTAGGGTGGAAAACTAGCTTCTGTTTGTAATTTTGTAATTGTCTAATAAAAGTATTACCCACCCTCATCTTAGAATTGTGTACAAGGGCCATATGGCTTTTTTTGTTTGTTTTTTGTTGCAGGGGTGCTTGTAGAGACAACAATGAGCAGTTGAGCAGACAAAGTGAGCTGTGATAGTGGATGGCCAGAGCTCCAGTTAATGGAAGAATGTTTTGTGTTTGGGGAGGAAGAGCAATGGTAGCAATGGAACAGGAGGTGCTCCTTATAGGGAAAAGAGTGACTGACTGAAATTTCTGTGGTGACAGTTGTTCTCCTTCGCGTCCTCTGTGAATGCACACTAATGGGTACTCTGCGCCTTAAGCAGGAAAAGTCGGAAGCTTCTATAGCTTTAAGAGCTCAGTGCCGAGGGACCTCCCCCGGAGATTACATCACCACCCCGGCACTGAGCACGCCAGTTTCGTTTCCTGCCGCCGCTGTGTGCAGCACGTCGGAGCTTCTCTCCTACGAAACTAAACAATAGTAAAAAAAAAAAATAAATTGATTGACCTCCCGTTTACGACCTCGGCTTGCCTGACTACTCTTTGAATTGTGAGTTGCCTATGGAAAAGGAACCCCCCTTCAAGCGCTGCGTGGATTGCAACGCTAAATTTTCCACAAAAGACGGCCATTCCAGCTGCCTCTTTTGTCTGGGGGAGGGGCATAAACCGGCTTCTTGTGCCTTCTGTAAGGCCTTTACGAAGCCTGCCCTCAAGCGCAGGCAGGATAGGCTTACTGCCTTCCTCTGGTCCAAATCTCTTGACCCGCCTGCTATGGACCTCCCAAAAGCGCCGCCGTCTGAGGCTTCTGTCGGCCGCTCTTCGGCGAAATCGCGGAAATCGGCTCCGCCTTCTTCCTCGGGCTCGAGGTCGACGGCCTCTGCTACCACTCCCAGGCCTCCCTCGAGCCCGAAGGCTTCCAGGCCGAAGAAACGTCTAGCCCCTCCAGCCTCTCCACGTTCCGCGCTCGTCCTCCCAGCGGTCGAGCTCACGGAACTGCCGGTCGAGCTCATGGCTCCATCGAGCCCAACGGCTCCAGCTTCTCCTTCGAGCTGCCGTCGAGCTCCTTCTTCGCGAGGGTCCCCTCGAGCTCGATCAGTGACACCACTGCCTCCCGAGCCCGTGGATCCACCCCGAAAGAAGAGGAAGAAGACTAAACACCTCGAGCACGACCTGCCTTCATCTCAGCCGGCTCCAGCTCAAAACCCGCCCTCGAGCTCGATGCCTTTCGGGCTCGAGGGAACAAATTTTTCTCCATTTGATCCAGCTACTTTTGTAGCTTTTCAACAGTGGCAAGCTTTTTGCCATCAAATGCAGCATTTTTCGCCCTACGGCACCTTTCCTGGACATTCTCTTCCTACTCAACCTCAATTACCACGCACCGTTTCTGCCCCCTCCTGGGGCCATCCCTGCACCACTGCTCATCCTCCACCGTTGTCTACCAGCCGGCCAGCCCGTTCTGGCCCGCTTGTGGAACACGACGAATTTTTCGAAGGGGAGTCTGACGACGATTTCCTGCCTGTTGACTCCCCCGAACGTTCGCCTTTAAGTCACCCTTTGCAGGGCTCATCATCTGACTCGGGCGATGAGGACCGTGCTGGTGCTACTCCGCTTGATGCTCCAACAACGGGCTCCGCTGCAGTTGATAGCCATCCCCCCTCCCCGTCTGAGAACTATTCTTCGTACACTCAGCTGGTCAGACGTATAGCGGAAGTCCTCGACCTCGCGGTTGTGCAGCCGTCCTTGCCCAAACCGGACAAGGTTTTCGAGGACATGGTGAAGGATCATCTGGCCCCAATAAAGTTGGCCTTCATTCCATCCCTTTTAACCCTGGCTAAGGAGCCCTGGGCTAAACCTTCGGTATCCCTCCAGGTCCCTCGTCGTGCAGAAAATCTGTACAAGATTCATGGTGAAGACACTGAGTTTTTGCAACTGCATCCCACGCCCAATTCGTTGGTGGTTGATGCTTCTCAATCGACAACCAGAGCCAGAGCTAATCCAGCTCCTTCGGACAGGGAAGGCAAGAAGCTTGACGCTCTTGGCCGCCGGCAGTACTCTTTTGCCACCTTTTCTCTGCGAGTGGCAAACTATTTAGCGGCCATGGGAGCGTACCATCGTCACCTCTGGAACTTGGCTCTCCCAGCCCTTAATGCGGCCCCAGACGACCTCAAGGCGGTTGCCCTCTCTAGTCATCAAGAGGCGCTCTCCCTCGCCTGCCAAGAAAGAGAGGCAGCAAGGCATCTTGTTGACATTTCCTCTAAACAGCTAGTCACAGCGGTCACGCTTAGACGTCATGCTTGGCTGCGTTCCACCACTCTGACAGAGGACGTGAAGAGCAAAGTACAAGACCTTCCCTTCGACGGGAAAGGACTCTTTGACCCCTCGACTGATGATGTCCTGAAGAACCTAATTGACCACCGGAAGACGGCCAAGACTATTTCGACCCCTTCTACGTCCAAACCCACCTGGCGTAGGTCCTATTTCTCTAGGCCTTCCTTTGACAGACCTAGATACCAGCAAGGGTTTTACCGAAACCAGCCCCGCCAACAGCCTAGCCGACCTAGACAGCGTCAGCAGTTCCGTCGGCAGGACCCCAAACCTAAGCAGCAGGTTTAGCGAGCTGCGGCTACCAGCACCCATGCCTTCAAGTGTTCGTTTAGCACAATTTTTTGATGCCTGGAGGGCTATCACCTCCGACTCTTGGGTTCTCACTATTATCGCCTCGGGCTATGCTATTGAGTTTGATTCCTTGCCTTGCACGGGTTTTGTACGAACCACTGCCTCTTCTCCTATTCTGTATGAGGAGGTTCAGAAGCTACTCTGTAAGGATGCTATCGTCTTAGTAGAAAATCCGGACATTTTAAACAGCTTTTTTTCACGATATTTCATTGTGCCTAAAAAAGACGGGGGCCTTAGACCTATTTTAGACCTGAGGCCCTTGAATTTTTACATTACGCCAAAAGGCTTCCGTATGGTCTCTTTGGACGCTACCATACAGTTGCTCCGGACTGGGGACTGGTTTGCGCTTATTGACCTCAAGGACGCTTATTTTCATATCACTATTCGTCCTGACTATCGCCGGTTCCTCCGTTTCTCCCTAGATGGCGTAATTTATGAATTCAAAGCTCTCCCATTTGGGCTGTCTACATCTCCAAGAGTGTTTACAAAATGTGTCGCCCCGGTGGCGGCTTACCTCCGCTTGCAAGGCATCACAATTTTTCCGTACCTTGATGACTGGTTGCTGGTAGCGTCGTCTGCTGAATTATTATCTCAACATGTGACCTTTACTTTGTCTCTTCTTTCTGACCTTGGTTTATAGGTCAACCACGAAAAGTCCATTTTGGCACCTACCCAAAGAGTTACCTACATAGGGGGCGTGTTGGATGCCGTTCAAGGACGTGCCTTCATTCCAGACAACCGCATCCTCAAGATCCACCGGCTTCTTCCCCATTTCACTGCTGGCGCGGAAGTACCGGCTTTGCAGGTCCAACGCCTCCTAGGTCTCATGGCCTCCACCACGGCGGTCATTCCACATGCCAGGCTGAAAATGCGAGCTCTTCAATCCTGGTACCTGGACAGGTTCGACCCGCTCACGGATCCACCCTCCAAAACTCTTCTAGTCACACAAGCTCTAACCCACCAACTTTCTTGGTGGTCCCACCGCTCAAATCTACTTGTGGGTCGGCCCTTCGGCCCCCTCCAACCCTCAATTCAGGTCACCACGGATGCAAGTCTCTCGGGCTGGGGGGCACACTGTCTGGATATCACAACCAATGGCCACTGGTCTTCAGAGGAGGCTGCTCTTCACATCAATGCCCTGGAACTTCTAGCAGTCTTCAAAGCTCTCCGGGCGTTCGAGCGTCTGATCTCAGGCAAGGTGGTGCAAGTGGCGTCGGACAACACCACTGTTGTGTTCTACCTAAACAAGCAGGGTGGCACTCATTCGCGCCAACTTCTCCGCCTCACCACTCAGATTTGGGACTGGTGCTACGACCACCTCATCTTTCTAGTTGCCGTACACGTGGCGTCGGCCGACAACGTCCTAGCGGATCGTCTCAGCAGGGCCCAGAACCCTTCTCACGAGTGGAGTCTGGACGAGGCGATCTTCTCCTCTATATGCCACAGATGGGGCTTTCCGGCCCTGGACCTCTTTGCCTCGTCTGTCAATGCCAAATGCGACAGGTTCTGCTCCAGGGCGGGCGTCGGGCGCCGCTCGGAGGGGGATGCATTCATGGTGTCTTGGACGGAAGGACTGCTGTACGCGTTTCCCCCGATTCCCCTAATACAGAAAGCAATTGTCAAGATGCGCTTCGACCGGGCCAACCTGATCTTCATTGCTTCCTGGTGGCCCCGGCAACCCTGGTTTGCCCCTCTACTTCAGATGGCGTCGGATCACTTCCGACTCCCCAACCTTCCACATCTTCTCTCCCTCCAAGGAGGCACAACCTTTCATCCAGATCTGGAGTCTCTCCACCTCACGGCCTGGAGGCTGGACCTTCGATAGACTTCGTATTGAACCAGGCCCGTCGGCCTTCCACTTTGGCTACATACGCACGAAAGTGGAAATCCTTCTGTGACTTTGCAAAGGGACTCGGTGTGTCTCCGTGCCCTACCACTCTAGACACCCTCCTTCAATTCCTTCTTCTTCTATTTCATCGTGACCTGTCTAATTCCACTTTGAAAGTTTACATCGCGGCGATTGTTGCGTATCAGCCTCCCCTCTCGGATGCAGCTAAATTATTCCAACACCCTATACTAAAGAGGTTTCTTAAAGGTCTCCGCAACATACGCCCGGCTTACAAGCCGCCCACTCCTCAGTGGTCCCTTCAGCTGGTCTTGCGTAAGCTAATGTCGCCGCCATTTGAGCCATTGGCGTCTACGCCTCTCCGGCTACTGACTTTTAAAACGGCTTTCCTTCTTGCGGTAACTTCGGCTAGAAGATCCAGTGAGCTGACGGCGCTCCGAATGGACCCGCCTTTCATACAGTTTCATCCGGACAAGGTGACCCTCTTTCCTGATATCTCCTTCCTTCCGAAAGTGGCTACTTCCTTTCATCTGAACCAGCCGATAGTCCTGCCCACGTTCTTTCCCAATCCTACTTCAAACATCGAAAAAGCTCTTCATTCTCTGGATGTCAAACGAGCCCTCTCTTACTACATCTCCCGTACAAAGTCTTTTCGTACTTCTCCACGACTCTTTGTATCATTCCTCGACAACTCCTTGGGTTCTCCGGTTACCTCTCAAACCCTCTCCAGATGGGTGGTGTCGACGATAAGGCTCGCTTATGAAATTGCTCACAAGCCTCTACCTGCTACTGTTAGAGCCCACTCTACCAGGACCATGGCCTCGTCCACAGCCTTTCTTCGCGGAGTCAACCTTGTTGATGTCTGCAAAGCTGCTACGTGGGCTACACCCTTCACCTTTGCGGCCCACTATCGCCTCGACGTTCGAGCTAAGGCGGAGGCTGCTGTTGGTAGAGCTGTCCTATCTTCTGTCCTGTCGTGACGCCCACCTCCGGGTAAGTCAGCTTGCTAATCACCCATTAGTGTGCATTCACAGAGGACGCGAAGGAGAAAAGAGGTTACTTACCTGTAACTCTGGTTCTTCGAGCAGTCCTCTGTGAATTCACACGTCCCGCCCACCTCCCCGCTGTACGTCCCGACTCTTTGGTTGGCATACACAGCGGCGTCAGTTCTACGGAACTGGCGTGCTCAGTGCCGGGGTGGTGATGTAATCTCCGGGGGAGGTCCCTCGGCACTGAGCTCTTAAAGCTATAGAAGCTTCCGACTTTTCCTGCTTAAGGCGCAGAGTACCCATTAGTGTGAATTCACAGAGGACTGCTCGAAGAACCAGAGTTACAGGTAAGTAACCTCTTTTTTAGTGAAGGAAGAAAATGCAGGTGAAGCATAGTTCCTCCCTTCTGAATTAGATGTTCTGTTGTGTGATTACGATATTTTGCTCAGTTTGTGCTGTTTTCAGATTAGAATCATAGAATAATGAAGTTGGAAGGGGCCTATAAGGCCATCGGGTCCAACCCCCTGCTCAATGCAGGAATACAAATCAAAGGATGTCTGCCAGGTGGTTGTCTAAATTTCTCTTGAATGCCTCCAGTGTTGGAGCACTCACAACCTCTCGAGGTAACTGGTTCCATTGCCGTACTGCTCTAATAGTTAGGAAGTTTTTCCTGATATTCAACTGAAATCTGACTTCCTGTAACTTGAACCCATTGTTGTGTGTCCTGCACTCTGGGATGATCAAGAACAGATCCTGCCCTTCCTCTGAATGAGAGCCTTTCAAGTATTTGAATAGTGTTATCATATCTCCCCTCGGTCTTCTTTTCTCAAGGGTAAACATGCTTAGTTCTTTCAATCTTTCATCATAGGGCTTGGTTTACAGCTCCCTGATCATCCTTGTTGCCCTCCTCTAAACTTGTTTCAGTTTGTCAGCATCCTCCTTGAAGTGTGGTGTCCAGAACTGGACACAATACTCAAGATGAGGCCTAACCAGTGCTGAATACAGGGGAATTAGAATTTGTATAGTACAGGCAAAAGTGTATAAATAAAATACCTTTCATTCTTGTATCAAAGCATTCTTTTTGATATAAAGATGCTGTGTTAGTAAGGGTAAACATTGGCATGAAATAATTTTTGGCTTGGGAGCTGCCCTTAACTGATTCACATATTCAGTAGTGAAGTCTATTGAAATCCCAGTGCATATTTTATGCAGTTATTTTTAGTAACTGGCCAAGACCCTTGAGAAACTTGAACTGAATTTGGTTTTAAGTGTGCATAAAATAGATATTTTGTTACTTTATATGTGAAAGTTTTTGCTTTCTTTATGTTTATGGACAGATAAACAATTAAGCTGTTCATAATATGCATTAGTTGTATGTGTGAATGTTCTGTTTTTTTTAAAAAATTCAAATCAGATTTGCTTAATATTTTTTTTTTATTAAAGTATTGTTGAGATTTTTTTTCAGTTTTTTCTAATAACTACTTGAAATCTTAACCTGCAGTCTTAAGGTCCATGAGTGGGCACCTTAGAAGTTATTGGATAGTCCAAACCTTCTCTTCCTCAGTTAGAGAAGAAGGTCTTCTCTGGATGATGGCAGCTTTTTCTCTTATTGTGGTTGCTCCATTGGGAGTGCTGTAATTTGAGGGCAAGTTAAATGAATTTAATCCTCAGTCACCCAACATATCCCCAATACAGCAGCCTGAGAAGTGGTATATTAAATTATCTTCCCTTAGAAGCAAAAGGAGAACAAAAAGTAGAAAACATGGTGCCCTATCCTTATTCTGTCTTGACCAGCATGAGCCAGCTAGACTGAGAAAGTAGCAGTCCCTCCACTTCCCATTACCATTATATTGGAATTGCTCTGTTAATCTGGGAAAACAACCTTGGAATTTTTTTTTTGAAACTGTACATTGTTAGGGAAACACTAAAATATGGACTCTACATGTCATCGTACTGTCATTGTGAAAACAGTAGTAGGGCAAAATGTCTATATTTTCAGAGCGCAGAGTTCTGTGTTGCAGCATCTCCTGTCCTGCTCACACCATGAAGTCAAACAAGGTCGAAATACATACTGAGTAAAAGATACAGCAGATCAGATTCTTATGGGCTTTGTGAAAGCATTCAGACAAATTTCATGAGTAAAAGCATTGAAGTTGTGCTTGCTTCCTCTGTTCCCTTTCTTCCCGTTGTACGTAGCAATTCAATATTTCCATTCCTGGTTTAGCAACATTCTATAGCTTCCTGCTGTCACAGATGTTGCAGGCTATGACTTTTGATTCTAGGGAGTCTGTGGTTTCTGCAGACTTTAGTTGCTCTTTCAACTGGACCTGACCAAATTCTGTGTCACTAAAGCAGAAAAGGAAACAGTTGATCATCAAAGGAAAAAGTCAGAAAAGAAGACCAAGACTTGTGTTTGGTTTGGTATTGTCTGTTTACTCTTATATAGAGAAAGAATATATACTAGGCAATAGGTTACTTTAGTTTGGTCATGAACATCCAGAAATATTAACTTTCCAATTTATTACTTCTAAAAGGGAAAAATTCATATTATTGAACCTTGTTCTTATGTGTTTGGTGTTTAATTGTGCATCAGTTGGCATAAAGGTCAGATACCTAGTAGTCACCATGTGCTTGTGCAGCTGTAAAAAGTGAAACTGTTTCTACAACAGTGTCTTTTGATCTATGTAAGTTGGTTTATGTGCAGCCTCCTTTACACAGGTTTCCTCATACAGTGGCAAGCATGATCGGGATCCAGTGGAAGAACTAACTGGCCAGGTCAATAATGTGTAAGCCAGTTGCTGGTATTTGCTATACCTCCTCTGTGACAGGAGAACTATTTCTCCAGTTAGGACTGCATCTTGTTGCATACAAATAAACACTACAAATTATGAATCCACTGCCTGTTCTGCCCTTTCCTCCCCATGCAAGTAGTTATAATAGTTAAAAATAGAAAGGTAACATGGCTCAGAATTTTAAAAAACCTTTTCTGAAACATTTGCAGATGAGTGACCTTGTGCAGGATTTATTCTGGAACCAAATATAAGTTTTTTCGACTGCTTCACTACACTAAAAGCAGTTGCCAGCTCTGTGAATTTCCCTGATCCTGAATAGAAATTATTTCTCCAATGTTAATTCTCTGCTTTTCAGAGGATTGTAGAATATTTTTGCCAATACTTCATGAAGCAGAAAAGACGTGTTTACAGAATTTTAGTGCTTCTTAGAATACATTGCTCCAAGTACTGTATTGGAGAAGGCAACAAAATGCCCAGCTAAGCCAATCGGTAACTCCCCCCTAACCCCTTCTCCCCATGCAGCTCTAACAAGCACACATTTAAATTTTTAGTGGGACTTATACTGGAACAGTAGTCCTTTTGGTCTTAATTCCTGAGTGTCATTGAAGGTGCCCTTAATCTTTATTCCATTTATGAAAAATGTGCTCTGGTTGTTTTCAGCTAGACTCTGTTTTGTATATAATAAGAGTGGGTATATGACCATATTTTTTCCTGCAAAATTTCAAATTAAAATTATCATCAAATTGGAAATTAAAATTATCATTAAAATGATAACCTTGCTTTAAAAAGAGTTGGGTTAATATTTCAAGACTTGTACAATTATAGAGACATTTCTTAACACATTTAACTTTTAAAATCAAGTTTTGAAACATTGTTTCAGACAGTAATAAAAAAGAAGGAGCATATGTGTATTGCATCACTAATATATTGATTTATTAGGAATGCTTGGCTGGAATCTTGTTACCTATGCATGTCAGCATAGCTTCAGTGGTGTAAATTTCAGTGGCAAACTGTTGCCAGTTAAGAAGCCAGTACTTGTTTTTCTAGTCATACAGCAGTTGCATGACTTAGTGCATGACAGGAAAGCAGCACCAAATTAACTGGTAAGAAATCACCACTGATGTTTATGCTGTTTAAGTTACACTGCCATAAGTATGTAATAGGATTCTAGCCATGGCTTTGTAATATTAGGTGGAGTAAGGCCCTGTTTCATGACTGCATTAATTTAAAATGTATTTGACATTCAGACTCTGCATAGCCAAGAGAAATTATAGAATAGGCTCATCTTCAGATATTTCCTCTGGAAGTAGTTTATGTTTCTAGGTGAAAGATGGAACAGTTGGGTAAGAAGTGACTTGACAGCATAACAACAACAATCTTATTTCCCAACTTTGCTGGTGTGTGGGAGAGGACTAAAGGATCAAGCCTAAAAATTAGGACCTAAGTCCTAAAAATTTGAGGTTAAGATGACATATGTGCAAAATCATGGAATTTTGAGTTTCAGGAAGCAAATTAGTAGCTATTGGCAATTGTTTTAGATTGGTAACACAAAATCTTTTGGAAAAATTTCAGTTACTGAAACTAATAGGAGGAAGATGGCCTGACCTTGCTTCCATATTCTTTTTCTTGCCTTAATGTTTGGTACTGTGCAGTTTTGGTGCTTTCTGTACTTTTTGGGTTGCTTGTTGATAGAACACCAGTTTCTGTTCAGCAGTTGAAGAGTCATCACTGCAATTCTTGGGGGGGCACCCATGCCTGCTTGGTTAGTACACACTCGAGAATCTCAGTGGGAAATCTTTCATTGCCGACTGGAAGCAAGTGAATCTTACATCATTTGTCTTCCGCCTATATACAAAGCAACTGGATTTTTGCTTCTTTTTTGGGGGGGGGGTGTTAATTAGCATCAAAAGGTAAGATTCAGTTGCAGTCATAATGGACAAAATGCTCTCAAACCAAATGGCAAATCAGTGTGAGATAGAAAGATCTTTGAATTGTCAGTTTGTGCTTCCACACAGAAGTATAATTGATGCTGCTGTAATGTCAATGGTCAAGATGGCTCTACAGCACCTGTTTGCTATGTATTATGCACACTGTTGTTAATACTGATGTTTCCCACAGCAATTGTGTGTGAAGGGAAAAGGGAAACACCTGAAACTATCTTGTAAAAATGCAATGTGCAAATATAATTTTAAGTCCAATAACAAAAGCAGTACCAAAGAATGCCTGGTAAATCCAATTTCAATTCTGTCAGCCAGAGATAGGGACTTTCTTTCTTTACTTACCAAAAGACAAAAAAATAAAAATTGCCAGATTCTGTCTGAATGTTGTAATCAGGATTGTTAGCCAACAAATCAGTATGGTTAAGCACATCTCTAAAACACAGGTGGGAACCTGTAACTTGTGAGCTGTATTTGGTACCCAGGAGCCTAAATGCAGCATCCTGGTCACTCCACACCCTGTGAAATTGGGGGGGGGCGGCACTCAAAAGTGTGTTGCAGGTAATGTAGAATCGTTTTAACCGTGTTCTGAATCTCCATAGCATTCCTGAATACCACCCCCACCCTTCATTACTTTTTTAAATTATTTTTTATTTTTGGTACTAGAGGGCACAAAGGGATTTCCTTAGTTTAAAAGATTTTAAAAGATAACAATTTTCTTGTTTTTTTACCGTGGTGAAGGGTGTGGGGGATTACATCAGTTTCAACCAGAGTTAGTGTATGGTCCTTTTCAATTATCACAGTGCTTGCCATACAGATATCACACTGGACATAATGGAAGATTTTTGCTGCATCAGGTATGAAGCAGCTGTACCTTAGCAGAATTTTGTATATATCTGGGACAAGTGGTAGTAAAAGGTAATCAGTGTAGTAGCATACTTTTCTAATATGGATAATTAATTTCCCCTAATAGAGGTAGCAAAATATCAGAGTCCTGGCCCACAAGTAACAGCTACACTTTTTTTGTGTGAGATGGCCTTGAACTCTACTGGCATAAGAGATTGAGAAACTTGAGCGGACTTCTAAAATCTGGCCCAAGTGGTTTGGTATCCAGCCAAATAACTTGTCATTTTTATCCTCTTTAGATCCTTGATTATTTTAGACAGCTTGAAATTAACAAATCTTTGATTTATAATTTAGTGAAAAATACAGTTGCTAGGTCACTGATTTTTATTAATACAAGAGCACTCTGATATCACTGTTTGGTCTGAATGCATTGAAAGAGGTGTGTAGGTAGAAGGAATCTTGGGCATTCATGTTTTGTGCCCTTGTTTTTGAGTTTTTACTCTTAACAACTGTGATTTATAATTTTATCTTGTTTCTTTGTAGTTCTAAAGTCTGGGTTGGTGATATATATTTCACTATAGTTTTCTGTGCTGAGCAGTCTGTAACCCTAGAGTGTCCAGGAAAATGAGCAAGTCAAAAATTCTTTATTGTAAAAATATAGGTGGAAAGATAAACCTTGAATTACTTCATAATACTTTCTGCTGGTAAAAATAATCATAGTAACGGGAATCTGGGGTCTCTTGTATTATGAATTGTTGCATTGGACTACTGTTCTTAACATAATGCTTTGATGAACATTTTAAAGAATTTGACATGGTGAAAGTCAAAATTGCTGTTTTGCATTTACATTTGTTGCTATCAAAAACCATAATCAGGGGTTCAGCAAGAGAAAAATCTGAAACCATAATCAGGAGGAAAGTGCTAACCTTGTCACCTGGCTTTTGGTATGTCCACATTAAGGAGAACATTCTAAAGAAGAGACAGTGTACTATAAGTGAAATATCTCCATGAAATCCTGATTTTACAGGAGCAGCAGTTTTCCAGACAGTCCCTTTTCTTCTGGAGATAACAGCAGATGGGAATGGAGTTAAAACTCTCCCGTATTCATGCATTCAGTTTAACCCCTTTCTGAATCCCTGAATAGAGCTGTTCTGTTTAATGTGGGGTCAG
Source organism: Intellagama lesueurii (assembly GCA_037013535.1). Classification (NCBI taxonomy): domain Eukaryota; kingdom Metazoa; phylum Chordata; class Lepidosauria; order Squamata; family Agamidae; genus Intellagama; species Intellagama lesueurii. Next base: position 181,156,444 of record JBAJHW010000004.1, read on the forward strand.
TAGTGACATACTTGCCTTTTTATTTTTGCATTTTTAATTTTCACATAATAAAATAGAGACAGCCATCGACTACATTTTTTGCTTGGCCTGTGAGAGTTATCTGAACAGCTCTAAAAGATAATGATACTGTTGTCTTGCAAAACTGTCATTTGGGAGTTGCAATTTAATATATTATTAATACAGTTAGTTGTTTGGCACATTAGATCCAGGAATAGCTCACCACAAAATCAAGTTCAGTTGTAAAGGTCACTGGCTCTTCTCAAGAACCACTTCGTTGCGAACTCCCATATCTGTAATTTTATTTTATTTTTTAATGTCAAATCTTTTTCTTCCCCAGTATATCAACTGTGGTAACCTGGAACAGTTATTAGATAGTAATCAGCACTTACCCTGGACAGTAAGAGTGAAGCTGGCATTGGACATTGCCTTGGGACTCAGTTACCTTCATTATAAAGGCATTTTCCATCGGGACCTGACATCCAAGGTACTGTGCCTATCAAATGAAACTGTTTAACAATAGATGTGTTATGCTTTGTGAACAGCTAATGTTTTTTGATAGCTTTGCTCTCTCCAGCCCCTTTCAGTACCTCAAACACTAAAACTGTTATGTAAAAGGTCACTTTAAAGGATTCTGAGAAAACACTAAAACATAGTTTAGTGGATTAAATTTTCCCAGAACAACTCATGTTGTGTAGATGTCTGAGAGGAAGCTAACCTGAAATAGAGGTCACAAATAAATGAGCTGGGATTATGGGAAAATGATTGCACAACTTCTTTCATTTTTGGAGCAAGTTATTCTAACTCTTAATTAGTAAACAGCTAAATTGTATAAAACTTCAAAAGGTTATAGGCTTATGTTAGTGCTTTAGCAACTTATCCTAAAGGTTTAGAATTGTATATCTAAGTGCTCCCCATAACTTGAAAAGATTAACATTGTTTCACCAGTGAACAAAACATAAGTACAGATTGCTGATTAAACTCTGGTATGTTGCCTTGTTATTATTACTTTTTATGATTGTAGTTGTTTGAAAAAATTATTTTCTTTACAGGTCTTCCTTTAGATGTTAAGCTTTATATAATTAGAAACTGGTAGAGAAGCAATCAGAAATTTACTATCCTGAAAGTGATGCATTTGGATGGCACAATTCCTAAAAGGCATTGGTATAAAACACAAGACATGATTAAAATAAAAACTATTAGTGAAGATGACTTTTTAAACTATGTCATAAATAAAATGCATCTGTTTAACAATGGAGGCTGACATGCCAAAAGTGCAAATAATCAACTCAGATGCACTCTTAAGTCTTCCAGTTCTGTACAGATTGGACAGAGTGAAATAAAGAGTTATCATCTGTTTTTGAGAAGCAAGATGTCAAAATGCCAGTTCTCACGTTTATAAGAGTCTTTCAGATTTCCATAAACTGGTTCTGCAGTCAAACCTTGGGTCCTTATGAAACTCAATGAAAGCATCACATCTTAACTGGTCATTGAGGAATGATCTTAGCCATGAAAGCCTTTAGTTTATGTCTGAAATGTTATAAGACGGCATTTTAACTGAACATTATTTTAGCTGCATTACTATCATTGGATAGTCTAAGAGTCTGTGAGTTACACTAATGATAAACAAAAGGATAATTTGTGATTTCTGTTAGTGGTGGCTTACACCTTTATTATAGTATTCAGTGGCTAAAACCTGTTGCGTATTTACACCAGCAGCAGGGAAATGGCAAAACTTACAGCAGCAAATTTAGTTATTGGCTTCCTCATTATACAACAGTTGGATGGCTTCACATGCAGCTAGGAATCCTGCCAAGGCTTGTTTAATTAGTAGCAATTTGCTACTGTGAGTTAATGCTGTTCACTTTTACCAGTGTAACTATGCAACAGGATTTGGACCGCAAGACTGAACTACAAATCATGAAATCCCAATTTTGAAACTTACTTCATTCAGCCGTTGTGGAAGAGGTAGCTGTGTTAGTATGTGCAAGCATTACAGGTAAAAACAAAATAAAAATAAAGAACAAATAAAAAAAGACAAAAACGACCTTAGGCCAGCCATGCTTTATGTTCCTAATTCTCTCCACATCTATGAAGAGATCTATACCTTCTAGATTATTGTATGGTTTGCAAAACGTTGATGTTTGGCAGTGGGCTATTAATTGCCTACACCTAATTGTTAGCCCTAGCTAAAGTAGACCCACTTAATCATTGGGACCTTAGCAAATTACTTACATAATTTGACCCATTGGCTGGAATCCTGTTTGTCCAGTTCTGTGTGCATAAGGCTGATGAGTGACAGATGTGATTTTACACTATTAATGGTTTTACTCTTCCATCCCAATGACCCTGGAGCTTCCCATGTCAAAATGGATCCCAAGGAAGCCTTGGAACCTGAGATGGAGGGAATAGGAAACTTTTAAGATTAAAGTCCATAGCTGGTAACAACATCAATCTTATATGTGTGGAGCTGCACAAACAGGATTCCAGTCATTGATTCAATGGGTCTAATCTAGTTGGAACTAATAAATGAAATTTAGCAAAAATGTTTTAGATACAGTGCAAAATTAACAATGGGTTTGCATATTGTGCTGTTTCTTGTTGAACCATTTTCTAAGTTTACAAAAGAATAATCCCATCCCCTCCCAGTTATATGAGACATACATAAATAAGTCTTTATTTTCCAGCATTTATCCTAGTAGTATAGAATATATTAAAAGCCAGTGTTGGCAAAAATGTGCTATTAGATGGCAGCACTTCTCTCAGATTTTCCACATTACAGAATTAGCTATACAGTTTCACAAAGATAATATATAGTTCTAAATGTCCACCTCATTCATCATTGCCAGTGATGATGAAATAACAACTTACGCCTATTATAGCCGATTGGGCTGTTTGCTTTTTTAGCTAAACACATTTTTTAGCTAATTCACGTTGAATATAAAGCAATCCTCTCAGAGGAATTTGCTTTCTGTAACACACTGAAAATTTGCTGGAAATACATGGTGAATACACTGGCCTGGACAAATTATTTTTTTAGATGTCTTTTTTATGTGAGAGAGAAAAAATAAATGTTGCACTTCCTTACTAGGATTACACTGTGCAAAGCAGATGTTAAGCACTTCCAATACACAAAAGGAGCTTTATGTTCGTTCACATCTGTTTATGCATAAACATTTGTTAACTCTTTGTAGCTCAAAATGACCTGCTTTAAACGGCTTTAAGGAGAGATTTCGCTGTAACTTGCAGCTTCGATTGTGTAAACTTCCAGAAAGAGAAAAGTCTATCTAATGAAGAAATTTCCTTTGACATATTTGTTCGTGTATTAGTCCATTTCATAGAAGCAGTGCAGCAATACATTCAGAAGAGTTGGAATCTGTCAAGGGAAGAACCGTAGCTATATGCAGAACGTCTGAGTTGCATACAGAACGTGTCACATTCATTCTGGCATCTCCAGTCTAGGACAAGACTCTGCTTAAAAACTGTCAGAGGAGATAGTAATAAGTTAGTTGAAACAATGGTTCTTCTCATAAACTCTTTCAGAAGGTGAGGGATGGGAGGGGCACACAAAAGGAACTCTCTAAGTAACTTTAGTGGATAGGGAAAAGACAAGGGCACTTTAAAATAGCTTCATCTCATGCCATTTAAGGTTAGAAAAATAATGGCCAGCATTTGAATTCTGACTGGAAACAGATTGACAGCAATTGTGAAATTGTTTTTCACCACCACTACAATACCTTTCATAACAGGCTAAGCCTGTATCTATTCCGTTGCTCAGTGACAGAGAGGGTAGACAGTGGCAAAACCCTCTTGCTTAGCCACATGGGCATAACTCAGTGTTATGTGTGCAGTAGCTACAAAAGCACCAAGGCAGAAGTGCTAGCCATGAAGCATTCTGCCAGTGCAGTGGGCAACAGTGGCAATGGGAATCACACAGCTGATTGTGCAGTCGAATTGCAAGATTCCTTGTTGTGAGAAGTAATACTCGGCACAGCTACATGGGCATGATGTTATGCTTGAACAAACAGGATTTGCCAGCTGTGTGGAACACCCAAGAAATTAAGGGAGCATGAAACTAACTTGGTTTTCTCAAATTTCCTGTGTATAAAATATAAAAATGCTTCAATTCTCCTCTTAATCTGAATCAAAACACTTCTTAGTCTGGATTAAAGGTTTCCCCAGCAATATTTATAAACCAAACAATGAACTGATGTGCTACAGGAAAGCAAACAATATATTTCAGTTGCTCACTTGCAAGTTTATTGTAAAAATACAGATAGAGCTTTTTAAAGTTCATACATCTTAGATGAAAGCTCAACATTTTACATTATGTTTTAAGGCCACTTAAGTACCTCGAAAAATTACTTACCATTTGACAACACCAGCTGGAGAGAGAACCTTTGCTTTGTTAATTGCCTGTTGTTAGTACTTGGTTATTTCTGCACCAAAGGTACAGAATTTTCATCATGGATTTAACATTGCAGTATGATTAATGTTATTCCTCTAGGGTTTAGCTGTAGTTTGCAGTGAACAAATATTTAACCACAAGCAAACTGAATGAATGCATTCTTTGACAAGAGATAACAAAGGCCGTAATTGAGAAGCTTTAGTGTGTGTTGGGTTGGCCTGATTCAGTTGTTCTTGTGTAAATTTATAAATCCCAAAGTGAACTTTGTGTGGTATAACTGATTCAGGTTAAAGCAAATAATAGTTGGGAGTGAGAATCAAACAACTATCCAGGTACATGAGAGAAGATTTGATATGAATGTGCCTCTCCTTCTCTTTCTTAACTGTTATTCATATGGACAAACTGGAGTACCTAAACTTGTTGATACTACAGGGAGCCATATGAGTGAAGCCCCCTACTGCCTACTGCTAACTTATGTTTACATGTGAAACTTACTGAGAAATGCAGTTGTACAGGAAATTATTTGATTGGGAGCGAACCAAAGCAAACAGAAGAACAGAGCTGTAGCACACTTGTACTTTTCATTATCTACTGTATCCACAGACCTAGCCTCTCTTATACTGATCCCACACAAATCTTCCATTATTCCACTGTATTTTAGCAAATACTGTTTTATTATGGTTGTGACTTAATTTGCTGTCAGCCTGCCTGAATGATGCAGGAAAATTAGAAGGAATAGGGTAAAAGAGTGGATGAATGGATGGAGAGAGAGGGACATGGGCTAACTGCAAAATATATGAGACAGCCTTAGAAGATAGGTTGCTGATGTGCTAACATCTTACATCAGATATATTTCATGTGTATTTGAAAGAATCTGGCTTCATATATTTAAATTTCTACTAGTAGAATACAGATATGGATGACATCAATTTCCTATTTTGTTCATTCAGAACTGTTTGATAAAACATGATGAGAATGGATATTCGGCTATAGTTGGTGACTTCGGCTTGGCAGAGAAAATCCCTGACTTTTGGTAAGCGTATTTGCAGAACTGATCAAAATGAAGAATCACTGCTGTTGTAATTTGAAGTAGAATGATAGTTGGACCATGGATACATTCTTTTTAACATTCAGACTCATCTTGAGAAAAGCCCTTCTGATTATTTCCACTGAATTAGTAGCATTCTAGCCTTTTAACTCAAGTTGCTGATTTTGAAAGAATGACACAGAGTCTTGTGAAGACTTTACAAATTAAGAGATTCATTATGACATAAGCTTTTGTGAATTGGAATTTAATTGATCAAATGGATAAGTTATTATCTTTAGCAGTTGTGAATGCTCTTTCATGTAGAGGCAAAGGGAATGTGAATAATGGAGGTAAAATTTCAAAGCTGTGAAATATATAGCCCAACAATTCCGTAAAGCTTAATGTATGAAAACAGGCAGTGGCCATTTGCAGTGACTGTAATTTATGAAAATTCACTAAGCTGATTGCACTGGTATCAGTCATAGGACATGGTTTGTTTCTATTGAAATTCAAACATAATCAAGTTTTCTTATTAGTTGTAATCCAGCTGTGCTCGAGTTTCCCCTTGAAATATTATAGCAATGTTTAATCTAAACATTATAGCAATGTTTAGATCAGCAGCAAACCTGTAAAACCAAAGGAGAGAAGAAAGAACCAAATTACACTTGCTTTCAAGTCTGTTTTTCTTGGCTCTTTAAATCTCACTGTTTGTTTTTTTAATTATACGCCCGTGTGTACATACAATAGATCTACCAACTGAGGGTGAAATTTCATGCATCTGTGGATTTTAGTTAAAAAAAACTGATGCTGCAATAAATTGGTTAATTTCTAATGATCTACAGGATTGTTGTTGTAGGTTTTTTGGGCTGTTTGGCCATGTTCTTAAGGTTTTTCTTCCTAACGTTTCACCAGTCTCTGTGGCCAGCATCTTCAGAGGACAGGAGTCAGAACTCTGGAGCACAGACAGAGTTTTGACTCCTGTCCTCTGAAGATGCCGGCCACAGAGACTGGCAAAATGTTAGGAAGAAAAACCTTAAGAACATGGCCAAACAGCCCGAAAAACCTACAACAACCATCGGATCCCGGCCATGAAAGCCTTCGAGAGCTATAGGATTCTTTGTTAGGTTTTTTTCTGCATTAAACTAAGAGAGCTGTGTCTCAGCAAAATGTCAACATAAATTTGCATAATCATCAGAGTTAATTTATTATTTGAAGAAGGGAGAGAAGTGTGTATACTTGTCTATGTGTGCTGTAAATTTGCAATATCTTCCAGTTCTCAATGTTTTGAGGAAATTTATTTTTTATTTAGTGGTGGCAGCATGTACTTTGCTCATGCCTGGATTCACTATTCAAGAGCAGAAGCAATTTCTACCACCAAAACCAACATTAATGCTAGTTTCCAAGGCCTTGGAAGTACAGTCCCTTCAGAATCCACTGTATTGCTCTTTATTTGACTTTGAAACTTTCCCCCCTGCCCTGCTGTTGTCCCTCTTTTCTAAATAAAGTTGCTTCAACATGGTTTTAACTAGTAGTAAAGCGTGCTGCTTATATACCGCCCCATAGTAGTGTGTGGAAACTCTTAAAAGTACCCAAATAAAGGGTGATACAAATTAGAATCAACCAACTCTGTATCCTTCAGGAGACATTCCAACCAGCTCCATCCCCAGGTCACTGCCTGCACAATTTTTGGATCTGTGTTTAAAAACAAATAGCTATTAATAAGGGGAGAGATGCAAATAGCTATGATCTGGGGGAGGTTATACAGTGCCCTAATTGTGTGACCTATCACTTAATGACTACAGAACAATCATTAATCCAAATTCTGACACTCATTCAATCCTAATAGTGTAATAATATTTCAGTAAAATTTAATAAAGTACATTGAGCAAGAGAAGAAGAAAAATTCAGAATGCAAAAAGCTGTCTAAACAGCAGGTCTTTCTCTCCACCCTACAACTTCACATAATAGTTGGAGGAGTGCTTCAGATTTTGAAGTGTTTAGAGGACATCTTGGGCTTTATTGGAGGGTTCAGCTGTCACTTGTCTTCTCCTTTGGGACCAACAGTTCACTCAACTGTTACTATGTTACTTTTAATTTCCTTTTTCCTCAATTCAGATCTCTGACCATTTTTTTAACCTTACAGTGGATACAGAGAATCTGTTACAGTGCGGCTTCACCTCAGGGGATAAAGAACGGCTTCTTGCTTTGTCCCCTACTCTGATGTCATCCATTTTTACACATGCCAAGTGATTATTATATAAAGTATAAATGTGCTAATTGAAGAGGTGCTGTAAATATATAATTGATATATTTCTGGGGGGAGGTCATTAGAAAAGCCACAACAATTCAAGAAATGTATAGATAAAGGGATGTATAGTTGGATATGTTTCATGCAAGTTTTGTACTTCATAAAAAAATTAGCATGAAGCACAGATTGTTGTTGTTGTTGTTTAGTCATTAAGTCGTGTCCGACTCTTCGTGACCCCATGGACCAGAGCATGCCAGGCCCTTCTGTCTTCCACTGCCTCGTCTAGGTGTCATGGAAAGGTTTAGAAGTTTAACTTGACCTGTATTAATTTGGTTGTATAATGCATAGGAATACTTTTACTCAACATAAGGACTTGAAATGACATGTAAAATTTACACACACCCGCCACCAGCCTGGCAGTCTGACAATAAGATATCTAAGTTGTTGTTGTTGTTTAGTCGTGTCCGACTCTTCGTGACCCCATGGACCAGAGCACGCCAGGCCCTTCTGTCTTCCACTGCCTCCCGGAGTTTGGTCAAATTCATGTCGGTAGCTTCGATGACACTGTCCAACCATCTCGTCCTCTTGTCGTCCCCTTATCCTCTTGCCTTCACTCTTTCCCAACATGAGGGTCTTTTCCAGGGAGTCTTCTCTTCTCATGAGATGGCCAAAGTATTGAAGGCTCAGCTTCAGGATCTGTCCTTCTAGTGAGCACTCAGGGTTGATTTCCTTCAGAATGGATAGGTTTTATCTCCTTGCAGTCCAGGGGACTCTCAAGAGTCTCCTCCAGCACCACAATTCAAAAGCATCAATTCTTTGGCGGTCAGCCTTCTTTATGGTCCAGCTCTCACTTCCATACATCACTACAGGAGAAACCATAGCTTTGACTATGCGGACCTTTGTCAGCAAGGTGATGTCTCTGCTTTTTAAGATGCTGTCTAGGTTTGTCATCGCTTTCCTCCCAAGAAGCAGGGTTTTTTTAATTTCGTGGCTGCTGTCACCATCTGCAGTGATCATGGAGCCCAAGAAAGTAAAATCTGTCACTGCCTCCATATCTTCCCCTTCTATTTGCCAGGAGGTGATGGGACCAGTGGCCATGATCTTAGTTTTTTTGATGTTGAGCTTCAGACCATTTTTTGCGCTCTCCTCTTTCACCCTCATTAAGAGGTTCTTTAATTCCTCCTCACTTTCTTCCATCAGAGTGGTATCATCTGTATATCTGAGGTTGTTGATATTTCTTCCGGCAATCTTAATTCCGGCTTGGGATTCCTCCAGCCCAGCCTTTCACATGATATATTCTGCATATAAGTTAAATAAGCAGGGAGACAATATACAGCCTTGTCGTACTCCTTTCCCAATTTTGAACCAATCAGTTGTTCCATATCCAGTTCTAACTGTTGCTTCCTGTCCTACATTTAGATTTCTCAGGAGATAGATAAGGTGGTCAGGCACTCCCATTTCTTTAAGAACTTGCCATAGTTTGTTGTGGTCCACACAGTCAAAAGCTTTTGCGTAGTCAATGAAGCAGAAGTAGATGTTTTTCTGGAACTCTCTAGCTTTCTCCATAATCCAGCGCATGTTAGCAATTTGGTCTCTAGTTCCTCTGCCCCTTCGAAATCCAGCTTGTACTTCTGGAAGTTCTCGGTCCACATACTGCTGAAGCCTACCTTGTAGGATTTTGAGCATAACCTTGCTAGCGTGTGAAATGAGTGCAATTGTATGGTAGTTGGAGCATTCTTTGGCACTGCCCTTCTTTGGGATTGGGATGTAGACTGCTCTTTTCCAATCCTCTGGCCACTGCTGAGTTTTCCAAACTTGCTGGCATATTGAGTGTAGCACCTTAACAGCGTCATCTTTTAAGATTCTAAATAGTTCAACTGGAATGCCATCACCTCCACTGGCCTTGTTGTTAGCCATGCTTTCTAAGGCCCACTTGACTTCACTCTCCAGGATGTCTGGCTCAAGGTCAGCAACCACACTATCTGGGTTGTCCGGGACATCCAGATCTTTCTGGTATAATTCCTCTGTGTATTCTTGCCACCTCTTCTTGATGTCTTCTGCTTCTGTGAGGTCCCTACCATTTTTGTCTTTTATCATGTCCATCTTTGCACAAAATATTCCTTTAATATCTCCAATTTTCTTGAACAGATCTCTGGTTTTTCCCTTTCTATTATTTTCCTCTCTTTCTTTCAACTGTTCGTTTAAGAAGGCCCTCTTGTCTCTCCTTGCTATTCTTTGGAAGTCTGCATTCCATTTTCTGTAACTTTCCCTATCTCCCTTGCATTTTGTTTCCCTTCTCCTCTCTGCTATTTGTAAGGCCTCATTGGACAGCCACTTTGCTTTCTTGCATTTCCTTTTCTTTAGGATTGTTTTTGTTGCTGCCTCCTGTACAATGTTACGAGCCTCCATCCATAGTTCTTCAGGCACTCTGTCCACCAAATCTAGTTCCTTAAATCTGTTCTTCACTTCCACTGTGTATTCATAAGGGATTTAGTTTAGATTATACCTGACTAGCCCAGTGGTTTTTCCTACTTTCTTCAGTTTAAGCTTGAATTTTGCTATAAGAAGCTGATGATCAGAGCCACAATCAGCTCCAAGTCTTGTTTTTGCTGACTGTATAGAGCTTCTCCATCTTTGGCTGCAGAGAACATAATCAATCTGATTTCGGTATTGCCCATCTGGTGATGTCCATGTGTAGAGTCGCCTCTTGTGTTGTTGGAAAAGAGTGTTTGTGATGACCAGCTTGTTCTCTTGACAAAACTCGATTAGCCTTTGCCCTGCTTCATTTTGAACTCCAAGGCCAAACTTACCTGTTGTTCCTTTTATCTCTTGACTCCCTACTTTAGCATTCCAGTCCCCTAGAATGAGAAGAACATCTTTCTTTGGTGTCAGTTCTAGAAGGTGTTGTAAGTCTTCATAGAATTGGTCAATTTCAGCCTCTTCAGCATCGGTGGTTGGTGCATAAACTTGGATTACTGTGATGTTGAAAGGTCTGCCTTGGATTCGTATTGAAATCATTCTATCATTTTTGAGATTGTATCCCAGTACAGCTTTTCCCACTCTTTTGTTGACTAGGAGGGCTACTCCATTTCTTCTACGGGATTCTCGCCCACAATAGTAGATATGATAATCGTCTGAATTGAATTCACCCATTCCCATCCATTTTAGTTCACTGACGCCCAGGATGTCAATGTTTATTCTTGCCATCTCCTGTTTGACCACATCCAGCTTACCAAGGTTCATAGATCTTACATTCCAGGTTCCTATGCAGTATTTTTCTTTGCAGCATCGGACTTTCCTTTCACTTCCAGGTGCGTCCGCAGCTGAGTGTCCTTTCGGCTTTGGCCCAACCACTTCATTAGCTCTGGAGCTACTTGTACTTGTCCTCCGCTCTTCCTCAGTAGCATGTTGGACACCTTCCAACCTGAAGGGCTCATCTTCCAGCGTCATATCTTTTAGCCTTTTGTTTCTGTCCATGGAGTTTTCTTGGCAAAGATACTGGAGTGGCTTGCCAGTTCCTGCCCCATGTGGATCGCGTTTAGTCAGAACTCTCCACTATGACCTGTCCGTCTTGGGTGTCCCTGCACGGCATAGCTCATAGCTTCTCTGAATTACTCAAGCCCCTTCGCCACGACAAGGCAGCAATCCATGAAGGGGAAGCACAGATTTTAGGAGGCCATTAACACAGTTCAAAGAAATGTGTGGCCTATCAAGTAACACACTGAAAGGATGCATTTCAAAATTATATTCAAGGTTGATAGATTTAAAATATAGTCATTCAGAAGAAGCAAAACTAGCATGGCAAATGGATTTTAAGTACTATATTTAATTATGCTTAATGGCACAGTCTCTGAATTTCTCCTAGCCTATGATGTATGTCAGGAGGGGTGTGAGAATTAATTCTAAAAATAATTTCTAGATGGTACCACAGTCTGTCAGTATAGGGCAAGGAACTGTCACTATTGTGCTGCAGAGGGTGCAAGGCCAAAGGCACTCTGGCTCATATGTGGCTAGAGACCCATGAAAATATTGACAAGAGTAACAAAATGGATCAATGAAATAACTAATGAATCAACAGAGCATAATGGTGAACTATTTCTTTTATCTGAGTCTACTGGAAAAAAATTAAAAGCTGATGCACAAGAGACTGATTAATATACTGTTGATAGCACCAAGAATAGACATTGTTAGCGACTGGAAATATTTGACCAAACCATTCACATGCTTAAATCCTGTTCACACAACTATGCCTGTAGAAGGCAGATGATGTTATCAGCAGGAGGTAACTTCTGGAAATTAAACAGTTCTTATTTCTGTTCTGTGGTTTCCACATCTCCCATGTAATCCCTTTCATCATTTGGAAACTGTGGGACAGAATTAAGAAGTATAATTTCCAAAAATCACAGCTGCTGTGATGACATTCGGTTGAAATCTCCAAAAGAATGAATGCAAATTAATGCACTAACACTCTTTGTGAAATATTTATTAAAATTCATGAAATTTGTAAGTAAAGAGATGAATGGTAAAGTTTAGATTTTTTTAATCAATAAAACTTTACTTATTAAAAGTATTTTTGTTCAAATAAAAAAAACTTTTTTATGCCTGTCTTCTGTTATCTAAAGATACATCTTTTAAAAATGGCCAAAACAGATCTGAAATATTTTTATTAGTGTGGGATGGTGCCTGTTCCCATCCTCAAAGTTAAAGGGTTTGCAAAGTGCTTATGAAGCACTACTTATAAATACCTCTTTGTTCCTCTAAATCTATGAAGTGAGAAACTGCCAGTGGTGGGCTCTCCTTACTGGATGGCACCTGAAGTGTTGCGAGATGAGCCGTATAATGAAAAGGTTGGTATATTTTCAGTTTCCATCATTTCAGAAAAGTGTTTCCCTGAGATTGGGGTGGGACTTGTGAGCATCTGCATGTCATGCTCTGACATGATTACAGTTATTAAACAGTTTCATTTAAATGGCTTTTATTTTAAAAATCAGATAGGGCTATACTGTTTCCTGAACCTGATTTCACAATTTTGTACTTACAAGCAAAATCAGTTGAATAAAATGACAGATTTTGCTAAGCGGAATGACCAGCCATGTTTTAATTTGCTGTATGTAGAGGAATGGGGAGGAGTTGGATCCAACATTAAGCTAGCAACAAACCACATGAATTAGCCGCTAGTAATTGCACAGGTATCACAGATAACAGATAACCTAATGAAATTGTAATCAGTTGTGGAACAGCTTGCCAAACAGCTTGCACAGATGAAGTCTAAGAATTGCTTTCAACACTTGTCGGAGTGGACATGGCATTTCTATAAGCAATAGGAGCTACTGTGGAATAACTCCAATATAACTTGTTTTTCTAAAGCAGCTAACAATCAACTCCATAAGTTAAGAGTAGATTATAAAATAATTAAAAATACCTGATGTTTACATTTTAAACTTGAGGGGTTTTTTTATATTTTTACTTTTAAAATGCTTTTTTAAAATAAGGGCCAGTATGATTATTTTAATTTAAAATGGCAAGAATCCTATTTGTTTAGACAAAACATAATGTTATGCCTGTATAAATGTGCTGGGCTTTCTGCCCTGGGAAGAAGGATTGTGCAATCACTTGCACAGTCCCTCTTTCAACCAGTTGCACAGTGTGCTTGCAAAAGTTCTTCATGAATAGCGCTTCCACTTTGGCACTATAAGCACTAGAGTTTGCATACTGTCAAGTTATGCAAATGTAATCACTGAACAGGATTTCAGCCAATGAGTTATAGGTCAAAGCTCTATACTGATTATACATTTTAATTCTATATTATGATGCAGTATATCAGTAAAAGCTTTTTAAAAGTTTTATGAAAAGGACCCAACGGTTCTTAAACTGGGGCCTCAATTTTATAGTGCTTAATAAACCTCAGTATAGATTATTTAAATCAACCTATGTCCCTAAGTCACTGCTTAGTATACCTTTAAAAAAAAAACCCTTGAAAAAGTTGCCATGAGTCAAAATTGAGTTGACGATGCATAGTCATTACTTCCCCAAGTACTCAGTCTAGAAAATACAATCAGAAAATGTTGAAGTTCTCAGGCTGGGTTTGTCTATTGAAAGATACTTATCAATAGCAGCATATGGAGATGCAGGAAAACATATGTGATCTGTCATGTTTTCCAACTCCAACTGAAGTTTTCCTGGAGCTTTTTCTCATATTCACATGATATAATGTTAGAAATTCTTGAAATTTCTTAAAATCTCCAGGATTGCTTTCAGTCATTTCCTTGAGTGATGTTTATTCTTTAGAGTAGCAACCCTAGTTATCCCTCTACAGCTTTGTGTGGACAAAGTCAAGCCCTTACTGTTTTCTTTGGAAATGTACACTTTCAAACAGTGACAGTGTCAGCAAATAGAGGATTCTTGGAGGTCAAGTCAGTCTGGGCAAAAAGATTGTGAAAAATACATGTGAAGGTTCTAACAAGCAAAAGTATTTTGAGGATAGAATAACATGATTAAACTGAATCTTTCTGACTCTTAAATCATGATTAAAATCTCAATTTAAAACAATTTGATTTAAATCAAAATGATCCTGATTATAATTCATGTCCTAGCCCAGAAAAAAAAAAGTTTTTTTTTTTAAATTACTGTTTCATTTTACTTCTCTGTAGCTGGCTGAGTAGCTCAGTGGTTTAGGTATCTGGCTGTGGAGCCAGAGGAGTTCAGTTCCCCAATGTACATCCCGGAAGAGTCAGCCTTTGTGGCCTTAGGCAAGGTGCACAGTCCCAGGGTGCCCCCAGAAGAAGGGAATGGTAAACCGTTTCTGAAAATTGTATATGTGGAAAACCTTGAAAAGGGTCACCAAAAGTCAGAATTGGTTTGATGACATATTATTATTTATTACCGCTCTGTATTGCTGAATGCTACACTTCTGTAATGTGTAGACTTTCTTAAAGAGATAGTAATGCTGAAGATGGGTTTTGATGTAAGAATCACCTCACTTTTACCGCTTAGGAAAATATACTATTGTGAAACTTCACTTTAGGATTCGTGTAGATGATGATCTTTTAATATTGAGGCCAGTCTGGAAGTGTACTTACCACATTTTGAACATCATTCTTTCCTAGACTTAGTTCAGGGTAACTTTGTTCTTATGGCTAACTGAAACCAAACATGTACTAATTAGCTGATCTTTGCCTATCCAAAAGCCATTTCCTCTCTCTCAAGAGAAGTTTTAGGGTAACTTTCAAAACGTTTGACAACCACCACCAGGCATACAGTTAAACAGATAAAGTAGCACACTCATCAGCATCTTTGAAACATAGAAGTGGGGAAGGAGAACAAGAAAGAGCAATAACAGTTTGATCGAGAAGTTTATATCTGAGTTTTAAGGATTGAAGAGATGAGGAAGCAGTGAAGTTTTCCATAAGGCCTGTGCACAGATACATCTGTATACACCACTGATGGTGAACCTTTTCGATCCCGAGTGCCCAAACTAAAAAAAAAACAAACAAAAAACAAACAAACAAAAAAACACCCAGCAGGTGGCGGTGGCAGAGGCGGGGGAAGGGGGAATCCCGGGCATGGAGATGCCTCCAGACCCCACTCCGGATCCACCTCCAGTCGTGCCCAATCCCACCACTGCCTATAGCTCGGCCGGCCCACCAGCGCCCACCACCTGTCAGGGCGCGAGCACTGCGGCTGCAGCTGCCTCCTCAGGTTTGGCTGCCGAGGGTAGCGATCCAGCGACTTACGGCTCGCGTGCCCACAGAGAGGGCTCTTCATGACAGCTGTGGCACGTGTGCCATAGGTCCGTCATCGTTCACCCTCAGATGACAGTTCAGTAAATATATTTTTATGCTTTATCATTGAGGAAAAAGGACATGATACTGGTGTTCTCTAGGTCTGCATTTGTAGTGGCTCAGCCTAGCACTTGGCCAATTTTGGGACATGGGAACTTTGAATGCTGGAGAGAAGTTACGAAAGATTATCTTAATGGGACAAGAGAGGGCATATCTTGTGCAATGATGCAGCTGAGGTGTTTTCACAATAAAAACATGGCCATCTTTTCCTTCTCCATCTCAGGCAGATGTATTCTCATATGGGATCATTCTTTGTGAGATCATTGCCCGGATCCAGGCGGACCCAGACTTTCTCCCTCGCACAGAGGTGAGCAAAGTGCACTGACAAGGGCTGGTAAGGGAAGAATGTTGAAGAGTTTTACTTGTTGATTAATAATTTACATAGAGATGCTGAACACATGTTGATGAATGGCTGCTCTAAGGCTTCTAATAAAACATTAATTTGCTGTTATAATATGCAAGGAGTGGCACAGATCTTACTCACTCCCCTTCAAAACCTATGATTATATTTTGCTGGTGAGTGCTATATTTTCAGCATGTCACAGGCTTCCTTGTTAATTGACTGGTATAACAGAAAGCGGGTAACTTATATTATTTCCTTTACTGAAAAAGACTACTGAAAAGAAATTGTTTTTCTCTTCTAAGTCAGAGCTACAAGCTCGTAATTGTAGATATTAAATGTCTGACTACTTCAGATTCATTTCTCCCTTCTCACAGGCAAACAGAATTAAAGTGTAGTTATGATGCCTATTCTATCATAACTCCTTTTACACTTGTTAAAAACCCATCATGTAAATTTTGGATGTAAATAATATCTCCCATCCACTCCTAATAAATAATGGATTGGGTAGGGTGCCATCTTTTTTAGAAATTCCTGCTTTTGGGGGCCCTGGAAGATTATTGACATGAAGAAGACTGTAGCTTAACATCTGATTTGCATACAGAAGCTGTTACATTAAGTACCATCTCTAGTTAAAAGGAATAGGTAGCAGTTTATTGGACAAGACTTCTGAGAGTTGTGATCCATGAGAGTTGTTGTCTGCCAGACTAGATGCTACTGAAATATGTCTGACCTGGTTGAAGGCAGCTTTGAAGTATTTTTGACTCTTGTATGTAAGACATTGACTTCTTGGGAAGGGAAATTTGGAGGCAAATGTTCTTACCTGAGATATTGTGAAGCCCATTACCCTAACGTGTTGTCCTCCAGATGTTTGTATGACAGTTCCCATCATCCTCAGTCGTTGGCTAGGCTTGTTGGAGTTAATGAGACCAGAGCACCAAGTTGAGGGGAAAAAAACTGATGATTCCATTGCAAAGTTGCTACAAAAATCTGTTCATAGGTGGATGATAATAAAAGTTAGAAGTTTTCTGTTTCATCACAGATTGGCTTTGCAGTTGTTTTCATGTATTGAGTTGGTGATGGCCAAACACAGTGTGTGGCTGGGAGAAAAAATTGATTAAATGAACATTGCTTCTTACAGGTTCGATCATACCAGACTTCCTGCACAATTCCAAAATGTTAGACTTCATTGGAGGAATGAAGTTTTGTAATAAATATTGTATTAAAACTACCCTGTTTCCCCGAAAATAAGACCTAACCTGAAAATAAGCCCTAGTATGATTTTTCAGGATGCTCGTAATATAAGCCCTACCCCAAAAATAAGCCCTAATTAAGTGAAACCCTGCCCTCCACCATTGTGCAGCATTGCGCAGCAACCGGAAGAAGATGACATGACTGTATTTGAATAAATGTAGATGGTTGTACATGAAAAAAATAAAACATCCCCTGAAAATAAGCCCTAATGCGTTTTTTGGAGCAAAAATTAATATAAGACCCTGTCTTATTTTCGGGAAAACACGGTATAATGTCTTGGAAGATCTTCCACACTCATACTAGAACTAAAAGAGAAAACTGAACTCCCTGAAAAATAAGTTAGGTTTGATAATGGTAGTGATTGTGTTACCAAAATATATACAGTCATGTAAAAAAGAAAATACCACCTCTTTGAATTCTATGGTTTTACGTATCAGGACATAATAAAATCATCTGGTCCTTAGTAGGTCTGAAAATTAGGTAAATACAACCTCAGATGAACAACACCACATGACATATTACACTGTATCACAATTTATTTTACAGAAATAAAGCAAAAATGGAAATGCCATGTGTGAAAAACTAAGTACACTCTTACTGCTTTCATTGGAATTAGGAGGCTAAGTACCCTGTTTCCCCGAAAATAAGACCTAACCTGAAAATAAGCCCTAGTATGATTTTTCAGGATGCTCGTAATATAAGCCCTACCCCAAAAATAAGCCCTAGTTAAGTGAAAGCCCGCCTTCCACCATTGTGCAGCAACCAGAAGAAGATGACATGATTGTATTTGAATAAATTTAGATTGTTGTACCTGAAAAAAATAAAACATCCCCTGAAAATAAGCCCTAATGCGTTTTTTGGAGCAAAAATTAATATAAGACCCTGTCTTATTTTCGGGGAAACACAGTAGCAGCCAGGTCCTGTTAGCCAAATGCCCTTAAGTAATTAATCATCAGCAAGTGTGACCACCTCTATAAAACCTGAAGTTTTAGCAGTTTGCTGGTCTGGAGCATTCGGGTGTGTGTCAACACAATGCCAAGGAGGAAACACATCAGCAGTGATCATAGAGAAGCAATTGTTGCTTCCCATCAATCTGGAAAGGGTTCGAACGCCATTTCCAAACAATTTAAATGCCATCATTCTGCAGTAGGGAAGATTATTCACAAGTGGAAAACATTCAAGATAGTTGCCATTCTTTCCAGGAGTGGACGTCCAAGCAAATTCACCCCAAGGTCAGACCATGCAGTGCTCTGAGAAATTGCAGAAAACCCAGGAGTTACATCTCAGACTCTACAGGCCTCAGTTAGCATGTGAAATGTTAACGTTCACGACAGTACAATTAGAAAATTAGCATGGTTTGCCAGGAGAAAGCCTCTTCTTCCTGAAAAGAACATGGCAGCACAGCTTAAGTTTGCAAAGTTGCATCTGTACAAACCACAAAACTTCTGAAACAATGTCCTTTGGACAGATGAGACCAAAGTGGAGATGTTTGACCATAATTCACAGCTCCATGTCTGGCGAAAACCAAACACAGCATATCAGCAGAAACACCTCATACTAACTGTCAAGCATGGTGATGGAGGGGTGATGATTTAGGCTTGTTTTGCAGCCACAGGACCTGGTCACCTTGCAGTCATTGAGTCGACCATGAACTCCTCTGTATGCCAAAGTACTCTAGAGTCAAATGTGAGGTCATCTGACAGCTAAAGCTTAGCCAAAATTGGGTCATGCAGCAGGACAATGATTCCAAGCACACCAGCAAATCTACAATAGAATGGCTGAAAAAGAAAAGAATCAAGGTGGTGCAATGGCCCAGTCAAAGTCCAGACCTCAAGCTGATTGAAATGCTGTTGGGCTCTTATGAGAACCGTGCATAAACAAGTGCCCACAAACCTCAATGAACTGAAGCAACGTTGTAAAGAAGAGTGGGCCAAAATTCCTCCACAACGATGTGAGAGACTGATCAAGTCATACAGGAAACAATTACTTCAAGTTACTGCTACTAAAGTTGGTTCTACAAGCTATTGAATCATAAGGTCTACTTAGTTTTTCACGTATGGCTTCTTCATTTTGGCTTTATTTCTGTAAAATAAATCATGACATGGTGTAATATGTCAAGTGTTGTTGTTCATCTGAGTTTGTATTTACTTAATTTTCAGACCTGCTAAGACGATATGATTTTTATTATGTCTTGATACATAGAATTCAGAAAGGGTGTTCTTTCTTTTTCACATGACTGTAGCACTTGTATCCAACTTAAGCACAAAGGCAAATGTGTCATGTCTGTGTTGGTGCCAGGATTGAGTAGTAGATAAACACAAAAGCACTTTGTATTGCTTCTGCACCAGTTCATGTTTCCCTGCAAATGGAAGGCAATTCAGATAAGTTTTTGAAAGTAGGAAGAAACAATATTGTCTTCGATTCCTTTGTACAACAAGTCTGTGGAACATTTTTTTAGCCATATGAAGTTGCAGAGGCTCATGTAAAGTAGCATTGACAAAACCAATGTTTATTTTTATTTATTAATAATTATTTATATGCCGCCTTTCTCCCCATAGAGGGCCCAAGACAGCTCACAACAGGTAAAATAAGAAGGTTTAAAACACTATATAAATATCACATTTAAAAACAATTAAACCCACATTAATATTAAAACAATAAGTATAAAAACAATTTAAAAACATTTAAAACCTGGAAGTTGAAAAAACAGTATTTCTGAGGTCACTTACTGCTTAAAGTTCTTTGCCTGATGACAGAAGAACAAGAGGGAGAGGGCAAGTGCTTCTCCAGGCACTGCATTCCAAAGCCTGGGGGCAGCCACTGAGAAGGCCCTCTCTCATGTTCTCACTAAGCAAGCTTGGGAAGGTGGTGGAACCAAGGAAAGGGCCTCCTCAGAAGGTCTTAAAAGCCAAGAAGGTTCATATGGGTTGATATGATCCTTCAAATAGCCTGGACACAAGCTGTATAGGGCTTTGTAAGTAATAATCAGCACTTTGAATTTGCTTTTTGCTTTTGCTTTAAATTGAGCCCAGAAACAGACTGGCAGTGAAGCTGTTGTAATAAGGGGGACTTTCCTTGGCCAGGTTAAATATGTAGCAGTAAGATTTAGTATCTCATCCATTATAACTTACTTCTGTCCTTGTGACTGAGATATTTGACAAGCATCCAGACCACCTGTGGTCATGCAGAGTGAAGAGAACATGGGAACCTGAAATAGGTCTCTGTTGTGGTTACGTCCTGTCAAGTTTGAACTGACTTATAATAAGGCTTTCAAAGTAAGTGAGATATTTAAGGAGTAGTTTTATCAGTTCCACTCCCTCATCAAGTTTCCATGGCGGAGTGGGGGATTTGAACCTCAGTCTCCAGAGTCCTAGTCCATTACACCACACTGGGTATCTCCACGTTGAGGTCTCTAGGGATGTACAAAGATGGCCTATTTGTCCTCTGGTTCATATAATGCAAGACAGCTTATTCAATGGTGTCATCTTTTCCTTGTCCAAAAAAAAGGAAAGTGAACAAAAACTAAAGACAACAAGAAGAAATTCTTCTCCCTTGCCCTTATATAAACAAATAGGTCTCTTTGTTAGAGCACTGCAGACTTAGATAAGAGATATGATATACAAATATGAATACCCCCGCACAGCTGGAGTTAATGAGGGTCTGGCCCGCTGCTGCCGCCAGCCCCGCTCTTCCTTCCAATCGCTCCGAAGTGCCCGGTAGGCTAGCCACTCGTCAGCCTTGGAGCGAGACTCGTCTTCCCTCCTTCTGCCAGGAGTGGCTAGCCGACCGGGCGCTCCAGAGAAATTGGAGGGATGAGCGGGGCCAGCAGTGGCGGTGGATGTATGAGTGAATTCCAGCTGTGCGGGGTATTTGTATTTGAATACGACTACCCCCATCTCTAGATATGATTCAGTATGGTATGGCACCTACACATGTAATTTAGTACAGTATATTGCAACATAGAGAATTCCCTTCTCTAAGGTTTGAATTTTGCTTCTGAACTTGGTCTTAGTAACTTTTCTATTTAGTTGTTTAGTGCAAAGGTTTTATCATTTGTTTGTGAATAACAGTTCATTTTTCTCTTTTTTTTCTTTTTCTTTTTTTGCTGTGTGTAGAATTTTGGATTAGATTATGATGCCTTTCAGCACATGGTGGGAGACTGTCCCCCTAACTTCCTCCAGTTAGCCTTCAACTGCTGTAATGTGAGTATATCCAAAAGAACATGAAGGGCTTTCAGAAATCCAGTTCTATGTTAAGCAAAGATAGCACACTGCAACCTCTTGTAATTCAAATGAATGATTCATGAATGGTTCCAAAGGCAGGGTATCTCTCCAGTTCAGTATCAGACTTCTGGAACTGGGTATAATGTAGGGGGGGAAATGATCACTATTATTTATTTATTTATTAAATTTATACCCTGCCCATTTAGACCACGTCTACTCTTTTACACACTGCATTAAACATAGTGGCTGAAATCCTATTCTTTAGCTTTGAAGTCTAACTAGAGTCATTTGAATCAATGGAATCTATGAAGGAGTTGACTCACCAAATCCTCATTATTCAAAAGGCATACTCTAGTGCAATTTACATTGCTAAATGATAGGATTTCAGACATGGTGTTACCGAAATGAAACATTAGATAAGTTTTCTTCATGTTTCATTAAAATTGACATTCTAAGCTGTCATATTGCTCAACATGTGCAAATGATGTATGACTGATCTGTAAAATTACATGTTTTCGTGCAATAGTAAATGTATGCTGGTTTTGCTTCATGTTTGAGCCTATTTATAACATCATTTATTCTTGTATTTATAGATGGACCCAAAGTTACGTCCCTCATTTTCTGACATTGTCAAGACATTGGAAGTGATTCTGAGCAATTTAAGAAGTGAGGAAGATGAAAGGGAACGGAAACTTCTAACTCTGGATAGTACAGACCGAAAATCAATCTCTGTTTCCAAAGGTAGGATTTCAGGAAGGTGGGCAAACCTGATTACTGAGCAAGGGCAATATGTATAATACATTAATGTAGGGCCTTTCCTTTGAATTTCTGAGGAAGAATGTAAGCTAGAGATTACATTTCTATTACTAAATGAAGACATAAATTTCTCTTAAGCAGTGTTATAACAAAATTTATTATAAATGTAATTTTTTAATAGGCAAAGTCCTATTGTGTAACTTTGCATTTTAGGTTCTGAGGCTTCCCTGGGCTCCGTTTTACCTTGAAGCCTTGGGATAGTGAAGGGGAGAAGCATTTAAAAGTCAAAAATTGCTGCTGCTAAGATTGGGACCTCCAGCACTGATTTGACAGCAATTCTTGGCTTTTAAATGTTTTCCCCTTCATTTTGTGAGGCTTTTCCAGAGCAAAAGGGAGCCTGAGGGAGCCTTGAAACCTAAAACAGAGGGATAGTGCAAGCTACACATTTTTGGCGTCCAATGTGAACAGCGCTGTGATTGGGTTCTTTGTCAAGGGGGCAGGACTTTCTTTTCGGCGGGAAGAAGAGACGGAGACGAAATTGACGGTTTGAACATGTCATCTTTATTCTTGTTAACTTCAGGGTTGTCAATGCAAAAGGGATCAAGTAAACTCAACTCAGGCAATAACCTATAACTCTTAACGTTCATCTCTGTTACGTTTTTCACACTTTTCAACTCTCTTTCTTCCCATGGGGATTGGTCTGACCCAAAGTGGGGTAGCTCAAAGTCGCACAAATCGTCCCGCAACAAGGGTGCTTCACGTAATTCCCCTCCAGATAAGGCAGGTAACTGGTAGTACCAATGTACGTTACCTTCTTCGTCGTGTCTTGGGAACGAGGCACCGCCACCATAGTCCATCCTGTCTTTCCTTTGGACTTGTCTATCTCTCTCAGATTGACAGGATCAGGTAATAGACCCCCTCCGGTTCTGAGATTGGGAAACTCACGAACCAACTCCACTGGTCCATACCTTGGGGAATCTGTCCCTTCCGTCTGGGTACCTTTCTCTCCCTTCACACACACCCTCCTCTCTACTTCCCCCTCCTTTATATTCTCATCCCATCTCCACCAATCTAGCTCCTCCCCTTTTCTGGTTTGTCTAGTCTCTGCCAAGAAGATTTCCACCGCTTTATTACTCCCCACTTCTTTCTCTTCTAACTGAATCAATTCTCCCACTGCACAATTAGTCTTCAACTCCTCTCTGTTCTCCTTTGAGGACGGCGCACTCAGCTGACCTCCTTCACAAGCGCCATGCACAAAATTACACAACAATGAGTGCACTAAGTCCCATTACTTAAATTTCTAAATAGCAGTGAAAGTTTTCCAGCATTTATTTTCTACCATGTTTGTAGGTGGCAGTTGCTCCCCCAGACCACAACCATTTATATCATAAAGTCCTATGCACGTGGTCTCTTAAATGGGTATAATCACCACAAGTAGAGGGGAGCACTCTAGCCACACCCTTTTCCATTTCCAGTATCATTGCCCTGGAATGAAACGGGAAATGGGCAAACACTTAAAAGCAGAACTCTTCACTATCTATGGTAGCTCTCCATGCAAGTTGGGACCCTGGAAAGTCCTTTTCTCAGACACATTGCCCTCCACATATAAGAGGGCTATGGAACCAGAAACAGAGATGACAAGGCTAGAATGTTCCCCTCTACCTATGGTGAGTATCTCCAGTTAGAGAATGCCCAAACAGACCTTAATTTGCATCATATTTCATGACAATGCATTATCTTAATATTTCTCAGTTTTCTGTTTAAGTGTTTGAATTTCTTTCCTCTAAATAAATCCATTATTACCTATTTGGCCATTAGTTCCCTCCATAAGTCTTACTTCAAATAAATAATGGTAAGTAAACCCTACTAATAATACTACTTTTGGCCTCTCCATAGGGTTTAATAGAAGTATTTCAGTTTTTGATAGTTGGAGAATAATCTAAAACATCTACATTCTTAGTAAATATTAAATGAAGGTTACCTTAATTGAGTGTTCCAGGATTTATTCCTATGATGATGTACTGCTCAGGAGCAAAAAAAGAATAAAATATTTTTTGCCTTAAAATCCCATTCATTCTTATTTTAGAAATCATCTGATTTTTATATTTAAAATATATAAACATATATTTAAAATGTATATTTAAAATATAAATTTGCCTGTAATATACTGAAAAAGGGAAATGTCTCTAGATCAAATTTAATTTATTCCACATTAGAAAAATCTCTTGGCACTTAACTAGAATTCTAAAAATGCACAATTCTTTGCCAATTTCTAAGTACACATATATAGAATAGGGCTAAAATCCCACTACTTTCAGTGCCTTATTCCCATGTAAATGTGTAATGAATTGTGATGTTGGTGTCAGATTTAAACTGTCTTGTGGGAACAGAGGATATGTCAAAGATACAAGCTGACATCTAGTATCCTATCAAGTCATCATTTTTAATATATCTTGTACTGTGAGAGAATAAGATTTGGAAGATCACTTGTCAAAACTACTTTCTTGCTTAGCACTGATGTTGATTTTCAAAGGGAATGCCTTTTCATATAATTTTGACCCTCTCTAATTAGTTCCCCTTCTGTTATAAAGATAGTTTAGTACCCAAATTCCAACTATATAAATCTCAGAGGGGAAATGTTATATACATAGCTACTGGCTTTTTCTGTGGCTTGCACCTTTGGAGTTTTAGTTCTAATTTTAGAAGTGTCCAGGGCTTCTGGTGCCTGATGTACCCTTGTGAAACAGATTCCAGGAACTTCATCCAAGTTAAGCTCTTCCTTGCTTGGAAGATCTGACCTTTAACCAGATACTGAGTGCTGAAAATTATTTCCTGTAGAGTATTTAAAATCAGCTTGTATTCTTGCAGTTTAAGGAAGGGGGGGAAAACTGTTTCAGTGTTGATTTTGAAAGTTGCACAGGTGGAGGCATCCTAGGAACTAGATACTGCTTTTGTTTTGCCTTTGCTTTGTTTCTTTATTTTTTGACATTAGTGCCACCACCTTTGTGCTGTGTGTCTTCATTTGACAGAAGTAATGGCTATCTATGTACAGAGCTGAGCCAGAGTTTACATTGGTTCCTTCCTTCATTGCACTAGTAGGGACAGTAGAGGGGTATGAGCAGACTTTCTTCTAACATTGCATAGAAGGAGGAGGTTCTTAGACATGTGGGAGATCTAAGAAGCTTCTGAATTGGTGCCATTTAATTCCAAATTCTTCAGAACATCCAGAAGTGGAGAGATGTAGAAAGTTCAACAAAACCTCAGACTTATCTGGATTGCATTTGATATTTTTGCAAAGCATCACAGTGCCACCTGGTGTGCCT
Source organism: Intellagama lesueurii (assembly GCA_037013535.1). NCBI lineage: Eukaryota > Metazoa > Chordata > Lepidosauria > Squamata > Agamidae > Intellagama > Intellagama lesueurii. The sequence goes on from JBAJHW010000004.1 coordinate 181,181,861, forward strand.
GAGAAAATGAAGTGGTAGTTCAAATATTGACCTGTTCTGTTCTGATATTTTAGAAGATGTCACATAACTAGACACACCATTGATCTTAATATTTGTAATAGTTTTGTTTAGTGATGTCATATTTAAATGTATTTAACAGATTTTTCCCCCAAGCCCAAGTGTTGTGTGTCCTAGTTTCTGCATTGGAAAATGGGCTGTTTCAAGGCTGATTTGGAATATAGCCCTTCTCTTCCAGAGGGAAGTATTATTGTTTGCATTCACCTTTCACAGCATGGGGGTGTCTTTATTCAAGGGAAAACACACTTCTTGGAAACATTGGAGCATGAATCTGTTATTTTACATACTATACTTGTATTAAATGGTGAGTGTCCTCTTCAATGCCTACTCTTGGGAAGAATCTGTTAGTGCACAGGATACACACACAAATTTGGAAGATATGGATATTTGAATATCAGTCATCCCTGCATACAGTTGCATGGTAAAACACTTGTACAAGACTTAAAAAAACATGTAACAATCATATAATTGGATATATTCCACGATAACAACCTATGCGGAGTCAACTTCAAGACAGGAGAACAATGTATAAAGATTTTGAGTGACTGAGGAATTAGAGGCCTCATTGTTTGGAATATTTAAAATTCTACATTATTAGTTGGTATTAATATGCTGTAATAGATCTTTATTCCCTGTGTCTTCTCACAGGGATGAAGATGCATCTGTTTTGATGGAGAATTCCATGTGAGATTTCATACGTTTCCCAAGTGTGTGTGTTAATGAAGACTGTCACACGTGTGTTGGTGGTGTTTCTCTGTACCTGTATGGTTCCTGCTTTGTCAATAATGTCATCCTTGGATTAAGGTCTTACTTCTTTTTTAAAAATTATCTCATTTTTAGGTTTACTTGAGAGAGGACAAGGAGTCAAAAGGCTAAGTTCACTTGACGACAAAATTCCACCTAAGTCACCACGTCCACGACGCAATATCTGGTTATCACGCAGTCAGTCAGACATCTTCTCTCGTAAGCCTTGCCGCAAGATAAATGTTCAAGACCCCTACTACACACCAAACAAAGGGGCAAGCCGTAAAGTCAACCCCTTCAATTCCAGGGAAGATTTGAAAGGGGGAAAGATCAAATTTTTTGATATGCCAAGCAAATCAGTGATATCACTTGTATTCGACTTGCACTCCCCAGAGGCAGGTGGATGTTTGAAGATGAGCCAGCCTCTTTTCAGGCCAACCTATAGTACTGACTGGCAAGAAAATTCCTTCTTTTCTGGGAAACGGAGCAGATCCCTTCCAGTCTCTCCTGAACTTGTGCATAAAGATTACAGCACATTTGGGGATCTCTCTTCAACTGTTAGTAGATGTGATCCTAGTCATCTAGGAGCGGAGGTGCGACAGAAGCTACTGAGCAGCAGTAAGTATAGTGTGTCTGAGATCCCTCCTTTTCAGGCCAAACACCAGAGGCAGGAATCACCACCTCTTCTGCCAGAGGAAGATATGGACTGTTCAGATGAATTGGAACCCCAAGATGAAAATGGTTTCTGTCCTGTAGAAAGTTCACCTGAAGAACTAGAACTCAGAAAGGCCATGGGACAACCTCTGCAAGATGCCCAGAATGTTGATGTTATCTTGGTACAGAATTTAGACAATTCAGAAGATAAATCCTTGGAGATGTCTGTAAGTTGCACCACCTCTGAAGATATGGAGGTGGAAGATGAAACTCAAAGAAACATGCCTTCTACTAGGTTGGAGTCTTCCAAACTATCGTTCAGTGCTAATCTTTCCTCACAGCCAGGCAGAGAATCTTCTCTTTTTGAAGCAGTGGATAGTAATGTCTCAGACGTTGTTTCTCTGCCATCTTCAAATGCACCAGCACCAGTAAGTGAGCAGTCAAAATGTGACATTTAAATTCTAGCCATGATACTATGGTTATAAACTCCTTCCATCTTCTTTGATTTTAACTCCTCAGTCAAAACATTCTAGGAAAGTGTAGCAACAAACTCATACTTTTGGAGGTTGCAGAATGTGTTTGGAGAACTGCACACATTAAATGTGTCAAATAATCAACTATTGGCTTACCTCAGGAGGCAGCTATTGCAGGCAAAAGGAGTGAGCCATATTTCCGCAGAATGGCTGAGTCAGTGCAGGGCCATACTTTATGAGGATGAAGTGTGCTTACTCAGTCTCCTTTGCCCTCTCCTGTTGTTTCTTCATCTGTCCTGTTCAGTAAGTTCTCAGGGTCTATGGACGGAAATCGTGAAAACTTGGTAATGGCTTTTCATTTTTGAACATCTGTAACTCACTTTCCTTCTCTCTGTAGCAATTGCTGAGCAGAACGTAAATGGCTTCTTGTGTGAGACACGAGAAGATATTTGAAACTGGCAGTGCTCTGATACCCTAGATTGGGGGTGGGGAAACAACAACACTCAGTTGTTTCCCCACCATCTCAGTTCCCATCATCTCATCATGGTTAGCCATGATGTTGGGAGCTGGGTGGCCACTGGTTCTCCAGCTTGCCCTAGATAGACAGGAGGAAGTGTAAATTTTTGTTTCTTTGATACAATGACAAGTTCAATATGCTAGTTTGAAATGTACAGTACTCTTGTATTTCTTGAACAAGGTCAGACTTGGCTCCAGTAGCTTAAGTTTCCTAGTTCTTCCAGTTTTGGTTAAAAACACTTCAGGTTTCCACTTTAGCATTCTGTGACCAGTTACTGCTTACCTTTGGCCACAATTGAAATTCTAACCAAGAGAAAGATCCATGCCACTTTCCTTCAGCAGTAATAACTGCTATAAAACCAAATGACTATTCAATAAATTTGATTTCTATTGGGTAAAAAAGGATAAGTGGCCAAGTGATCACACTTCTGTATCCCTGTTGGTTCTGCATTGCAGGAGAAATGAAGCATATGACCATGTAGATCTCTGATATGGGAGATCTTAAAGGTAGGCCAGCCACTCCTCAGCAACATTCTCTTACAATGCAGCTCCTTCAGTCATTGTCCATGCACATCAGATAGATATACACAGAGAACCTTGGTTTATATGTTCAGTTTGTTTAACTTCTGTGTGTATTGCACCTGAAATTCCTCAGATGGAAGGGATTTGCATGTTGCTTTCTGGCTGTTGCCTGTTTGTATTAACCTCCCTCTGAACATCCAGACCAGCAATGTGTGCTTGAAAGTAGAGAGAGGTTAGTATGGATGATGTGAGAGGAATTGGGCCATCTCTAATCTCTTGTTTTAATAATGTAACTAGTGAGAACTCCCCTATGGGGAAGAAATCAAAAGCAGTGCTGCCTCCTGATGTTCATAAATTTCCTCATATCCACTTCTTAAAAATGAACAATAAAAAGGAGGAAAACTCCCAGAAGTATCAAGCAATAATGTGGGAATCATAGAATGATACTAAAATCTTGAACAGCAAGTAGCTTCCTGCTTAAGAATTATTTACTGAACAATTGGAAGTAGTAAAAATGCTTTGCAACCTGTGCTTATTTATGTAGAAGCCCTTGAAACCATCCAGCTTCTTTTAGGGCAAAGAAAGACGGTTATCCTCCCATGGTCCATTAGATTATTCTAAAGCAATACTATATTCTACTAGGAGGAACCAATATAACAGTTACCCATATACATCTCTTTTTTATTTGAAAAACAAATATGTATGAATTACCAGCTTCTGATGCACTTTGGATTTGGTGTTACACCCCCATCCCCTAGGTGAAAGAGTTTGGTGCATGGATGGTGAGAGAACTAAGTGTTTTCTTCCTGTGGGCCCTCCAACAACCCTGTAGCCTTTGTATGCTTTACTTGTGCTCTTAATGGATGTGATGGTTTAATGTTAGATCAAAAAGCACACCTTTGAATACGAGGCCTCCATGATTCCTCTGTGCATTTTTCCTGCTTACATGCAATCTTTCTGGGCTTTCTGCCAACATCCGACTAGGGGTGGTAGCCTCTCTAGGGAAGTGTGGCGAGGGTTTATGTGGTGCTCTGCATTTTTAACAGAATGCTGGGGCAAGAGCCATTACAGAAAATATGAAGTTTTCTCTATTCACATTGGAATGAAAAGGGGCTAGCTTATTTAAAAAAACCTTAGGTGAAAGCCATTTGTTGTTGTTGTTACAAGGTGAAAATTAAATGTATACCGTCCCATTGTGCAGCATGTAAGAGACCCCAGTCTCTCACATACGCAGTCTAAAAGCCAGTATTTCAGAGCAGGTGTTGGCCATTTGCTGTGCTCAGTACAGAATGTGGTCATACAAATGCAGTGCTTTGTACAAATACAATAATGAGTAGCTTTGCTTTTATCATGTTTTTGATTCGCTGATGGAGATGCATCTTGCTTTTTATAAGCCATCTGCAGACACTTCTAAAATCCCCTATCTGTTTTTAATTCACCTGATCTTTCTATATTACATTTATTAAACATATATTAGAAGGTATACTTGTGGCTGATTGATGAAAGAAGCCTGTGTGAATAGATGTACATAACAAATTGCTGCCCCAGCAGAAGACAGGGGTATGATAGGTTTATTCTTGGTTGCTGTATCTTGTCCAAGAACACTGGTACTTCTTGCCAGTTTAACTACAGACACTTGAATAATTCCTCTTTGCACTTAATGCTGCTGTTTATACTGCATGTCACTACATTTCTATGCAAAAATAACCTTTGGGGCAGCCAAATATTTGATTAAGGTTTAAAGATCTGTGCAAGATCTATTTTCATATTTATGAAGGAATTTTATGTCTTAATATTTGCAGTCTGTAAATAGCTAAACTTTGTCATTAAAGCTTAGGAAAAAAGTTTGTAGCCTGTGCATAATTTAACACTGCCAGAAAAGAATTTTTGCAAACCATTTTTTCTAAACTGCAGGTATTTATGAATGTGTAAAGAAAGCAAATCTTGGTTTTTATATTGATTTATTTTGTCTGATTTTTTTTCCTGAAGTATGGAATGGAATGTTTTACTGGAACTGAACTAAGTAACCAAAGATGAATTGAGTTTAAAGTATTTGCATATGTTTTCTTTGTCAACTTTTGTTAACTGTTTCCCGATTTGCTTTCAAAATAAAAACAAATAAATTTACTTTTGTGGTTGAGAAGACATAAAGCTAAGGAGAGAGAAGGGAGGAATATTAGTACTGTACTATAATATGTATGTTTAAAAGCAAAAATTATATTATTTGTTGGTTCTTCACTATTATGTGCTAGCTTCTGTCTCTTTTTAAGATGATAGGCTTCTCCTCCTGGGTAAATGTCTGATTTCATGAGCAATTGCATAGGTAGTTTCACCTGTTCTGCAACTGATCTAATCATATTTTTTCATGTAGGAAAGAGAGTATTGGTGGATTATCCTGATGCTTTTCTTCTAAGCATTTCTGTCACATTTCTCTGTACCCAAATTGAAATTCTGCTGCTTAGAAAAATACTTTTCCCTAGAATAGCAATCTTTCTTTCCTTTTAATATATTTATAAACAGCTGCTCATAAAAACCGTGCTGTATCAAACTATAAACATTCTGTTTCTACTATGGTAAGTCAGTTGGTTTCACACAGTTGAAAAGCAAGACATAGACAATAGTCCTCCCTATCAGCTGGAACTCAGAGGCATATATCTGTGAAGATTCTCAGTCATCCAAGTGAGGTAATCTGGAAGTTGAGTCATGGCAACTGGACTTTTTTATTAGGTTGAAACTTTTCAATACTCATCCATAGCTTCTTCAGTCTGAGGAGAGTTGGTAGGAGACCCCTGATACATCCTCCACATTGGTTTTACTTCCCCCTGGTCTGAATAGGCTCGTTAGACAAAGGACGGGGGGGGGGGGGGTGAGTGAAAAGGCATAACGCTTCTGGACTTTGGGTTCCTTTGATTTGTATAACTATGTTCCAAAAGTTCCCTAATATAATGATCACTGCCACGTTTTGCATCTACAAATCTTATAAGTCAGTGACATATATAAAGTACTTTTTTGTTACTGTCCTGAATCAACTGTCAGTCACTGTCATTGAGTGATCTTGAGTTTTGCTGTGTTGAGAAAACAAGATTGTTGCTTCTTTCTGTACCTGGCTTTACAAAGAAAGCAAAAATTACTTTTTGGACTCAAGTCCCAGAATACCCCCACCAACATAGTCATTGGCAGTGGTATTCTGGGAACTGTAGTCCAGAGAAGTATGTTTTCCAATCTCTATTAGGGAAAATATAACTCAGCTGAAATGCCCCAAATACTTTAGTCTTTCCTCATACAGAAGGTACTTCCATCTTGGTGTCATCACCTCTAATATCCTTTCAAAAAATTAAATTCTTTAACATCACAATTTATCTTGCAGCTGCTGCTAAACTAACAATTTCATGAAAATATCTATCCAACTGCAAGATCCCTTTTTCCCTTTCTTGGAGGGAGGCCCGGAGAGAAAGAACAAGAAACCAGGCCTACTCAGCAGTGGCCCCTCGCCTTTGAAACAGTCTGCCTGCAGAGATCTGCCTGGCTCCCTCACTGGATGTTTTTAAGAGCAAACTTAAAACCTGGCTCTTTAGGCAGGCTTTCCCTCCTGTCATCACCTAATTACTTTTGCCATCTTGCATTATATTATTACAGTTGGTTTTATTTTATTATATTGTTTTTACTTTTATGAATTATTGTTAGCCGCCCAGAGTAGACTTCGGTCTAGATGGGCAGGGTATAAATTGAATAAATAAATAAAATAAATAAATAAACACAAGTAGTTCAGCCCCTATCAGTGTGCATCTGAGGTTGAGGGGAGGGTAAGTGAAAGCAAATCTTGACATTTCACTTCCTGTTTATCCAGACTGGCAGTGTCTAATTAGAGGCATTTGAGTCATCTTGGGCTTTCATTTTTCTGACTAATTTAGTGTCATTTGCAGACTTTATCACTGATCCCTAATTTCACATCAGTTATGTGAACTGAGCATCACTGACTCCACTAATAGAGCCTTGGGAGACCAGAATGGTTTAATATCTAGTGTCTGTTTTATTTTCTTTAACTAATTGTGTGCTGTCAGGTTGCCCCAACTTATGGTGACCTATGAATTAATGACTACCTATCATTAACAACCCTTACAAACTTAAGCCTTTAGTTTCCTTTCTTGAGTCAATCTGTCTCTTATTTGGTCTTCATCTTTTCCTGCTGCCTTCAACTTTCCCCAGCATTATTGTCTTTCCCAGTGAGTTTTGTCTTTTCAGAGTGCACCCAAAGTATGACAGCCTCAGTTTTACTATTTTGCTTCTAGAAGGAGTTCAGGCTTGATTTAATGTAGCACCCAGTTCTTTGTGTTTCTGGTGGTCTATTGTATCTGTAAAGGTCTCCTCTGGCACTGTATTTTCAATGAAACAGCTTTTTCCCTTTGCTTTCTGCACTGCACAGCTTTTACATCTATACATAGTAATTGGAATATAATAGTATGGATTATCTTGGCCTTGGTCTCCAGTGTCACATCTTTACACTTGACAACCCTTTCTAATTCCTTTATAGTTGCTGTTACAAGTCTCAGTCTTCTTCTGGCTGCAGTCTCCAGTTAGTTCACTGATGCCCAGGATGTCAATGTTTATTCTTGCCATCTCATGTTTGACCACATCCAGCTTACCAAGGTTCATAGATCTTACATTCCAGGTTCCTATGCAGTATTTTTCTTTGCAACATTGGACTTTCTTTTCACTTCCAGGCGCATCTGCCGCTGAGCGTCCTTTCGGCTTTGGCCCATCCGCTTCATTAGCGCTGGAGCTACTTGTACTTGTCCTCCGCTCTTCCTCAGTAGCATATTGGACGCCTTCCGACCTGAGGGGCTCATCTTCCAGCATCATATCTTTTAGCCTTTTGTTTCTGTCCATGGAGTTTTCTTGGCAGGGATACTGGAGTGGCTTGCCAGTTCCTGCTCCAGGTGGACCACGTTTAGTCAGAATTCTCCACTATGACCTGTCCATCTTGGGTGTCCCTGCACGGCATAGCCCATAGCTTCTCTGAGTTACTTGAGCCCCTTCACCACGACAAGGCAGTGATCCATAAAGAGGATCTAAGTTGTAACAAAGTCCAAAAGAAAAACATTCTTCGTTTCTCCTGAGGAGAGTTATAGTGACTAAAACAGTTTTCCTTCTTTCTGAAATTAGTACTGAAAAGCTGACTAAGGACTCTTTCAGGTGCAGCATTAGTTCCATCTTAAGGACTGGATTGTGTATTGATTCTAATTAGAAGTTTCCTTGACATTTAGAGAAAATTCCTCTTTGTTTTTTCCCCCAGTTCCCTACAGTTTTTTCTCAGTCCCCAAACCCTTGATTTCTCTTTTAGCATTTGGACTGGGGAAAGGATCTTAGCATTATTACATTTTCCAGGCACTTTAGCATTATTCCCCCATGAGAACTAGGAAGCAACAGTCAGGAAAGTACAGACTTGCTACAGACTCCTAAAAGAAACCTATCACTTTCTATATCCCAGGATTAATGAGCTGTGTCTTCTACTCCTCCTCCTTGCACAATTGCGGATTTTCTTAAGCAAGCCCAGATGCTGTACCCAGCCATGCAAATGAAGCACTGGGGATAAAAAGAGAGATACAGTAGCTCAGGGAAGAGACTTTTGTAATTTACCAGTGATCTAATCTCACAGCAGAAAATAATTGAACACTCTTATCTGCTGGCTACTGAATTACCTTTAGCAGGTAATATAGCGGTATATCCCAGGATTTAATATTAGCAAGCAGCGAAACAAGAAATGAAACAAAGGGGAAAAGGCTAAATGAAGAAGATCCCTTAGAATCAAAGCTTTTAATAAGTAAATACAGCCAGGAGGAGATACTAGCTTTCATTAAGGCAGGGGGAAATGCACTTCATGTCTTGATGCAGGGATATCAAGAGATGGTGTTATGAGCAAAAATGGACTGAGGAAGGCACTAATAATAACACTGAAGTGGTCTAAGCCAGTGGTTCTTAACCTTTGTTACTCAGGTGTTTTTGGACTGCAACTCCCAGAAGCCTTCACCACCAGCTGTGCTGGCTGGGGTTTCTGGGAGTTGCAGTTCAAAAACTCCTGAGTAACAAAGGTTAAGAACCACTGGAAGCCATTGTGACTTTTTTTCTGCCTTTTGAACAGTAGAGAAGTTTATCACAGGACCTCCAGTTTCTAAAGTCCTGTTTATTCCTCACTTGCTCTTCTGTTCAGAAATATTTCTTCTTTTTATGAAATCTCAGTTTTGAAAGTTAGATCATGTTGAACAACATGCTTGAACTCAAACAAGGAAAAGCTTAGGGAAGAAAAAGAATATAGAGTATACCTAACATACTCTGATGTGGTCTTTCAGGGTTTTGGTGAACCCTGTCCTTGTTCTCTGGACAGTGCAGAGAAGGAGTCCATAGAATGGGTTAATCCTACCACTGCCAAGATCAAGAGGCAGGGACAAGTGACATTGAGAGCTTTAACTGGATTCAAACTTCTTCCAAAAGTCTCATTTCCTGCCTCTCCTGAGGTCAGATCCTCAGTGCAAGCTCTATCATCTGTCTCTGCTCAGTTTTGCCCTTCTGATTTCTTTCTCATCGTATTTTTTTGTCTTTCCTCAGTTTTCTTCTCAGTCTCTGTGGTCATCCTCTTTTCTCTACCAAAACCTTTCTCCTTCTGGCACCCTTCTCAGATGTTTCTGACTGAGGAAGGTAGGCAGGACTTCCCTGCCCACCAAAGGTGATGAGGCACCTGATGAATCAAAGTTCACATTAACATTGAGAAACAACATGCAGCCACTGAAACAACTGCTGCAACGCTTGTTGCAGGGATCCACGAGGCTCCCCTCCAGGGCCTTTCTCAAGGGCTTTCTCCCTAGATTGTGATGGAAACCAACACCAGCCCTTGTCCATTGAATTTTTGAGGCAGCAGCACTTTCCACCCTGCACAAAATAAGGTAAGTCAGACAAAGGAGACCTCTGGGAGGCTGCAGTTTCCCCCTTTAAAAAGTGTGCTGATTATATATGGCCCCATAGTGCTTAAAGCACTCTCTGGGCTGTTTACAATTTTTTTATTATATAGGCTACACATTGCCCCTCCCTCAGCAGGCTGGGTACTCATTTTACCAACCTCAGAAGGCTGAGTGAACTACGAACCATCTGTCAGATCTGTTGGTATCAAACTCTGACTTTGAGCAGTTTTGGCTGCAGTACTACAGTTTAACCACTGTGCCACAAGTCAACCAAGTACATGCTTTTTCCCTACAGTTCCCACCACTTTCTCCAACCTACAGATAGAATGCCATTTTGATTTTTTTTTTTCACATTGGCAGATACACAAACTATGGTTCTACCAAGCTGTTCCCATCATGGGTCTTCAACCAGTGTTGTTTCTCCACCCTCTCCAGTCAGATCCCCCTCAAGCAATCTCATAGGCCCTAAGTGTGCTGTTTTCTTGGTTGGGATTGGGGGCCTAGTCAGTCTGATCTTCTACCCAGCAGCAAATGGGCCCTGTTTTATGCCATTTTAAGTTGCAAGTATCGTACCAGAGCTCTTGTGGATCCTTCAGAGAGTTCATTAAACGAATAGTAATATCAGAGTTAGAGGCCTGTTCCTTATTTTTTTTCTGGGAGTAAACAGAACTTTGCAAAACTGCAAGGAGGCCTTCCTGGTCTAAGTCCCATTTTCCTTCAAGAGATCAGTTACCTCCCATCTGAAGAAAAAATGCTACCCATTTTTCCTGTGGTGGAAAGTGCCAATTTTGACTCAATACTCCAGCTCCAAATATGGGGCTGGCTTCTATTCTTTGTGCAAAACTGTTCCACAACTACTGTACCTCTGACAAGTGGGTCCTCCAAATACTTTTTGAAGGTTACTCAGTAGCATTCTCCAATCTTCTTCTCTGGCCACATTCCCACCAAAAATAAGTTTTTATTTCTCAAGAGGCTTCAGCAGTGCCGGCTCATCAGAGCAGTTCCACCTTTTGTTTCTTGCGCTGGGGTTGACTGAAGCTTTCTTTCTCAATCTAAAGTATCTGAACTTCATAGCCTGCACATGTTTTTGAATGGAGATCCTCTGTATGATTCAAGAATTTCTTCAAAAAGAGAACTTCTTAGCCTCAGTGGATTTCACTAAAGTGCATCTTCAGATGTTTATTGCCCCCAGGTGCAGGTGTTTCCTTCATTTCGCTTACAACACAAAGTACTTTCAGTTCAGGGCAGTGACCTTTGACCTGGCTTAAGCATCACTGTATTCACTAAACTCATGGGAGCACTTTTCCCCTTCAGGGGTTGCATGTTTATCCATATTTGGAAGACTTATTGGTGTGGGTGCCCTTTGTAGACAAGACTGAGGAAAATACTTATCTGACACTGAAAGCTTACATGACTGTGATTTCTTAGTAAACTTCAGGAAGTGCCCTTCTCTCTCCATTTCAACAGCTTGTTCATCTGGGTGCCAGAATCAATACCCAGAAAGCTATATTTTTTTCCAGCCAGAATTTCCTCTATCCTGCCGAGGTAGAGAGGACTATATTCTCCTCTCATTTCCCTGACACATGTGCTGGGGCTCGTAATCTCCTCTATCCACATCATTCTGAGCCAGATTTCTCACGAGCTTCTACAATTCCTCCTTTAGCCATATTACTCACAAGCTCAAGGTGCCAGTTCCTCTTCCCAAATAAGTGAAACTCTCCCGCATGTGGTGGAATCACAAAATAAACATTTCTAGAGGTTTTCCCTTCGTAGTTCAAAAGAAGTTCCTAGTTACCTTAGGTGCCTGTTGTGATGGGAAGTCCTTTACAAAAGTCACATTATGCAGGGTTTATGGTTTTCAGAAGTCATCCACAGCACAAATTGGCTGGAATTCAAGGCAGCGTGTAATGCTTTATAACATTTAAAAATACCCTCCTCGGGGCATCTTGTACAGTGAGAAATGACAATAACTCAGTGAAATCCTACATTGCAGAGCAAGGGGGATCCAGGTCCATTTCTGCTCAAGGAAGCATCTCTGCTGTTCCAGTGGCTGAAACGCAGCTTGGCTTTCCTCTCTGCTCAGCATCTGCAGGGAACCCGTAACACATAAGCAGACTTCCTTAGGACGCAGCTTCTACCAGGGGATTAGAGCTATGGTGTTGACATCTTTTGCCAAATATTCACCCCGCTAGAACTCAATGTTTGCCTTCCTGGTGAACAAGAAGCTGTGGAATTTCTTCACATGGCATCAGTGACCCTCCATGGACTCAATGTTCTTAAACCCATGTGATCCTCAGCTCTCTTACCTCCTTCCTCCTTTTCTGCTTCTGGCATAAGTTATTTGCAAGAGGATTGTGGAACAGGAACAGGCTGACCTAGTAGCTTCGTTATGGCTGAGACCATGATTTTCAGAAATCCATTGTCTAGCCATGTCTCCACCTTGGTTTCTCCCATCTTTACTGGACCTGTTCCCTCAGGGGTCCCTTCACCACAGCCTGGCTCTGCTTCCTCCTTGGAGGCTAAGTGGGATGACAAGATGTATATTTTGAAAACAAACAAACAAACACGTTTCAGCACTACAAGATTATCTGAGGTCGCCTCTAAGATGTTCACCTGACAGATTTCTCTTTGGCTTCCTTGTCTGTACTTTTTTCCTTCCTGCAGAATTGCATGTATAAAAGATTCTGTCCAAGTACACTAAGATGGCAAGAGGGCACTTTCTGTTTTGTCCTAGCTAAGCCAGGTGCATTTTCCACAAGACCTCCTTTAGAGACATTTCTCTTCATCTTCTTTTCCACAAGGTGGCATTTTTTATAACAAAGACCTCAGCAAGGTAAGTCTGTAAGTTATCAGCCCTGCTGATTCTGAAACACCTCTTTATCACCCACAGGGATCAGGTTACTTTTGCACTGGATCTTTCCTTCATTCCTAAAATCTGCTCTCCTTTCCATGTTTCTCAAAATGTGGCTTTGCCCTTGTTCTGTCCTAATCCTTCTCACTCATTAGAGGAGTCCTAGCACATGTGGGATATCAAGAGGGTTCTAAAAGTCGTTATGTCCCATACTACAGGGGCTTAGAGGCTCTTTTTGTTTCCTTTCTTTGGAAAATAGTGTTTCAAGGCAAACCATAGCCAGGTGGATTCAAGCCTGTATAATCATGGCTTGTCAGAGCAGAGAGCAATGACCACACCTGCAGCTTTTTTCAGACAATACTCCCCTCATGGAAATCTGCTGGCCAGCTACTTGGAGCATCCTTTTGACGGCCATCGTTACAAAATAAATAGCAGTCCGCTGAGGAGACATATAGAAGGCAGCTCCTTTGGGTGTTTGTTACTGGGTCTTCTTAATTCTGTTTCTTCCCCCTCCCAGTGTAGATCAGCATATTGCTCCACTGCAGCACCCAGAGAATGGTACTTTAGGCACTCGTGCAGAGGAGGAATCCACACACACCCAAAATTGGCAGCTATAGTCCTTTTCCTTACCAAAGCCGATTGAGTCTTTTCTAATGAGTTGTTTACTGCTTTCCAACTCTTCTTGTGGCTCTGTGTCCTGCACTATAGCTAGTAAAGAATGGGATCCAAGAGTGTGCCAGCTCCAGTGGAGATTCTTTCACTGTCGTATTTCCTGCCTCCCAATCTGAGCAGTGATCAGAATGAACCTATTCTAGTGGATTCCTTCTTTTCACCTGCCAGAATGGAACACACCCACTCGCGAGTGCCCAGTGTACCCATTCTTGCTCAGACATAGCCTTCTTGTCTGATATGCAGAGTGGATAAAACTCAATGATTTTTAAAAATCAAATTGATTTAAATCACACTTTAAATTTTAAAAATTGATTTTTTGATTTAAATCCTGATTTAAATCAATTTAGGTTGGATATTAATAGCAATTTCCACTGGCAGACTATCTATAGACCCAGTGCTAGTCACCCTTTCCCCCTTCACCTCTTATTTACACCAAACATGTGCATGTTAGCATTATTCACATAACGACTGGCATTTCAGCTCTGTTTGCTTTTAGTAAAACACAGAAACATGACAAACACAGAAGGTATAAGGTCTTGTACTAATTTAATTCCTGTATTATCTACACCTGCCAATGATTCTGTGGAAGTACCAAGAGTATCCATGGACATTACAAAAATGAGGTGCTAGTTTTCATGCTGTTTGGATGAGCACGTGGGCTAAACTAAGCTGCTGCAAATTAGGACTTCTTACTGAAGACAGCTGTCTGATCTTATGAATATAAAGGTTCTCTCTTGAAATGAATAAGAGAAGATCTATCAACAGACTAATTTAATCATACAGATGTTCAAAAATTAACCCACAGACTGTTTTATTGTGCCACTTAGTTCAAGGAGCTGCTTGGAATCCTACAGTCCTCATTTGGTTTCTGGATTATGGCTAGAAGCTGTTCTGTTCTGAGGAGTCCCGTACAGCAAAACTACTGGTTCTACCTGCTGGCCCAAGCCAATTTCATCTTCTGGTTGTGGGCTTTTGAGGATTTTGAAAACACACTTTTCACAATCTGAAGTGGCACAGACTTTCCACTGAGGTACAATTTGTTGTGACAGTCTGGCAACCAAGGCCCTTCACCTGAGTTTCTGTGTTCACCATTTTTCAGCATATGTACATATGCCATAATGTAGCCTGTCATGAAAGCATCAAAGCCAGCTCTATGAATGCCTCCCTCTGAACAGCTAGGCAATGATGTCACTGTTTTCTCTGTGACAGGCAAAGAGAATGTTGCAGTTGCATTCTCTAGCTGGGCTTTTTGCTCTGATCTTGTTGCCCCTTTCTGTTGGCCATCTTTGGATGGTGAAGTGATGCACTGACTGTCCATAGCACTGGCTTGTTCCTCATCTGTCTTGGCATCAGTTGCACTGTCAGAGCTAACTTCTTGTTCCACATCCATAAAACTGTCCTCCTTACTAGATGTATTCTCTGTTCCTACACCATCTATAACAGGAGTATTATTGTTAGGACAAGAAAGCTTGGAGGGAGGACCATCTTCCACATTCCAAGACACCTTTCCATCCTTCTCAGAACTTCCGAGCTCAGGTTTTTCCGAGGGCTCAGCAATATTCTTACGACGCTTCCATTTCTGCTTTCTTCTCTTCCGTTTTTCCTCTTTGTGGTTTTCATCCTCAGTGATTATCAGATCAATATTGTGAGACTGTGAACACTTCACCCCATCTGGGCACCAGCCATAGGCCTGCAAGAAAGTAAGTAACCCATTAGTATAGATTAAAAACAGTCCTGATTAAGTCTTCATTATCATCGTCATAGAACTGCAGAGCTGGAGGGGACCCTATGAATCACCGAGTCTAGTCTTTCTAGAGCGGTTTTCAACTGCTCAACACTGCAATAACTGGAATCATAGCATGCTGACCTCCATATAGAACAAGTGTTTAAATAGTATTCTGGATCACCTACACCTTTTTAATTTACTCTTCATATTAAAAGGCAACACCACTCTCCATTGACGACTTGGTTTCCACCCTAGAATCAGTATGAACCTTTGCCTCCTAGTATACCACACCCATTAGTCAGCACAAATATATAGCCAAAGAGCTATCAGAAAGAACCAAGCATGAAAGTTCTCCCATCTTTGATGGACTGTCCCCATAAGTTATCTTACAACATTCAAGGGACAAAAGCAGCAGTTTTTGAGAGGCTATGTTATCACGTTTATGTCATTTTGTCTCTAAATAGCTCAAGGTGACACGTACATGTAACCTGATTGTTAAGAGCCACTTAGCTTCAGAAATTAAACTTGACTTATACATTTTTATATGAAGCTGAGAGCAGCCCATGCATCAACCAGGTCACATACAGCCTTCATCTACTGTGAAGTAGATGAGATGGAAGAAAACAACTACTCCATGGTCACTTGCTGAGTTTCACGGATCAATCAAGACTAGAACATGGATCTTTCTCAAGTTTCAGTCCAAAACTCTTTTAGCTCCTATGCTACATTGTCTTTTTCTTTTCCAATCCTAAACCAAGGATGGACAACTTGCAGTCCTCCAGATGTTAGTGGAGTACAATTCCCGTTGTCCCTAATCAACATCGCTAATGGTAAGAGGTGATGGCAGCTACTGTGTAACAGTGTTTTAAGGATGTTGCCCAACCATTTCTTAAGCTATAGAAAGCAGAGAGAAGTGATAAATACCGAAAATGTCTGGCAGATAGCAATTTTGTTTGAAGTGTCAGTCCCAGATAGGTTGGCATCAGACAGAGAGCAAAAGCGGTAGTCAACATAGGAAGCTATGCTGGCAGGGTAGCTGCAGAACTCTATGCTGAGGTGCTGCTTTTTGGAGTCTTTCAATCTGCAGTTTTCTCGCTTGCTGGAATGGAAGAAAATCTGGATGTGAGAAGATGGGCAGAGCCAAGAAATCAGACCCTTTCTCCCAAATCTAAGGCAGCTTGTGGTCCTCCAGATGTTGTTAGGCAGTAACTCCCATCAGCCCTAATCAACATAGCTAGTGGTCAGGGATGACGTGAACTGAAGCTCAGCAACATTAAGAGAATCACAAGCTGCCCATCCCTTACTCTAGAAAAAGCCCTTTATATGTGGAAAATGGGATTAGAATTTATTTCTTCATCTAGACTAATTCTATGTAATGTGAATGTATAAATGTATTATTAGGGTAGCTGCATTTTTCTTTTACTGCTAAGCTATCTAACCCACAGATACAGAGTATAAGAATCTCCGAGATTTCTTTCAGTAACAGACACACATCTCCTTTAATAATTAATTCAAGTGGGCAGCAAAAAGCATGGAGAATAGCAGTTAGTCCCAGAACACTGCAGGGAATGTATTAGCCAGAGTTTCATAGATGAGGTTGCCAGTAGCAGTCACAAGTTTATTCTTAGTGATTATCTTCCCCACCCTGTCACCAAACCCAACGCAAATGATTCTACTTCTCCATTCTTCCACAGAGAAGTGAAACAAGAAGAATCTTCCCCCAACACCAGGCAGGAGAGGCTAATGTTGTCCCTCCTCCCCAGTTTTCTGGCACATGCAGAGAATTTGGAGGAAGGGAGGGTCTGTAATTTGCTTCATGTGATATGAGCTGTCCGTGACAGATCAGGAAAGAGATCTTGGTGCGCTGGTGGACAGCTCAATGAAAGTGTCAACCCAGTGTGCGGTGGCAGTGAAGAAGGCCAGTTCCATGCTAGGTATCATTAAAAAGGGGATTGAAAATAAAACAGCCAACATTATAATGCCATTGTACAAAACACTGGTAGAGCCGCACCTGGAGTATTGTGTACAATTCTGGTTGCCGCACCTCAAAAAAGACTGGAATTGGAAAAGGTGCAGAAAAGAGCGACTAAAATGATGACTGGGCTGGGGCACCTCCCTTATGAGGAAAGGCTACAGCGTTTGGGGCTCTTTAGTCTAGAGAAAAGGCGCCTGGGGGGGGACATGATTGAGATGTATAAAATTATGCACGGGATGAATAAAGTGGATAAAGGTAAGCTCTTTTCCCTCTTACACAATACCAGAACCAGGGGACATCCACTCAAACTGAGTGTTGGGAGAGTGAGGACAAAATAAAATATTTCTTTACCTAGCAGTTAGTCTGTGGAACTCCTTGCCACAGGATGTGGTGATGGCATCTGGCCTTGATGCCTTTAAAAGGAGATTGGACAGATTTCTGGAGGAAAAGTCCATTGCAGGTTACAAGCCATGATGGGGATGTATAATCTCCAGGCTTAAAAGGAAGGCACTTCAAATTGCCAGATGCAGGGGAGTAGTATCAGGAGATAGCTATCTAGTTGTCTCGTGTGCTGCCAGAGGCATCTGGTGGGGGCCACTGTGAGATACAGGGAGCTGGACTAGATAGGCCCTTGGCCTGATCCAGCAGGTCTCTTCTTATGTTCTTATGATAGTGTTAATTCCACACTGTTAGAATCTCTCCTGCCATCAAGTGTCTTAAAGGCAGTGTGAACCAAGAGACTATTTTTCCCACACTGTTTTCAACATCCACAGGGTGAATAAAAATGATTTCTAAAAATCAAATTGATTTAAATCATAATTTAAATTTAAAAAAACTTTTTTAAAATTCAAATCATTAAAAAAATCCATTTTTTCTGTCTGAAATCAAATCCATCCTGAAATATAGCCAGTAGCAACGATAAGAATAGGCAATGTAGCCATCAAAAGTTTGTGGATTTCAGCTTTACTCACAATCCAGCACCTAGTACTAACCAGGATCAGTCTCTGGGTTTCCAGCCTGGGTAACCCAGGTGTTCTTGGACTGCAATTCCCAGAAGCCTTCTCAAGCAGCTATGGTTGCTAGGGTTTCTTAACCTAGCAGAACTTTATACCACGAGTTTCTGCTGAAAACATTTTACAAGAGCACAAAAGGACTGCAAAGGCCTCAACTCAAAGGTACATTTGGTGTCACAGATGCCAGCAGAGAAGCCGACAAAATTATATTTCACCCCCCCAAACTCTCAAGAACAAAGTCAAGGAAAGGATTCAGAAATTCGACTGCTTCCCCTTACTGCTTCAGAGAATAGTTTTATTTTGCTAGAGCTCCAATGGCCAAGCAATGGATAAGTGCCATCTCATGAGACCCAGAGCCATTAATGATACTTGCCCAAGAATATGCATAAAAAGAATAACCCATATGAAACAAAAAAAACACGTCCAGACAAACGAGACTAAATCCTACTTTTTCCCCTCTTCCTATCCAGTCATATGAAAATCAGACACTATTCTTGTACAAAATAATAAGCAACAGAAGAGCACTCTGATGTCCAGCAATTATCCTTCTCTTATGTCCAGGAATGCCTGCCAAGGTGATTGCAGCTTTATTTAGAAAGGGATACATACCACTTCTTGTAGGCATACTCTAAATAAGAGGCCACAAAACGTGCCTCAAACTCAGAGGCATATTTAGTGTCATAGATGCCAGCAGGAAACATCTCTGAAAGATCTGCAGTGAAGGTGCCTAAGTTGTCCGGTAAGTGAGCGTAGAAGCACTGGTACAGAAAGACCAAATCAATCAGGCCATTGTGCAGAATGAGGGGCTTCCTAGCTCGGATAAGCTCCATGAAGAAAGTACGGGACACTCTGGCTCACATTTTCATTTCCCTGTGAGCAGGGAGAGGAAGGAGAAAAAAAAAAGCATTACCTAACTCATTTCGAAGACCTGCAATTACTTTCCCTACCAGTGAAATCACTCCTCTGTCGGAGAGCTCAACCCTGCCCTCACACGTTAAATGGAGGCAGCAGAATCCACTCCTCACATCATGGTTATATAAAGTAAATACAGTCCAACCCAGAATGTGATGAATGGCATGAAGCAGAAATGAGCAACATGTAACCCGTGTGTCCCATAGGTAACCAGGAGAATTTTTGTAGCCTCAGGCATTTTGTGGCTTACCTCCTCCAATTTTTTGTTTGGAAAAAAAAAAAAAGGTTAGAAAAACAAATTGCTTGAAAAACTCTGTCCTCTAGGGATGTGGAGGGTGGTTTTGCCTTATCTTGAAAGGCCCCCCAGCATCTCCAAAACATTCTTTTAAAAAAAAAAAGACCATCAGAGGCACAAAGGGGCCTTTTCAGTTAAAAATTCTCTTTCTCTCTCTTCCCTTTAGCTAAACCTATTTTTCAGTTAACAAAAACCTAATGTAACAACTTTCAGAATACATAAGAACACTAAGCAAAAATATTGGCCAAAATCTTTTTGCTCAGCCTAATAAACTGCCTTAGAGTTTGCCCACTGATCAATGCAGATTTGATAAGTCAACTCCTCTGTAATTTCCATTGATTCAAATGGGCCCTACTCTGACTACAATTTATTTTAGCACAGTAAGATGCACTCAAACAAGGCCCATTGAATCAATAAAACTTAGAGATAACTTACCAAATTCTCATTGATTCAACAGACCTATTGTAGTGCAATTTACTACACAAAGCAACAGGATTTTGACCAATAAGTATATAAAGTAGCCTCTTTGGTCTTAACACCTTGAAAGTGTGGCCCTTTAGTTGCCCAAGAAATTTGAAAAATGGTACTCATCCCCACAGAGATCATTCACCCCTGGCATAAAGTATTACTTTGTAGATGCAGGGGAGGGGTATCGGGAGACAGGTATCTAGTTGTCTTGTGTGCTCCAGAGGCATCTGGTGGGGCCACTGTGAGATACAGGGAGCTGGACTAGATGGGCCATTAGCCTGATCCAGTAGGACTCTTCTTATGTCTGTCCTTGCTGAGTACTGGGTAAACCACTGGTATGAAGAACACAGATCAATTCAATTGTTATCAATAATGTCTTTTTTTCTTCAGAAGGATAAACAGTACCAGGGATCTTTTTTGGCTCAGCAAGACTCTCATTGCTCTCTCAGCATTCTTGAACAAGTGTCTTATATATTTAGAAGGGAGCTCTTTACTCAAAATATTTGTATCACGATGAGCTCAAGATTTAATGCTGATTCCCACCTAGGGTAAGAAGCCCTCATACCTTGTCATTGCCCCTATGGTAAGGAATGCCTTGAGAATACTGTTTGTTGAAGTCAAAGCCGTGTTGCACCAGGAACTGAACTGACTGTGGTTCAATGATATAATCTTCCATACACAGCAAAGTCAGGTTATATATCTGGGAGAGATATGTGTACTCTGTCTGTAAATGCAGGCGGAAGAACAAAATTGAAAACAGCACAATATGAAAAATAGAGAATAGCAATATACTGTATAAGAAATTATCTTTATAAAAGTCCTCTTTATTGGTTTAGAACCAGTGTTGGCCAATTATACACACACACACCATATCCATATGCAGTGGCTACAGCTTACTGGCAATGTACCATCTCCATCTCCCATACGGAATATGCCCTTAACTCATCAACAGAATCACAAACCATGGAGTGAACACAACCAGCTGAGCACCATACCTTATCAGGAAGCTGCTTAAAACAGGCAATTCCTAGAGACAAAATGGAGCGTGTTCTAGCAGCATTGCAAACAGCTTTGTATCGTTCTTCAATACATCTGCAGAAAGAAGCATCAAACTTAATAGCAAACTCAGTCACAGGGATTTGAGGCCATGGATTCCCTAGTTTCTTCCTCCCATTCAACTGGCTATATTCCTCAATAACACTCTACAATTCCAATGAAGTATTTGATGATGCATGCAGGGCTGATCTCTACAACTATCATACTCTCTTTCTTCAACAGAGTGAGTACTTAAGGTTAAGCAATCACACCTTAAACATTTTTGTCTAGAATTTAAAACCAACAAATTTCCACATGATAAAGTGCACTCATCCAAGTCTCTACCACTTGAGGAGGGGGGAAGCTTCAGAGACGTATGGGCAAAACATTCTATTTAGTATGTCTACAACACTGGCCAAATCTGTTACTTAATGTAGTAAATCACAGTACAGTAGGCTCATTAATTGATGCTTTTGAATTGTGGTGCTGGAGGAGACTCTTGAGAGTCCTCTGGACTGCAAAGA
This sequence comes from Intellagama lesueurii, assembly GCA_037013535.1. Taxonomy (NCBI): domain Eukaryota; kingdom Metazoa; phylum Chordata; class Lepidosauria; order Squamata; family Agamidae; genus Intellagama; species Intellagama lesueurii. The sequence goes on from JBAJHW010000004.1 coordinate 181,203,251, forward strand.
GAAGAAAACCTATCCATTTTGAAGGAAATCAACCCTGAGTGCTCACTGGAAGGACAGATCCTGAAGCTGAGGCTCCAATACTTTGGCCATCTCATGAGAAGAGAAGACTCCCTGGAAAAGACCCTGATGTTGGGAAAGTGTGAAGGCAAGAGGAGAAGGGACGACAGAGGACGAGATGGTTGGACAGTGTCATCGAAGCTACCAACATGAATTTGACCCAACTCCGGGAGGCAGTAGAAGACAGGAGGGCCTGGCATGCTCTGGTCCATGGGGTCAGGAAGAGTCGGACACGACTTAACGACTAAACAACAGGCTCATTAATCTGGGGATTTGATGATTCAACTGCTTTGTAAGTTCCATTAATTCAAACAGCGCTACTCTTACTGCATCTTATTATGCTGAAATAGGCTTATCAAATTTTTCTCTGTATTAGATATTCTTCCAACTCACATCTGTGATTCTATTCAGCATTTAAGCTCTTTTTTGTAACAGACTAGTTCAAACTTGTAGTTTTTCAAAGATACGTTTGAAATTTTCCTGAAGGTGATTCAGCCATTAAGACACTTTCAGATTGCTGGCTAGAGCACTAGCAACAGCAATATAAAGTCTTGCTTCTGTTTGGTAATAGTCATTGTTTCTTATGAAAGGAGCTTTTCCTGAATTCAGATCCCCATAAAAGAGTTTGTTCACGCTTTCTAAAAATATCTAACTGGAGGCCTTCTCTCAGACCATCCTTGTTGAAGAACTCTGGCTATGTTCTGAAGCCCAAGACTCTAGTCAACAAGGTAATATGTAACTAGCTAAGTCTGACTGATTTATTTAGAATTCCATGTGTGTGACTGTGGTCATCCCCTGTGTTTCTCACCCCCACCAATAAATTCCTTTTCAAATATTTTTATATTTGGCAACAGTTTTTTAAAATGAGATTCTCACTGAATTCTTCTCCAAATGAAGGGCTACTACAGTTTGTCTTTACAGGGATTTTCATAAGGTACGTTAAGTACCAGGACTGTAGGTTTTGGGCAAAGAAACAAAAACAGTGGTTTGGCTACCTCCTCCCCACCAGTGGCAGGCTGAAGGTAAGTGTCTTGGCAAAAACAACTCAGAACTCCCCAGCTGGACAGATGGGAAGGAGATATACAGCCCTGCAGATGTTGCTGAACATCACTGTCCATTACTTTTAGCTGTGCTAATTAGGACTGATGGCAGTTGCACTCCAGCAATATCTAGAGAGCCACACATCTACTATCCTTGGACTAGAGCGCCCAGGGGTTCATCCTGGCTGATGGCATCCTATCAAATTATTTTTGGGAAACACTCTTAAAGAAAGGGTCCACCACCCAGGAAATTATCCCTGTCCCAGATCTGTTACAATGGAAAAAATCGGCTAATTGGCTTCCGGTTCCATTTGGGTGCAGTTACAATGAAGAACTGAATGATAAGAACTTGAGATCATCATGCATTAATTGAACTAGTTTATTACTTACTGATTCAGTAGACTCTTTCTTGTTCCAAGCCACTTAATTCCTACAGACAAAAAAAAAGTTAGACTTCCTGATGGATTGGATTATGTAGTTATGTATAATTAACTAGGAACAGACAGTGGCTCAGTAGCAGAGCATACATTTACAGGCAGAACTGCAAGGTTTCAATCTCTGCTGGCTCTAAGTAAGGGCTAAAGAGCATCTTCCTCTGGAAACACTGGAGAATCACTATGTATCACTCTTAGACAATACATAGCAATATCGACCAGTGGTAATTACATTACTGCCTCACCTATATATAGAAAAAATCCTCTCCCCCAAATAATTAGAAGAAACAGCTATGTGTATTTTAAAATCTGAATTTAAATACTACTACTTCCATTCTTCATTTTCCAAAATGCTACTCTCTACTAACTAGAAGGGGGCCAGAAGAAAATCTACATAAGGGAAGTTAAAGTTCGTCCCTTTGTTTCTAACAAGCAGTTAAAGAATATCATGTACACTTCCTCAGGCAAAGCAGCTATCCAGTCACCATCCAAAGTCTCATCTGTGGCACAGCCCTGAAGAATCTTATTGTACAAAATATCCTCCAATGTTTTTGGTAGAATATAAGGAAGAACACTCTACTCACTGTGTCAATAGCGATAAAGCTAGAAGTCTGGATGGCCAAGAGCATGGATGGCCACAGTTCTTTGAAGTTGTCATTCTGGACATCAATGACTGGCACCTTCAATGAAGTCATTCTCATACAGCTGTTAAACATCATACATGTACTATTTTAAACATTCAGACAATAGTTTTGTTTTTTGGGAACCAGTGACAAGAGACACACACCATCCCACAAACCACCAACTGAGTACTCCTGGAGTAACAACTCAGAAATAAAAGAAAAAGCTATTTCATGTTACAGGACACCAAGACAAAAGAAGAATCTTGTGCCCCCCCCCCCCCAAATTTAGATTTTTATTTGGCCAAAGGTTTTGCAGCTCACAGTTCTCTTCAGATACATGAAGTAGTACATATTGGACACACACATTCAAATAGTTCCATGGACACCAGCTGCGTGGCTTACCACTGAATTCCACAAAAATCCTAAATGGAAATAATAAGAGGCAACCCATACAACAGTATCTACACAACATCTGGCTTAATGGGGAGACTGCGCTTTGTTTTGTGCTTCTCCATTGTCCTTGTATCTGCCTCCTATTTAGGGTGACTGGTTAAACATTGCCAAAAAAGGAGAATGTAACTCTCTAAGGAGGGCAAAAGAGGGCAATGACGTGCATAACATTGCATATACTGATCCATATGAATAGGTACAATATTAGAAATGATGTTTATAATTTAAACACAAGTACAACAATTTCATTCAAGTGGGCGAGATAGTTTTGGGGGAGGTAGCTGTGTTAGTCTGTGCAAGCGTATCAGGTTAAATCCTAAGAAAAACTGAAAGACAAAAGCATGTGGCACATTAAAGACTATTATATTTTAATGTAAGTTTTAAGATAGATACATAAAACTTTATTACGGTCAAAGACCAGCCACAAATAAAACATCGAAATATATAAATATACAAAGGTATACAAAAATATTGGGATCAAATGCAAGTTTTAAGCCATTAAAATAAAATATTATATTAAAATATAATAGTCTTTAAGGTGTCACATGTTTTTGTCTTGTTTTGTTTCTTTGGATTTTGACTGATGTGGGTGAGATAGTGATCAGGGGACTTCCCATCCCTGCTTAGTCTGCTAAACAGATGTTCCTGTAGATCAGCAACTTAAAGACTTCTAACCGACTTCCTTCTGGTTTTAAGATTTAATTACTTTAAAATCAGAGTTCGATTGGACAGGCCTACGACTGGAGACCTTCAAAAGAACCACTGCCCTTTCGCGACCCTTCAAATGAAAGACTGTCCTTTAAATTATTGCAATATCGTGTACAAAGAATCCTAAGCCCCTTCGTCTAGCTACAGCGGATGCCAAATGACGTTTCCATACCTTCTATTACCATCGGAAAATAATCAAAACGGCGCCATCGACTTTGCTGTTAGACTGACTTCCGGCGCGTCAAAATGGCGACATCGACTTTGCTGTTAGACTGACTTCCGGCGCGTCAAAATAGCACTCTCAGATTTGATATAGAGTAACTTCCGGGGCGTCGTGCTCTTTGGGGGTCCTTCTTCTCTACGCGCTGCTCGGGCTTAGCTGTCCCTATGAATACCTTTCTTTCTAATCCTGTGCAATTACTCGGGAATAAGCTCTAATGAAGTCAAATCAAGTAATGCTGACTTGCGTATAAGCCACACTGAATTCAATGGGACTTATTCCCAAATCCGTGAGGTTGCGCAGACCCCAAAGCGCAATCCTGTGTATGTTTCTCAGACAGACCATTAAAAGGAACCAGGAAGTAGCCAGTAGAACATGTACTTTTCGTAACTCTATGGTGTCATAAATCTCATTCCCTCTTTCCTGATGCTCGCCCTGGTAAACTTATGGCTCGCTTTGATTGGCTCTCCGCAATCCCGGGGGGCGGTTCCAACTCAGACGCGCGGAAAGAAAAAAACACGAAGAGGCTTTCCGGTAGTAGACTCGGGTAGAAATTAGGAGCAAGTGAAGAAGCTTGCACTTTTTCTTTTAATATTCGTTGCCGCTCTGACTAGCATAGAAGGCTCCTCCAGGTTTCATGGTACGTCCTGCGCGCGAGAAGAGGAGCCCCTGGTGAATAAGGTGGTAGAGACTGTGCCACCGAAAAAATCATAACGAGAAGAATCTCATTTTGGAATTCAGCTCTCCTGAGTCGGAGAAAGGTTTAATGCAAATAGAACATATGCCATAAAGCTTGGAGAAAATATTCACCCTTGTATGCTAGTTTGTGAACTTGCCCACAACTCTTTGATGTGAGATTTCTTTGATGGCATTCTCTAGCTGCGATGTGAAGATAGAGGTTACCATTTTAAAAATACTCTCCAGAACTGTTGTTATTAATTCTGTATTTTTGTTGTACATCTCTTAAAGAATAATATAGAAATGGGGCTTCTATTTGTATTTCTTATTTCCATTTTCCATCCTGGGTTGATATAATGCAAGGCATCACACACGAAGAGGTATATGAATACTTAATCAGGGGTATGGACAGTTGGGAGGGTGCTTCTAATCTGATAGTAACACATATTCTGATATTCCTAGCCTGACCATGAGTAAACACCGGCTGGTAAAACACAGCAAGCTGGGAACACAACAGGACACTCGGAAGCAACAGAAATCACCAAAGAAATTGGAAGAAAGTATTGCACTTCTGAAAGGTAATTGATTTATGATAAGATATTGCCCAAGAAGCAGAACAATTGCAATCAATTTAGTGTGAAAGGAAGCTGAAGATAATCTTCTTGCCACCATCTTTTTTTATAACTTCTCCCAACTTCTTTTTTATTTATATGTTCGAAGACTGAGTTGCAAAAACTAAAAAAATTCTGGACTGATTCATCAGTTAGGACTTGACTTTGTGATAGGCAGTAAAGATGCAGAGTGTTTCTGACAAGGAAATTAGGAAATGCATAAAGTTGTTTAGTTAACAATACAGAAGCAGAAAACTTGTACTTTCCTAGTCTCCATTCTTATACTGCTCCACATAATTATCAAGGTTCATGAAATACCCTGGCAGATTTAGCGATGTGTAATCACACACACAAAAGATACTTATTTGGAATATATAATGTCAGCACAGTTATCTGAGATACCAACAGAACTACTTTGTTTTGCGACAAGCTTATAGAAGCAGACAGGATGCTAGTTTCCAGTCACAGTGTCTCATTTTTCTCCTTTGTGTTGGCATGTTCTCATGGTCAAATAAGAAATATATCTGCTTGAGGGTATGTGTTGTTATAAATGGCAGCAGAACCTGATATTTGGAAAACATACAGAGATGATGCCAAGAGGAGTGCCCTTAGTCAAATGTTTCTCAAAAATGTGTGCCATTTAGGGTTTGTGACACATTTCTTCACTGCCCTGTATTTTTGTCTCCTTCACACTACACATAGGAATGGCTACTGCAAAAATTTTAACAGGCATCTCTTTGTTGCAGACGTGCCTAGTCAACAATCTTTATTCCATACCTTCAGCAATGAAACTGAAATCAGAGCTTTCCGGAAAAGCCTACTTACCTGGTATAATAAATGCAAACGAGACCTTCCTTGGAGAAAAATGGTATGGTGTAATGTGTAGAATGTAAGATGTTAAGAAAAAAACACTGTTTTCTTTTTCAAAAAGATAGGCCTGTTGCATTCTCTTTACCAAAACCCCTTGACCACTCTTTTTACAGGCTTCAGGTGAAACAGATGCTGACAGACGAGCATATGCTGGTGAGAAAGAGAACACTCCAAAGACTTCCACCGAGATCTGTCTACTTCCAAGGGTCCATGAGGATATAATTACATAGATAACATATGACACTGCCTTGTTGTCAGTTTCAATGTGGGGCATCACTTTTGCTACACAGAAAAACATTTTATGCTAAAGTCTGTTAAGCATGTTAGAGAGTCTCTGGCAAAGCAAGATAGTAAATTTGTGAATGGCACTAGATTGGCTGTAGTGTAGTATTCAAAAGGGCAGGAGGGAACTTCAAAGAAAATAAGGTTTCCCCAGCTGCATGTCCCTTCTGTGACATGGGAAGTATGTACAGAATGCTAGTTTCCTTACACTTGTATATTGCATCCATTTAGTGGCACCTTATGCTTTCCAAGTAAAATTGAGAAGTTTTAGGAAGTTAATATTTTTGCTTCTTTTTGTCTTGTAGTGTGGGTATCAGAGATCATGCTCCAACAGACCCAGGTGGTTTCAGTGATCAGCTACTACAATCACTGGATGCAGGTGATGCTGACTTTCTTTCTTCTCTGTGGTACATTGTTATTTACATTAGTAAGCTTCTTACTTACTAGATCATTATATACCATTCTGCTTTGCAAAGCCTGTAAGTAAATCTGCACTTTTCTTTCTAATTTAGAAATGGCCAACCTTGCAGGAACTCGCTAAAGCTTCACTAGAGGTAAGAAAAAGAATGCAGAAATATGTGTTTTGTGTACATGCATGTATATATGAATTCTTTGATTCCCCCATCTCCATTCAATATTAAGAGTTTCCCGAAATTCTTCTCTTTGGAAATAGGAGGTGAATGAGCTGTGGTCAGGACTTGGCTACTATTCCCGAGGAAAGCGGCTTCAGGAAGGTGCATGTAAGGTACTGACTGCATAGAGTAGCATTGGGTTAATCAGCATGCATTTGGGCTTGTGATGCTTAACTTACTGTAAGAAAACAGCTCTCCTTCTATTGTCTGTCCTTAACTAACCACTTTGGAAAATGACAGATATCAAATGACTGTGTACTGTAAATATTTTTCTAATCTGTCTGATGGGAAGGCTGGGTAATAGGAGCAAAATGTTCAAGACTGCTGTTCCCCAAAGAGTTTACTGTTGGAGACCTCTAAAATGGAAAGTAAGATTCTCGGGGAAGATGTGTCAAAAACCAGCCAGGATATACCTCCCAGAAATCAGCACAAAACATTAGATTAACATAATTAACAGTCACATGTAGAATTTTCCAGTAGTGTTGGAAAAAAACATTAGCTTCATTTTGCCTCTGTTTGCAAAACTGTTAACATGGTCATTTCTAAACATTGTCATTTCTAAACATGAAAGAAGGAGGATTGAGGGGAAATCAAATTTCTTGACATGATCTTCAAATATTCGAAGAGCTGTCATGTGGAAGATGGAGAGAGCTTGTTTTCTCCAGCACCAGACAGTGGGACTCAGAAGTAATGGATCCAAATTACAAGATATGTGATTTTGACTTAACATTGGGAAGGACTTTCAGCCAGTAAGAGCTGTTCAACAGCAGAACAGACGACCTCCAGAAGCAATGGATTTTCCTTCACGAGAGGTTTTTAAGTAGAAGTTGTATGGCCATCTGTCAGAGTTGCTTGAGTGGTGGATTTCCTGCTTCTGCAGAGGGCTGGATTTAATGATCCTTTGGGTACCTTCCAGCCGTTCAGTTCTGTGATTTCCTGATTCTGTTACATGGGAACTTGTTAACTCTGACTTCATCCAGACAGTCATGTGGGTGGAGAAGAAGAATTGCAGACACAAGTTGTTCCTAAGCAGGAAAAAGGATGAGGAAAAAGAAGAAGCAGGACCCCATCAGAGAAATGAGGAATGAGAAGGAAGGGTCATCTACCTTTGGCTACCTCTAGCAACCCCCACAGAAAAAAAGGAAATGCACCCCCTTTTTCCCCCTAAGATGGGAGAGTGATCTGCTCTTGGCTGCAGGGGAGAGGAGGGGAAGGAAGAACACAAAATGTTTACCTGTTTAAGTACAAAAGAAAACAAAGGCAAAACTAGTCTTGTGATATCTTTAAAATTACCAAATTAATGTCAGTGTGAGCTACAGCAAAGATGTGCTTTTCCCACCCACCCTATCATAACAGCAAAGACTGCAGTTTTCAGTGCCCATACTTTCTTAGTTAGCTCTTCTTTCAAAAAACAAACAAAAAATTATGAGTGGCAAAGGAGTTATGACAACTCTTATAGTTTGAACGTGCATTGGCAGAACAATTTTTAATCTCGACAGCAATTGTTGTCTTTCTCTTCTTGTAGGTTTTGATGGCAGACAGATTGCTCACAGCAGCCCCACAAATGATCCCAGTTGAGTTTGTGTGTAGCCATACTAAGTGTACAAAGATCTGAGAGTGTAGTTCACCTTTGAAGGTTTCATCTCATTTTTCCTTCCCCAGGAAAATACTAATAGGGAGAAGTGGATGTGAAGGTGCCATAGGCTACCAATAATTTTATGTATCTGGCCAAACACACACACACACACACACACACACACACACACACACACACACACACTTGGTTGTCCCTTGCTTGTTTTGGTTTTTTTTTTTTTGTTCCTCTATTGGCAGATACTGACTTGATGACACATGACTATATATAATAAACAGATAAATGTATATATTGGAGTAAGGCCTACTGGACTTACTAGTACTTCCTCCTGTTTAAATCTGAGTAAATTACAGTGGAGTGAATGGGAAATGAGAGAGTTCAGAAGTTCAGGGCTGGGATGGGGGGGGAGAACAGTTAAATTGTGGATAGGATTTTTCTGTTTCTGGTAAGACTTTATTGTAGCCATTTGATTTCAATGTAAACTTAACTGTTAACAAATCCCCCCCCCCCAACTGAAACTTAAAATGAATGTGATTTTTCATCCCACTAACAGTTAATAGAACTTCTAACTTTTTTCTGTTAACTTTCCTGTTTCTGATATTTACTTGTTACATTTGCATCCTTCAGTTCCACAAAGTTCAGAATAACATTTTAACCTCACTGGATTTTACTAACAGAAGGGACACTTCCTTCCTAAAGGGCTACTAGGAGTTTCTCCAGTGTCTATATAAGTACCTCCAAAGATGGTACATGTTAGTAAAAACGCCCTTGGGTTGCTTTGACAGCTGGTAATACAGCTTAGCGTTGTGGTTTAGCCAGCAGTCCTGGTCACTCCATCACTAGCCTGCCTGCTGCTGCCATTTACATGACAAGTTTGCTTGTTGCGTGGTTTCCCTCCTTATTCCATTTCATTTGCTTCTGATTGCTCTGCTTCATTGGTCTTTTGCAGGTGGTGTCCCAGATGGCAGGTCATCTGCCCAGGACAGCAGAGGAGCTGCAAAAATTGTTGCCAGGAGTGGGGAAATACACGGCAGGAGCTATTGCATCCATTGCATTTGGCCAGGTAAATGAGCCAACACTCTGAATGGGCAACCCACCAAATATACTGCACCAAACTAAAGCCCCTCCCGGTGGCATTAACTGGAGGATTGATGGACTCACAGACAGACTTGTGGGAAATAAATGAAAATAGCCCAGGATAGCCGAGTGACTGTTTATTTGTATCCCCTACCCCCGTTAGAATAAATCCTATTTGTGTTCAAACTTCTATGTCCTCTTCCATGAATCAAGGAATGGAGGAAGGAGCGCCTGCGGACATGGCTAGGGCTGGCAGGACTCACAGTATGACAGAGAGGCATAACCTTCTCCTGATCCTTTTGCACTGGAGAGGGGGACAGGTCATGTGTACACAAGGAAGGGCACATGTAGGAATAGGGTGTACACTTAGCATTGGCATGGACCACCAACCCACCCACATTAGACACTCTTGTGTTGTTGACACCCTTAAAGACAGTGAAATGGGTTCTAATTTTCTCACAAGAGAAAATTCATACAAGTATGGCAAGATAAAGTGCCTTTTTACCAGAATGAGAATCTTTTCAAAGGCTGTTGGGGTTATCCTTCATAATAGAGATGAAAGGAAAGTTGAGATGCCACCCCTGGAGGGAAGATCCAAAGCAAGGTCTTCCTGATTGCTAGCTCACTTGCCACTTGGCCACTTAGTTGAACTTATTCGCCATGGAGTCCTAGTCTGGACTTCAGGAGTGTGTCTTGTCATGCTTCTGCTCTTTAAAATGTCTTCTGTTGTTAGATGGCAGAAGGCCCCTCATCTGGTGCTTGAACGTAAGTTCTTACAAGTATGTGAAGAGATTTTTATTTTATTTGTCCAAATGCACCCAGGTGACAGGTGTGGTAGATGGGAACGTAATTCGAGTCTTATGCCGTACAAGAGCCATTGGTGCTGATCCCACCAGTTCAGCTGTTGCTGACAGACTATGGTAAGGAAAGCAATTGTGCCATCACACTTTTTGGACATGAGGATGGTGAAAAGAGGATAATTTGTGGAAGCAAAAATGGGGAAATCCATCTTGGACCCCATTCAAAATCCAAAGTGGAGAACAACACTGTCTGGCAAGTTGCAGCCAGCCTTAATTTCTGCTCAGACAGTTGGGGTAAGAGACACATAGAAGACTGGAGAGAAATGCAATCCTTTATATGTAAGTAGGCCCCATCCAGATCTTTGGTGCTTACAAGTAAATGGGTTTAAGACCATGTTAAGAATTAGTCTGTAGCCCCTAGTCTTTCCTCTAGAGCAGCCATTCTCAACCCTTTTTTGGCCACTGCCATAAACACAATATGAAAGAAATATAGGCCAAATCGGGATTGTATAAGTCACATATCAAACCTTATAAGGTGGTGTGTGAAGAACTGCTTCCAGTCTGTTGTCCCCCTTCAAATGTGCCAGGTGGCCATATGGCCCCTGTTGAGAATGGCTGCTCTAGAGTGTGATACGGTACAGAATATTTAGAAATCAGTACTGTTTCTATTTTTGTGGAAGCCTCATGTTATGACACTTTAGATTGCTAAGTATTTCTGGCTACTGCTCACATCTTTTAAATATTTGTTCACGATGATGTGGATTACAAATTTACTCTTGAAATGAAAGGAAAAACTCAATCATGTAACCAGTGTTGTTCAGTTTTGTGTTAATAATAATTATTTATTTTTTCTTTATTTATTTATTTAATTTAACTTTAATTATGTCCTGTCAAGTTGCTTCTAGTCTATGGCAACCCTTTCCAAGATTTCCTAAATATAGAGGATTTAGCAATGGTTTTACCAGTGCCCCTCCTGCATGGCACAATAAGGAACTGGACTCCTAAGCCCCAAGTATTCCATCTCACTGAGCCATCCAGCTAGCAAGATACTGGTTTTATGTTAAATATAGCCTAACTTCAAGAGTTTTTTCTAAAGTTGGAGAGATTATCTCCACCTTTCATTCAATGCCTTCCTACTAAACACAGCCACAGTCAACATCCCTAAGGCAGTTTTTAGACTAAACAAATACTTTTCTCCTCCATGCCTTTATTTCACTCAGACATTTCCCAGTCCATTCCCACAGGTGTGGTTGGAGACACTGAGAATTCAAGAATTTGTTTGTCTGGCCTGATGCTTTGGACATGTCTGTTTTTCCGGCTAATTTAAATGGCTCCTGTTCTTAGGGCTTTAGCACACACTCTGGTGGATCCAGCCCATCCAGGTGACTTTAACCAAGCTATGATGGAATTGGGAGCAATTGTGTGCACCCCCAAGGCCCCACTGTGCACGAAATGTCCTGTACAGCAGCACTGCAGAGCTTACCACATGGTAAGTGGACGCCTTTCTTTTTCCACATTCCAGCTGAGGCTGTGTTGTTCATCTGGGGAGAGGGAGAAGGAGAAGGCACTTCATTTGATGAGTAGTTTGCTTCACATCCTAGAGCAAAAACCTTCATTTTATATAGATGAATAACATGTAAGTGCTGGCAAATCAGTTCTCACTTATGGCGGCCCTCCCAAGATTTTCTAGATGTAAAGTGGTTCGTTCAGACATCCCTCCTTCTGGTGGGATTCTGTAAGTGTATACCCTGCCAAGACTGCATAAATGGCAAGGCTTGGGGGTTACATGGGGTTCTTCTCCCAGAAGGCTCTGTTGGATTTGAACTCCAAGGCTCTGCCTCTGTAACCAGGTATTCAACCGTGTACATGCTGCTGGCAGGGAGGGCTTTTAGCAGTCCAACCCTAGGCACGTTTACTCGGAGATAAATCTCACTGTGTTCACACAGTATTTTGTTTTATATTTCTCAAGACTGCAGTCTTCTCAAGATAGTTTTGTTGGGGTATATTCCCTGGCAGCTGTGTCTAGAATTGCAGCTTTACTCATATTTACCGAGAAATAAGCCTTAGTTGCATATACTTTGATTTACTTCTGTGTAAACAAGTATAGGTCTGCACTATTAATCTAACAAAGCTAGTTAATGTGGCTTTATTGCAGTGTTTATATTTCATCGTAGGTGAAATGACAGACTTCACATAATTCTGCTGGATTTATGACTTTTTAGAGTTGATATTACATAGGATACATCAGACTTGGACTTGATCTCAATCTTGGAAACATTAGTAATGTTAGCATGAGGTTTGATGCTGAGAAGGGAATCTTGAAGAAACTTTAGAAATGGCAGAACATCTCTGGTATTCGCTGATGGCTGAAAACTTCCTCTCTCACAGGTGAAGAAGGATCAGTTACTTTCTGCCAAGAAACTGTTGGGAAAAGCTGGCTCTAAGTCCTTTCAGCTCCTAGATGTTGAAGAATGTGGTAAGTGTTAAGAATTGGCACTGTCGTGGTAGTTGTTGGAAGGATGATGTTTTGGATTCACTAAGGCATCAAAGAAGAAGAGAAATCATTGGCCCTTCATCCCCAGCAAAACTCTTTTCTGATTCTGTTTGCACCAATGCCCATTATTCAAGATTGTGGCTGAAGAAAGTGGAAGAAGCATCAAAAGAAAATTGTTCTGCTCTAATCGAGGGTGTTTCACAGCCACGTTAGCACTGTGCTGCTTTAACGTGTGGCACCACTGAGGGAGGGACTCTGTAACACTGAAGTGAGAGAATTCTTGGAGGAATTTGAATTTGACGCATGTGATTGACCATCCCTGGGATGGGTGGCATTAAGTGAACCCCAGCTTACATCATAAGTCAGAGGATGGTCTCCAACTTCACAAAAAGGCATCATGGAGGAACTGCAGCTGTGTGTTGCCAGAAGTTAAACACAAGGCATTTCCCTTCTAATTTGCAGCTGCCGTCACAGGGAGTTGCTCCCTCTGCCTGCCTCCCTCAGACCCATGGGATCCCAGTCTTGGTGTCGCAAATTTCCCTAGGAAAGCCACGAAGAAGCAGCCCAGAATAGAACACACAGTCACATGTCTGCTACAGCGGAGAGGCGCTGATGAGAAACTAGAGTACCTTATTGTGCAGAGACCCAGCTCAGGTAACTGACTTGGATATAAGAGGGGGGGGGGGTATTTTCATCTTCTGTTATTTCTCTAACTCTGTCCTCACCCATAGCTGGGCAAATGCAGATGTAAATTGTTTGATCAATAAACCCTTGTTACAAAGAAAGATGATTTTTGTGAGGTGAGTATTCAGGGGCTTTCCTTAAGATGAAAGAAACAGTTGGGTTTTTTTACAAAGCATGTTGACGACTTTGAGCAGAAGGTATTGGTCATGGCAGTCCATAGTGTTAAAGACAGGTCAGGTCCAGTGTTTTTCTGTTTTAACATTCTAATCTCCATGGGACAGCTATGCAGCTCTGTCTGACACTCTGTTGGACATTATTTAAGCAGTTGAAAAATCCTACTGCAGCTGAAATAAAAGAAAAACAAGCTTGATTATTAAAGCAATCCTTCCTCTCCACTAATCAAGGCAGAGAGCATTCAGCCCTGACACAGACATACTCCTTGGGAACACTGCTGAGTTACTAAGAAAACAGTACTTCCTTAATACTTGATTTTTCTATCTGATAGGTAATGGCTCTATTTAAATGCTAACAATAACAATAGTAGTAACAGTAGTTCTGTTCCTTCTATATTGCATTTCTAATTGCTTTATGATGATTACCTCAGGAACCCTATCAAGTAAAAGCAAAAAGCAAAGCGTGCTGCTTATATACTGCCCCATAGCGCTTCAAGCACTCTCTGGGCGGTTTACAAGTTAATTATGCAGGCTACACATTGCCCCCCCAGCGAGCTGGGTACTCATTTTACCGACCTCGGAAGGATAGAAGGCTGAGTCAACCTTGAGCCGGCTACCTGGGATTGAACCCCGGGTCGTGAGCGCAGTTTTGGCTGCAGTACAGCAGTTTAACCACTGCGCCACGAGGCTCTAAAAGTAGGCTTGTATTGTCCCATTTTTGAGAGTAGATAGTTATTACAGATGCCAAGTTTATGCCTCGAAACAATTTTTTGATCCGGGGATTTCCATTTCAAACTCGAAAGCAAACTGCTACATTAGCTTGTGTTGACAGTGATACATTTCCTTGTAGGTCTATTGGCAGGGCTGTGGGAATTTCCCAGCCTCATCCTTGAGCCAGGGCAGGAGAAGCAGCAGAAAGTGGCACTGGCACATCACCTCCAGGCCTGGGTTGGCAGTGTCGTGGCAGTGGGGTGCCTGCAGCATGTCGGAGAGGTAAATGGGGTCCCAGATAGAATGGCAGCAGAACGATACGTCAAGATCTGTCACTGCTTAGTCCAAACGTCTCTCCACAAACTCCTCCCAGCCCATACTCAGCTATGCATGGGATTTACAGCCTACCTGTATCTGAGGTGGAACTGGCCACCCTCCAGACTTCAAAATCTTGCCATTGCCAAGAGATGCTGACTTCAAAAGTAATGTCCCTCTCAAACATTCAGTGCTGACTATCTCTAGACTGGCACAAGCTGTGCTTCCACAATCCCTCCCTGCCATTTGTCGTTCCAAAACTATGACGCTGAAGTACCTGCAGCTGCTGGACTCAAAGCAGTGAAAGGAGAAATCCAGAGGTCCTTCTCTGTTCAGAACCCTGGTGTTCAGCTTCCCTGTCCAAAAGCATCTCTTTGGTTCCACTTCTTCCTGGCCCATGAACTCCTGACTGCCAAAAAGGAAGGAGGGGAGCATTTTTCTAGGATCCTGCCCACATTTACAAATCTCTGCTTTCACTAGGTTCTCCATATCTTCTCCCACATCCGCCAAACATATGTGATCTATTTCTTGAACCTGGAGAAGGGTGAGGGAAACTGGAAGAGAGAGATGGAGCTGCCAGCATCCCGATGGGTGACCAAGACAGAATTCATGAACTCAGCCATTTCCACAGCCATGAAGAAGGTACTGAGAATCTATGGCTCAGCCACTTCACACCTCCCCATGATTTGCCAGGTTTTCCTCTAAAGAGTGGCAGATGGTAAATACGGAATAAAGAATATTAGCCACAAAATCTGAGGGGGAAAGTTAAATGTTCAGTGGCACTTGTGGATAAAGCAGTGCATATCTGTCTGGCAAAAGACACACCTGCTCTCTTTCCATTTTGCGCCATTTTGTGTGAACACTACTTCATTTCATTGTATTGCTAGCCCAAGTAATAAGTTGCTCCTGAGGATAGTGAAGGACAACTTTAGTGCATGTTAACAAAAAAGAGAGAGAATCCTGCTCCCTATATATGGAGACAGCCCTACAGAGGTGTTCAGCCTGCACATGTGACAAGGGCATGCACACCTGGGTGCCGCTATGAACTTTTTCATGTTTAGTACTAAGGTCTCCCAAGGGAGAATAAGCACATTTGTGACTGCTTAATCAATGTTCCCAGTCACAAGTAAGTTTGCATATTGTTTCAGCTGAACATAAACATACACACACACCTTCATGTTCAGTGGACAAAGATTTCTACAGGAGTTAGGTGCACAGGGACATTGATTTGCATATGCATTATCAGCAGCCATGTCACATCTGCAGCTGAATGACAGCAGAGGTTGCTATGTACTTTAATGTTGTCTTAGAATATGGAATCATAGAATAATAGAGTTGGAAGGGGTCTATAAGGCCATCAAATCAACCCCCCTGCTCAATGCAGGGATCCAAATCGAAGCAGATCTGACAGATGGTTGTCTAATTTTCTCTTTACTGCCTCCAGCGCTGGAGCACTTGCCACCTCCCAAATGGTTCCATTGTCATACTGCTCTAACAGGAAGTCTTTCCTGGTGTTCAACTGAAATCTGGCTTCCTGTAATTTGAGCCCTTTATTATGTGTCCTGCACTTAGGGATGATTGAGAACAGATCCTGCCCCTCCTCTGTATTTCTTTCAGGTCTTCAAAGCATATGAAGAGTGGAGCTCCAAAATCAGTTCTGCCAAGGTGAGTTCAACATTTTGCTGGTGCTGAACATCTCGTCGTTCTCTTAAGAACATTCTCCATGAATGTTCTTAAACAAAACGACCTCTTACCCATCTTTCTGAGCCCTAGAATTGATTTTATGTGTCAAAAGCAGATAACTTGAGCTCTGGCAATTACACATGCTTCTAATCATACTGGTTGTTCAGTTTTGCCCCTAGATTCCACAGATAGCCAGTATGACCCACAGCTTGCATGTGTCCTTCATTGCCTCCCCTTGTCCCTCGGTGTTCCCCCAAAAAACTGTAAAAGTAAAAAGGGTTGCAGTTTTCTAGTAACATTTGTTGCAAATTGCTAAATATATAAAGGAATCCCAATAAGGTAATAAGCAAGGTGTTCTGTTAGTGTTAATTTAAGTTTTATTATTATAAGTTTGCTACTTATCTTGATAATTAAAGGTATCTAAAGTTGAGAGTCCATGTACACTGAAAAGATAATTTTGTAAGGAATAGTATTTTCAGACATAAAAAAATTAATTATGTAAGATGAAAATTTTGAAAACAAAGGGGGGGGGGAGAATAGCTAATCAGCCATTTTCCCATGCCCCTTTTCCCTTTGCTCACACCTGTTTGCAATTGTGCCCCCCCATCAGCCAACCAATCTGAAAACCAGGCCTCACCTGACCTAGACCTAGAAGATGGTACTTCTCAGTATCAGGTGGGAGGATGGGCTATATAAGCAGTTCAAAGTTTTCTGTATTAAATAGGCATAACTGTACAGGTTGTGAAGCGGAAACGGGACCTTCTTTGCACCAGCCAGTCAAAACCTGAAGAAGATGGCAGCTTGTGTAAGAAGCAGCTTTCTCTGGATTCATTTCTTGCAACAAATACTAAGAACTAAAGTCTCTCTACCTTGCCTGACTTTACATCTGGAAGGCTACATGCATATCTACTCCCAGCAATTCTATACTGTACTTGGAAACTCCACGGGTGCCTCCTCTAGATGATGAACATCTGGGACCTGGGGATTCTGTATTTGATCTGTCTGGCCATGCCATGAGGTGTACCTGCCTGCTGGGGAAAGTGCTGAGCAGCATGGTTTACCAGAATTTACTGCTGTGCTGTCAGTTGCATTGTTTCCTCTGCATTTCCTAGCCATCTACAGGATGCCTTCTCTGACAGCTTGACCGATAAGGGACAAATTGTTTTTCAACAGGTACAGGTATGGTGGGAAACCATTTTGGCTGCTGCAAATGCACCATCTAAGACTGAACACCCATGTGCACCATGCAAGCAGATGTGGCTGTGGCTGCTCCAGAATGCCGTTTGTTGCCTTCAGTCTGCTAAGCCGCATGACAGCAGACTGAAAGTGTGGAGTTATATGGAGTAGTCTGACATGGAAGGGGGAATATAGCAACCTCTGAATTCCAGTGGCTGATAAAAGCAAAGGACCCCATCCTTAAGATTTTCTTAAACATAGCTTTTTACAGCTAGTTTCATCAAAAGCAACTAACTATACCATTATCACTGCATGAAGGCTGGCATGCTTGTGAATCAAGCACCTAGTGCTGTCCTAAAGGCCAGCATTTCTCTAGCTCATGGGTCAGTTTATTAGTTACAATTACCCATTTTAATTCTAGTTTGGCTAATAAAATTTTAAAGGAATTCTACTAAGATACTGTTAGTGAAAAGTATTGATTTATACTTGCTTCTCCAAAATTCATCGCAGTATCCTTACTAAAGTGTTGTAAAGTGAGTTTGTCTCTGGGATGCTTAAATTAAGGCCTAATATAGTGATGGTAACTATACTGGCAAATAACCGAAAGAGCTTTCAAAACTACATGTGACCACAACCCTGTTAAAAACAGATGCACTTCATTATTATTCATACAAATGAGGACATTTTTGTCTTCCTTGGTAATACCACACCTGCCAATATGCATCATTTCAAATATGCATAAAAGATATTTATTCCTCTTTAAAGCAAAGTGTGCTGCTTATATACCATCCCATAGTGCTTAAAACACTCTCTGGGCAGTTTACAATTTTAATTATGCAGGCTACACATTGTCCTCCCGACAGCAAACTGGGTATTCACTTTACTGACCTGGGAAGGATATGAGGCTAAGTCAACCTTGAGCTGGCTACCTCAACCCATTGGGATCAAACTCAGGTCGTGAGCAGAGTCTTGACTGCAGTACTGCAGTTTAACCACTGTGCCACAAGGCTTTAAAAAGCAAATATACAAATAATAATTTTTTAAAAAACCCAAGGTCCTGACCACCATAACCAAAAAAGGCCTCTTCAGTAGTGTTCTCAGTAACAACTAAATTCCCTATTATTAGGAAGGCAGCCAACTGCTGCTCTATAATGTGCAGTTAACCTGCATTATCATCTGCCAAAACTGAAGAAATAGCAAGCTCAAAAAAATCAGCTGTACATCTGGGGAATGCATAAACCAAGGATTAGGTATATTGAAGCAAAAATTATTTCCAACTCTGTATTGGAGGCTTTTAGAATAGATTAACAAACTTTACATTTAGTGATTACCAATGAATAATAATAATCTGGAAGAAGGATGACATACAGGGATGTGTTTATTTTTGGAAAATGTGTTCTATGAAGGGTTACAGAATAACCAAGAAAGTTATTCAAGGTAGATGTGGTAGAGGTTAAGAGAGTTCACCAAACAGAAATGAGACATTCTTCAGCTGACAAGATGGAGCCAAAATTGAAATACACCACATTGTTACATCCAGGTGTAAAAGAGCCATTCATCTAATGTGGCAGACTGTGTTTAATAAACATTGGCATTCCACTATTTCATTCTACCTCTAAATATGTCAGATGTAAAGGACTTTAAACTGAGAAATGTTAACAACTAAACCTTCCTGTCAATTCAAGAAATAGTTTTAAAAGGCTAAGAAAGACAGACAAGCATCTTCTGTGCTCATGGTGGATTTCATACATGCTGCGGTCTCCTTGCTTGGAGACAGCACTAAACAGTGTCAACATATGTCTATTATATTTATGATACACCCCAAAAGTTTTCTTTCTCCATGTCAAGGTTCCTAAAAGACCTGGTCTTTGGGGGCCCAGGCCCAAATAGGAGTTACAGACATGTTCTTGTATGTCTTTTTCTTTTTTGCATTTATTTTAGTAGTTTTAACCAAGAAAAGACTGCAGATGGAGATGTGCCTGTATTTCCAGGAATATAAACTAAGCTTGTTTCTGAGAAAAATATGGTATTCCAGAGTCTACCCAGCAGAAACACACACACTCTTCTTCATATTCAACCAGAAGAAACAAGAACAGGTGTTTCACAGAAGGAAATGGTTGAAAAAAGAACAGCTTCTTTAGAAAACACACAGGAACCACAGTTGCCACCTTGATTATGTTGTACTGTAGCAGCAGATCTGTATGTTATCTGTCAAGATATAAATCGTACATTACTACTTCATGAGTAAGTAATAACATCCTGCCTTCTCTCAATAAGGTATGGTCTCCCTTAAGTACAGAAGAGAAATCAAGGAGCATCAAAATAATTAGACTAAATACTACTGACTCCATGCAATTACTGGAGCAAATTTTGAACTCTCCATAAAATTTGCATTAGAAAAATGCTTTTGGAGTAGCAAGAAACCATCATCAGAAGATTGTTGTTGTTTAGTCGTTAAGTCGTGTCCGACTCTTCGTGACCCCATGGACCAGAGCACGTCAGGCCCTCCTGTCTTCCACTGCCTCCTGGAGTTGGGTCAAATTCATGTTGGTAGCTTCGATGACACTGTCCAACCATCTTGTCCTCTGTCGTCCCCTTCTCCTCTTGCCTTCAAACTTTCCCAACATCAGGGTCTTTTCCAGGGAATCTTCTCTTCTCAGGAGATGGCCAAAGTATTGGAGCCTCAGCTTCAGGATCTGTCCTTCCAGTGAGCACTCAGGGTTGATTTCCTTCAGAATGGATAGGTTTGTTCTCCTTGCAGTCCAGGGGACTCTCAAGAGTCTCCTCCAGCACCACAATTCAAAAGCATCAATTCTTCGGCGGTCAGCCTTCTTTATGGTCCAGCTCTCACTTCCATACATCACTACTGGAAAAACCATAGCTTTGACTATGCGGACCTTTGTCGGCAAGGTGATGTCTCTGCTTTTTAAGATGCTGTCTAGGTTTGTCATCGCTTTCCACCGAAGAAGCTGGTGTCTTTTGATTTCGTGGCTGCTGTCACCATCTGCAGTGATCATGGAGCCCAAGAAAGTAAAATCTGTCACTGCCTCCATATCTTCCCCTTCTATTTGCCAGGAGATGATGGGACCAGTGGCCATGATCTTAGTTTTTTTCATGTTGAGCTTCAGACCATTTTTTGCGCTCCCCTCATTAAGAGGTTCTTTAATTCCTCCTCACTTTCTGCCATCAGAGTGGTATCATCTTCATAGCTGAGGTTGTTGATATTTCTTCCGGCAGTCTTAATTCCGGCTTGGGATTCATCCAGTTATACAGCCTTGTCGTACTCCTTTCCCAATTTTGAACCAATCAGTTGTTCCATATCCAGTTCTAACTGTTGCTTCCTGTCCCACATGTAGATTTCTCAGGAGATAGATAAGGTGGTCAGGCACTCCCAATTCTTTAAGAACTTGCCATAGTTTGTTGTGATCCACACAGTCAAAGGCTTTTATGTAGTCAATGAAGCAGAAGTAGATGTTTTTCTGGAACTCTCTGGCTTTCTCCATAATCCAGCGCATGTTAGCAATTTGGTCTCTAGTTCCTCTGCCCCTTCGAAATCCAGCTTGTACTTCTGGGAGTTCTCGGTCCACATACTGCTGAAGCCTACCTTGTAGTATTTTGAGTATAACCTTACTAGCGTGTGAAATGAGTGCAATTGTACGGTAGTTGAAGCATTCTTTGGCACTGCCCTTCTTTGGGATTGGGATGTAGACTGATCTTTTCCAATCCTCTGGCCACTGCTGAGTTTTCCAAACTTGCTGGCATATTGCATGTAGCACCTTAACAGCGTCATCTTTTAAGATTTTAAATAGTTCAACTGGAATGCCATCACCTCCACTGGCCTTGTTGTTAGCCATGCTTTCTAAGGCCCACTTGACTTCACTCTCCAGGATGTCTGGCTCAAGGTCAGCAACCACACTATCTGGGTTGTCTGGGACATCCAGATCTTTCTGGTATAATTCCTCTGTGTATTCTTGCCACCTCTTGATGTCTTCTGCTTCTGTTAGGTCCCTACCATTTTTGTCCTTTATCATGTCCATCTTTGCACAAAGATAGCTGCCTTTAAAAACGTGGGCTCTACTTAATTTTTTTGTTAACCCTTCTAAGCATTAAAGATGTAAATTCTGTCCCCACTTGTAGCACTGTGAACACAGGAGCCTATGCCACAAGTAGGTTTGTAGTAGTACCGATGCTAAAGTTAATGTATGCCTTGAGCCCACGATTCACATCAATAGGATTGTCAGAGCTTGTTCTTCAGAAGGAACAGAGGTGTCTCCCTCTATTGCTGGTCCATGTGATTCTGTACAGCTTTCCAGAGAGCACGGACGTTTCCCTCGCCAAAACCTTCAGCCCCATGTCGTTCTATGAGTTCCAAAAAAAATGTTTCCTCTGTAAAGAGCGGCTTGGTAAAGATCTGCATCAGGTATTGCTTCCTGTGATGGGCAGGGCCATTGCTGTCTTCTTCCCCAACCACCTCAGCATCTAGAAGAATGCCATGGTCCTTCAAGAGCTGAAGATCTTGCCCAGCTTGTTGTATTTCCTGCTCCTTATTCTTCTCACTGTAATATGTTACAGGTGGCTTGAAAAAGCTTGCCCCAGACTTTGTCATGGCTGCAATAGTCTCTACAATGTCTGTGGTGTAGAGTGCCACATGTTGGATGCCAGCTCCACCATGCTGTTTCAAGAAAGTTTCCACCTGGTTGTTCCTTTGCTCTGGCAGTGACTCAGCCAGAACAAATTTACAGTCTTGTTGATCAAGCAGAGTCAAGCCATTCCTACAATGTCGCATAGCACTAAGTTGAAGACCCACACCATCCCCCTGGATTCTGTAGCCTTCCGCAGCATTGTCTTGTGGGTGGACGAAGAAGCGCTGGAAACCAAAACAGTTCTTGTACCACTCCAACACAGCTTGTGAACTACCTTGAGGACATGCATAGGTGATATGGTCAAAATATGTGCTCTCTTTGGTCCCCTGGAACTTTTCAAGGGCACTTTTTACAACATGAAAGCCAGGCAGGAATGGTCCACAATACTGTGTTCGGTCAAGTAGCGTGTGGCTGAGGTTGCCCACAATGGATCTCACCACAGAGTAAGTGACAGAGCCATCTTCATCTGCTACTGTGGTAGGAGAGATTAGGATATGGCAGCCACGTTCCTGGAGACTTTGGGAGATGCCAGGTACATCCTCTACCTCAAAGCAGATGTTAGAGGCAGTACTGACTGCATGCTGTGGATCCACATCATATAGCACCCCTCTGTCCATGCTGTGGCCCGATGATGAAATAGGTGGAGCTTTTCCTGACACTGGCTGCAGTTTTTCATTGACAACAAAAATGGCATCCCCTCTTCGGAAAGCCAGCTGTCTCCTCCATTCTCCTACTCGTGTGGCAAACAGCTCAAAGCCAAACTTACATACCAGATCACTGGCCAGCTGTTGTCTCTCAGGAACATGGAACCCAATGTGGCACAACCGGTTCAAAAGCGCCATTGTAGGATGTGAAAGGGCACTTAGTTGCAGTATACAGTTTTGTGGTAAGGTCTATGAAGTCTGGGAGAGAGGAACAGAATGGAATGCAAGCCAGAGCCTGTTATGCTGCTGCTCCAAGATAAATGTCAAGAGCAGGAGGAAAAAGCTCTGTATCACCACTCTTCTGCTGAAATATAAACACAAAAATTAAAGCCAGAACTGGCATGCAAAGTAAGAGCCCTGTCAAAGGACAATACTCTCCACATACCTCCTCCCTACATTTTTTAAAAAAAATCAAGCACAAGCAATAAATGACAAAGGAGGTTTAGGGGCTGATGTTCTTCATGGTCCTAAAAGTACATTGTAGTCACTATCCTCTGCTCAGGAAGTTCTCTAGCACTATGGGGCAGTATATGAGTCATCATCATAGTAACAATATCCTACTATATTCAATGACTTGAAACAACTGTTAGGGAAAGTGAAAGAAATGCCAAAGCAGGACTGAAATTAAACTTTAAGAAGACAAAAATTATGACAACAAAAGAACTACAAAACATTAACATTGACAATGAAGACAGTGAAATACTTAGATTTTGTATACCTTGGTTCAGTCATCAATCCAAACGGAGACTGCAGCCAAGAAATCAGAAGACTAGGAACAACAGCAATAAAGGAGTTAGAAAAGATCATCCAAGTGTAAGGATGACCAAGATCATCCACACTCCTATCTTTCTGATCACCATTTATGGGTGTGAAAGCTAGCTCTCCATTTTCATCTTCCTACTATTTCTTTAAAGTTTCTCTTTTTAAAAAATCTTTGTTCTGTTCCTTTGCCATGTCCTTTATTACTGAGTTGGGCAAACCTCATTCCAAGGGTCCTAAAACTCCTGTGCCACTAGACAACTCTCAGGACTCACTCAGAGACTCATTCAGCTTCCAAAACCTACCTGCTTGCTCTTCTGTATCTCCACCGGAAGCCAGCTGGAACCTTGAAAGACTGTCTCTCCCCTGGCATTGGCCACTCTGGAGTCCTCTGCTAAGGGACACACACACACATACACCCCACAGATCAGGTTACTCTCTGAGGGAGGCATGGAAGCAGTTCTAGAGATAGCTATAATTCAAATATACATAGTTCTCTCTGATCTCTCCTCAGCTCCTCTTGCTAGCAATGAGACAGATGAGCCCTTGGTTGTTGAAATGGATGATTCAGACAATGACTGAAGAGGTGCCTTGCCTCCTTATCCTATTCCCAGAGACTAGAGACAGTGAACAGGTTCCCAGCATGGCTGTGGTACAGCATAATGAAAAGCCACACCAAAATCTTACAGCTCTTCTAACCGCCACTCTGAAGGTTTCCTGCCTTCTGTTGGGGCAGTGTTTTCTTGCAACCATATATGGCTGCACCCATTTTGTGCCTTCTCAGACTGGCACTGGGCAATCTGACTTTCCACATCAGTTTGTGTCCTTCTTTCCTTTCATTCTCCCTTCATCCCTGCTTCAATCATTAAATGATTAGTTCCTTAATGAAGAGAGATTCAAGTGAAGCAGGCAGGAGTTGTGAGAGATGCCAATAAGCTGCTCAATTTGGCTTTGGGTTCAGGCCAACCAGGTGTTCCCTTTGGTCCTTCCTCACAGATATCTGCTGTACTTTGCATTGTTGTTTCTCAACCTGTCCCCATCCCGGTCTATAAACCCTTCAAACTCCAAATCCCCCTTCAGTACACTCCCACTACTGACAATTCAAACTCAGGCCTAGTGGCTGCAAAACATTACAAAGAAGACTCTGACCTTGATTTAGTTTTGTTCCAATTTTCTGTTCCTAATAAATGGTATGGCAAGAATGAAGCAGATTAGTTAGACCAAGAGCAGCCTAAAGAGTCCACGAAGACCAGATTATTGAGTGCTGACAATTTGTTCCCTCATGAAGGCTGTTGTTGCTTTTGGTCTCCAACCTAAGAAACAAAATTATCAACAGTTTGTTACTGCAGAGACTTTAGACAATACTTCACAGGCTTCCAGAATATAAAAGTTTCCTCTAAGAAGTCCATTCCCCAGTATCTCCCTTAAGCTGCTGAAGGCTGAGTGAGCCTCCTTGTTACAAGGTAGGAAGAGCAACATTATGGCTGAAAGCTTTATGTCCTTTTCTGATGTGATGGAAATGCTCTAGTATTAGTATTGGCAGTCACTGCCTTGCTTCTGGGAGCTCTGGCTCCCAAGGAGAGCAATTTTGCCCCCATCCTGAAAGATCCTCATGAAAAAGAGATCCAATCTCACCTTATGCAAAGTAGAAGAAACTGCTTCTTTAGTCATTAGAGCATCATCTACTGTCTTAGTAGTGGCTAGACACTCTATATGATGAATAAAGGATACCTTAAATAATCCAAACCCAGGCTTCTGCTTCCTGTTCCTCTTCTCTTACCAGGTCCCGTCTGGACATACCTATCTGTCTTGTCGTCTTCTTCATTTCTACTTTCTCCCCAGTCGCTGCCTCTAAGCCCTCTTTTATAGTCCCCAGGTCCCAAGGATATCCTCCTCCCTCTGACAACTGATCACCTTTTCCCAGGCTTTCTCCACTTTGATCCACCCTTTTTGTCATTCCTGGTCACCTCCTACTCTTCAGGGTCTTCCTATGTTTCTGGTTTCCTCAAGACATCATAGTCTAACCTAATCTTTCCCAGGTCTACCAGGGAGCTTGTAATGGGAAATTCAGTGGGGCCCCAGAAAAAGATGAGATGGCCTGGCAACGGGCCTGCAGGCCACTGTCCCCATCCTCACATATGTGTTTGCAGTAAGAGCGATCCATTCCTACCACTTTTACAAGCTGCCCTGCTCCTTTCTGGCACAGTGCTAGGGCTGCAGTTTATTCGAAGTAAATGGGAATGCTCCTGATTATCCTGTTCTGTAGCCCACGCGGTTGGTTAATTTACACCCAAATAGAATTGTGGATGTTATCTGAAGTGAAAACCCTATGACGAATTCAGTGAGTTGTGGACATTGATTAGGAAGATGGAGAAAAATCCTCCTTTATTTTAGTATTTTTTAAAAAATATTTCCCTACCTACAATTCTAATACATTGGAGATGTTTTTCAGTTCAATATGTATGTTATGTATACCATACTAGCTTGATGCATTGCTGTACCACTATGTCATTTACTTTATTTAACAAAAAAAAAAGTGGGGGAGTTGCCATGACCCATGAAATTATGGCCGTGAAAAAACGTGGGGGCAGGGATGGGAGCATCAATCAAAAGGGGGACAAATTGGAGCAATCCCAAGAGCTGTTTGGATCCTTCTCACAGGAGAACAAATGTTTCCCATGTGAATGGAAGGATTGCTCAAGTGGGAAATAAAATAAATCACACCAAATACAAGAACATTTTAAGCAAAAACTGGATTGCTCCAATTTTCCACATTTTGGTCATGCCCTGTGCAACTTTTAATTGTGTCATCATCATTATTATGAGTATTATGATTAATTAGGTAAAGGTAAAGGTTCCCCTTGACATTTAGTCCAGTCGTGTCCGACTCTAGGGGGCGGTGCTCATCCCCGTTTCCAAGCCATAGAGCCAGCGTGTTGTCCGAAGACAGTTTCCGTGGTCACGTGGCCAGCGCAACTAGACACGGAACGCCGCTACCTTCCCACTGTGGTGGTACCTATTTATCTACTTGCATTTTTACATGCTTTCGAACTGCTAGGTTGGCAGGAGCTGGGAAAAGCGATGGGAGCTCACTCCGTCGCGTGGATTTGATCTTACGACTGCTGGTCTTCCGACCTTGCAGCACAGAGGCTTCTGCGGTTTAACCCGCAGCGCCACCATTAGAGGTCTACAAATCTACTTGTCAGCCTGAATGGGACAACAAACCCCAACCTTCCAGTTAAGGCCAGAGTGCAGATTGTCATTGTAGTTGAACTACACTTTGGTAGATCTGAAGTTGGTGGAATATTGTCCTTTATTGGCATTATCTTTCAAAGTCTTAGTGCACCTTGAATTGCATGGCAAAACTAAGCCCTGGCCTGCCTTCTTTTCCAGCTTGGAGGTGACCTAAGATTTGCTTTCTGATTTTTGGGGCTGCACTTCCAAGGAGCCTGGAGCCAAGTGCAATTTGAAAATAAGCTTAACACCACCCTTGACCTTGTGCTGAACTGGTAAGGCAGAGGGCAAGATAAAGTATAAGGTCCTGTATCTTGATTGATGTTGCCATGAGTACACATGTGATGTTGACTTGCAAAGGAAACCAAATGTGTGGACCATGATTAAGATACCTCAAAGGGGAATGATGCAGTGAGTTACAAAATCTAGTGAGATCTGTGAATTTTGATTGGATAATATCTTGCAAACCAGTATTCCACAAACCCACCTACTGCACGGAAAGGGCACTGGAGCCAATGTGCTCTGGAAATTTTGAAGTTCAAATCACTGTTTGTAATCGCATCTTTTGTACTTTTTCGATTGGTTTACAATGGACCAAGCAAATGTAATAAGGCTGTCCCCCTCCAACTGTGCAAGACAGCCAAAGAGCTAAGGAGGGGGCCCTAAACTCTCAGAGAGCCACTGTTAGTTTTGAAAAAAAAGTTGGTGTTTTTTTGGCTGCAACCTATTTAAAAGGCAAATCACACTCAGCCCCTCAGAGAAGTGGGGGAGGGGCAGCGGACAAGTCTGAGGATGGGGAACACAAAAAACAGCTTCGGGGGGGGGGGGGGGATTGCACAAATGCTGTATTTTGCCAACCTCTGATTATTTTACCGTGTTTCCCCGAAAATAAGACAGGGTCATATTAATTTTTGCTCCAGAAATGCATTAGGGCTTATTTTCAGGGGATGTTTTATTTTACAGTCATATCATCTTCTGGTTGCTGCATAATGCTGCACAATGGTGGAGGGAGGGGTTTCACTTAACTGGGGCTTATTTTGGGGGTAGGGCTTATATTACGAGCATCCTGAAAAATCATACTAGGGCTTATTTTCAGGTTAGGTCTTATTTTCGGGAAAACAGGGTGTGTCCATTTTGTACAACTGCACTATTTCACTGCCTGTTACAGGAGATGGAATATTAATCCTTTCCAGATTGTATGGACATAATACTGATCCAATTCAGTGTGTCTGTGTTGTGATTTGGATACCACTTTGAATTTTTTTATTTTTGGTACTTAAAAACGGCTTTGCTGTGGAAGGTTTAACATTACAAGAATCTCCTATTTAAAATAATGTTGTCTAGCGGCTTGGTCTTACACACGTCACTGTGGGATAAAACTGCAACAATTTTGTCAAATGGGCATTTTGGACAATTCAGTAATACCATTCTTGTTCTCTGAATTTAAAGACATGTTTTTAAATTGTTCCTTTGAAAATAGGCTTACAAACTGATCCTTTGGGATTGCCTGAAGGTTAAATAAAATCCCCACTTGGCCATAGAAACGCCTTAAAATACCTTTCAGGGTCGTCATAAGTCGATTTGTTCTTTCTCTCTCCCTCCCTTTTTCCGTGACTTTCCTACTGCTGGAGTCCATGCCTTACCTCCTCCCCTCTCCCCGCAGTCCTTTAATAGCTTGCCTCCGGCGTCTTGTTTGAATCCAGTATTTCTGCAGATCATAAAGACTTTTCACGCGGCAGGGAAGCCGCTAGCTTGAGCCTCCAGTAACGAGGAGCTCGACAGCATGCGGTCGGTCGGAAGCGGAAAATGGGCGACTGGAGTCACACGTGGGCCATTCCGCCCCAGCTGCAAGTCCTTGATGAGTCACCCCACGTAGGGCAGGCAGGCAGGCAGGCAGCCTTAGATTGCAGGGGAGAGGTGTGGAGAAATGAGACGCTGCGGTGGTGCCAGCTGTGTGGCGAGGACAGCTTGGAAGAGGAAGCTTTCTTCTCCCCTTCATAAGCTTAAAAAAGAAATTTAAAACACCGTGCCGTGCACGGACTAGTAT
Organism: Intellagama lesueurii; assembly: GCA_037013535.1. Classification (NCBI taxonomy): domain Eukaryota; kingdom Metazoa; phylum Chordata; class Lepidosauria; order Squamata; family Agamidae; genus Intellagama; species Intellagama lesueurii. The sequence goes on from JBAJHW010000004.1 coordinate 181,231,950, forward strand.
ATGGGAGTGGACATTCTCGGTGGGAAATGTGGGTAATGCAAGAGGGATGCGAGAGGTGGTGTGCGGTGAAAAATGTGAGTGCGCATCTCTGCAAAGTGAGGTCGGTGGCGGGCAGACAAGGATAGTCCTGAAGGCTGGATGTTGTTTTTAGCTGGTGGAAAAAAGCATCGCTTTCAGTGCAGTCTGGGTCACATGAGTTTGCAGTTGGGGGAGCAGCGTCATTCGCCCCGAGGAGATGGTTGCTGTTTCAGAGTGTAAGGACTGCTTGGGCAGAGAACACTTAGGGTTTTTTTCATTAAGTACATGAAAAAATTCACATGCCTGAATATCAATTCAGTTCCTTTACCCAAGAAAACAAATTCCTCACCCAGATCCTCTCGCCTCTATTCCTTTTCAGTTAACTTTATTTATTATTTATTTATTCAAAATATTTTTATCCTGCCTTTCTCCTTGAAAAGCACCCAATGTGGTTTATATCATTAAAAGGCAATATTTGAAGCTAAAAACAGTAAGTATACAAATACTAAAAAGGATCAAATTCCACTCTGAGAAACGATAAATAAAAGTAATAAGTTATTGCCTAACATTCATTCCTTTTTTGTTCTCTCCCTCAAAAGAAGAAAAATATTAATGTTCTCATGCATGCCTACTCAGAACTCTTCTTCAATCCAGGTTAATTCTCTTGTCTTATCTCTGTCTTAAAAGGACCCAAATGGGATACTGTATATAGTTTAAAAACACTTGACTGCTGTTCAGCCAGCAACTATTCTGTTTGCCACTGAGCCCAGGTAGCTTCTAAAGTGCCACTAACTTTCCAACCCTCCAAACCTTCCACCATCAAACTCCTTTCACGCTCTTCTGTTGGAATGGTATTGCCGGTGCCATAACCTCAGAGGAACCCCAAGGGGCTGCAATGTCCTCATATGGGGTCCGTATGAAGCCTTGAAGAAATGTTATAATCTTTTGCAGTTAAAATAGGAAGGAAGGAAATGTAGAACAAAATCTTAATTTCCCTTGCTCCTTTGTGTAAAACTTGGCTTTTCTAATCTACCGCCTCGGTTAAAAGCAAACAAAAGTAAAACTTGGTTATGAAAATAATTGTTTGATAGCAAATAACTGATATTTCTGCACATGGTGAGAACATGTAAGTGAATGACGCTGAGTGGCTGAGAGACAGCACGTGACATTTCTTGCTACTGTGCAGTCAAAATCCCCAGGAAACTCTTGAGTCAGAGCCAGTCAGTGACAGTGTGAGTGAGTGTTTAGATAGACTTCGTGATCATGTTTCTTTGATTTCTGCTAATAAAACCATTTGGTTATTGTTGGGTAAAGTGACTCCTCAATATTATTACAGTGAATTTCACAACAATACATTTTGGCTGAGCCTCAGGTCGGATCGCTGGCTGAATCTGAAACGTAAAAGAACTGATGGTGTTGATGGTGCATCCTGTTCAAGCAAAATTTATTTTATTTATTTATTTTATTAGATTTCTACCCCGCCTATCTAGACCAAAGGTCTACTCTGGGTGGCAGAATGAAACTTCTTCTAGTCATCTTAAAAAGTGTTGCCACTATAGCTGAAGAACGTATATTACCTGCTGCAAAAATCATGGTTTCTGCGTTGATAAACAAGAAAGTTGCCAAGAACTTTCCTTAATACCTTTGTCAAATGACACAATTAAGAAGCAAATTGATGGTTTGTCTGCCAATATCAAGAAACAATTATTAGAAATACCCTGTTTCCCCGAAAATAATACCTAACCTGAAAATAAGCCCTAGTAGGATTTTTCATGATGCTCGTAATATAAGCCCTACCCCAAAAATAAGCCCCAGTTAAGCAAAACCCCACCCTCCACCATTGTGCAGCAACCAGAAGATGACATGACTGTATCTGAATAAATGTAGAGTGTTGTACATGAAAAAAATAAAACATCCCCTGAAAATAAGCCCTAATGCGTTTTTTGGAGCAAAAATTAATATAAGACCCTGTCTTATTTTTGGGGAAACACGGTAATTCACATGCCCCCCTACTTTGCACCACAGTTGGACAAAAGCAGAGACATAACAAACATTACTGTGCTATGTTAGATATGAGCATGACAAAAAAAATTTTTAGACATACTGTTCATCTCCTTATTGGTACACACTACAGCTGAAGAAGTATTTAACATATTGGATGTGTTTATAACATCTCATGAAATTGATTGGTTGAAATGCTTTGGAATTAGCACAGACGGGGCACAAGCAATGTCTGGAAAGCTTACTGGACTTGTAGCATGGATTTGGGAAATCATACCATTGGTGACTTGGTACCATTGCTGCATACACAGGGAAGCTCTAGTTGCTAAGAAGATACCAGAAAAACTAAAGCAGACCTTAAATAAATCAGTCAACATTGTCAATTTTATAAAAAGCAAATAACTGAATTCAAGACTTTTTTAACAGCTTTGCAAAGATATCGACAATGAATACCACCAACTTTTGCTGCACTGTGAAGTTTGTCCACTATCACAAGGTAAAGTTTTGTCTCGTTTTTGGGAATTGAGAGACGAGATAAGATTATTCCTCATGGAGAAGCAATTTCACCTCAGCAATTGTTTGACAGATTTTTCCTAGTTAGTTAAATTAGTATATACAGAGATGCCTCAACTTACGAACTTAATCCATTCCAGAAGATGGTTGTAACTCGAAATGGTCGTAAATCAAAGCACCATTTCCCATAGGAATGCATTGAAACGCGATTAATCCGTTCCGGCCGGGGGGGGGGGGGAATCACCAAAACAACAACAACAACACTGCAAGACCCATCGGAAAAGAGATTAATCATTCCGGCCAAAGGAGAAAAAAAAAACACCAAAAAGCAAACAAACCCTGCAAGACCCATCGGAAATGCAAAAAACGAAAACCAAAAAGCAAACAAACCCTGCAAGACCCATCGGAAATGGGGGGGGGGAAAAACCCAAAAAGCAAACAAACCCTGCAAGACCCATCGGAAATGGGAACAAAACCCCCAAAAAGCAAACAAACCCTGCAAGACACATCGGAAATGCAAAAAAAAAAAACCCCAAAAAGCAAACAAACCCTGCAAGACCCATCGGAAATGCAAAAAAAGAAAACCAAAAAGCAAACAAACCCTGCAAGACCCATTGGAAATGGGGGGGGAAAAAACCCAAAAAGCAAACAAACCCTGCAAGACCCATTGGAAATGGGGGGAAAAAACCAAAAAAGCAAACAAACCCTGCAAGACCCATCGGAAACGCGAAAGAAAACACCCAAAAAACAAACAAAGACTGCACGACTCCTCACAGCACAGAAACATAACCTCCCCAGCCCAAAACCACGCTGCAAAACCCACCCAGAACAGGCAGTTTTTAAAAAGCAGAAAGCAGCACCTTACCAGGCAGTCCGAAGCCTCCTCCAAACGCACACTCTCTAACCGCTAGGGCGAAAGAGCTACAAAGAAGCAGCCTCTTCACCACCAACGGTTAGCAGTTTTAATTCCCCGCCTTTTTCCCTGCCTTTTTTCCGATCGTAACTTGAAGCTCCAGTCGCAAGGCGAAGCAAAATTTTGCAGCCGGAGCTGGTCGTAACTCGAATTGGTCGTAAGTTGGGACGTTCGTAGTCGAGGCACCACTGTATGTCAGATATCTTAACCTATTTTAATATGCTGAACTTCAAGGAGAAAAGTTTAGTTTTTCAAGTTGAATATAAGATTGAAGCAGTTACCAAAAAGTTGGAACTGTGGCATAATTTCCTATTGAACCAAAACTATGAGACATTTCCAAGCCTCACAATTTTTCTTGGTTCCATCGATGACGAGTTGTCTGAGGAGGACACATCACTTACTGCTTGACATTTGGAAGATTTGCAGCATAGTTTCTGTGAATATTTTCCCGTTCCTGATGTAAGCAAAAACTGGAAGCAGCAAAGGATTGTCTCATAGAAATATCCATAAATGCTCTGAAATTGCAATTCAAAGAACAGTCCTTTCCAAATTTCTGGGCTTTCCTACAAACAGATTTTCTGAAACTGTCTAAGAGGGCTATGAAAGTATCAATGTGTTTTGTAACAACATATTTGTGCAAAAAGTCATTCTCTGCTCTCGTTTATCTTAATAATAAGTACAGAAACTACAGTGGTGCCTCGACTTATGAACGTCCCAACTTCTGACCATTTCGAGTTATGACCAGCTCCGGCCGCAAAATTTTGCTTTGACTTGCGGCTGGAGCTTTGAGTTACAACAAGAAAAAGGCAGGGGAAAAAGGCGGGAAATTAAAATTGCTAACTTCTGGTAGGCGAAGAGGCTGCTTCTTTGTAGCTCTTTCACCCCAGCAGTTAGAGAGTGTACGATCAGAGGAGGCTTCGAACTGCCTGGTAAGGTAAAGTGCTGCTTTCTGCTTTTTAAAAACTGTTCTGGGTGGGTTTTGCAGCGTGGGTTTGGGCTGGGGGGGTTATGTTTCTGTGCTGTGATGGGTCTTGGGGTTTGTTTGTTTTTTTTCCCATTTCCGATGGGTCTTGGGGGGTTTGCTTGCTTTTTGGAGTTTTTTCCCCCATTTCCGATGGGTCTTGGGGGGTTTGTTTGTTTTTTGGTGCTTTGCTTTTTCCCCATTTCCGATGTGTCTTGCATGATTCGCTTGCTTTTTGCTTTGCTTTTTCCCCATTTCCGATGTGTCTTGCATGCTTCGCTTGCTTTTTGCTTTGCTTTTTCCCCATTTCCGATGTGTCTTGCATGCTCTGCTTGCTTTTTGCTTTGCTTTTTCCCCATTTCCGATGTGTCTTGCATGCTCTGCTTGCTTTCTGCTTTGCTTTTTCCCCATTTCCGATGTGTCTTGCATGCTCTGCTTGCTTTTCTTTTCCCCCCCCCCTTCGGCCGGAAGGGATTAATCGCGTTTCCGATGGGTCTTGCAGTGATTTTTTTTTTTTTTTGGTGATTTTTTTCTTCAGCCGGAACAGATTAATTGTATTTCAATGGGAAATGGTGCTTCGACTTACGACCATTTTGAGTTACGCCCATCTTCCGGAACGGATTAAGTTCGTAAGTCGAGGCACCACTGTATTTGAAAAATGTAGTCAAAACTCAGAATACAAGATTTAGCTATTAAGCCTGATCTAACAAGGCTTGTAAGTTAATTGCAGCACCAGCCTTCTCATTAATTATAATTATATGAATATATGTTCCCTTTTTCCCCACACAACTTGTGTTTAATGAGGTACAATTTTGTACAAATTATATTCATGTCGTTTTCTAGCTTTCATTTTCATGTGATGTTTTGTATATGTGTGTCATAATAATGATTTTATGTGTTTATACTTTCAGTTTCTCCAGCAAGAATTAAAGACTATTATTATTATTATTATTATTATTATTATTATTATTATTATTATTATTATTATTATTATTATTATTATTATTATTATTATTAAAAAACACCAGGCACAGTCAAAATTATAAAAACATTGACTGGTATTATATAACAGATACAAATTTTAACCAAAAACCTAAGTATCTGTTAAATATCAGCGCAGTACATATGCTGTTCCTAATATTGCTGGTGTTTTTGAGCTCTGATGCTGTGATTTCTGAGATCTGCAACTGCTTATAGTATTGTGTGACATTTCTTGATATTGTTCCCAAAGCCCCAATGACTATGGGGACCACTGAAGTGTGTTTCTTCCAGAGGCGAGATGTTTCAATTGCCAGGTCTCTGTACTTATTTAGTTTTTCCAATTCTTTATTTTCAACTCTGGCATCCCCTGGAATTGCAATGTCAATGATCCAGACATTTTTTCATTCTATTACTACTATGTCTGCTGTGCAATGTTCAAGGTGTCTATCAGTTTGGATCCGGAAATCCCACAAGTTCTTGACTTCCTCATCTCTACCTGATGTTCCCACGGGTTTTTGGAGGCTGGCAAGTTATATTTTTTGCATAATGACCAGCGTACTAATTTTGCCACTCTATCATGTCTAACTTCTCCTTTCACTGTAAATTTCCCATATCATGAAGTGGCCTAAGAAGACAGTCACTTCATGATACTGGCAAACTAAACAATTTATTCTGGGGGTGGGGGGCAAAAGAAGTAGGGGGGAAATTACACTATATAATAGGGCAACACTGATGCCCTGCATGACTTATAACAAATTTTAAATTGAAAACTTCCTCCCAGAAGTGGCCAGCAGTAGATTCAGCTGCAGACAGGTCCTCAACCTGACCTTTAAGAAAAATCACAAAGAAAAGAAAGAAAATCCCCTTCGTTGCCCCTGTCCTGTCTCCTCCTGCTTCCGTATACATCCTACAGTGTACATCTAATATACTATTTTAATTGAATATATATTTTGTACCATTTCAACTAAAATAGTATATTGCATATATACTGTGGCAATATCTGTTTGGATGTTAGACAGCAGTGCTCTCATAGTTGAAGGTGGTAATGTTTTTCAACATGCATTGCTTGGCACTGCATGGTATTTCTTCAGCTACTGCATGTGATGTTTCTGAATGAAAAACAAGTATCAGTGTGTGACTGGTAGTAATAAACACAACGTGTATTGCTATTGAATTCTCTGGGGACATCTGAGGCTATCTCTTAACCAATCACTTCCTTTTCCCCAGCCCATTCTGGGTGGAGAGACCCGAGAGGAGGAATGAATTATACTAGGGGGCAGACTGGGGAAGGGAGGGCAGAGGCACTGCAGCAACATCAGGATAGTCCAAAGTTTCTGCTGGGACGAAGTAGAACAACATCAAGAGTCACCAGGAAAAAGGCAGAGTATCACTTTGTTGGGAATATTGGGTGCAAAGGGATGTCGGTGGGAGAGGGGAGTTGTGTCAATTCTTACCACATTTGTGTTTGGCAGGTAGTCAAAATGTCTGGCTCTTGTTGGGATCTTATGTGGAGGGGGGATCACAAAGAATCAGGGTCTGCAGAAGGAAGAAACACTACTGCTTCCTAAAACAATACATTGGTAGTTTTTGGAGAGGCACAATTCTGGCGAGGTGACATCCGCCATTTGACTAGCTTCTGTGGATGAGAAGCTCCACACAGAATAAGCATAATAGGGTTCTTTGCTCCCCCATTATTTGTATTTGACTTCTTGAAAGTCAGCAGATAAGGAGGATATGAAAAGGGAATATTACACTAAAGCTGGGGCTTATACACAGCCCATGTAGTGGCGGTGAGTAAAAGCGACTCTAAATGGGACTCAGTATCAGGGTCCCAGTACAGCTGCCTGTAATGGTGTCAAAAGCATATGAGCTGTTTGCTTGGTCTCATTCCAGAAAATACAATAATACTTGTCCCTTTGTGCTTAAAGTAGAAGAGTTATATCTAGGCAAGCTAGGTTTCAACAAATAACATCACTTCCCATGTTTGGTCTGCTTGCTGGGATCAACATAATAACATTCCAAATATGTCTGCAAAGAGTTTCATTTGATATCGTTGAATCATGTGATTGATTTTTGCTCACTCTTATGGGTATGTTTTTCACTAGAGAGCTGAAAATTGAGAACAATTTAATTTAGGATGGGGCTGTAGGTTTTTAAATAAATTTAAATCATTATGCACACAATTTAGTAACCATATTAGTCTGCTGCAGCAAAAACTAAAGAAGTGTAACTTACTTTAGATTCTTCAGATGCTACAATGCTAGCTGGCCAGTGGTGAAGTAGTTGTGTAGCCTCCCAGCACTGGCTGTTCAGTGACTTTGATTTCTCCCAGGGAGTCAGCTTCAGCACCTCTGTTTTCACCACACTTGGAGCAAGGTGTTGTTCCTCCTTCTCAGGACTTGCCTGTCTGGCAAGGTTTTGGACTGCGGTAACAGCTGGGGAGTGGCAGTAGCTGTAGCAGCAGGGGTTTCCCCAGTCCCTTGAAGACATAACTGCTTCTGTCATACAGCTGCCCACTGGACAAGCAAGCCCTGTGGAAGAGGAAGGGCTCTCTTGCCCAGCTGAAACCTTAATGTGTTTTAAAATGGTGCCCAATGCACACTATATTAAAGCAGAGGAAAACATATGTCATGTGAAGCAACAAATGTTGCTTCACATTGACACTGGGTTGAGGCAAATGTGTAGTTCTGGCCTTTGTTTCCCTGCCAGACTCCAGACCCAAACGTCTACCTATTCACTCAAACACAGCCCTTATTTTCATCTATTAAGTATTGGATGATACAACAAGGAGAAAGAGAACCATTTATGCTGCCTTGAGTCACTGGAGAGAAGGCAGGATGTAGTGTAAATAATAAATAAATACTGTAATATAATTTAACAGGCAAAAGGAAAGATAGCAACACTTCTCACTAACATGCAATCATAAACATTCTTGCTAAGGAGTAAACTGACAGACCAAATTAAAATACATGTAATCATACTGCTAATTTTCTTTGTACTTTTTTTTGTATTGTCATATGATTCACACCCCCACCCCCACACACACACTGCAGACTGAGTAGCACAAGGTAAGCACAAGCTTATCACCTCATGGATTAGCTGTGAGGGATCCCTGACAAAAATAAACAGAGATTTTATGTTGACAGATTGCAGGACTGAAGATAGTGAGTTTGCTATCTTACTCCATATATGTCTGGCATAAGCCAACAAACAGCCCTGTGTGTCTCACTCAAAACAGTTGACAGATCTATAGGGTTCCAAGTCAGACTTTTTATCTTCAGAGAGAGGAGAGCCTATAAATGGATCCTTTGACATCTTTCAAGAGTATTTTGCAGCTTATTATTTGTGTGCAGAATGGTCTGTTCCACATGTCGTTCTTTCTCCACCTCTTGTGCACTAATCCTTCATATAAATGGAAGCTGCTCTTGTTTTCGGCAGGGCGGCCTCTAGCTTGCATAACCACATATTGGAGACCATTAGGGCAGACACTGGGACACTCTGGCCGTGGAACATTTGCTAGCAGGATTCTGGTCTTGTTTTGAGATGAATCTGCAAACTCCATCTTGCTGTGATATCACTCTGCATTTAAAAACAATGAACATAACATCTGACTCAAATGTGATTATTTCCTTACTCCCCTATCCTCACATTTTATACCACATTTTTCTAATGAAGAGTTATGCAGAACATAAAAGCTTACCTTGTTTACAGTTTTTTAGTGCTGCATTAGAATAACACATCATCTAAGTTTAGCTGGGCTCCAGGTGAAAGCTTGGGTGGTGCTCAGTGTGACTGTGTCTATCATACATCCATTGCTCACTGACTGATTTTGAAGACTGCGTACTAGGACATGGAACTAAGCATAACCATCCTAACGCTGTTTAGCAAAGAAGAAGAAAAATCTATGTAGGCTTGTAGATCTGCCATGAATTGCTGCAGACGTTTCTTAATGCTGTTATTTTCTACTGCAGGCTGTGGAGTTGGCCAGGATGGCCTTCTTGCCCTCAGCCACATCAGTCTTGCTGTTGGGACTGGTGATTGCTACAACAGGAACAGAAATGGCTGAGAACAGGACCCGGATATGCCAGCCTGCACCACTCTGGAAGATTAATGGGACAGCCCCAATGACTGGGCTGGAGGGCCAAGTGAAAGTGGTGGCACTGTTGAAAGCCAGCTGACAGTTCTGTCTCAAGCAGGCTGCCAGGTGAGTTTACTCTATAGGGAAGATCACCTGGTTCAAGAGCTGTAAATGTAGCATCAGGGCAAAAACAGAAAAAAATGGGCAGCTTCGGAAGTAGATGTAGAGGAGACTTAAGTAGTAAAAGACATGTTATTATCCTTCAGAATTGATTTGATGGGTATCCTAAATGTGAAGCTAACCATGTTTTCCATTTCTGTCCTCAGTCAGGTGGAACGCTATCCCAAAGCAGGTAGTACTATCAGTTGGTTATTCAGAACTTCAAAATATCACTAGCAGCTATGTTGGTTAGGGGATTCAGGGAGTGATAGAGATAGTCCAAAAATAACTTCCAAGATCTGTTTTTGAATTCAAAAACAATATCCCAAATCACATCTTTGCCACTAAGCTCTCTGTCGGGAAAAATGGGACTGAATGGAGTATTAGTCAAATATTACAGGATACATCCCAATCCAATGATTTGTATATTGAAACCTTGGATGTAGCAGACAAGCTATCGTACATGTACTGAAGGTAGATATAATATATTTCATGAGTTAGAGTTGAAGAATAACTTCAAATATTGTTTACCTATTTAGCAACAATGATCACCGTAATAGCTATGTAGTGAGAATATCTTTCAGGAGAAAAGCTTCCCTGGTGCATATGTGGTTCCACTGTCCAAAAACGCACTCCTTTTGGGAAAAAATAACCAAAGTAGTTCAGAAAGTAATGGATGGAATATGTAGTTAAAGGAATATTTTGCTCTGCTCTACTTGTTCCTCTACAGCAATAAGATGTTGCTACACAATAGCATCATTTTGCTAATAACTGGAGCTGCGTGCCTAGAAATCACAGAGCATTGGAAAGCTTTAGGGTCTCAGTACCTGCATCTGGATGGAAAGCATCTGGGATATTGCTCTGTGTGAAAAAACATCTCAACTACAAAGAACTGTTGGATAAACAATAAAGGGCATTTTGACTCCAGTATAGTTTCTGTTTATATTGTTTGTAAATTCAGAACCACACACTGACAGTCCTCCATCACATCACTTAAAACTAGGGAGGAATGTTCTGTCATGTATTCATTGACAAACTTTATCTGATTTGGACAATACTAGTTGAATCAGAGTCTTAACGTCTTGGTGTGCTGATTCACACAGTCTCCTAACTTATCTTTGGAAATTTCTGTTCTGTTGTTATCAAATTAAAAATATAAAAAACCTCCTCAGATTTGGTATAAATGTATAAATATAAGAATAGGGGTTGTGGAACATAAATGTAAAGAGATTCAGCTGTACAGAATTGCATCCCACATGGTAGTGTGGGGAGGGGAGGGTTGTTATTTTATATGTATGATTATGTCCTACTGGAAACCACCCAGAGTAGTGGCATCACCACTAGATGGTGAAGTATAGAAATTTAAGAAACAAATAAATTGTATATACAGAGAGCAAGGACTGGGAGGGTGTTTACATCTGTGCAATTCATTTCCCTAAATATTGCTTATTATTGCTCCTCCCATCACCAGCCTTGGCGGCTTGCAGAAGAAGCTCTATGATGAAGGGGTGAACAATGTCAACTTCATGATTGTAAATGAGAAGACTCCTTTTTCCAGAGCGATGTACTGGGAGCTCAAAAGGCATGCCCCCGAAAGCATTCCTGTCTACCAACAACAGATCTGGGAACCTGATGTTTGGCATATTCTAGATGGGGACAAAGACGACTTCCTTATTTATGACAGGTCAGTGCTAGAAGGTATTTCTAGACAAAGGGCTCCCCTTGATCGCAGTTATATGTCTGTTCCATCTTTATTTCCTTCATGGATTTTTCCTGGTTAAATAAATAAAAAAGAGGGAGGAGGGAGAGAATAAAGAAGCTGTGAGTGGGGACTGGGGAGCAAGAGGATGTCCATCAAAGCTGCATTTAAAATTCACTGAATAAGATAGGGCAATAACATCTAGAACCATTCCAACAGAACATAATTTATTTTGGAGATGGTGACTTTTTATGCATCTGCTTCCTATGAGTCCTAGGCTGTGGAAACCATGGACCAAACAGGTTAATTTGCAATAGATAGATAGAACAAAAGAACTGGAATGCCTGTTACCCAGCAGTCAGCAGCATGTTGAGGACCAGTGTGGTGAAGTTATTACATTGTTGGACTAAGACTTGGGAGACTTGGGTTCCAATCCTCACTTAATGGATCACAATTTTTGACAGTCCAGTGCTATCTATTTCTTGGTAGTCAGATGCTCCAGCGAAACCCAATCCATGCTCATGCTGGATCTTTTTGGTCCAGCTATTGGGCTTCTACTTTTGGGGGCTGGGCTGGAGCAATTCCTCAGCAGACGGTAGATTGCTCCCAGTTAAAGCCATCCGTTCTGGTGCAATCAAGTACGTGTCTTGGTAGCCATCTGATCACTCAGTAACTCTGAGTGACCTCAGGCCAGTCAGACTCCCTTAGCTTGACCTCACTGGGTTGTTGTAAGGATAAAGTGGGGAGGAAGGGAGGCATGGACACTACCTTGAGCTTATTGGAGGAAAGGTGCAGTGTAAATGCTAACAAATCTGAGAAATTAATCTTGAAGAAGTTTGAGGGGATCAAAAGAAAATCCTCAGGAAGTTCTGTATAAATGTACATATATGAAAAGTAATTAGAATGGTACAAGGAAGAGAACAGAACATGATAATAAGGTACTCTTGGTTATATGATCTAAAAGTTTAAAGGTTTGAATTATTCCCTGAAATAGTGTCGGATTACACCATCTGACTCTATCCAAACCTCCTCCCCGCTTGCATTTCTTCTTATTTTCTCCTGTCCTTTGCACACACAGTTTGCTTCTATCCTCGCTGTACACCACCACAGGTGCATGGGTGGCTAAATTAGATTGTTGCTGTTTTTGTTCCTCCCCACCCCAAAAAACACACTGTGTTGCTATTATTTGTTCCTGGTTGCCTTTAGCCTTGGTGCTTTGAAGAACCACCAGGACAGAAAAGCTAATACAGGGGTGGTGTGAGTGGTTCTTCTTACCATCAAGCAGCACAGATTTGCAGGGTGAAAATTGGGACAAGCCTGAAATATATAAAGACTTACTGGTGCCAACAGATGGGAGGTACTATTAAGCAGTGCCCTTTCTTGTCCTTTTCTGCTTTTGAAATAAAGTGTCAGATCAATTCAGGCTGATTGCATTCATTCCTGATACACATGGATGGATCAAGATAACACTCTCCTGACATCAGCTCTGTTTCCTTTTCCTTCTTCTGTTGCTCTTGGGGGTTGCAGGTGCAACAGGCTGGCTTTCCACATCCAGTTGCCATATAGTTTTCTGCACTTACCGTATGTTGAAGCAGCCGTGCGCTACACATACCGCAAGGACTATTGTGGCAATTGTTCCTGGTACCATTCCAACAGCAGCCAGGAGGTAGGAGTTCCTCACCCTTTCTCTTTTGAACAACTGTATATATTTAACCTTGACTTTACTTCACTTGCCCAGCCTGGTCCTCTGATAGGGAATATTAGAAGATTTCTAATTACAACATTCTTACGTGTGGGTGTGAAAGGGCAGAAGATAGAAATGGGTCATTTTAATACATGACCCACAAGATTTAATTGGGAGAAGAAATACATGGTAGTGCTTGCTCCCATTTCCATATATAGGAGTGTTATGGCACTAGCATTTGAATCTTATTTTAGCAGCGGCCATATTGTCCCTTCTTTCATTATGCTTGAGGACAGCAGGACAGCCGAGTGCCCCACACACTGTCCTATCACCCAAACACTATGTGGTCACTTCCAGTATCTGTGAAATGAGGTGGCTGTCTTGCTCTGCCTGATGATGGGACTGATTACTGATTACTGTATTTCCCTTGAGAAAGGAGAATTAAAGTTATTGGGATATCATGAATCATTTTTAATATGTTCTCAAACCATGTCAATTATACTTTGAATAGTAATCAATATTTGCAGCTTTTAAAGGGAGTGCCATGGAATAGAGTACATTTGTTCCAAATAATTTCTTCCATACCTAAAGTTAAGACAAATGCACCTTCTTCCAGGGGCTGGTATAAATGTTTTGGTTGTGTGGGATACCTTATCTCCCCTTTCTTGCTCTCTTTAGATACTTAAAGGTATCTAAGCCACATGGTGAAAAAAGAGGAGGAGTGCACCTTTGATGGTTATGTAACAGAAGGATTTCAGCAGTTGTAGTTGGCTGAAATCCCCCTTCTACACACCTGTTTAAAGATACAGGAGGCCTGTCTTCTTTTGCATGCGGTCGTTGTAGAATATCTGGTCCAATGTAGATCTCCACATACTCCGCAATTTGTGGAATTTTTCAGTTGCCCTAATCCCTAACATCTATCATATTTATTCAAGTAATTATTTATTTATCACCTTTTATTAACAGCTTTAAAAAATGAAGCATTGTTCTAGGAGACTGGATGGAGAGGTGGCTTTGTGATAGCCACAGTACTCAGCCAATCAGCTCCATCTGCAAGCTCCCTGTGGAAAGTGGATGTGGTTTCCTTATTGTTACAACAGACAGAAAGCCAGTCAGTCCTTCACAACTAGCGTCTTCTGAAAATGGAAAGAGCCAGTTGCTGCTCAAGTCAAATTACTTTAGAAGTTTATATGCTGGTATATTAAGACTGGGTGTAGATTTGCTGACGGACTTGAAATTTTAGAAAAATACATCTGTTTCATCCTTAAAATCTTATGCTTGTTTTCACTCTCAGTCTGTCGCCTCGAGTTCATCTGTATAATATATTAGAATCTGGTTTTATCTTTGCAGGTTAATAACACAGCAAGTGTCCATGGGATAACAACTGAGACTACTGAGGCCACTCAGAAGAGCATATTGAAGAGCAAGCATGAAGAGGAGAGGCAAGAGGCACCTAACACTCAGCACGTAGCCCATCATCATTCACATCATGGAGAAAAAATCAAACATAAAGTCTTGAGTTTAACCAGCAGAGAGCACTCATTCTACCCTTCCCAGAGCCATTCCCAGAAGCATCAAGGAGGAACATCTCAGTAAAATCTTTTAACTTCCATGAAACAACAAAACTCAGTAGGTACATGTATATCTCCTCAAAATGAATAAGAATAAAACACCAAACTAGTCAGGGAGCAAACCTATATTCAGAAGGAAGAACTCTGATGGCTCAGTTTTCAGCAGAACAAGAGAACTGACTATCTCAGTTTCTTACTGAAATTAATATTGCCTCTCATGAGCTTTCTGTTGATAGCAGAGAGCATAACACAGCCTTCTGTTTTGTGATTTATACAACTGAACATTATAAGTGCATAGCCAAGATTAAAGTTGTCTTCTTACTTGTGAGTCAACCTCCAGGATCCTTTGCATACACTAATTTTGTTAAGTGCTCTTTATTAGGGGCTTAGCTGGTTTTTCAGAGTTGTTACGTTTTAGCATTGCAGATTGCCTGAGGTAGCCATCTTACTTGCTGAAGGAATCTATAGCTATTATGGTTTTCTGTTTGTTGTGAAGTCAGTTCTGATCCTATCCCCTCTTTTTTCGCCTGATTTTCTGTACTCATTGACGCATGTGGTGTAAACTCTAATATTGCAGTCACTGCAGGCTGACACTGTACAGAAAAGTATGTCAACAGAGATGAAGGGATGGGATCAGAACTAGCATTTGTAATCAAAGGACAGAAATCAGAATATGCTAACTTCAAGCCTGGAGCTCAAGATTTTATACACAATGGTCCATACACATAACTATTCATTTGAAGACTGTGACATTTGTGGCAATGTAAATGTGGTGGTGGGGAATCTGTGTTGTGGGAACAGAATTGGCAAGACTGGAATCAGCCAAATTTATAAATGTATTAATCTAAGGTGGGAAAATTTACTTTTTGATTACTGCTCCCAGAATCCTCATACTAGATGAGACATTCTGGAAGTTGAAGTCCAAAAATGACATTTCCAAGATGTGATATTAATACTTAATATAGCCAGACTGGAAGATTTGGGGTGAGGTTAAAGTAAGCAATTGTGTGTTTACTCACACAATCCCACCCTAGTTTACCCAAACTGTTCATGACTAACTGGGGGAAAATACATTTGTCTCCTTAATCAAGGAAAAGGATGGTTGCTGGTGAAAAACAGTAAAACTGTATTCTGGAAAAGAGGATAGAAATAAAGTTTCTTAAATCAATGTGTTTGAGGTCTTTGTTCACAATAACTGTATGTATAAGGAGCTTAACAATCTTTTGCCTAAAACACACTGCTTTGTCTTGAAACGGTGTTGAGGTTCAGGATGAAAGAAATATCTCATGGGAAAGGTGTAATGGGCAGACCTTACTTAGAGCATTTCATCCCTTCTTTCCCAAAACCACTTTGCTATAGGTTGTTTTTAACAGCTCTTTACTATTATGTGGTATTTTGTTGACATTCAGTTAATTGGCATGTACTGGTCAAGTCTTCTCATTGTCCTAAAGGTAATTTAATGACTTGACACACAAGTATGTAAAAGTACAAGATGTGGTGATAACTGCTTAATTAGTTTTGAAAAAGAATTAGACAAATGGAGGGATCTGAAACCACCAAAGATGTACCATCTGATTGCTCACCCCATGATTAATCCCTTTTCCCCACATTTCTGAACTGTAACTTCTTTTAGAGTTAAAATGTAGACAGTCCCCTGTCTTCCTTACATATCTGGCTGAAACCCCAAGACTGGATTTTTAATAAGCCTGCAGAGGCCCTAGGTTGAAACATCTGGGAAAGAATTTTATTATTAAGGCTGCAGCCCTGTTGACACTTTTGTGAAAGTGACTCCAAATGTACCGATGGGACTTACTGATGAGCTAATTGACACAGGATTGGGCTATAAGAGACTTATTTCATTCTGATAGTTTCGTACAAATCAATCTTATATACTTATTTTTCTTCATTTGTTTTAATTTTATGTATGATCTCCATTCTTAATTTTTTAGTTCTTCTTATATTGTATTATTTTTAGGGAAATAAATTATTCTTTTTTTAAAAAGTTAGGAGAACTAATTTTTGCTTAGGACAACAAAAGGAGAATCAACAATGGCCTTGGGCTTCTATCCAATTTTCCTGATAACCTTCTGCCCCAAGCTGCTGCTCCCATTAATTGAGCTTACATTCTTGGGAGTTGTGTCCTGTTTGCCTTTGCAGTAATCTGAGTCCATAGGTTCCTAGACCTTGATTTCTTATCATTCATGTTTAGTTCTCAAATATTTGCTAAAAGCCATCCTTCAATTGCCTCTTAGTTTCTCAGCAGTGCTAATTTACTCAGAAGAAAGCCCAATGGGAATTTGTGATAGAATCCAGAGCAAAGCAAGGTTGCTTTCAACATACAGGCACAGATCCTGAGGACATACTAGATACTAAGCATGTTTTCTCTGATCAATACTCCACCCACCACACCCCCAACAATAGGACTTTTGCAGAGACATCTGCTTCAGCAGCCAGACTTGCAAATTAAGCCTTTATTTGCCTCCCACTGGCCGATCACAAAATGCAGCACACCAAATGCAAGATATATATGTGTAGAAAATCACATGCTATGACATCTTCCACCATTTGGGAGGCACCTCTGCAAGAAATATGATAAATGGGTTTAAAAGTGTGTGAGAGAAAAATATTTGGGAACATACTGTATAGTTCTGGGGTTAAGTGTGAGGGTTCCTGTTTAATCTGTACCCAGCTCTCTTCCAAGTCCCATTTCATTTCCTCAGACTCAGATTTAGGATCAACGTGTGGACAATCAATATTTATTTCAGGAACTTCAATAAAACTATTTACATCACATTTAAGATTGGTCTTCTCTTCCTCACCCAATGGGATAAGAAAAGGGTTCCATTCTTGAACAGTAAATGGATTGTCATTATTAGAGCCCCACCGTTCATTTCTGCCAAATGAAAAAGAACACAGTACTGTCTGGGCTGTAACAGTATCCGAATGAAGTTGGAGGCCACAATTTCCCACTGCTTTCAAATCCTGTTTGTGTCAACAGGCAGGTTGAGTATAGTGCTTGGGAACTTAAAAGCTGCTGAAACGTATTTGGAGGTAGCCTGGGCGAAAGATTTTTGTTGTCACTGATGTTCCAGAATGTTACAATATGCGAATTTGAGTAGTGCATGGGATGGGGAAAAAGGATTTGTGTAACTTGAAGAAACACTACTGGTGTCCTGTACTGTGTAAATGTTAATGAAAAAGAGGAAATCAAAATTCCATGGAAACCACATCCACAATGTTACTTATTCTGTCCTGTACTTTAATGCAACATTGTGGAATGTCCTCCATTCTATATTCTAGTGCTCAGTTTAAGTGAAGGCAAAAGGCAGATCTCTGAGCTGCAATCATCCTTGTATTTTCAAAAAACCAGGACCCACTATTTTCTCTTCATCCCAGTGGGTGTTGCTAGGTGCAATCTACCTGGTACCTGTCAATTTACCAGTAAATCATCAAGCCTGCATTCTTCATCTGGGGAATGAACTGCACTGCACACCTCATGGCTAACACATCTAGTTGTATTTAGGACTTCAATGCTTCATTTCTCCCCTTCACAGGCTTTCCCCTCCAAACTACCTAGCTTAATGCAGACAACTGTAGAACTCAAAACATTGCACAATTGAGGGTTGCCTGGTGAGCCAAAACCTGAGGTGGGGGAGTGAACACTTGCAATGTCACAGAGCTAGGACAGACAGGTTTGGTATTGGGTTGGTACTTTGTGTAAGGCAAGCTGGTTGTGGAATCCTGCTGGCAGAAGAAGAGTGAAGGTAAAAGGGCCCAGAATTTGCGTAAAACACAGCTAGCCATCCAGAATAAAACTCTATGGTTTTGCTGGCTGGCAGGCAGCAAATTGCTCCCAGAAGTTACAATGGCTGTTGATATTCCTGCTTGAGTCTCACTGTTTAAATACTGTTTTTATTGGCAACTCAGAAGTAAAACAAGTGTTAATGTGAACATGGTGGCTTTCTAATGCATTGCATATTCAGTGTTGAATATATGGTATTGGACAATGGGAGTCATTTCTTCATCTCGCTTTTCCTGCCTTGTATGATTATGGTGGCGCTGCGGGTTAAACCGCTGAAGCCTCTGTGCTGCAAGGTCAGAAGACCTGCAGTCGTAAGATCGAATCCACGCAACGGAGTGAGCCCCCATCGCTTGTCCCAGCTCCCGCCAGCCTAGTGGTTCGAAAGCATGCAAAATGCACCTCGGTGGGAAGGTAAACGGCGTTCCGTGTCTAGTCACGCTGGCCACGTGACCACGGAGGATTGTCTATGGACAAACGCTAGCTCTATGGGTTGGAAACGGAGATGAGCACCGCCGCCTAGAGTCAGACACGACTGGACAAATTGTCAAGGGGAACCTTTATGATTATATACCTCTCAAAAACAGCTGCAAGTAAGGACACTCCACAATTCAGTCTACAAAGTTATCATATTATGATGCTGAAAAAGCCATGCACCACACATTAGCATTTATGTCTTCTCAATCCTCAGAGGGGATTGAACTCAGTGAACTGAGCATGGATCTGAAATACAATAAGCAAAACAAGAACTCATCTTCATGTTTCCAGCAGCATCCTTCCTTTAACAACACCTTTAACATACTGACACCTAGTGGTAGCAAATAACATATTCTTAGGAACATGCCACAAAGTAATTCACAAAAGCTCATGCTGAAATAAATGTTAGTCTTAAAGATGCCAAAATACAAAAATATGCAAGAAAACCAGTTAGAATGTCTAAGGGATATTTTCCTAATGTCAGGCAACACTGACACACTGTGGGCTCAATTAGTGCAGAGTTTTCAAATTCTAAATTAGGCATTAGCAGCTGCTGCAATTTGATAATTACATGCTATCAATTCTGATTTATAATCCTTTCCAGGGTTTTCTAGTTACCGAATACTCAGAAGTGGTTGACCATTCACTTCTTCTGGGGGCACCCTGGGACTGTGCAACTTGTCCAAGGCTACCTAGGTCTGCTCCTCTCCCAGGAGACACAGTGAGGAATTGAACTTCTGATCTCAGACTCCAAAAATAAAATCAAAAATACCACCTCCATTTTGCAAGTGACCTCCTATATTACAAGCTGATCTACCTTCCTGTGATTCTCAAAGTCATTCCACTTCTGTCATAATTGCTGCAAGCATCTGTGCTCTAGATACCCATGTCAGCAGATTACCCAAGTATTCTAGAACCTTGAACTCTTCAAATCATTTAGAGACGATGGAATTCTTGCTGCATTTCAGATGAACAACCCGCTTGTGTGCATTCACAGAGATCACAACGAAGAACCTGCTTCTCTCATTGTATTACACTCACATCAGTCCTCACTGCGGTCTCTATCCTGGAAGACAACTGGCACCCGTGAGAACATATACCACACCCCAAGGCTGCTTGCTTGGGGTTAGGAGTACGGGAAAAAAGTATTAGTAATACTCAGTGACCCTAACAAGACTTCCAAGGTAAGTGGTTCTGACATGAGGGCACAATCGCACACATACATAGGAATGTTTAGGACAGCAAGCACTTTGGTGTGCTTTTTGCATTTAAATGTTTGGACACATACAGGTACTATGCTTCTAAGCTGTCATGTGTCTATAACATACTCCCCCCCCCCCCCACTTCTGGAAATGAAGACTTGTTTTAGACAAAAATACAAATCATCTTAGTACAGTAGTTCTGTTTCAGAGCAGCTATTGATGCTCCTACAATTTTGAGAACATTCAATGAAGCTGACACACAGTCCTTGTTTTCACAAATTTAATGACAGTACAAAATACCAGACAAATACAAAATATCTGTTCTACATGCAGCACTAAGCCAATAACTTAGATGGTATTGGTTCTCAGTTACCTACATGAGCAGAAGGAGTGTTAGGTTCGCTATCTTAGTTCAAATAATTAGGACATAACTTGTCAGTACTTACAGCTACTGCCAACAGGTTTCAATCCCCAATCCATTTACTCAAAAAAAAAAAAAAAGCATCCTACTAAAATCAATTGAATCCAGAACAAACGGCAGCCATAAGCCAATAGGCTCACAATATACAGTAGTTGCTATTTAAATATAAGAATGGTAAACACAATTAAGTCTTACATGGGTTACATTATACATTTGTAACATGACACATGGCATATTTATTTCTGCTTGGAAAAGTACTCCCTACTGTTCTTTACATCAGGCTTGATTGTGTCAGCTCCAGGTTGCCAGCCAGCAGGACACACTGAAGAGATAATAGTATATTTAGTTACTGAGGAGTACAGATAAATGGGACACATGAAAAACAAACTTTTAGCTACATTTTGTACAAGGAAACATGGACCAATATATAAGTGAGTTATTTTGTTTTTTGGACCATTCATCATGATGCTTCCAGAATATTCAATTAGAGCACTGCTTTCTGAAACACTAGATGGTCTAACGTTATTATAAGACACACCTTCCTGTCCTTTTGTACCTTGAATATCACCAGAGGAAGAAAAGGAAGGGCAAAGAGGCTGCACAACACAGAATGAGTGGATGCAAGGAATGTTGGAAGCAAAGACGTATAAGCACAATGATATTTAATAAATGCATATGATCAAAAGGCAGTGATAGATTGAGCGAATGCGGTAAGAAAACAGTATTATAAAGCTGCTAAATGCCAGAGTAACAACCACCCCTTCTTTGCCTCATTTCTAGCAAAGTGATATCTTGATGTGTGTCTGTAATTGACTTGTGCAGTCCATAGGCAGAAACTACCAAGGGGCTTCAGGTATGGAAGCTGCAAGTCACACATGGGAAGGAGAACGCCCTTTTTTTAAAAAAAATCTCAATTCAACAATAGGCTGAAGTAAAGCAAGCAAGTTACTTTTTCAGTCTAGTCCAGGATCCTTTTGATAAGGAAATTAAGCTGGCTATCTTGGCCTCAATGTTCCTTGTTTCCTAGATGGAAGCAATACTGAACCTCCACCAACTGTCACAATATTTATCTTAATCTCATAGAGATTAAGAGTGACAAAATCAAACTTGCTTCCATAAGCATTATCTGGCAATTTCTTCGCCATTCAAGAGCAACAACAATAGTACCCAGAAACTGCCTATCTCTGGGGCAGTGTTATACAGAATTGGAACTCTGTATTTTCATACACACACAACATATATGTATATGTGTGTGTGTGTGTGTGTGTGTGTGTGTGTATATATATATATATATATATACACATACACACACACATGCATGCATATATATATATGTATATATACCATATGTATATATATGTGTGTATCTATATACACACATACACACATCTTCCTGTTTTGTATTCTTAACTATTTAAACTCTTGCATAATTTTTACAGTCTCAAAGCTTTTACAGTTAACTAGTGCCTCCCTTTCACTGAAGGAAAATACCTTCACAGAAGCCACACAAGTATGGACAATGACAACATTACCTTCTCCGTGTTTGTCTGTAAACTGAAAAGCCTGAACTAGTCGGAGTGTTTCATCAACCGAGCGGCCAACAGGAAGATCATTGATTGTGATCTGGCGTAAAATCCCTTTATCATCAATTATAAAGAGCCCCCTAAAATGAAAGAGCACCACATGCAAACAAGTATTAAAACCTATGCTAACAGCACAGCTGCAGAACTATAAGCTAGCCCTGTTCTGAAAATACTCTTTTCCTCTAAAGATAGGAAAAAACAAAGCAGTACGAAACATAGTTTACAATTCCTCCTGGAAAGTCTTGTAGAACATTATATAAAGAAGTGGCAGGGATTCCAAGATTTCTCCATATGTGTGCTGCTTCTGCTTACACCCTAGACTTCTGTGGTTTGAAAAGACAGACCATAAGTTAAAGCACACTGAAATCTCTAGCCTTCTTTTGAAGAACATTTTTTTGAATCTCCAGTGGGAGATTAAACTATGTTTTTGACATCAGAATTCAGACTAGAAGGCACAGTTACTTCAAGAGTAAGTGAACGTTCCCATCCCAAGTACCTCCTGGTCCATACTCTCTCCCAGTGTTCATTTTGCTCCTCCAAAAATTGTCTACCATATCTTTACTGCATCAAACTAGTTTTTCCAGCATCTAGTCTAGAATGTTGCACAAGATATCAATTTCACTTTAGCTTGCATCTCTCAAGCATTTACATGGTATTTATAGAAGTGTTTTCATATCTGTATACATTTGTTAAAAAACATGTTTTAATGCTAAATGTTTGTCTTCAGTATGTTAAAAATACTTTACACACATTATTCAGTTGTATGAATTACAAGTCTACAGAAGTTAATATTCCCATGCCCCATATTTAAAAGGGTATGAAGTTGAAACAAAGGCTTGTTGAAAGCCATCTAGTAAGCTCATAGTGGGGTAAGATTTATAGAAGGAGCTTCATGATTCACAGCCCAGTCTTTTCACCACTGCAATACACCAGTTCAACATACTTTTCTACTGAAAGTGAAATGTATCTGAGCAAAAGATCACATTACTACAAGGCAACATTACATATAGGACTTTTCCTTCACAAGAGACTGAATACAGAAAAATACAGTCCACGTGGTATGAGAAAGTACCAAGTCTTTCAACAGTACATGTCCTTAGCAAGTCATGTATTAATTTGTAAAAGAGTCCTATTTGTGCAGGGGCAAACTTAGTTGTAACCAGTCTCTCCCTGAACCCTTGCCATAACTCTCTTTCAATACAGGTATTGATAACAGAAAGTTGTCAGACATAGATCAGAAAAGTATATATACATATATTCCATTCCCCCTCCCCAATGAAATGTACATATACTGTATGCATGAACCCAAGGTCCCCCTCCCATAATACATCAATGAGAGAGGAGAAAAGGCAACAGGACAAGTGGGGAGTGCCTGCTGAGCTTGACCAAAAATGTGAAGGCCCAGAAATTTTTTTTGCAAACACATTTTAAAAACTTTTTCTGCCTCAGATTCCAGCCCATCCTAGACCTACAGAAATCACCCCTGCCCTTTATTTACCTAGGTCTTCACATCCCTAAACTCCAATTTTTCCCTATTATTTTTTATAGGATCTGTCCTTCCAGGGAAGAGCTAGCTTTCTTTTTAAAGGAGGAAGATAATTCTGCAGCACTTCTGTAAATTGCAAGGAACAGAGAGGGTACAAAATTAACTTTACCTGTAAGAAATGCCCTCATCTTCTTTCAGCACTCCATAGTCTTTTGAAATTGCACGGTTTGTGTCAGACACCAAGGGAATGCGCATGCTACCTAATCCTCCTTGTTTTTTAGGTGTGTTGACCCTGCAACAAGAGGAAACACTTTTAAGGGAAAAAAATGGTATTTTAAATTCTAAGGAGAATCAACAGGAACATGTTGGTATATCCTTTTCACTCTGGCTATCCAGTTACATTTTTAGTCACAGCACAATATATTTCAAGGTATGTATTCATTTATTTATATTATTTATATATCACCTTTCTCTCCATATGAGACCCAAGGTGGATCACAACAATTAAAACTACACATCAACAGTTTAAAACTACCAAAGAAACCACATTTAAAAAACAATTAAACATTTACCAATATTAAAAACAATGATTAAAACAAAATTTAAAAACACTGAAAAGCTCTAAATTTAATTTTAAAAAGCATTCCTGAGACCCCCACTTATCAATTAAAAGACTGCATCAAAGTGAAGACCTTTGCCTGATTTCTCTTGAACCTATAATAGACAGATGCTATTCTGTGATCTTTAAAATTGTGAAAGGATAGTGCCTCAAAAATACTGTTTCTAGTTTCAAGTGTTAGCTCAAACTAAATTAGTACCTTACCAAAATATAATACATATTATTAGAGTTGTGCAGAAGTAGATTCCCAGCAGTTCAGACTGACACTCCTCTTGTAATATCCATATTTAGGAAGTGGTTTGATCCTGGATGAAAAAGCTGACTTGGAATGTGATCAAAAATTGGGTAGGTAAATATGGAGCAGTTGATCTGTACCAGTTGTAATGAATCATTTTTTCCAATGTAGCAGCTGGCACGAGCCAACAGGTGGCATCATAGTAATCCACCTTCATACTGAGGACATGGGTGAGTTGAATATATGCACACAGTGAGAGCAGGGATTCTTTTGATGTACTGCTCACCTTTCTCCTTTTCAGTGTTGGTGGAGATGGTGATCCTTCTGCACAAATTGATAGTATCATGAGATACCAGCATCCATGCAGATGCCATCAAATAAAGAACAGCTTAAGAGATCACAGCAACCTGTGAGTGTCTTGGCTGGCCCTACAACCTAATTTTGAAGATACCACATGAGTAATCGTTTTCCAAACACTCTTATCATAGACAGATCAGTATTTAGCAAGGTTTCAGCTTACTGGTACTTTTACTATGCTGGTTTGAAAAAGACTTGATAGCTAAAAACCCAGTTATTGAGGGGGGAGCTTCCTTTTATTTCCAGTGCATTTTGAGAGCAGTGCTTCAACATTTTTCAAAGGAAGAATTAAAAACCAGTTCTAAAAACCATCTTCAGGAAGCTACTCAATCCTACTTTACTTAACTCACTCCAGGAGTAACTCCTTAAAGGGGATTTCTAGGCTCCCTTCCAAAGCCCTCTGCAAGACACTTGGCTACTGAAATTATTGTCTCTTCCAGTAAAATAACCAAGGCTTCTGCTACACTAATCTCAAAGGCTAAGTTGAGGGGGGTTTTCAGCCTGAGGATGTGGATGTTACTTGGAGGAGAAAAGTCAGTGACCTGTTCTTTGGGGCACTGTCCATCTTGAGATGGTAAATGCTTATTTGATAGAGGGCCATATTCATATCCCTCTGAAAGAAATAGCTGCAAGATCCTTACTAAAGCAGGCTTCACCAACCCTTACCAACCCAAACTGTTATCAGCCAGTTTCTAATGTCCTTCTATAAGATGCATTCTTATGATTGAGTGCTGATGTTACAAGTCTAAAACTTCTTGGATCAAGTTGCTGATCTGAACCTTGTCCAATCTGGTTTCAGGCCAAGGTGGCGGGAAAAAGCCTTCATGGATGAAAAGATACCTAATAGGCCATTCCAGCAGTCACTGACTTTCTTACTATTAATGTTAATGACTGCCTCTGTGCACAGCTATTGTGTTCTGTCTTTTATATAGATAGTATATGAACTGATGAGGTAATCTGATAGCATCTACTTGCACACCTGCAAAAGGCTTAAATGTCTGAAGCTGTAACTTTAGACCACTTTCCTGGGAACAAGCCACAGTAAATTCAGGAGGATTTACTTCTGAATAAGCAAGTATAGGACACACTATTAACACAAGAGTCACACAGTGGAGAAATGACATCTCAAGCTCAAAATTCTTACCAGGCAAGATGACAGAAGTGGGAGTCAACAGAAGCAGCAATTACTTCACAGTTGATTTTTCTAAACTCATCAGATCTGTCACTGAATGCAATTATTTCAGTCGGGCAGACAAAAGTGAAGTCAAGTGGATAGAAGAAAAACACAACGTATTTCCCTAGAAAAACATCAGCAGATTCACATGAAGAAATTCCTTCTACACAAATTGCAAGTGTTTTAGCAAAACTTCACAATCCACAAATTACTGAATGCAAACATTAATGCACCTGCTTTACAGCAGCCTGTTTGACTATTCAAGAATCCTCAAATATACAAAGTGTGCTGCTACAGAATTACCTAATCATCACCAATCTCACATGAGACAGTTTATTTATTTATTAAATATATTTTTATCCTGCCTTTCTCCTCAAAAAGACCCAAGGTGGCTTAAGTTAAGGACACTCTTGCAATCTCCAGAATTCCCCAGGCAACACAGCCACTTGGAGCTGTCATCCAAAAGGCACAAATACGTGTAGCTCCACTTAAAGCCTTGAATGGTTTTGGATGAGGAATAAGCCAACGAGAATTGTCACCTCTTTTATGATCTTGCCAATCCACTGAGAGGCTGACTACACTGTTAGCTGGGAAACTTCATTTGGGCATCTGGCAGGAAAGCAGGAGGCCGGTGCTCAGAAAGAACTCCTTGGCCCAGAAGATGAATCAGATGCACTTCAACAATCTTCTTCAGATGTTTGTTTCCAAAGGCAATACAGGTTATTTTTTAAAAGTTGATCACTCCATCTGCATTTACATTAACTACACCACAGAAAAGTGCTTTTGGTTTAAGTCATGTTTTAATGTATATTAACCACATTAGACACTTTTCACTAAAATGGAAATCTGGAAGAGATTAATGCTAGGGACCAGCCATTCCTGTGATGAAGAACTCACTGGGCTAAAATGAAGCCTGTATGCCATCAGTTTTGCCAGCATCTTAGAACACCTCCCCTGCAACCACAGTGCAGTGCCTAGAGCCTCTGCAGTTGGGAGTGGGAAACATTCTTTGCTAGCTCCTTTTAGTATTTGAGTGTGGAATATTTTAATGTTCAGAGCACATTTTACTTCTTTGACCCTCTGCAAGCTTCAGTTGAACAAACAGGAGGAAGTTCGTGGCATGGAGCACCTCCTTGTACAGCCCACTGAACTCCATGCAGCAGCCATGTATTGGCCAATCCGATATGCATGACACAGAAGCTATTGAGGGCAATGAATGAGATATCACAGTAGTATGGAGCCAGACACAAAGACTCCATGGAACTATCTGCAGTGGAGCAAGGTATAGGGATAGCTGAATTAGAAGAATATAAGAATATATGTAAAAGAAACAAAGGGTCAGCGTTTAACAAGTTAAAGGAGTCAACAGCTCACTACAGTTATCTGGTGATGGATAAATAGTACACATTTCTGTCTGGACACTAGCCATTTATTTATCTTATGTATACCCACCTTTCTTCCAATGAACACGTGGTTTCTTTTCCCCACATCATGCTAAAAAAACAACCCTATGAAGTAGGTCAGTCTAAGACTGTGTGATTGGCCCAAAGTAACCCACTGAGTTTCATGGCCAGGTCCCCCAAGCCCTAGTCCAGCACTAATCAATACATCATACAGTACTGGCTTTACACAGATGAACAGACCCCACTTCCAGCCACTGAGTAGCGAAAGACTATGACAAATTCCTGATGTTTCAGAAGTTAGTCTCTACAGAGTGGAGTAGAAATAACTAGTTTTATTCTCAAGATACTTTGTTTCTTTTATTCTACAACATGCTTGCTAGTTATTTCTATTAAATTAGATGTAACACACACTAATACCACTACAACAGCTAGCACCTGTATCTGTAATACAAATAAGTAAGCAGGGTTTGTAAATCAAGTGTCTGTGGCAAACAGATGTCTTCAGGTAACAAGGCAAGGAAGTGGCTTTTCTTAGGCCACAAATATGGGTTTCTACAGCCAAGTGAGATAATGTTTGAGGACTTATTCACAGTACTATAACACGCTACCTGTGCAGACTGCCATTTTGTAGGACTGGCCTGACCCATCTTGGACCAATATCATTTTACACCTTTGGATCTGTTAAATTTTATGACAGCCTATTCATAAGACACAGTGTGAATAACCTAGTAAAGCATGCCAGAAAACACATTTTCAGACCTGTTTTCTTAACCCTGAATGCAGAACAAACATTTCAGAAACCAAGAGGATTCCATTTTAAATTCAAAACACTATATATCATGATTTTTAGATCAGTTATATTTATACAGCTATCCCAAATCATAAAACCAGTCCTCTTTCTTGGACTTACCTTTGAAATCGGACAGTTTGATATCTTTGAATTGCCCATCAGGCATTACAGCTGTGGCTTGAAAGTCTGGGGCTGGTTTTCCAATGTAAGCATTTCCTGCTGCCATTCTGATAGAAGCTGAAGATAGATAAGATTCGGTCAGACTCTGATGTTAAGCACACCCAGTCCAAAGGAGGAAACAAGCAGCACTGGTTTTGCTAACATTGGCAAGGACACTTAGAAGTTATCAGACTGACCAGCTACTGCAAGCCTACAGGGATTTTTTATGTGCTATGGTTTCATTGACCCAGTATGGTGCAGTGGATAGAGTGGTGGATTCGGAGGCCTGAATTCAAATCCCCACTGAGTCTTGGAAGCTTATTGGAGGTGTGGAATTGGTAAAAGCAGTCTTTAAATATCTCACTTTCCTTGAAAGTGCTGCTAGGGTTCCTATAAAGTCAGTTTCAATTTGAAGGCACACAACAATAATTTCACTATTTTGCCATTTTGAGATATTGTTAGAGATGGTAAAAATACAGAATCACTTCAGTATTTAGAATGGAAAGGAACCTTCACTATAGGCACAGACGCACTGCATAGGAACTCACCATTAAGCACAATGTGGGCCTTTAAGTAAGCTTCTGCTAAGTATTTGTGCTAATACAAAATACGGTAGGAGTAAACTTGATTTCAGCCTTTATCTATAGTACTGACTGACAAAAAGAACATTAACATTAATAACCTCATATAGAACATTCCAGGGGATTTTGTTCACTGTATGTTTTTATGTTCAGAACTCAGCTTGCCTCTAATGCAACCA
This sequence comes from Intellagama lesueurii, assembly GCA_037013535.1. Taxonomy (NCBI): domain Eukaryota; kingdom Metazoa; phylum Chordata; class Lepidosauria; order Squamata; family Agamidae; genus Intellagama; species Intellagama lesueurii. The sequence goes on from JBAJHW010000004.1 coordinate 181,260,993, forward strand.
TATTCTAATCACACAATTACTGTAAAAGTTACCTTAAAATTAACCAAATAATGGCTGAGATCCTGTTGCTTGGAGTTCTAAGTCACAACTCAAGTAGTCAAAATGAATCAGTGAGGATTTGATGAATCAACTCCTCTATACATTCCATTAATTCAATGGGCTTACTCCAGTTGTGATTTACTATGCTAAGCAACAGGATTTCAAACAATGTTATGCAACATTTTAGATAACCCAATTCCCATTACATGAGCACCATGTGCCCTTTTAGTATTAGTAACTTTACATGAGCAGGTAACCACAAGACCATCAACTTTGGGGATAAAAAATGCAAGCTAGTATATCTGCACATATGAAAACCACTTACACCCCACAACTTCTGGAATTAAATGGTTGAAACCTTCCGATTTTGACTAGAAGGGACTACAGTACATCATTTGCCAACACCTGTTTTTAGCTGAGCTGCAGTCCTTGACAGCTGGGAGAGTAATGATTTTCCCAGGAATAGTATATTGTTGCAAACTATCCTTGTTACAATGCAGAATACCTGAAGCTGATTTGGTGTCAAACAAGCAATTAAGAGCCATTTGCTTTACCAAATACTTGTTCCTCATTTGTGAATATGGACCAACACAACTGCCTGCATTTTGGATCCTCCTGGAGGGGAATTGGCTAAGGAAACTATCATCACACTTCCAAATTTACTGGTACACTGTTGCCTGTACGCCCAAACAGGTGATAGCAGGGTAGATAAAAATCAATGACTTCTTAAAAATCAAATCACTTTAAATCATGATTTAACTTTTTAAAAAGAGTTTTTATTTAAATAATTAAAATCCTTTTTTAAATTTAAATCATGATTTAAATCAAATCTACCCTGGGTGACAGTATACAAATCATATTTAAATCCCACTATGCTAAAAGCTAAAAATCCCATTATGCTAAAAGTACTGCTCCTTGAATAGCAGTATCCATTTCAGTAAATCACTAGGAGTGCAACCCTGCATCCCTCTCTATTCAGAAATAAACCTCACTGAATTCAAAGGCGGGCACTCCCCAAGGCACGAGTGCGTAAGAGCGCTGCTTTAATTTTCCATTACGCAATGCAAGGAACTGAAATCTGAAAAAGGAAGCCTGATAATGAATTGCGGCCGACCACCTCAACGCGCCCTTCCCGGAGAGATTACCAGATGCCCAGTCTTTACATTTCATTAAGTCCAATGACAGTGTCTCTGGTAAGAGAGCAGATGATGTCTTTTTTTTCCCCAGTATGTATTTCAATATTGTTCTTTCTCTTAAGCCTTAAAATCCAGAGAGCAGAAACATACCCGTCCTAAACTCAAGAGTCTCTTATTTCCTTCCTGAACTTTCCTCTCATCTCCGAAGAAACCGAGCTCTTCTTAAGGCTCGCCAAGCTGAACAGGCCAACCCAAAACGTCCAGCGACTTGGCCAGCGACCCACCGCGCTCCAGCACTCTCCACCGGGAAAGCAAAACCCTTTGAAGTCGCAATCGACCCGGCGCTGATGGCATCCAACTTCCCCCGGTCCTACACAGGCAACCCAGCCCTTCTGCGCTCGGGGCTGCTTCACATTTTCCTTCCGCCTCCTCTTCAAGCAAGAAACCAGGCATCCAACGTGCAACCGAGCTCTAGCATGCCCAAGGAAAAGCGCCCCCTGAACCCTCCCCAACCCTCTGCTCCCTGAAAATCGGAGTACCAAGGAAAACAGAAGACGTCCTCGAAGCAAGGCTTCCTTTTTGCACCGAGAAAAAGAAACGTTTCGAAGAACTTCTGCTGCAGGAGCTACAGATGCACCTTTCAACCGCCTGCCCCTCCCGGCATCCAAGAAGGAAAAAAAAAAAAGAGCCAACCTCACACCTTTTCAGACACGCCAGCTGTAAAGCTTAAACTGTATCAAGAGACACAGTGGGAAAGTGTGCTTTCTCCTGTTTTTAAAAGATCATTCTTGATACTACCGCAAATGAGTCCCGCACGGAAACTTATAGCTGCTAACAGTTACCTTGGGCGAAGCTAAACGGCTCTCTAGGCGATCCTCCCGCGATCGTTAGAAACAAAAAGCTGGAGCCTAAGGGCTTTGCCTCGCTTTGCTTTTATATCTTTCTATAATCTCGCGAGAGGACCGGCAGAAGCCGAAGAACCGGTCCGTTGGCCCCTCCTCCGCTCGTTTCCTTCCCGGATTCTGCAGCTGCCTCGCCAGCATGACTTGGCATTTCAGCGTCTTCACAGATTTTTGTTAGTTAGCTGAGATTATTCGCGGTGGTACCAAGCGTAATGCTGTTGAGTGGTGGAAGGATGGAGTAAAGGGGATAAGAGCCAGTGCGATTTGCCTTCCAAGAGGTTGTTGACAGCTCTTGGGGAAACGTGTGTCCATTACGGTGGGAGGAAAAAAAAACGTTCAGTATTGGTTGCGTTGGGTCTAGATACAAGCGTGAGTAATGGTGGAAATTATGATCCCTTATTAATGGGCGGGGAAAGTGATTGCAGACATTTCGATGAAACCTGGTTGTGCAACCGGGTGAAATGAATTGAAAATGCAGAGTCATGAGAATCACGTAGTTGTGGTGGTGAAAAACAATCATACGGGGGGGATTTGCCCATTTAAGTACGTCCACTTTTGCTGCATCAATGGCAAGTTAAACATGGACTGAAGAAATAATTCTGCGTTAGCATAGATGCTACTTGTTAACGTTTGGACTAAACATTTATTCTCTTAAAGGCTGAAAAAGAATCATGCTAAACGTACAGTACAGTACCGTATTCGTTCCCGGGATCCTGCATCTTCAGTTCTCAGTGTATAAGATAAAAGAATTTGCTTTGGTCTTTTACATGATTATCATACGGTTTGAAAGTGAATTAGACGAGTGGTCCTTACCAATGTATGTGCAGGATAATAATTCTGTCCTCTCTTGCTACTCTTAGATTCATATTTCTACAGCCCTGTCATGAAATAGAGAGGAGGCAGGTCAAGGCTACCGTTTCTGTTAGGCAGAAGGTAGCACTGGCTAAGGCCGCAGATGTTTCAGTCAGGGATTTTATGGGCAGACCTATGTGTGTCATGTTGCCTGTCCAGCATCCTCTAAATTAGCCTGTTGTGGAGGATCATGTATTGCCAAGAGTATTGAAAATTCACGAACTAGTCTGGTGGTCATCTGTGTATGGAATGGTGGGTGGGAAGAGATGAAGATACAGAATGCATCTTGTCCTTTTCATCTGGCAGGAAAATATTTTGGGACAAGGAAGGAAATATTGTACACCTGATTTTATTTATTTTGTTACATGTTCTCAAGTTGCATCTGACCTATAGCATCTCTAATAGGGGTTTCAAGGTGTGTGAAATATTTAATGAGTGATTTTACCAGTGCCCCTTCCCAGTGAGTTTCCATTGCTGAGTCTGGATTAGAACCAAGATCTACAGTCTATTTGCAAATTGCTGTTGCGAAAAAAAGAGAGGGGAGAATTAGCTCTCCTCCACCCAGTGAATTACTACTCAGTAATGTTACGGAAAATGTCACAGTCATTATGATAGAGAATCGTTTTGTAAATTGCTTATACACAAGCTTTCTCCAAATTTTGCCTTCCAGATGTTTTGATTTTCAGTTCTTATTTGCCCCAAACAGGAGTTCAGGGAGTTTTAGTCTATAACATTTAGAGAGCACCTGATCATGTGAAGCTGCTGTGTACAGAAGCTGGTTTCTGCTGGCCTTTTTAGATTAGAATATCTGCAGGAACAGAATCATACTGGATCAGACTAAAAGGTTGTCTAGTCCAGTTTCCTGTACGTCACAGTGGCCAGAGAGGCTTCTGAAGAAAAAAGGAATCAACAAGGGACTTGAGGGCAATGTGTGTTCAGCTGGTGTACAGAACCATGTTGTCTATAAGCCTGGAAGTGGCATATGATCATCATGGTTTAGTAGCCATTCACAGCCTCATTTTCCATGTACTTGTGCAATCTAAATAATCAGAAAGCTAATCTAAAATAGTCACCACCCTATTGCATCACAGCAAATTTCATACAGAGAACCATTCATTTCTGATATCATAATTATAGTAATCATGCAATTTATTAGTGAAAAGTAATTTAATCTATCCTAAGTTCCCTGTCAGTCTCTCTGAATGATGCCAAGCTTTAATGTTAGAGCAAAAGCAACAAATAAAAAATAAATCATACTTTCTTCATGTCGTACATAACTTTAAAAAACTCTGTAAAACCTCCTTACTAGCTGGATTTTAAAAGCATCAAACACTGTAGCTTTCCTAAACCATGGAGCTATCCAGCAGTTCCACAGTGTCCATGCTTCAGTTCCCTGAGCATTTTGATTGCTTTCTTCTGCACTTTTCCAGGTCTGCAATATCCCTTTTTGAAATGCACTGAAATTGTCTTTCAGCTATTTGGCTACTGCTCCACTCCTCCCAGATTAAAATCTATGAAAAGTTTTCTCAGAACTTCAGTGAATCTGGAAGGAATGGCAGAGAATGCCAGGATTATGTATAATGTGGGAAAATAGAACTACCCATACCTTTGCAATGGATGGAATCCCAGGAAGTCTAGCCCTTGGCCACACAGGGAAATGGGTTGCTTGGAAGTCACTTAATAGACTGTGGAGTAGAGTTGGGAAACCAAAGTCAACCTAAGATATGGGTTGTTTTTTTTAAGTTTTTTGCACCAACACAGTCCTATGTGAGTGTAGAGAAGAACAGGCAACTTCATATCTGTGTCAGCATAAGTCCCTCAATGTGTACCATGGATATTAGCTCCCCCAGATGCTCTTGATGTTGTCTGTTATTGAGTGAAAATTATCTGCTGTATTTATTAATTGAACTGTGGTATCTCTGACATGAATAAATAAATAAAGTCTTACAAGTGTAACTGCATTGTATAAGTGTGTTACAATATTGGCAGCTTCATTTTTTGTTCCTTTCCTGTTAATCCCATATTCCCAAGGTGGTGTAGTGGATAGAGAAATGGAGTAGGACTCTGGAGAACAGGGTTCGAATCCCCACTTGGTCATGGAAACTCACTGGGGGAGTGGAATTGATAAAATCAATCCTTAAATATTTTAGGTGCCTTAAAAGCCCTATTAGAGTTGCTGTAAGTTGGTTCTGACTTGACAGCACAGAACACATACAGATTAATCCCGGTCATGTTATTTTCTGCACTTTTGGTTAACATTTTCAACAAGTTCTCTAAAATGATCACCAGTATTTATTTCCTTTTTAGTCACTGTAACTTCAGAGGCATCATATGTACATATGCATTTAAAACTTTTTTTTGCTACAGTGTCTATTACTTTACTGTCATTTACACTGAACTGTATTTGCTATTTTGTTAAACACTTACTCCATCTTGAAAGACTTTTTACAAGCCCTTCCTTTTAGTTTTTACCACCCTGAATAATTGGATGTCATTCACAGAGATGACAGTTTTATCCCACTGAAATCACTGACATGTTTTAAAAGTTAGTGTAGAGCTCCAAACTCTTCTATTGCCCATCTTACTAGAAAAATACAGCAGCCAAAATGCAGAAATTAAACTTTCCCACTTCACTTCCAAGATATGCTAGAAAAAAATACCATTGCCACACTGCTCCGTATCAGATTGGTGTTCTTTTTTTAACGTATGATTTAAAATGGCTTTAGATTGTCTTCTAGGTAAAAGCAAAATAGAAATAAAAAGTTAAAAAAAGACCAAAACGTGGTGGCACCATAAAGACTAACTTTTATATTTTTGAATGTGAGCTTTTGTGGACAAGTCCACTTCATCAGGCATCTATAATGCTTGCCAGACTAACACGGCTACCCCTTTGACAACTAAAATTGTCTTTATTTGTCATAAATTGTTTAATTTTTTTTTAATTTGTATTTTAATCCTATTTTTTAATTGACAGAAATCTAGTTAAATAAAGTTATGCTGCTGTCAGCTGCACCTGCTCTTTTGGAACTAAAAGTTTCCGGTCCCTCCCCCTCCATTCTGAAGCTCCTTTGGGGGTCCTTTTTATCCTGGGGAAACCTTTCAGAGCTGTAGAATAAGTATGGGGAGCCTTTAATGTACAAAAATTGCCACAGTCAGTCCTGCTTCTGTTGCTGGTCCTAGCGCTTACAATTTTCAGAGATTAAAGACTCCCCCCCCAATCCTGTGGGGGGCCCCCCCAAGTTTTCCCCAGGATGAAAGGGATCCTAAGGAAGCCTCGGAATCAGAAATAAGGGATTTGGAAACTTCTAATTCCCAAATAACAGCCACAGCTGAAGTTGCACAACAGGATTGCAAGCATTGTTTTTGCACCTCTCCCTGTGATCTTATGAAATGAGATGGTACATTGGCAAATTAAATTAAATTAAGTAAATGAATACATCTGTAGGATTGGGGCCAGTATAAAACGTTGGAAAACATTGACCAACATATGAAGAGCTAAAGCCTCCTTGCTTATGGCAAGGCAGAAATCAAAGAGTTTTTCTAAATACTGTGGTTGGCTCATGATATTTTGCTGCCTAAGGGAGAATAACAAATTAAAACCTTATTCTGTTAATGAAAGGGCCAGTCCTAGATCAGCTGTAGGACTTCTGATACAGCTATATATTATTAAACTGCATACTACCATTTGTTTGTGGTGATGATGGCTACTGAATATCAACAAAGATCTGGGGATTTGTTTTAAACTAATGCAGTTGGAGATGAGGTTATTTGTATTCGTATACGAATATCCCCACGCAGCTTGAGTTAACGAGGGTCCGGCCCCTCTCTTCCTTCCAATTGCTCTGGAGTGCCGGTCAGCTAGCCACTCAGCAGCTTTGCAGGGAGACTTGTCCTCCCTCCCTCTGCCAGGAGTGGCTAGCCAACCAGGAAGAGAACGGCGATTGGAAGGATGAACGGGGCCAGCAGCAGCGGCGGACGTGTGAGTGGATGGTCCAGCCCTCGTTAACTCCAGCTGCGTGGGGGTATTCGTATACGAATATGAATACCCCCATCTCTAATTGCAGTCAATAATACCTGCTATATTTTAAATAGTTTAGAATCCAGGTAAATTGCTTTAGAACCCTTTTTGAGACAACAGTTTTCAGTTAGAATTACAGCACTGTACATGTTAAACAATAGTTTTATTTAAACAAAGGCTTTATATTTAAAATTAGAAATAGGCAACAGGTGTTCCATGGTTTGAAGCCCTGCTTCCTGGTAGGCACCCACTCAGAAACAGCACCCCAACTTCCCTGCCCTGCCTCCTCCTGGCACTGCCTTTGAGTGGGTGCCCACTGGAGGGGGCAGGGCACAGAACACTTGTTCAGCTGCCTGAACTGGCACGAACTGTTGAACTGGTGGTCCGTGCCCATCGCTATTTAAAATAGCTGTTGCCAGTATTTGGGTTTACTTAGCTACCTTGTAATCTCTGCTTGTTTGGTATGCTTACTCACTGATAAGGGAATTGTACTATGGACTGTACAGATTGAAAAGTGGTTGCCATTACTAGAAAAATACATTATGATTATGATTGCCCTTATCATGTATGCCATTACTGTTCTCTGTCAGTTAATATAATGTCAAGGAATAAATCTTAGACATTGAAGCAGGATTTGTTTTTAATTGACCAGATTCAGGACCACACGTTGCCTGCCTATGCTAAGGTTATTCCATTCTTACTTGTCACTCCACCATATATTTGACTTTACGCTTGGAGTCTTCCCAGTGCTACGTGTTCTGCATTTTGTATTGAAAACGTAACCCTATTTGTTTAATTTACTCTTTTGGACCATGATAATGAGAACCAAGTTTAAATGGCTCAGGATATGAGTTGTCAGAAGAGATACTGTCAGTCATTAAAACAGTCTATCATAGGTACAGTTTTTTAAAAAAGGCCTTTGATGTACAAGATGAGTTGCAAAGGCCAATAAATCCATTTCAGGTATGGGCTGTTTCTGTTATATAACATAAATTTAGGTTTTTTGGTTAATATGTCCAATTATATTTTCAAAATAACAATTGTATAGTAAACAAGACAACTCAGTAGTCACATAGCTTGTTGTAAGATAATATAATTTTCTTATTATAGGCTAATTATTTTATTCTTTCTGGTGCTTAATGGATACTTTTCACACTGGCAGATGCATTGCTTCTAAGAGTTTCTTCATCCATTACTTTTCAAGCATTTATTTTCACTGTATAACCTTTCTCATTGCTAGTTCTTCAAAGTTTTTCCCTATGCAATTTTTCTGTTTCTTACCTCTGGGTTATCTCATTTTTTCTGATCCCAAGAGATGGGTAGCACAAGAATTGGGATTGTTTCTGTATCTCTTGGACATACGTATTTGGGCCAAATGAATGCAACAGACATTTAGGTTGACTGAGAGCAGAATACAGTGGAACCTCGACTTACGAACGTCCCTACCTACAAACATTTTGACTTACGAACAGCTCTGGTCGCAAAATTTTGCTTCGACTTGCAAACGGAGCTTCGACTTACGAACGGGAAAAAAAACTTTTCTGTTTAAAAGGTGTTCTCCTGCCCTTTTTTTGACCTAAGTTCATCTTAGGTCAAAAGAAGGGGAAAAAATTTCTCCCCCTAGTGGTAGAGTACGGATTAACCAGCTTTGCATTAGTTCCTATGGGAACTAATGCCTCTACTTGCGAACGGCGCCTCTAGTTGTGAACGAAAAACAGCCAGAACGGATTAAATTGTTTTCAATGCATTCCTATGGGGAATTTTGCTTCGACTTACAAACGTTTCGACGTACGAACGCTGTTCCAATACGGATTAAGTTCGTAAGTCGAGGTACCACTGTAATGAATCATTTCAGAGGCAAATACCACCTGCCCAAGTGCCAATTGCCTTTATGAGCAAGTCATTGTTTCAAATACATAAATGTATTTGAACTAGTATTTTGCAATTAATACATCACAATATCCAGATCTATACCGTAACTCTATAGTAAACAACAATACAAACATCTTGAATTCATTAAAAAAATATCCAGATACGTAAATATCACTAGAATAGCAAAATTCAAGTTTAGAAATTATACAGTCTGGGAAGTGGGAGGAAAAAAATGGGTTGATCCTAGTAATATTTACTCAGAAATATGACCTATGTTCAATGGAGTTTGTTCTCAAATTGAATATGTATAGAGGTTGGAGTAAGCTCATCAAATTCTATAGTAAATTTATCAATGGGACTTACATAAATGTAGACTTAACAAATCTCATTTATTTGTTCAGGGAATAACTACATGGGCATTTTTCCCACTGTGTGGTCCACTGTGCGGATGGGCTTGTTGGCTCCTTTTGCTGGTGATCTGACAATGTAAATGCCAGTACAAAGCAGCCTGTTCCCAGAGCCTTCTTACCTCAATCTGTTTGGGACTACTGTTTTTTAGGTGTGGGTAGGATTGCTCTGTTTTGATTTGTTTCCAGCACCTGTGATCGCTGGAATGGAACCCAAATGGAGCTTGCTACCTTAAATTTCCCTTCCACTTTCAGTTTCCCAATATCATTAAGTGACTTAAGAAGGCAGCTTAGCCACTTCATGATAGTGGGAAATTAAAAGCTTTCTTTGCTCCTCAATGGAGAGGCAAGGAGGGAAAGGCAACTTTTTATATTTAAAAAGCCTATTAGGGCAGTGCTGAGGGGGCTATTTTGGTTTGTTTTTCTGGTTTTCTTAAATAGGGTGGGCCAAATTTATTTATTTATTTGTTTAAAATATTTTTACCCCACCTTTCTCCTTAAAAGGACCTAAGGTGGCTTACATCATTAAAAGACAATCTTAAAGCAAACAGTGAGTATACAAATACTAAAAAGGAACACACACACACACACACACACACACACACACAACCCCAAAACCACATTCAAAGCAGTAGGCACAACAATCCATTTAAAAACCCTGCTCAGGCAGCCAGTCACTAAGGGAAAGCCTGCCTGAAGAGAAAGGTCTTTGCCTGCCTGTGGAAGGACTGCAAAGATGGAGCCAACCAACCTCCTGTGGGAGAGTGTTCCAAAGTCTGAGAGCAGCAGCAGAAAAGGCCCTCTCCCATGTCCTAACCAATGTGCATGTGAAGGTGGTGGGGCTGATAGAAAGACCTCTCCTGATGACCTTAGGACCCAAGCAGGCTCATAAAGGGAGATGTGGTCCCTTGAGGTACAGTATATCACAGAAGTGAGTACACCCCCTCACATTTCATAAATATTTTAGTATATCTTTTCATGTGACAACACTGAAGAAATGGCACTTGGCTACAATGTAAAGCAGTGAGTATACAGCTTGTATAACAGTGTAAATGTGCTGTCCTCTCAAAATAACGCAACACACAGCCATTAATGTCTAAACCGCTGGCAACAAAAGTGAGTACACCCCTAAGTGACAATGTCCAAATTGGGCCCAAGTAGCCGTTTCCCCTCCCTGGTGTCATGAGACCCGTTAGTGTCACAAGTCTCAGGTGTGAAGGGGGAGCAGGTGTTATCGCTCTCACTCTCTCAGACTGGTCACTGGAAGTTCCACATGGCACCTCATGGTAATGAACTATCTGAGGATCTGAAAAAATGAATTGTTGCTCTACATAAAGATGGCCTAGGCTATAAGAAGATTGCCAAAATCCTGAAACTGAGCTGCAGCACGGTGGCCAAGAGCATACAGCGGTTTAACAGGACAGGTTCCACTCAGAACAGGCCTCGCCATGGTCGACCAAAGAAGTTGAGTGCCCGTGCTCAGCGTCATATCCAGAGGTTGGCTTTGGGAAATAGACGTATGAGTGCTGCCAGCATTGCTGCAGAGGTTGAAGGGGGGGGGGGGTCAGCCATGTCCTGTGGTCCGATGAGACCAAGATAAACTTATTTGGTTCAGATGGTGTCAAGCGTGTGTGGCGGCAACCAGGTGAGGAGTACAAAGACAAGTGTGTCATGCCTACAGGCAAGCGTGGTGGGAGTGTCATGGTTGCATGAGTGCTGCTGGGAGCTACAGTTCATTGAGGGAACCATGAATGCCAAAATGCCGCCCAGAGACCTTTGGGTAGTGTGGGCGGCATATAAATTAAATAAATAAATGTACTGTGACATACTGAAGCAGAGCATGATCCCCTCCCTTCGGAGACTGGGCCGCAGGGCAGGATTCCAACATAACGACCCCAAACACACCTCCAAAACGACCACTGCCTTGCTAAAGAAGCTGAGGATAAAGGTGATGGACTGGCCAAACATGTCTCCAGACCTAAACCCTATTGAGCATCTGTGGGGCATCCTTAAACGGAAGGTGGAGATGTGCAAGGTCTCTAACATCCACCAGCTCTGTGATGTTGTCATGGAGGAGTGGAAGAGGACTCCAGTGGCAACCTGTGAAGCTCTGGTGGACTCTATGCCCAAGAGGGTTAAGGCAGAGCTGGAAAATAATGGTGGCCACACAAAATATTGACACTTTGTGCCCAATTTGGACATTCTCTCTTAGGGGTGTACTCACTTTTGTTGCCAGCGGATTAGACATTAATGGCTTTGTGTTGTGTTATTTTGAGGGGACAGCACATTTACACTGTTATACAAGCTGTATACTCAGTGCTTTACATTGTAGCCAAGTGTCATTTCTTCAGTGTTGTCACATGAAAAGATATACTAAAATATTTATGAAATGTGAGGGGTGTACTCACTTCTGTGATACAGTATACTGTATATATGCTATGTGGATGCAAGGATAGCATCAAACTGTATATAGGATGTCTTTCTGACCATAAGTGGCCCTGTTTAGCCCACTCGAGCCCACTCCAATTGAACCATCTTGCCAAGCCCTTAGTCTGCTCTAGTTGAAACTAGCAATTTGATTTAGCACTCTAAATACATTTTTTTTTACAAACATAATTTTTTTTGCAGATTATGTTGCCTAGTTACCTTTGGGTTTATGTTTACCTTTCTTTTACATAGGTCTGAAAAAACGATTTGAACAAAAATCAAGCAGGAATATATTACTCAACAACAAAGACCAGAATAAGTTCAAAGTCCATTTAGGACAGTGGTCTCCAACCTTGGGCCTCCAGATGTTCTTGGACTACAACTCCCAGAAGATTTAACCACCAACTCTGCTGGCCAGGATTTCTGGGAGTTGAAGTCCAAGAACATCTGGAGGCCCAAGGTTGGAGACCACTGATTTAGGACACATATACAAATTTATGAAACTGTGAGGCAGTCTTCATATATCACTGAAGAAATTCTTACAGAAAAGGAACTGAGGAACTGCCATGTTGGAAACAATAGGCAGCTGCTACACTTTCTGTTTTTTTCTTTAGAATTTCTATATACCCTTCCTTTCTTTGTGTAAATGCATCATCTACTGAAGCTGACAAATGACCCAAAGAAGATTATTTCCTTGTTAAAGGAACCAGTGGAAAATCCTCTCAAGAACAATTCAGCTTAGATGCCAAAGTCTATCTGAACAAAGCAGTCATTGTCTGCTGGCAGAAGCAAAGTTGATGGGGGTGTGTGGGCAATTCCTTTGACAAAGGGTTCTGGAATCTGGAAGCAGTTACTAAGTAAAGCCTCTCTTCCGTCCCTACCACACAGCCATCAGAGAGTGTCAGGAACAGATTTGTTTTAAAGCAATTTTTTCCAGCTATGCAAATACACTGTCAGACCCCTCCCCCAACCACAAACAAATCTTCAAACTAAATGGTTGCTTTTAGTGTCTGTTACACCCGCAGTCAGTAGGGCTTGCACACATTCAGTGTTAATCAAGGTAAAGAAGAGGAAGTTATTTTATAAGCCTTTGAGAATATATTTTATAATCGTTCAGCAGTTTGATTTCACATGGAAACCAAGCATTATATGAACTGTGTTACATGACACTGCCTCTTGTTTAAGTTTGTAATAAACAGATATTCATAGGTTGTATAATTGTTTTCTCTTTCTGCCCAACTGTACAGTCAACCCTCGACTTACGAACGGCCCTAGTTACGAACATTTTGACTTACGAACCGCTCTGATAGAAAAATATAGCCTCGACATGCGAACTTTGTTTCGAATTACGAACCAAAAAAAACGCGCGGGAGGCGGGGAAAGCGTGAAATTTGAACTTTCAAGGTGTTCTGTTGAAAAGGTGTCTGTTCCCTCCTTCCCTCCCTCTTTTTTTTCCTTTTTTTTTTAACCTAAGTCATCTTAGGTTAAAAGAAAAAAAAGAAAAAAATTCTGCCCCTAGTGGTAGGAACGGATTAACCGGCTTTGCATTAGTTCCTATGGGAACTAATGCTTCGACGCCCCTCGACCTAAGAACCAAAAACAGCCGGAATGGATTAATTGGTTTTCAATGCATTCCTATGGGAAATGCTGATTCGACTTACGAACTTTTTGACTTAAGAACGTCCTCCCAGAACGGATTAAGTTTGTAAGTCGAGGGTTGACTGTATATGTTTTCATCTCCAACTGCACAGATTTTTTTCCAGCTGTGCATTTGCTGTCTAGATGTATGTTAAAAAAAACAGGTGGGATCAAATCCTTACAGAAGTCATCCCTCATGTGTGTGGACTACTGATGTACATCTATTTAATCTGATTTAGACATAGATTGAAACATGGAAAAATGAGTATTGTGGAATGTGACTTATTGTACTTGCTCTTCAAAACAATTGTGACAATAAATCCCAGAGTTCTGTCAGAATGCAGTGTGACCAAAAAAACAGCATGTAGGTAGGAAGACAGATGTGGATCTGTGGGGAAAATACTAGGCCTGGTCTCCATTGACAGCATTATTATCTTATCCAGTGAGTCTTGTTTTCCCATGGTTTGCCCAAAGCATGATAGTCTCAGCTTTACCATTTTTGTGTTTATGGAGAATTCAGGCCTGATTTGATGTAGAACTCATTTATTTATTTCATTCCTTTAGAGATCTTGGTGTACTGGTGGACAGCTTGATGAAAGTGTCAACCCAGTGTGCGGCGGCAGTGAAGAAGGCCAATTCCATGCTAGGTATCATTAAAAAGGGGATTGAACATAAAATAGCCAACATTATAATGCCATTGTACAAAACGCTGGTAAGGCCACACCTGGAGTATTGCATACAGCTCTGGTCGCTGCACCTCAAAAAAGACAGTGGAACTGGAAAAGGTGCAGAAGAGAGCGACTAAAATGATGACTGGGCTGGGGCACCTCCCTTATGAGGAAAGGCTACAGCATTTGGGGCTCTTTAGACTAGAGCAGGGGTCTCCAAAGTACAGTCCGCGGGCCACATCCGGTCCACCTGGATTTTTTATCTGGCCCGTGCGTGTGGGTGGGCAGGAGTGCATGTGTGTGTGCGGGTGGGTGGGAGTGCGGGCGGGGGTATGTGTGGGCAGGCAGGAGGGAGTGTGGCAGCGCGCATGCATACGCACATGTTCCTTTGGCCCTCGATATAATATAATATATATTATGTAGCCCTCCATTTGAAAAGTTTGGAGACCCCTAGTCTAGAGAAAAGGCGCCTGAGGGGGACATGATTGACATGTATAAAATTATGCTGGAGATGGATAAAGTGGATAGAGGAAAGCTTTTTTCCCTCTCACGCAATACCAGAACCAGGGGACATCCACTCCAATTGAGTGTTGGGAGAGTGAGAACAGACCAAATAAAATATTTCTTGACCCAGCATGTTGTTAGTCTGTGGAACTCCTTGCCACAGGATGCAGTGATAGCATCTGGCCTTGATGCCTTTAAAAGGGGATTGGACAGATTCCTGGAGGAAAAGTCCATCGCAGGTTACAAGCCATGATGGGGATGTATAATCTCCAGGCTTAAAAGGAAGGTACTTCAAAATGCCAGATGCAGGAGAGGGGTATCAGGAGACAGGTATCTAATTGTCCCGTGTGCTCCCAGAGGCATCTGGTGGGGCCACTGTGAGATACAGGAAGCTGGACTAGATGGGCCCAGCAGGGCTCTTCTTGTGTTCTTAATAATATCCCCATTATATCTCTATCACACCACATTTCAAATGAATAAATGTTTTTCGTGTCAGCTTTCTTCACTGACCAACTTTAACATAGAAGCAGAGCCAAACTACACTATTCAGAAACTGAATCCGGTATGAATGTAATTGAATAAATGCATGCACCTGTTCCAGTAAAGGCAGGGTTGATCCTAAATAGCATTCATATGTTTAATTGAATAAATGCAAGTCTTCAAGAAAGTTGCAAGGGCATCAGAGATAGGCAATGAGGCTACGACACAGATCTGAAAATGCAACTCATGGTCAGGCGATGGAGAGCTAGATATAGAACTTTTCTCTCCCAACTGCCTCAAGCTCTGAAATGCCCAGCCTGAAGAAGAATCCTGCTGGATGTTAAATATCACCTTTTCTAACATTTTAGTAGTTCTGTAAAGGTATTGCCAGCCCTGTGTTTCGATTTTGTACGATGACCATATTGTTTTACTTTTTCATCTTTTTTCATGTAAGCGAATAGCTGCAGTTCATTTGTTGTGGACTGAAATGTTGCACTTGAAGAGTTTGTTGTCCCCTCCAGCTGCTACCATTGACAATCCCTATAATACAGTTTTCAAGGCGGAGAAATTGTGCTACTCTGTTCAATTAAGGATTGCGTTATATTTTTAGGACTGACAGATTTACTATAGAATAAGCCTTTATAGACAACCCCCTTTCCTCTGATGCATGGAGAACAATGTTCCTACTTCTGGTACATATGCACAGTATTGCTGGGCAGGGCCAGGAGGATCAAACTGAAACTGGGTGTAGAAAATGACAACTGCTTTATTAACACTGGTTGTAAACATTATAAAATTCCTAGCAATAGATGAGGCTATTACCTCATTACAGACACCTGATTTATTTGATGCCATCAAAGTTGTTTCAGACTTATGGCAACCCTATGAATTAATTATCTCCATAAGATCCTATCAAACAGACCTACTTAGGTCTTGCAAACTAAAGGCCATGGCTTCTCTTATTGAGTCACTTATATTAGGTCTTTTCCTGCTGCTTTCACCTTTTCCTGACATTATTGTCTTTTTGAGTGTTCCCTTCTAATGACACGCCCAATGTATGATTGCTTATGATATCCAATACACAATCTGCAAAGGAATTTATTATTTCTGAAGTGTTAAACAAGGAGTGCTTTGTGATATTTTATAGTCTTTTAAAGATGTAGCGATAAAAAAACTTGTGAAACCTTGTGAAGTCAATAAATGATGGCCAAGTATGTGTAATTTGCCCAATACTTTTGCCCCATGTGCATATGGTATCTATTGTCAAGAAGCCACAGCCAGTCATAGCTTCTTGCTACATGTTCGTGGAGCGAAATGTCTTGAATAAAATATGTTCTATCTTGTCTAGACTTTCACTGGATGTTTAATTTCTTTTACAAATATATGCAACAAAAAGGGGGGGATGGGACCCTAGACATGCACAATGCTCTTTTGCAATAATCTGCAAGAGGTAATTTTTAAGTTTAATGTAAAAATAAATCCTCATAGACAATGACACACTTATAAGTTTATAAAACTTTTCAGGCTACACGGCTTCAAGCCTCTGACTGGCATTGTTAAAACGAGGAACTCTCCGCGGTTCAAAACAAAATTTGCCCGTCTTATGTAAATTATACTAAGCGCAAAAGAAAATGCAAACTTCCTTCAAGAAATGTTTCTATGAAGTCGTAATAAAAAGTATTCTTTCCACTGAACGCGTTGTAAAAGGCGACAATGACAACAAACTCCCCGCACCCACATGGACTGGGACATGAGAATGGCTGTTGTTGTTGTTTAGTCATTATGTCGTGTCTGACTCTTCATGACCCCATGGACCAGGGCACGCCAGGCCCTCCTGTCTTCCACTGCCTCCCGGAGTTGGGTCAAATTCATGTTGGTAGCTTCGATGACACTGTCCAACCATCTTGTCCTTTGACGTCCCCTTCTCCTCTTGCCTTAACTCTTTCCCAACATCAGAGTCTTTTCCAGGGAGATTTCTCTTCTCATGAGATGGCCAAAGTATTGAAGCTTCAGCTTCAGGATCTGTCCTTCCAGTGAGCACTCAGGCTTGATTTCCTTCAGAATGGATAGGTTTCATCTCCTTGCAGTCCAGGGACTCTCTCCAGCACCACAATTCAAAAGCATCAATTCTTCGGCGGACAGCCTTCTTTATGGTCCAGCTCTCACTTCCATACATCATTACTGGAAAAACCATAGCTTTGATTATGCGGACCTTTGTCGGCAAGGTGGTGTCTCTGCTTTTTAAGATGCTGTCTAGGTTTGTCATCACTTTCCTCCCAAGAAGCCGGTGTCTTTTAATTTCACGGCTGCTGTCACCATCTGCAGTGATCATGGAGCCCAAGAAAGTAAAATCTGTCACTGCCTCCATATCTTCCCCTTCTATTTGCCAGGAGGTGATGGGGCCAGTGGCCATGATCTTCGTTTTTTTCATGTTGAGCTTCAGACCATTTTTGTGCTCTCTTCTTTCACCCTCATTAAGAGGTTCTTTAATTCCTCCTCACTTTCTGCCATCAGAGTGGTATCATCTGCATATCTGAGGTTGTTGATATTTCTTCCGGCAATCTTAATTCTGGCTTGGGATTCGTCCAGTCCAGCCTTTCGCATTATGTATTCTGCATATAAGTTAAATAAGCAGGGAGACAATATACAGCCTTGTCGTACTCCTTTCCCAATTTTGAACCAATCAGTTGTTCCATATCCAGTTCTAACTGTTGCTTCCTTTCACACATATAGATTTCTCAGGGGATAGATAAGGTGGTCAGGCACTCCCATTTCTTTAAGAACTTGCCATAGTTTGCTGTGGTCCACACAGTCAAAGGCTTTTGCGTAGTCAATGAAGCAGAAGTAAATGTTTTTCTGAAACTCTCTGGCTTTCTCCATGATCCAGCACATGTTAGCAATTTGGTCTCTAGTTCCTCTGCCCCTTCGAAATCCAGCTTGTACTTCTGGGAGTTCTCGGTCCACATACTGCTGAAGCCTAACTTGTAGGATTTTGAGCATAACCTTGCTAGCGTGTGAAATGAGTGCAATTGTACGGTAGTTAGAGCATTCTTTGGCACTGCCCTTCTTTGGGATTGGGATGTAGACTGATCTTTTCCAATCCTCTGGCCACTGCTGAGTTTTCCAAACTTGCTGGCATATTGACTGTAGCACCTTAACAGCGTCATCTTTTAAGATTTTAAGTAGTTCAACTGGAATGCCATCACCTCCACTGGCCTTGTTGTTAGCCATGCTTTCTAAGGCCCACTTGACTTCGCTCTCCAGGACGTCTGGCTCTATCTGGCTCTACCAACCACACTATCTGGGTTGTCCGGGACATCCAGATCTTTCTGGTATAATTCCTCTGTGTATTCTTGCCACCTCTTCTTGATGTCTTTTGCTTCTGTTAGGTCCCTACCATTTTTGTCCTTTATCATGTCCATCTTTGCACAAAATGTTCCTTTAATATCTCCAATTTTCTTGAACAGATCTCTGGTTTTTCCCTTTCTATTATTTTCCTCTATTTCTTTGCACTGTTCATTTAAGAAGGCCCTCTTGTCTCTCCTTGCTATTCTTTGGAAGTCTGCATTCAATTTTCTGTAACTTTCCCTATCTCCGTTGCATTTTGTTTCCCTTCTCTTCTCTGCTATTTGTAAGGCCTCGTTGGACAGCCACTTTGCTTTCTTGCATTTCCTTTTCTTTGGGATGTTTTTTGTTGCTGCCTCCTGTACAATGTTACGAGCCTCCATCCATAGTTCTTCAGGCACTCTGTCCACCAAATCTACGAGGGGGTGCTGATAAGTATTGAGCCTTTCCCAGAAAAAATTGAGCTAGGAAGCTATAAATTGCAGGGTGTATTGGCCAATTTGTATTCAATGGTGCAAAAATCAACTACCTATGATTTTAACTTATCTTTCATTTTCAGCTCCAAAGTGAACATGGCAGCACTTCCAGAAAAGTTCAGTGTGGAAGAGCATAGGACCATAATGAAGTTCCTGTTTCCCCAAGGGAAAGGTGCAAAGCACATCCATGATGAAATGTCACAAACTATGGGTGACAGTGGCCCTTCATATGCAACAGTTAAACGTTGGGTTGTCAATTTTAAAACTGGCCATTTTGGTGTTGATAGTGAGAAACCCAGTGGAAGGTCTGTTTCTGTCTCTGTGCCTGCAAATGTGAAAGCCATCCATGACGTGATCATGGAGGACCGCCGAATATCAGCCAAAAGTATTGCTATATATCTGAGAATATCATGTGAGAGAGTTGGTGCCATTATCCACGACGACTTGGAAATGAGAAAGCTGGCAGCAAAGTGGATCCCCAGACTTTTGACAACCGAACAAAAGAGGAAACATGTGGAGTCATCGGTGGCTGTTTTGGAACATTTTGCAAGAAATGAGTCAGATTTCCTGGGCAAACTGGTAACTGGTGATGAGACATGGATCTACTGTTATGATCCTGGGACAAAGGAACAGTCTAAGGAATGGAGGCACAGTGGTTCCCCCAGGCCAAAGAAGTTCCGAGTGCAAAGGTCGGTGCAGAAGCAAATGGCAACAGTTTTTTGGGATAAGAAGGGAGTTCTGCTGGTGGACTACCTCCAACAGGGTTCAACCATCAATGCATAATATTACTGTGCTTTATGGACGAAGTTGAGGCAAAACATCAAGGAAAAACGTCGAGGAAAGCTCTCCAAAGGTGTCATCCTGTTGCATGACAACGCCTCGTCACACACTGCAGGTGAAAGAATGGCAAAACTGACGTTCTTAGGCTTTCAAGTGATGCCCCATCCACCCTATTCTCCTGACCTGGCTCCTTCTATTATCTGTTCCCCAAACTCAAAAAACAACTAAAGGGACAACGATTTGGGGGTGTTCTGGAGGCAGCTAATGCTGCAAATGAGTGGTTACACCAGCAGTCGGAAGAATTTTATTTGCAGGGACTTAAGAAGCTGCAGGACAGATGTCGCAAGTGCATTGACTTCCTGGGGGAATATGTACAATAGTGTGGCAGTTACAGCTTCCTAGCTCAAATTTTTTCTGGGAAAGGCTCAATACTTATCAGCACCCCCGCGTAGTACTTCCTTAAATCTGTTCTTCACTTCACAGAGAATGGCTGAGGAACGGTTAAATTTCAAACCCGGAAACGGAAACATTAAAAGCAGGGGAGGGGGACTCGTCCCTCTCTTTTGCATTCTCCTGGGGGCAAAGAGAGTCCGAGGGAGAGGTGAGTGATCTGATGGTTAGATAATCTCCTCCTTTGACTTGATTTGCGTCAGTCCCTTTGTGTAGCACCAGGGCGTGAAAGGTACATATTGAAAGAAAAACGGAATCGCGGCTTCTTGCGGGGATGTGCCAAGCTTCTTTGCTTTTTTCCCTCTCTCTTAGGGAACGTGATGGGCGAGGGGAAGCAAATTTTCGAGCCCACATAACGGGGGAACCCTCGATTGAATTAATCAGTACTGGCAATTATATATGATTTCATATTTGCAGAGCGAGGCTCGTTAGATTACTCGAAAGTAAGCCTCAATGGGGCGTCTCTGCATGCAAGTGCCCGTAAGTTACGATGATATGTGCATTTACTTGGAAATAAGTCCCACTGAAAGCCATGGACTTACTTGAGCAATCATATGTCTCTAGTTCCAGAAAGACCTATGACAGGCAGAAAGTTGGTATAAGCCTTCAGTGTACTTGGCGTTTTCTGTCACAAAACAGGTGATCACTTAGGGGTTAAAAAAAATCTGCTTTTGTAATAATGCTTTTTATCTGTTACTGACTACCACTGATTGTACTGGTGGTGATACTGGGAATGTATGAATGAGCAAAACATAACTGAGGAAAAAGGCGTTTTTGTACTGCATTTGGAGTATAACTCACTTTTTGATTTTGAAATTAATGCATGGCGATGTGTGGAATTCTCAGCCTTATGAAATGCAGAGTACACCTTTTACACCATTTGCTTGTGGGGCAAAATGGCTGTTGCTTTACCAGCACCCACACATTCCTCATGAATTACTTTTGTGTAATTGCAACAAACATGGTGGTAAATGATAAGTATACTTGGACTATGGTTTAACAATTTCAGATATTAAGGGGTTCGCTAAAGATTTGCGTGAGCAAGTCATGTTATTCTGTTAATTGTTCAGTTTACAGTTACCGTAATACTATTAAACTGAAATTTTGATAAGAAGCATGAAGAGCGCTAAATTAATCCAAGTTTTACATATTATTCATAACAAAACAAAACAAAGTAAAATTACTGTGGTAACCTAATGAATAACAGGTTTAGTTTAGTGTGAGTTTCCATGGATTATAGTCCCCTTCCTCATACTCATGTCAGAATATGTCTTTGTGTCAAAATATTTTTGTTTTGGTTTTGTTGTACATGCTGGAACAGATTAACATGATTACTGTTTTGAAACATATTACTCATGAGGTGCCTTTATTCAGAAGCCACATCAGCTCTTATATGTCATTAGTGAAGCCTGCACTGTTGTCATCCCAAGTACTGTATATATTGACTAGAAGAATGCCTATCTAAAAGCAACTAGCTTTTCTTTTTGGTAAAAATGGTTGGGATAGTTCTGTAAAGATAGTAAGCAACTGTGGCTCTGATGACCTTTTTGGATTATGACTTCCATGTTCCCCCTTCATTGGCTGAGTTGGCTAGCTTTATGGAAGCTGCAGTCTAACAGCATCTGGAAATGAACAGTGTCCCCCACCTGTACATGGACTTGCAGTTTAGGATTGCTTGTTCATAGGATTGAAGTATGGTACTGTAACTGACATAATGTTTTGAGGATTGCACTGCGACATTACTCTTACCTTCTTTTTTTGTCTTTAGAAAGTTGTCTTAAGATCCATTTACTTTCTTTTCTCTTTATGATGACGCTTCCACCCTTTCTTTGTGTGCATAGAAAACCAGTGTGCCCAAGATTGTGATAGACCATGCTGTTGCAAGCTACTGTTTGAACAATTTCATAATAGAAGACTTAAGTTTATGGATTCTCTTTGTGACTGTGCCCAGCTTGGGCTGACAAAATCTTGTCCCATGGATTGAAAAATTAAGGGCAGTGTGACTCAGCCCTTGCTTTTTCTAGTGTCGGACAGTCCACACAGTTAAAATGCTACAACAACACATAATTTACATAAAGTACATAATTTATGTATTACCTATCTACCTTGATCTGATTGTGAACCATATAATTGTTCTTATGCCAAGACTGAATCATACATTCAAATATAGTACAGTCTTTAAAATACAATAATTAGCAGCTTCTGCTTTTTCCATTTGAATGGCAGTAACCTTGATCCATTAACCACTCAGAACTGGGCTTGTGCCTGTGTTGGGTGAAGCAAGATGAACACTTGGTATCTATCGATCAGGTTACTGATTATGTGTGACAATTTACCTCTGGGTAAAAGTTTCACATCCAAGATTAATGTGTATCTCAGCTGAACTGCATAGTTAGAATGTACTATGCTGAATTGCAAAATTCAAAACCATAGGAGTGGCAGTTGTAATTTGTTCTGTGGTACTGTATTTACTAGTTTCATTTATATAGGTGTACAACATCCACCTTTAATTGCTTTCTCTTCTTGTTTATTATCCAGGTAATAAAGAGAGCAGGGTTTTTATGTGGTTAGTATTTGTATAAAAGGGAACATTTTAGCAGATTTGCATGTTGCTGGGAAAAGGTGAAGGCAGCAGGAAAAGAAGACCAAATTTGAGATGGATTGACTCCAAAGGAAACCACAGCCTTGAGTTTATAAGAACTCAGCAGGGTTGTTGAGGACAGGACATTTTGTAGGTCACTTATTCACAGGGTCATCATAACTCCTTGGTGACTTGACAGCATGTAGTAACAACAAGCTTGTCATAATAAGAGTCAAAAGGAGCAGAAAACTTGTTATGGTTTTCATAACAGCAACCCTGCTTCTATTGTGTATCTTTGTTAGTACAGTGTGTAAATGTAACTTGGTATTAAAGTGATGTTTTTGAATGTAACTTCAAGCCTTAGCATACTGATGGACTCATGGTACTAAGTAACGATTTACTAGCTCCAGTTTCAAACAGTTTCCCCAGGAATGAGGATGAGATTGGTGCTATAAACACATTAATAATTACTTGGAGTAAGCTGCACTGAATTTGTGATGTATTTCTGGGTAAACAAGGAAGGGAGTGCTGCATAAGGCTACAAAACCTGGTCAAAAATACTTGGAAGAAAGAGCTATTAAATTTAGAGTAACTTACCTTGAGAACTCAACACCAAACATAGGCCATAAATTACTGCATGTGAAATGTAACCACACACCCATGACTCTAAGAACCAATGAAAGTTTTACTTGTGAATTTGGTATTTAATCTGGTATCTCATTTTTCCCCATATGTCTGATGAAGTGGACTTGTCCACAAAAGCTCACATTAAAATATAATAGTTAGTCTTTAAGGTGCCACATGCGTTTGTCTTTTTTTTTTTTTGTTTTTTGTTTTTGCTTCCTTGGATTTTGTCTGATATGCTTGCACAGACTAACACGGCTACTTCTTCAAAAATTACCTTGGTTAAACATATATATGTTTAGTGTGCATATTTACCTTAGAGTCTGCATTATGTCTAGAGGGCAGAGAAGTTGTAAATATACATCAAATAATATGTATACTGTATATAGTGTGGGGAAAAACGTAGATGTGGTTCTATGATGGGAACATGCTTATTTATACACAGTCATTAAATCTGCAGCATAATTTAGTTTTCTTCACTGGCAATATGAAATAACTATTTTAAAAAATTAATACGTAAAAGTATACTTCTTATCCTAATTGTCTGCTGTAGGTAGCACTTAATATAGGAAACAGTCCTGGTATATAGCTGATTCCAGCTAAAACAGAGGAAGTTGATAGGGTTGGAACCACTTGAAGCATTCTTTCCTCTGACAATGTAGCTGACAAAGCAAAATTTTTGTCACATTGCAGGAAGTTGATGAAAATGATTCAAAAAGTAAAATAATAATGCAAAATGCTTTTCACAGAGTAATTAATGAGGTTCGGTCCTATGCATACACTATTGGGAATATACTTCCCTGAATTTAGTGGGATTTGCTGCTGAATCAATACGTATAATATCAGACTCTAAAAATACGGTGTTGTGGACTTGTGAGCAGGTGAGCTTGGGCACTCATTAAGTGCTTACCTCCATGTCTCCCTGGCCCTCCATGGGTCCCTGCCAAGGCTTTCCGTCAGGCACAAGGCAAATCTTTTCTCCTGCACACTACCCAGAGTAAACTCTCCTGTGGAACTGGGAAACTGGAGGGACCCAGAAAGGCAGGAAAAAGCTTGCCAGGGGAAACTCTTGTCAAGTGGAGCATGTAAGGGAAGTAGAGGAAGAGTTAGAAGCAGTTGACAGGAAAGAGGAAGACAGCGAAGTGGCAGCCTGGGTGAATCTTGCTGTATATGCTGGCTTCACAGCTTCCAAACGTAGCCCTCTCCTAGGGTCCTTCCTTCCCTATTACCAGCTGAGAGGACTCGCCATAGAAAACCCTGAGAGGGGTCCGACAAAGTGGAGTCCAAGCTGAGAGTTGCTCCTGAAATTAAGAGGAAAGGTCCAGTCGAGTGGGAGGATTTGACCCTGACCCTTGTTGTCTGTCCTGTGAATTCTTTGGAGTCCCATGCAAGTCTTAATAGGGATGCAGTCATAGCTGTGTACTTAGGCCAAAGAGGATGGTCCCCAGTGGCATCCACATAGCAGCAACAGAGGCCTCCTTTGCTCTAGTAGTGGAACAGTGATGAGGAGGCTGGAGAACCAAAGCTGATGTCTGATTATATTGCACTGCAATTCAACTGTATTGTATTACTCAATCTCAGAACCAGTAATACCAACGAAATGGGAGACAGTATTTTTGTCCTTTATCATGTCCATTTTGTGCAAAGATGGACATGATAAAGGACAAAAATGGTAGGGACCTAACAGAAGCAGAAGACATCAAGAAGAGGTGGCAAGAATACACAGAGGAATTATACCAGAAAGATCTGGATGTCCCGGACAAGCCAGATAGTGTGGTTGCTGACCTTGAGCCAGACATCCTGGAGAGTGAAGTCAAGTGGGCCTTAGAAAGCATGGCTAACAACAAGGCCAGTGGAGGTGATGGCATTCCAGTTGAACTATTTAAAATCATAAAAGATGACGCTGTTAAGGTGCTACACTCAGTATGCCAGCAAGTTTGGGAAACTCAGCAGTGGCCAGAGGATTGGAAAAGATCAGTCTACATCCCAATCCCAAAGAAGGGCAGTGCCAAAGAATGCTCTAACTACCGTACAATTGCACTCATTTCACACGCTAGCAAGGTTATGCTCAAAATCCTACAAGGTAGGCTTCAGCAGTATGTGGACCGAGAACTCCCAGAAGTACAAGCTGGATTTCGAAGGGGCAGAGGAACTAGAGACCAAATTGCTAACATGCGCTGGATCATGGAGAAAGCCAGAGAGTTTCAGAAAAACATCTACTTCTGCTTCATTGACTACGCAAAAGCCTTTGACTGTGTGGACCACAGCAAACTATGGCAAGTTCTTAAAGAAATGGGAGTGCCTGACCACCTTATCTATCCCCTGAGAAATCTATATGTGGGACAGGAAGCAAGAGTTAGAACTGGATATGGAACAACTGATTGGTTCAAAATTGGGAAAGGAGTATGACAAGGCTCACTTTCTGTATATTGTCTCCCTGCTTATTTAACCTATATGCAGAATACATCATGCGAAAGGCAGGACTGGACAAATCCCAAACTGGAATTAAGATTGCCGGAAGAAATATCAACAACCTCAGATATGCAGATGATACCACTCTGATGGCAGAAAGTTAGGAGGAATTAAAGAACCTCTTAATGAGGGTGAAAGAGGAGAGCGCCAAAAATGGCCGACAAAGGTCCGCATAGTCAAAGCTCTGGTTTTTCCAGTAGCGATGTATGGAAGTGAGAGCTGGACCATAAAGAAGGCTGACCGCCGAAGAACATGAATTTGACCAAACTCCAGGAGGCAGTGGAAGACAGGAGGGCCTGGCGTGCCCTGGTCCATGGGGTCACGAAGAGTCAGACATGACTTAACGACTAAACAACAACAAACAATATATACTACGGCAGAAAGTTCAAAACGATGCTTCGTAGTAACTTGCCTTGCTGTTTGCAACATTGTTTAATACTATGATACATGGGAAAGTTTGATATGCTATTATGGAATTACTATAGTATAAGAAAGAAGTATACATAAAGGCTATAGTCCTAGGAAGGGGAGGATAGCAGAACTCTGTCTACTGTGTGGTTTGTTATACACCCCCTAAGCTGACTGGATAGCTCAGTGGTTTCGGTATCTAGTTGTCGAACCAGAGGCTGGGAGCTCAGTTCCCCATTGTGTATCCCAGAAGAGCCAACCTGTGTAGTCTTGGGCCAGCTGCACAGTTCCAGGGCACCCTCCTCAGAAGGGGATGGTAAACTACTTCTGAGTACTGTCTACCAAGAAAACCCAGGGTGACCATGTCAGGATTGACAGCATGGAATATTTGTTCGTTTATTTGCCACCTTTCTCCTAAAGTATCCAAGGCAGCTGATGGTATTAAAAGAAAAAAACTTCAAAGCCAAATAATAAATTATTATGATATTTAGAAAGGATTAAACAAATCTCACATTAAAACCCACAATAAGTACAATATTAAAAACAGAAGTAAAACACAGAATAAAATGCTCCCTTTAAAAAATCCCCTTGGTCAACCAGTCATTTAAAGGAAAGCTTGCCTCAAGAGAAAGTTTGTTATCTGTTTGCGGAAGGACAGCAGAGATGAGTCCAGCCTAGCCTCCTGTGGGAGAGAGTTCCAGAGTCTAGGAGCAGCAACAGAGAAGGCCCTCTCCCATGTCCTGACCAAACGCACCTGTGAGGGTGGTGGGACTGAGAGAAAAGCCTGATTGTCTTAATACCTGGGTAGGCTTCTAAAGGGCAATATGGGTCTTCTAGATATGACCCAAGCCATTTAGAGCTTTACAGGTTAAAACCAGCACTTTGAAATGTGCCTGGAAATGGATCAACAGCCAGTGGAGCTGCTGTAATGGGAGTTATATGTGCCCTGTAACCAGCCCCAATCTGGCTGCATAATTTTGTACCTGCTGGAGTTTCCAAATACTTTCCAAAGGCAGCCCCATGTAGACTGTGTTACAGTAATCCAGCTGGAATGTAGCTAAGGCATGTGTCATCGTGGACAGATTAGACCTCTCAAGGAATGGGCAGAGCTGGAGTACTAGTTTTAACTGTGCAAAAGCACTCCTGACCATTGCCAAAATCCGGGCATCCAAGCTCAGAGACAAATCCAGGAGCACTCCCAAGCTGCACACCTGTGTTTTCAGAGGGAGTATAACCCCATCCAGCACATGCTGAGTCCCTATTTCTTGATTTGCCTTTCAGCTGATCAGGAGCACTTCTATCTCATCTGTTTTTTGTTTACAAGTTTATGATCAGTTACACAATGTTTTAAAACACATGTTTACTTCTGTAAGGTGTACAAGAGCATATAAGTGTCAGGAAATGGACGTGAAGCAGCAGGGGAAAAAGCTAGGTAACTACTGTATACTGCAAAATTTGGATAATGAGCAGGAATTTGAGAATTAAAATCTTGATTTGTTGCATAGGGCTTATTCTGAAATCTGTCTTGTTATGAAGATAGCATTTATTGCCTACTCTGGCATGGATTAAGATTGTTCTATATGCTTCCCATGATTTTTTGGCAGATTGATGGTTAGGATATGCTGGCAGCAAGCTGCAAGCACAAACTAGTCCATGTTCTGTGTACATGTCTTCACCTATATGCACAGGGCCATAATATTAGATTCTAACCAGATTCCAAGCTTAGTGTCAGCCTGGTGTTATAGAATCCTAGCTAAATTCTTGTTGTGTGACTTAGGCTGATGTAGGGGAAATGTCATAATCACAGGGGCATGTTACTGCTCATTAGAATCCCTGCTGAGATTCCTTATGCAGTTTCTCAGCCACTAATTGAAGATCCCCACTTGGATCCTGGATAGTGTACAAATCTGTCTGACTTGTGTGCAGTGAGGGATTGCTGTGGGGACTCGAATGAATGGTGTTCTCCCCCTGTGGTGATGTAATTTCCCCAACAGTGACGTAAGTTACACAAAATGATTTTGGCCACCATATTTAATCCTTTGTGTCTTCTCTAAACTATAGTTCACAGCGTTGTTTTTTCAGTTTTAGCAAACTCTTCTAATCTCTACAAAATTCCTTGAGCGGTGTCCCTAGCACTCCCCACCCTATAGGCTAGATGTATTATGATCCCATAAATAAATGTGACATCTTAAGGTACAAAAATTAGTTTTCCTTTCTTCTAGTGAACAAGGGCTGCCAATTAACCAGAAAAAAACACAGGCTTAGCTTTTTGCCATGCTGATCACAACACCTTGATCAACATTATCATCCACTAATATCAAACTGCTATTGAAGTCATAAGAAAGGAACTGAGAAAAAAAGCTAGCAACAATAATGTTGATTAGTGTACAGAGTCCCATCTCTGCTGTGGTGGTGGTTTTGCATGTCTGGTTGTCTTGCTTCATCTTAGGAAAAGTTTTTCTTCTTCCTCGTAGTCTTGAGAGAGGGGAATGTGATGCTCATTTGTGGAGAAATGAGCAATTTGGAGAAGAACTGCTTATAATCCATGTTTGCTTGTAGTCCTGAGTCAGGAAGCTGTGAAAAAGTCTTCCCCTTCCTAGTTGCTAGTTTCTGTGCTTTATTACTATGGACCATGGCCCTAATTTGCTTGTGGGTAGGGGAACTCTTTTCTTTCTAATACGTGTGAAACAAATCCTAAGGCTGTGAGGGAAAACCCTTTGCCACTTTTAATATGAGGTTTCACAGACGTATGTTTGATAGTTCTTAAAGGTGCTCCATCTTTTTCTCTCTCTTGGGTTATTGAGATTCTCTATGCTGCTGTTCTGTTGGAGGCCAATGTGCATAGCGGTAGTTATTTAAATAAATAATTATCATTGTGTTTGATTTAGGAAAAGATGCCTTCTGAGTGCAACTATGTTTCACTACACACTGGCCAAAAGATGCCGCTTGTTGGGCTGGGGACTTGGAAGAGTGAAGCTGGAAAGGTAAGTGTGAATTCGGTGTTTGTGGGGAGAGGGATCATGTGCTTAAGTTCTTTATATACAAATGCAGTTACTGTGGCTGGGATGCAAGGTAAGGTCACATGATCAAGAAGTGTAATCCCTTTGCACACACATGTCCTAGGCTTTTAATTGTAATTAAAGGATTGGGCATGTTCCATGGGCTTGTACAACTTCTGTTCCTCCATTTTCCTCTTTCCTGTAGATTTTTTTCCTCCATGAGCTTTCCTTTTTTTTTGCTTTTACCATGGGTGGAGTTATACCTCCTCTAAGAGCAAGACTAGCTCAAACACTATCCAAGGAGGAAAACCCAAATGGTGTTCACCTACTCAGGGTAGTGATAAAAGCCTATTTTCCAACTATTTTTATAGTACGGAAAAAATTATGATTCCCCACAAAACCACTCCTAGCTATCCAAATGTCACAAACTAATGCCTTCTCTTGATGAAATCATGAAAGGGATGCTTCAAAAGGTTTTTTGATTTGCTTGTGTTTTAATTACTAAAAGTTTAACAGAGATTCTACAAATACAATTTGTCAACTGAGTTATTACCTGCTATCTGAATCCCTGTGGTGTAACTTAAATTTAATAAGCAAAGCAAGTAAATATGCTGAATTATTTTACTGGCTCTGTCTTTGTACTTCTTAGCAGTCTGACATGCTGGAATTAAGTGGCTGAAACAGATATCGCCGTAGTGTCTTCATGTCAATCTGCTATTAAAAGGCACAGGAGCAGAACCCGTTGCAGGGGTGGGCAACATGTGGCCAGTGCATTTTTGGGTTTCTGTGCGGGATTGTATCAGATTTGACTTTTCTTCTCTGTTTTTTTGTGTTGTTCCAACGCAAACCAAAGAAATGAACATGTGAGTACCAAAACATTTGCAACTGCAACAATTTTCTGAGAGAAGGGTTGCATTTTCTGACAGAATTGCAAGGGTGCCAATATTTTTGGCCATGACTGTAAATAGTTGTTCAAACAATAGTGCCCTTAATTTACTGTTCATGTGGACTTTAACAATCTGTTTCCTGCTCCCACTTCTGTTCTAACTGTGCTGAGATAACACAAGGACTCTCTCTGGCACCAGTGCTCTGAAAATGACCGTTTCTAGCACAGTAAAGCCAACGGCAGCCACACTTACAATGCTACACCAGGCCTAGGTTATTTTGACGGCACAGTGTCACATGCTGTAGCACTGACCTAGTAAACAACAAAAGCATCTACTTTTATGTGTTACTTGTCATAATGGATTATATAAAATCAGTCTACCAGGTTCTAACCTATAACTACTGTGTCCCTTTTTTGTCTGGAAACCTTGACATTTTCTAAAAGACCTGAGGCCCAGCTCATCTTTTTAAGTATCTCATACTTGTTTACTTTTTTACCTTCCTAAGGGCAGGACTATTTGTGTTTGGAGACATGTCTTAGATCCTTGTGTTTAAACAGAGGATAGATTTAAAGAGTGCATAAATATCCACTTTATATTAATGGGAATCTTGATGCTCTATTTATCTTTTACACATCAAAGTATCACAAAGCAGCACTGCTGTTAAATCTGACCCTATAAGAGTGCCTAGATAATGGTGCTGCATTTGCAGTGTTCCCAGGAGTAGTGCTGTTACCATACAGATGACCTGGTAGAATTAGGAAGAGGGCCAGGACTTAATCCAGATATCCTTCTGCCTTTTAACAGGTCATGCTAATGCTATGTGCAAATCAACCACACACCTAGAGTATGATAACTACGCCATAAATAATAAATAATATAAACCATATACCATGTTGGAGTTAGGAAAGTAAGCATGTCAGAGTATCAACCTTGGTTTGAAATATGACCATGTCCATGACTGCTTGTGATTCACTCGAATCTAGCAGTAAGAGTTATCACCCATTAATCCAGATTCAAATTCTTCTCCAGCCATAGACTTGTAGAAAAATTCTCATTGTATAACCTCATTTCTGCATCTGAACAGAGGCTAGAAATATGTCTGCCACTGAATTATTTGCAGCTCTGTTATGGCTTCCTGAATTCCTCATTACTTGTCTTTATAGTGAAAGATTTCCCACAATATGGAGAAAAGATAAGAAGGAATGTCTCCCACACTGCTTAAGTTCGTTAATAACAATAATTGTGTACTATTTAATCAATTAATGGCAACCCTTTCCTGGGTTTCCTTGGTAGAGAGTATTCAGAAGTATTCTCAAAGGCTTTCATGGCCGGGATCCGATGGTTGTTGTAGGTTTTTCGGGCTGTCTGGCCGTGTTCTTGAGGTTTTTCTTCCTAACATTTCGCCAGTCTCTGTGGCTGGCATCTTCAGAGGACAGGAGTCAGAACTCTGTGCTCTGGTGCAGTTTGTGGGATAGTTGAGTATTTATAGCTGTGGGATCAGCTTTTTGTCCTTTTCAGGAGATTGGGTGCACCTACAACCATATTCAGAAGTAGTTTACCATTCCCTTCTTCTGTGTAGCCCAGGGCAACACAGGCTGGCTTTTATCTGGGGAAGAGCAGTGGGGAATCAAACCCCCAACCTCTGGCTCCACAACCAGATACTAACTCACTGAACTATCCAGGCAGCATATAGGCCCTCTTAAATAGACAATCCCAAATTCCTGGGGCACTGTTTCCTGTCTCTGCCTCTTCTGTTCCATTGTGGATTCTGGCATGAAGATAGAGATTATTGTATAATACGTTTTAATAGATCAGAACTCATTTTCTGCTAATTGCTGGCAGGCCTATCTAGTTCTGTTCTTCTTCATCCTATCTTAAGAGAGATGGTTGGTTGGTGGAGACAAAGCCCCCCAAAGATAGTAGCCTGCTGTTCCCCTACAGAGGAAGGTCAAAGAACTGCATTTCTCAACTGGATATATAGTAGTGGGCATCTTTTCTCTAGCAATCCACTTGATTTCTGGACTCACAGGAAGGATGACATGCTTTCCCCCTTCTTTTCCAGCCTGTTCACTGGCCAATGTGGAATTAGATGTGTTTATCATCTCTGGTTACTAGTTGAGTGCTCGAATGCAAGGCTATACTAGCATGCCACTTTTAATTTATGTATATTGGGGTGGGGAAAGATCTTGTGAAACTTGGAAGTGTGCTGCAGAAAGAACGTCATAAATTTGGACAGTATTCACATTTTGTTTATACTAATTTCCTTACTGGTGTATTTCAGGAAGTTTGTGGTGACCATAAATCATTACTAAGACTGAGAAAAGAAAAATGCTGCTGTTAGTGTGATAACGAGGAACTGGAATTGCTTGATCATTGTGACTAAAGGAGATTCATTTCTCATTCAAGTAACCTTTCAGAACATCAGAACATTTTGTGTCACAGTCTCTTTATCTGTAGCCCAGGCTCCCAGTAAGCAAAAGGAAATTAAATTTCACAAGCAAGTATGGGCTCTAGTGATGTTGTTTTTTAATCTATAGACCAAAGCCTTTGGTCTTCCTTTTATGCTTATTATTTTATCAACTTTCAAACAAAAAATGCAAAAGCTTTATGAGATAAAACAGCTAGATCTGTTTTTTCTATTATTATTATTTCTTTCGTCTTTTCAATATGGAGATAGACGTCTAATCAGAGAACTGGATGAAGGACTTAGAAAAAATTAAACATAGCTCTTGGGATGGGGGGGGTATCTCTACCTTACTGAAAATTGGTTACAAATTATATCTCTATGCTGATGTGCAACCAGCTGGGGGTACTGTGATAACCTCTTTGTTACTAGTTAGCAGATGCCACTGTTGCATTAATATGGTGCAGGCATAGCCTTAATGCAGAAAAACAATTATCTATAAAAGTATATTTCTTGCATTTTATGTGCTCTAAAAGGGTAGAACAGCTTTCCCAACCTGGCATCTTCCATAAATGTGGAGCTAAAATTCTCATCATCCCCAACATCATGCTATTTCCAAACATACGAGCTCAGTAGTGTGATAATGATAGTTTCTTCTTAGCTTCTTATCTCACCCCTCCTCCAAGGAGCTTATGGCAGTCTTCTTTGTTTCCGTCTCCATTTTATTCTCATAGCATCCTTGTGAAGAGTTTTAAGTTAAGAGGTTGTGACAAAGCTGTCTAATGAGGTCTGGGGCCGAGCAGGTATCCAGACACTGGAATCCAAAGTCTAAAGTACTTGTACAGCTGAGAATTTAAAATGGGATTGTGGAGGGGAGCTATGAGAGACACATTCAGAAATAGGGGATACTCTGAAAATCAACATCAGTAGTTAGTCCCAGAAGTGTTCCGAGTGGTAGCTGGGACATGTTCTGTCCTGGTTTATTCAACAACTTCTTGATTCTTGTTTATCAGGCAAAATCCAAAGAAACAAAACAAAACAAGAAAAAATGTGACACCTTAAAGACTATTATATTTTAAAGAAAATATTTTCTTTTCTTTAAAGAAAAAATAGCAGAAGAAATAAATAGAATAACTAATCATTTTTTGAAGAATATGTTAGAATGCTGGAAAGAATATAGATATATATTGAATCCACTTATCTCACCACTACAACAAGTAGTGGAGGCTCGGAATTTCCCCCAAATCCTTAAAACTAAAATTAAAGAAGTATTAGTACCCTGTTTCCCCAAAATTAAGACCTAACCTGAAAATAAGCCCTAGTATGATTTCGCAGGATGCTCGTAATATAAGCCCTACCCCAAAAATAAGCCCTAGTTAAGTGAAACCCCGCCCTCCACCATTGTGCAACATTGTGCAGCAACCAGAAGATGACATGACTGTAAAATAAAACATCCCCTGAAAATAAGCCCTAATGCGTTTTTTGGAGCAAAAATTAATATAAGACCCTGTCTTATTTTCGGGGAAACACGGTAGATAAAGGGTTAAATACAATAAGGGCTTGGATGGAAAAGATGAAAGATAAAAATACTATAAAGGAAATTTTGGGAAAGGAAGAGGGGATATCTTGGATAAATATATTCCAAATGGAAAGTTGGACAAGGAAGTGGACCAGAAAAGTAGGAGAAATTAGAAAAATGTCTAAATTTGAGGAGATTATAGAGCAAAGACAAGATCAAGAGGAAGGAAATAAAAGAAGGGGCACAGTAAGTGTGATTTATAAGATTTTAATAAATATTGGATATGAAAAAGCTATGATGAAAAATCAGTGGCAAGAGGACTTAGCGGAAGAGGTTAAAAGTGAGGAATGGAGCAAAATATGGTCACAAAGAATAATGAAGAATATGTTTATAAGTGTAAAAGAAAATTGTTATAAGGTTGCATGAAGATGGTACCTTACCCCAGCAAGATTGAATATTATAAATAAAAATGTACCATCTCAATGCTGGAGATGCAAAAAGGAAAAAGGAAGTTATTTACATATGTGGTGGACTAGTGAAATAAGAAAGAAAGAATGGGCACTGGTTTTTAAAGAAATTAGAGAAATTATTGGAAATAATATTCGAATATCACCAACTATTGCCCTTTTAAATATAATTAAGAATGACCATCTTAAAAAAGAACAGAAAGAGTTAATCATTATAAATGGTCACAGCAGCAAGATTAATATTTGCAAAAAGTTGGAAAAATGACAAACAAGTCAGCCTTGAAGATTGATATAAAGAAATGTGATAAATGATAAGCTAACATGTGAAATAAAAGTAAGAAGGGGGATGACAAAATATAATGATTTTAAAGAAATATGGAATCCATATTTGAATTATGTTTTTGTAAAAGGGAAAGGTCTAAAGCCAGCAGAAGAATCAATGTATTTTTGGAGTGGAATGGGGTGAAAAGAGATTAAAAGGAAATATTTTCTTATCTGGTCCCGAGGGTGACGGTGGCACAGGGGGGAAATTTTTGGATTAGTGCACGGCATGTATGTATACACACTTTATGTTAGTATTGTTCTTATTGTTTTTCTTTAATTAATTTTAAAAAAAGACTATTATATTTTAATGTGAGCTTTCGTGGACACATCCACTTCATCAAACATATGGAAACAGAATGAAATATTGAATGAAATATCAGTTACATAAGTAAACGTTCTAAATATTCATTGGCTCTTGGTTGTTGTGGCTTATGTCACAGTAATTTATGGCTTATGTTGTTTTAGGGTACTGTTGTAAAAATTCTTCGAGGAGACAGAAAACAGACACCAGGCCTGGGCAAAGATGAGGGGAGGGAAGACAGATTTTTGTTATTACCTCTTCCTGATTCTTAAAACATTACAACCATTTATCAGCAAAAGCAAGCTAGCGGAACTCTCATATGTAAACAGCCTAGAGATAGCAACGTCAGTGACTTGAGTTCCTGCAGGCCCATACTTGGGGTTAGCTAGTTAGCTTAAAAGAACTTCACCATGCCACTTTTATTATTTATGGCAAGAAGTTCCTCCTCCTCCTCCTTTAAAAAAAAGTTTTTGATTTTTTTTAAATTTTCATATGTTTTATTCTTGCTTATTTGCTAAATGAAGACAGCTGTTTAGAAACTGGGGAGAATGTGCTATTTTGTTGTCATTTGGCCTCCAAACATTTGAACCTTGGAGGTTACTGTCTGCCTGTGGTCTGAGCAGGCGAGATACCTCACTCCAAAGTGGCTGGGAGTGGGGGACGCCACAATCTTGCTCAGTACTTTTCTAGATTATTTTCTTCTACAGTTGAGCTTCATGGAAAGTTAACATGCACACATGACATGAAGCATATATTCTAAGTCAGATTTGAAACAACTTTGTTTCAGAATTGGCATTTGAGATGTATAGACCTTACACAGATTCATTAACCAGTTGATTCAGTATGACTACTATTAATTATTAATACCCTGTTTTTCTGCAAAAAGTGTTCAGAGAGACAAGGCTAAAAGCATATAATTAGTAAAGTGCAACAAGCATGATACACAATTTTCACACACATTTCACTCTATTTCTTGCTCTCTCTCTCTCTCTCTCTCTCACACACACACGTACAATTAAAAATATAACTTTAGCAGTTGTAAAGGATGTTACACATTAGAGGTATCATCAATAAAATTAAGTGTTACATTTATTTTCACTTTTTAATAGAGATGCATGTTACGTTTTTGGCAAAAGGCACAAAAGGAAAATATCTGATGAATTTCAGTTGAAAGAGTGGTTTAGAGTTAGAGTTGTGGCACCACAACAGAAAACCATTTGTTCCTACTTGTCAAGTTGCTCAAGATGACACTGAGATTTAAGAATTAAAGACTTTATGCTTTCTTCAGAAATCTCAGCTGATGTTGATAGTACTTTGCTTAGAGAGGGGTGCTTTAACAACCATGGTTCCTCATGGAATCATTACTCAGTTACAACTTAGCACATGATTTCTTAGGAGAATACGGGTCTTTAGCCAATATATTCTATACATTTTCCAGAGGTTTCCACCCTCCAGCTTTTCTATGAAAGTGGACTGACCATTCTAGTATAATTGTTGTTGTCTCATCAGCACATACATTGGGATTTGGGAACAGAGGAATCCCTAGCCTGTGCAAATGTATTAAACTATTTCTGTATAAGAGCAGGACATAACAGCTTGGATTTGAAGATGATATTGCAGAAGGTAGAGAGACTCCTGAAAAGTTGTTCTTAAGGGCTGTAGAATCTCTAAGAACACTGTTGGTTGTTGTACTTACAGCAGTAACAGTTTTCATGGATAGGTGAAAATTAAGTAAGGAGTTTGCCTTGCTCACTTCTTGGGTAACAGACTGTTCCAGACTATTCTAAAAGGAACAGTTCTATAATGTGCAGTTTACCTTATTGTAAGCATTTATTCTGTATTCCAGCTATTCTTGATAGGGGAGGAGGAGTCAGTAGTGAAACTGAATAGATGAGGCATGCTATTCCTCTGCTCTGGTACATGCCTGGAACCAGCTGGTGGAGATAAGGTAGAGTAATGCCTGGCAGTATTGGAAGGGAGAGACACCTGCAGCTTGTCAGTGTGAGAGTGGCCTTCAAGGCCAGGCTGACTCATTCCTGTCAGCTCACAGGTCTCCTAAGAGATTCCTGCGGCTTGAACAGAGAGGTTCCAGGGGCAAGTGTACTCCTTAATCAGCTGAGCTGAGTCCGGTACCCAGCCAGGCAGCACCACTTACTCCTTTTCCCAAGTCCGTTCGAATTAGCAATTGCCAGAGAGAAGAACAAATGGACTCAAGTAGCACATCTGTGGCCAAAAAATAATTTTGCAGGTTTGCTGTTCAAGAGACCAAACATCAGCTTTTAAGAATTATTGTTTTATTAGAAAAATAGAGTATTTAGAGATATTCAGTTTGTTGCAAAGCAAAGCATTCAAGTACATTTCCATAAATCAAAGCAGTTAGAACTTTAGCAAATTCCAGCTACAAAAATAAAATAAAAAACTCTAAAAATAGCTTGAAAGGCAGGCAAGGCATAGCCCCCCTTTCTCTATCCTTACTCTGAACTACATTCTAGCATAATACTAACAAAATAGCAATTGGAACTCAAAAGTCCATTCTAAAATCCAAATCAAGAATCAAAAGGTTAAAAAAAAGTTTTTTCTCTATCTCAGTCTTCCATTTTTCTTCCATGCTGGGACCACCCTTCTTCTTCACTCTCCTCTGACGTAACCCAATCAGGATGAAGGGCTGTCTCTTCACACTCCTCCTCCGTTTCCCATGAGATGTGCAGGTGTTGTTGACCATCTTCCTGATGTTGTGTCTTGACCCTTATCGTCTCTGGCCAAGCTTGCTTCATGGAAAATTACAGCTAGCTCTAAGAGAAAAAAGATTCTCGAAGCATCTAGTTATGCTAACACAGACCAATATGGATTCCTTCTACACAGTTCCATGACTACAAATCCCATTCAGAAATTACATTTTAGCCTTAATAACCTAAACCATGACAATTCCTACTGAGCTAATTGGGAAGATGGGTTTCAGTTGAGTGAAGGGAAGGAGCAGAAATTGCCTTTGCCTTCATGAAGGTTTGCTAAGGAACTTGATGCCTGATTGGAATGGTCTAGAAACAGAAGCCTTAGATACAAAAATGGAGTCAGACGTTACTTTGGCTGGCTTAGTTATCTTTAAGGAGATGCTATGCTCATTTGTTGCCCTGTTTTCTGAACTGCACTATCTGTATGCTCTGAAACTATGCTGCAAAATGTGCTGCTTATATACCACCCAATATCACTTAAAGTACTCTCTTGCTAGCTTTCTTATTTGCTCTGTATTGTTCCTGGCTGAAGCTTTTTATTGATTATTTGCTCCACAATCTTTTTGATCATTTTGCAACTGCTTTGACATTTTTTCTTGCTCTTTATTATTTTTTCAACATGTTTAATAAAATATAAAATTTCTTTATACAGTTTTTGGATCTTTTGAGTTAAGAGGGTACTTAAAACCTTGACCATATGCTGGGAGCCAGTATGTTGTCTTGGAATTAGCAAGGAGAGGGTTAATTAATTCCCGGTGAAGAGTGGGGCTTGGTAATTAATATTAGTTTGGAAGGGAGGAGGGGAAGCATCTCCCAATTAGAGGATAGAGGAAATGGCCCTCTCTGTGAAAGAGCTTTATCTACAACCTTCATGGCCAAAATAATATTATGAGAACCATCTGTTCTTGCTGTTTCATGGTACCAAAATGAGTGACACCTGCCCTGTTTGATTAGTTACTTTTGTAGAAGGTACCAACTAGAACAGGGGTCTCCAAAGTACACATCTGGCCCACTTTGCCTTTTTTTCTGGCCCAGTGGGTGGGCAGGCCAGCTCGTGTGCACGGGCAAGTGGGCCTGTGTGCATGTGTGAGTGAGGGCGGGCAGGAGTGCACGTGTCTTCCTTTGGCCCTCAAAAGTGTGGAGCATATATGATGTGGCCCTCCCACTGAAAAGTTTGGAGACCCCTGGACTAGAAGTTTCAGGAAAGAACATAATCTGATAGATGCAAAGAGTTGAAACATCTAAAGAGGGAATGATGGGATACAAGTGGAAGCAGAAGAAGGGGTCCCTTAAATTTATGCCTAGCTAGCTTCTGTACAGTTGTGCTTGTTTAGCTTAATCTCTCAGGAAAATGTAATCTATGCCTGCTACTCTGCTGAACTCTGTACAGTGGTGCCTCGCTAGACGATGTTAATCCGTTCCACGAAGATCGCTGTCTAGCGAAAACATCGTCTAGCAAAGCACGTTTTCCCACTGGAATGCATTGAAATCTCTTCAATGCGTTCCAAGGGAAAACTCAGTCGTCTAGCGAAAATCTCCCATAGGGAAACATCGTCTAGCGAGTGCGGGTCCCCGTCGGAATGCACTGACAGCTTTTGACCACTAGTCGGCGCATTCCTATGGGGAAACCTCATCGTCTAGCGAAAATTCCCCATAGGAGACCATCGTTTTGCGAAGCGCAGTAGCGATCGCAAAAAGGCATCGTCTAGCGATTTCCTCGTCCTGCGAGGCAATCGTCTAGCGAGGCACCACTGTATTTACTGGACCCATGCTACATCTTAGTTACTTTGTAAATATAGATCTAGGTAGCCAGCTTTATTATTTAACTGCCTAAGTCTCTGAATGAGTTTTGTTTTGTTTTTTACTATGAAATTGCTTCACATTCATTTGATTCTTTTAGAACCTTTAAACCTTTTTCTGAACATGTATGTCTTTTTTGAAATATATTCAATAAAATAATACAATTTTAAAGCTTTGTAATCACTCAGAAAGATCAAGGTTGGTGGTATTAAAGATAGTGCCTTGCACTCTGAAGCTTTGAATATTTTGTGGGCTTTTGGCATTTTTACTTTTCAGGGTTGGTTTGCAGTCTCAGGCAACAACCTGGAAGCTTTTATCTCTCCCTGGAGCATCAAAGGAGCAAGTAGGCTTAAGGGTATTGGGAGAGGGGTCTCACTGGAAGCCTTTCCCAGTTACTAGCATACTGGACACTCCTTGCAAGTACCTACACCAGGATAAGCCAGGATAATGTGGCTGAATGGTTAGTGGGTCCTCTGTATGGTGGCCAGTATTGTGACATGGCTACATTGGCATTTTTACGTGGCAGAGTTGGCATAAGAGTCAAAGCACTTAACCTCGTGAATTTTTGGATACTCCCTGAAAGTACTGCTTAGTCAGATTGGAGAAAGGTGTTGGGAGAGTGTCTGACAGGAAGATTATCCCAACTATCAGCACATTTGGTCCTCCTAGTTTTACCCATGCCAAGACAGACAGGTTAGTGTGGGCTTCTCTGACTCCAGTGAACCTTGATAGGCCTCACAAAAGAAAAGTTTCTTTTTATCTGCACAAGGTCTAACCAGTAGAGTCATGTAAATAGGAGCTTCACATTAACAGGACCAGAAACACAGATATCAAAGGGCAATATCTATTTGTATTTTTAATGGAATTATGTACACTTTACCATTGGTCTGAGGAAGAGCAGGTCACAACAGATCTGTTGGTTAGTTTTGCTATATGTATACCCTGTTTCCCCTAAAATAAGACCTAACCTGAAAATAAGCCCCAGTATGAGTTTTCAGGATGCTCGTAATATAAGCCCTACCCCAAAAATAAGCCCTAGTTAAGTGAAAC
This sequence comes from Intellagama lesueurii, assembly GCA_037013535.1. Lineage (NCBI taxonomy): Eukaryota > Metazoa > Chordata > Lepidosauria > Squamata > Agamidae > Intellagama > Intellagama lesueurii. The sequence goes on from JBAJHW010000004.1 coordinate 181,301,555, forward strand.
CCCGCCCTCCACCATTGTGCAGCAACCAGAAGATGACATGACTGTATTTGAATAAATGTTGATTGTTGTACATGAAAAAAATAAAACATCCCCTGAAAATAAGCCCTAATGGGTTTTTTGGAGCAAAAATTAATATAAGATCCTGTCTTATTTTCGGGGAAACAGGGTGTATTTTCACTGGGTTTTTTATTTTTGTTTGCTGTTTGCATTGCAACATAGATTCTCAGCTCTACAGATGCCCAAATATATGTGTTTCCCTCCTTCAGTCACCTAATAACTCTTTCCTATATTGCTTCAGGGAATCTGTACATTTCTGAAGCATGTACAGGTGAAGGTGTCAGAAAAATCAACATGATTAATAATGTCATTTGTCAGCAATTTCTATTTAAATTAAGTAGCTTTCTCTGTATTTTTTTATCTTTTAACTATCTTTATTCTGTTTCAGGTGAAAGAGGCAATAAAATATGCCCTTAGTGCAGGCTACCACCACATTGATTGTGCTCCAGCTTACAGCAATGAACAAGAGATAGGAGATGCTTTCCAGGAAACTGTTGGACCTGACAAGGTAAAAAAAAGGAGGAGTGGACATGTTTGTAGGTTACTGCTGGAAAGTGAGCACCAGAGTATCCACTTTCACATTAATTCTGCTTTCAAAGCAGTTAGTGTTACTACTTCTGTGTATAAGCCTGCCATCATTAAAGCCAACTACAACTTTTCTTGCCAGACTCTGCTGCACAGTCTAGCTTCAAATTCTGCATGTGAACTGGCTGTTCATTTGTTGCTCTAGGGGTTTTCATAGGGCATCTAAAAAGATGATGCAGGTGCTGTGCTGATCTTGTAAATAAAGCTTCATCAGCACCTTCCTTCTTACTCTGAGGAGCAGAAAATAATCTCTATTCCATATGCTTTTAGGGCAGATTGGAACAAAAAAACTGCAACAAATTAACAATATTTTGACAACAACAAAAAGACTAGAAATATATCATGAACTGGAGAAGCTGGCCTAATTTTATTTATTTTTACCTATTTATTTTTCTCATTTCTAAGAAATTCTGGATAGCTCAGTGGATTAGGTACCTGATTGTAGAGCCAGAAGTTTGGAGTTCAGTTCCTCACTGTACCTCCTGACAGGGGCTGGACTCGATCCATGGGGTCCCTTCTAGTTCTGCAGTTCTACGTTTATTATTTTGGCTGCCTTTCTCCTGATGAAGGGACTCAATGCGCTAAATTAAAAGCACAATAAATTATATATTAAACACAATTAAACTTTAACAGTAATTTAATGGACTGATTAAAAATATTTAACACTTTAAGAACACTTACTCAGCTAAAAACCACAATTCAGGGTCTCAGTTATGATTATTAAAAACCTGCCTGGTGTGTCTTCAACTGTCAGTGGAAAGATAAAAGGGAGGGACCAACCTAACCTCTTGAGGAAGAGCATTCCACAATGCAGAAGCAGCCACAGAGAAGGTCCTCTCTTCTGCCCTCATCAAATATGACTGTGATGGCAATGGAATTGAGAAAAGGGCCTCCTTTGATGAGCTTAAGAACCGGGAAGGCTTGTATGGTGAGATATGGTCCTTCAGGTAGCCTGGACCCAAATCATATAGGGTTTTATTAGGTAATAAACAACACTTTGAACTAGGCCCGGAAACTAACTAGCCAGTGCAGTTGTTGTAGGTGCCGGATGCTCCCCATAACTGGGCCCAGTCAGGAGTCTGGCAGCTACATTTTGAAGCAGCTGGAGTTTCTGAATCATCTCCAAAGGCAGCCCCATGTAGAGTGTGTTACAGTAATCCAGATGAGTTGTAACAAAGACACGCAGCACTGTAGCCAAATCAGGGAATGGGCACAGCTCGCACACTAGTTTTTAACTATGCAAATACATTCCTGGCCACTGCCAAAAACTGAGCATCTATGCTCAGGGATGAATCCGGGAGTACACCCAAGCTTGCAGACTTGGGTTTTCATGGGAGTGTAACTCCAGCACAGGGGGTGCATCCTTACTCCCTCATCTGCCTTCCTACTGACCAAGAACTGTCAATTTGGATTGTTTCAGTTTTTGCCCTCATCCCATTTTCATGTTGAATTGATGCAGTTTATATAATTTGTATAGTATCACTAATTTGGTAGTTGCTACACTAGACCTTATGGATAAGTTTCACATTATGCTGTTTTCCAATGCCGTTATATTGGAATATGGAAAACTTAAGGTGATACTTTAAATATTTCAAAATTACTAGCTGCAAATGTGAATGTACCTCTGCAGTAAAAAATAATAATAATAGAGAGATCCTTTTTAAAAAAAAGAGAGAGAGAAAGCAATAAGTATTTGTGAACTTAATTTCTGTGGCAGGGCCCTGACCGTATCAGTGTACGCAAGCCATACAGCTCGTAGTACAAAGCCCATTCTGTTTGAGAAAGTTCTACAACCCTCAAGAAGAGCTTCTCGGGGCACAAGGCTTTTTGCTTGCGCAATGGCACCTTTAGGTTTGAAATGTTTTTTCTGATGATGCACACCCTAATCCAAAAGAACTTTCTTAGTAGCAGTGATGAAAAGAAGGACTTGAAAATAGATTTTTCTCTAAGGTCTCAATTTTTAATAATAAGTATATGGAAAATATGTGGGGTTGAAATATAGAGCCAGATAATTAGTTTTCAGTCAAGAAACAGCCAAAGACAGCCTTGGAGGGGGTACGTGCAGATCCACAACAGATCTTTGTCCACCCCTGAGCTAGGAAAAAAGCAGTATTCATTCAGTATGGCTAGATCTAAGAATTTTTTAGAAAAATACAAATGAAAGGAATGGTGACGCATTTTGCATGGATACCGCAGCACTGTGTAATTGAATAGTGTTCCTCCTCAGACAGATGCCTTCAGTTTTGATCATAATTTTTTGAAAACCTCTTGAATAGAACTGTGATTCCCTGTCTTCTTCTTTTAAAAAGGTTGTTACGAGGGAAGAGCTGTTTGTGACATCAAAACTATGGAACACCAAGCACCATCCTGAAGATGTGGAACCAGCTTTAAAGAAGTCACTGCAGGATCTGAAGTTAGATTATCTGGACCTATACCTCATGCATTGGCCACATGCCTTTGAGTGAGTGTCAAGAAAATGGGATATGTGCATAAAATCACAAGAGTATGTAGTAGTGGTGTAGAAGACATGGAAAAGTTAAATGTTTGACATCATCTGCACAGCTGCTGATAAGTTGCAAAACCTGTTCTTTCTTCTTTAGAGTTTACAGAAAATATTGCCAGTTCATTGTTTTTGTTGTTGTTTAGTCGTTCAGTCGTGTCCGACTCTTCGTGACCCCATGGACCAGAGCACGCCAGGCCCTCCTGTCTTCCACTGCCCCCCGAAGCTGGGTCAAACCCATGTTGGTAGCTTCGGTGACACTGTCCAACCATCTCGTCCTCTGTCGTCCCCTTCTCCTCTTGCCTTCACATTTTCCCAACATCAGGGTCTTTTCCAGGGAGTCTTCTCTTCTCATGAGATGGCCAAAGTATTGGAGCCTCAGCTTCAGGATCTGTCCTTCCAGTGAGCACTCAGGGTTGATTTCCTTCAAAATGGATAGGTTTGTTCTCTTTGCAGTCCAGGGGACTCTCAAGAGTCTCCTCCAGCACCACAATTCAAAAGCATCAATTCTTCGGCGGTCAGCCTTCTTTATGGTCCAGCTCTCACTTCCATACATCACTACAGGAAAAACCATAGCTTTGACTATGCGGACCTTTGTTGGCAAGGTGATGTCTCTGCTTTTTAAGATGCTGTCTAGGTTTGTCATCGCTTTCCTCCCAAGAAGCAGGCGTCTTTTAATTTCGTGGCTGCTGTCACCATCTGCTCTGATCATGGAGCCCAAGAAGGTAAAATCTGTCGCTGCCTCCATATCTTCCCCTTCTATTTGCCAGGAGGTGATGGGACCAGTGGCCATGATCTTTGTTTTTTTCATGTTGAGCTTCAGACCATTTTTTGCGCTCTCCTCTTTCACTCTCATTAAGAGGTTCTTTAATTCCTCCTCACTTTCTGCCATCAGAGTGGTATCATCTGCATCTCTGAGGTTGTTGATATTTCTTCCGGCAATCTTAATTCCGGCTTGGGATTCCTCCAGTCCAGCCTTTCGCACGATGTATTCTGCATATAAGTTAAATAAGCATGGGGACAATATACAGCCTTGTCGTACTCCTTTCTCAATTTTGAACCAATCAGTTGTTCCATATCCAGTTCTAGCTGTTGCTTCCTGTCCCACATATAGATTTCTCAGGAGATGGATAAGGTGGTCAGGCACTCCCATTTCTTTAAGAACTTGCCATAGTTTACTGTGGTCCACACAGTCAAAGGCTTTTGCGTAGTCAATGAAGCAGAAGTAGATGTTTTTCTGGAACTCTCTGGCTTTCTCCATAATCCAGCGCATGTTAGCAATTTGGTCTCTAGTTCCTCTGCCCCTTCGAAATCCAGCTTGTACTTCTGGGAGTTCTCGGTCCACATACTGCTGAAGCCTGCCTTGGAGGATTTTGAGCATAACCTTGCTAGCGTGTGAAATGAGTGCAATTGTACGGTAGTTGGAGCATTCTTTGGCACTGCCCTTCTTTGGGATTGGGATGTAGACTGATCTTTTCCAATCCTCTGGCCACTGCTGAGTTTTCCAAACTTGCTGGCATATTGAGTGTAGCACCTTAACAGCGTCATCTTTTAAGATTTTAAATAGTTCCACTGGAATGCCATCACCTCCACTGGCCTTGTTGTTAGCCATGCTTTCTAAGGCCCACTTGACTTCGCTCTCCAGGATGTCTGGCTCAAGGTCAGCAACCACACTATCTGGGTTGTCCGGGACATCCAGATCTTTCTGGTATAATTCCTCTGTGTATTCTTGCCACCTCTTCTTGATGTCTTCTGCTTCTGTGAGGTCCCTACCATTTTTGTCCTTTATCATGTCCATCTTTGCACAAAATGTTCCTTTAATGGCTCCAATTTTCTTGAACAGATCTCTGGTTTTTCCCTTTCTATTGTTTTCCTCTATATCTTTGCATTGTTCATTTAAGAAGGCCCTCTTGTCTCTCCTTGCTATTCTTTGGAAGTCCACATTCAATTTTCTGTAACTTTCCCTATCTCCCTTGCATTTTGTTTCCCTTCTCTTCTCTGCTATTTGTAAGGCCTCGTTGGACAGCCACTTTGCTTTTTTGCATTTCCTTTTCTTTGGGATGGTTTTTGTTGCTGCCTCCTGTACAATGTTACGAGCCTCCATCCATAGTTCTTCAGGCACTCTGTCCACCAAATCTAGTTCCTTAAATCTGTTCTTCACTTCCACTGTGTATTCATAAGGGATTTGGTTTAGATTATACCTGGCTAGCCCAGTGGTTTTTCCTACTTTCTTCAGTTTAAGCTTGAATTTTGCTATAAGAAGCTGATGGTCAGAGCCACACTCAGCTCCAGGTCTTGTTTTTGCTGACTGTATAGAGCTTCTCCATCTTTGGCTGCAGAGAATATAATCAATCTGATTTCGGTATTGCCCATTTGGTGATGTCCATGTGTAGAGTCGCCTCTTGTGTTGTTGGAAAAGAGTGTTTGTGATGACCAGCTTGTTCTCTTGACAAAACTCTATTAGCCTTTGCCCTGCTTCGTTCTGAACTCCAAGGCCAAACTTACCTGTTGTTCCTTTTATCTCTTGACTCCCTACTTTAGCATTCCAGTCCCCTAGAATGAGAAGAACATCTTTCTTTGGTGTCAGTTCTAGAAGGTGTTGTAGGTCTTCATAGAATTAGTCAATTTCAGCCTCTTCAGCATCGGTGGTTGGTGCATAAACTTGGATTACTGTGATGTTGAAAGGTCTGCCTTGGATTCGTATTGAAATCATTCTATCATTTTTGAGATTGTATCCCAGTACAGCTTTCCCCACTCTTTTGTTGACTATGAGGGCTACTCCATTTCTTCTACGGGATTCTTGCCCACAATAGTAGATATGGTAATCGTCTGAATTGAATTCGCCCATTCCCATCCATTTTAGTTCACTGACGCCCAGGATGTCAATGTTTATTCTTGCCATCTCCTGTTTGACCACATCCAACTTACCAAGGTTCATAGATCTTACATTCCAGGTTCCTATGCAGTATTCTTCTTTGCAGCATCGGACTTTCCTTTCACTTCCAGGCGCGTCCACAGCTGAGCGTCCTTTCGGCTTTGGCCCAACCACTTCATTAGCTCTGGAGCTACTTGTACTTGTCCTCCGCTCTTCCTCAGTAGCATGTTGGACGCCTTCCGACCTGAGGGGCCCATCTTCCAGTGTCATATCTTTTAGCCTTTTGTTTCTGTTCATGGGGTTTTCTTGGCAAAGATACTGGAGTGGCTTGCCAGTTCCTGCTCCAGGTGGATCGCGTTTAGTCAGAACTCTCCACTATGACCTGTCCGTCTTGGGTGTCCCTGCACGGCATAGCCCATAGCTTCTCTGAATTACTCAAGCCCCTTCGCCACGACAAGGCAGCAATCCGTGAAGGGTTTTTTACCAGAACTGAAATCTAGTTTAAACAAAACAAACTGAGATTCTTAGAGGCCAAATAGGTCATAAATTCTGCGTTGTGGAGCTTGTTTCAGATCTTTGAACACAAATCCAGCACTGTCAGTAAAGCTTAATAAGAGTCCTAGAAATTTTCTCTTCTGGTGGGTGATAGTTGAAGGGGGACTGCCATTGTGTTGCAAAGCTCATAATTGTATGCAGTTCTATTTTGTTTTGGGTGTTTTAGTTAATAACTTATGGGTTTTTAATAATTCTGTGAGTTTCCTAGATAGAAGGCATAATAAAACGAGAGGTTCATATGAAGTGGGCATTAGCTCTTTGTAGCACTTTAATGGGTTTGTGATCTCTAATTTTATAACAGACGGGGAGATAACCTCTTCCCCAAGAATCCTGATGGCACAATGCGTTATGACTTAATTGACTACAAAGAAACATGGAAGGCGATGGAGAAGCTCGTAGCAAAAGGGTTGGTGAAAGCCATTGGGTTATCCAACTTCAATAGCCGTCAGATTGATGATATCCTTAGTGTGGCTTCAGTCAAGCCAGCCGTACTACAGGTGAGTAGAAGCAAGAGAAAGAAAGCAGGTTGTTTCCTGAGATTATCATCATTATTGGAGATAAGAAGTGGATCATAAGACTGTGCCAGGGAACAGTTTTTGTGCCCTTGCAATGGAATGTTCTGCATTAACTAGTATGTAGTGTTTCATGCATAGGATTTAAAGATGTTTGCTTGTTCCTTTTCTTTGAAGAAACATTTAAGCAACAGGAATCTGTAGCCTTAAAATAAATAAGCTGTTTAGTCACATGGATTTCTTTTTATTAACAAATACAGAATGTGCTAACTTCCCTCTCCAGTATTACTCTGACTGTTTATTTGTTAACTTCCTCATCCTACATCACATGGTTCAGCATTAAAACAATTAATTTGATAAATAAAATTCCCCAATGTGATCTCTATTTTATATGCCCCCAAGAAGCGGGGGGGGGGGGCATCTTCACTTTCCTAGAAAGCTACCTTCAAAGCTTTTAGATTGTTCTTCTAGGTTTAACTGAAGGTTTCTAGCGAAGCTTTTCAGTAGAATATTGCCCTTTTGTCTTAGTATTAAGCCAGGAATATCCCATCCTGCCTCTGGTTCATGGCTCAGGACACTTTTGCTCTCTGATATTGTTGTTGTTTATATTTAATGGTATTTGTTTATGTTTAATGGTATTTGTTGTTGTTATGTGCTATCAAGTCGCCTCCAACCTAAGGCAGTCTTATAAATGAGTGATCTCCAATATGTCCTGTCCTCAACAGCCATGTTCAGCTCTTGTAAACTGAAGATTCCTTTAGGGACTCAATCCATCTCAGAATTGGTCTTCCTCTTTTCCTGCTTTTTTCCCCTAGCATTATTGTCTTTTCCAGAGAATTTTGCCTGCTCATGACGGCAGTGGCTCTGTGATACACTCAGACCCTCTTATCACATTAAGGTGTGCATCCAAAAAGCAGGGTTACTGTATTTAGCTGCTCAGTAAAAGATAGGAGTAATGTGGGGTATAAACTAGAATACGTATCTGGAGTGGCTAGAAGAGTCTCTGGTATGCAGGCTATGTATCCTACCAAACTATATGTGATCAGAATTTCTGTGATTTGGTGGTTTATTTTACTTCACAGCAGTTGTATGAAACTCTGATTTTGAAGAAGCAGTGTTTGAGTTTACCCATTTTCTTTGCTCTCTCTTCCATTCCCTGATTGAGATAGGCTTTCAAAGATGATTAGATCCACAAGCAGGAGGTACATTTATGGCAATTTTCTTTTCCCAAAAGGATGCAATCATTTGAGTCATAATTCTCAGCCTGTAAACTGTATTCCATTTTATTTCAAAGTGCAGATATTTAGATGAAATATTCCTTTCTCCCAGCATCTCCACTGGCTCCACATCTTTCCTTTTGATTTAGTTTGTTCCTGGCTTCATCTATACCACTCTTCATCTGCTTCATTTCTGGAATTGATTTCTAGCTTGATGTAATTCTTCAGTTCTCTTATAGAGTAGATTTCTTGGCTTTGGACCTCCTAGTGGTCCATTCAGCATGGTTCTTTTTGATTTTCTTACACATTGCTCACTCTGTTTTGATTCTCCTTCTTGGCTCTGATCCTTGGAGGTCTAATTTTTGTTTCTGTTTAGAATGTCTTCACTCCAAATTGCTCAAAAAGCTATCCTGGGCTTTTTGAAGAAAAGGATAGGATATAAGTACATAAATGAAGTATTATTGACATCTTAAATGTGAAGTATGATAAAATATTCTTAAAAGATAATTTTGTGCACGTGATTAATTTTATTAAACCAACCTTTGATAATTTCCTGATGATTTCTGATGCTGAAACACATAACTTTTGTATTCTAGTCACAGCAGCATGTCACTTTTATACCTAAAAAGATTTATTTGTACTGTGTGTAGAATTAAATGTGACCCTTTTTCCAGAAGAGCTCACCCCCTGCATTTCTGAATGAGTAATTAGCATGGATTCCGAGTAACCCTTAAGTTCATGGTAGGGCTTCTTTGGCTTGCAGAATCCTCTTGGATCCAACAGAGATGGGAAGTCAGAGGAGGACCTTCTAATGGATCTTTCTTGCAGCCTGCTATTATGCTTTTTGTGTAATTCTGGAGGGCCTCCTGCCCCTTAGAAAGGTTTTTGGAGAGGGGACCATACCTCAATGTAAAAGGCGGATTAGAGACACAGGAGCCATTTGTCCTGTGAGATAAATTTTTCTCCGTTGGATTCAGCATCCAGTCTGCTGGTTTTGTATGTGTTTTTAATTGGAAAAAGGGGCATTTTAGAGCAGAGATTCTTACAGAGAAGCAACAGGTAGTCTCCTGTGAAATTAGGCATCTTTAGGAATGAACAAGGATTCAAATCACACTTCTGCCGAGAGAAGCCACAATTGCAGCAGAGGCGGATTGGAAGGAGGCAAGATCCAAGTACACAGTCCTTGGACTGTAGCAGATATCCTATCCAAGAGTAACTATTTTAGGCTCCTAGAAGCCTTGAATTATTTCAACTTTATTTGAGAATCCTCATGAAATGGACTTTGTTTTATCCTGTGGAAGTATTAAGATTCATTTGCCCAAATACTTGGAGGACAACTATTCTGTCCAGTGATCAAAGTGGAAAACAGCCCTTGATTTACTGGAAATTTTGAGTGGCTCGCAGGATCGTCAATAACACAAACTCTTATAAAACCAGGGCCTCTGCTTGTAAATCTTCTTAGAGATTCAGCATGACGTGCTGTCAGGAATGCTGTAGGACAGGTTATTTGCAAATGAGAGTCTGCCAATAAAGTGCATTTTATGGGGTAATAAGAAACCTTTATACCAGGTGTCTGAGTGGTGAGCAGAAGCATAAATCACTTTTTTTTTGCAAGAGAAATATTTCAACTTCCTTCAGATTTTATGGTTTGGTGTACAGAATTACTAGATGCGGATAGATTACAAGCCAGAGCCACACCTACCATTAGACAGAGTGAGTCTGTTACTTTGGACAGCACGTTTTTCCGTGTGACATGAAAGGGCAGCAAATTGTTAGTTATTTTAGTTATTACAGTGTTTCCCCGAAAATAAGACAGGGTCTTATATTAATTTTTGCTCCAGGGCTTATTTTCAGGGGATTTTTTTTTCATGTAAAACAATCTACATTTATTCAAATACAGTCATGCTATCTTCTTCTGGTTGCTGCACAGTGGTGGAGGGCGGGGTTTCACTTAACTGGTGCTTATTTTTGGGGTAGGGCTTATATTACGAGCATCCTGAAAAATCATACTAGGGCTTATTTTCAGGTTAGGTCTTATTTTCAGGGAAACAGGGTAGTGTTGTGTTTTTATTGGAAGGAAGGAGGAGAGGCATTTCTGAGGTTTTTCTTCTCTAGTGGCAAAATAACATGGCTGTATACTCTGGTTTGGAAGTAAGCAATGTCTCGTGTTACTCTGCTTTGTGCTAGCTCTGTTACTATCCATATGGCATTTGTACTGGAGAAATTACTTATAAAAACCTATGCAACAATTGTACTATATGCCAATTGCAGTTTGCGTAGGCAGGAATCCATGTAATTCCGAGAAGGTGAAGATATAAAACCATGGCTCCCCTTCCCCTTGATCTCTTAGCACACCCTACACATCTACTTTCAGTTTTGTTTTATTCTATACATTGGAGATTTTCCTCCAAGGCAGAAATGTGGTTTGTAGCCATACTGTTGCTGCTTCTGCCTGTGTTTCAAATGCCCTTCCCCTCTCCATCTACAGATAGAAATGCCAGGTGGGTTATTATCAGGCAGAGTGTAACTAAAAAGATTAGTTCCTCCTTTGCTACAAAGAAGCATTCCATGCGGGAGTGTGATTTTCTTGGTACCCTGCATTTTTCCTAATGGTCACAGAGTAGTTGACCTTTATCTGAAATCCACTGTTTTAATTCTCTGATGTATAGTCTCTAGCAGATGACTTATTAACAAATGTTGCTTTGAACAGGTGGAATGTCACCCTTACTTGGCGCAGAATGAACTGATAGCTCATTGCCATCAGCGAGGGCTGGTAGTAACTGCTTACAGCCCTCTTGGGTCACCGGACCGGATGTGGAAACACCCAGATGAGCCAGTGCTGCTGGAGGAATCTGGGATAAAAAAGCTGGCAGACAAGTATGGAAAATCTCCTGCTCAGATTATCCTCAGGTAATTATGATTTAGATTTTGATAGAGGTGGATGGTGAAAGTCTTTTTTGAGCTAATCTAGCAGCTTTCTCTGTAAACTCAGTACTAGTATTTTTTGTTCTAGCCAAATGTTGTGTTACTTCATTTTGTTTCTTAATTTAAAAAGCACATTGTTAGCACTACTTCAATTTTTTATAGAGCATGATTTGGATCCTTCAAGAGTTGAAAGGCAATGGTAGCTGTGGGTTTTAAATGAGCTGAGTTTCTTACAAGATGGAATCAGTTTCCTTCCTGTAATAGCAAAAATGTTGGTGTCACCAACAGCATACCAAGTGAGAAAGGAGACTTTAATGTTGTATGAAATCCTGTTGCACATTTACACGAATGGTGTAATTTTTAGATGCAAATTGACATAAGTTAAGAAAACTCCATCAGCATTACCTATTGCATACTTGAGTCACAGGACTTGGTGTACAACAGGTAATGTATACAGAGATTTTTTTAACTTATGGCAATGCATGCCTAAAAGTTACAGTATTTGCACAACTGCACAACAGGATTTCCTCCATTAGGGGTAACCAAAGTGATGGCTATGATCTATAAAGTCCTGTATGGCTTTGGTCTAGGTTATTTGAAGCTCTTTATCTCCCCATATGAGCCTGTCTCAACCTTAAAATTCTCAGAAGAGGGCTCTGTTTCTGTCCCACCATTTCCACAGGCATAGTTGATGAGAACTTGAGAGAAGGTTTCCTCCATGTTTGATTCCAGACCATGGAACTCCGTCGCAAGGGAGGCTAGTCTGGCTCCCTCCCTGTTGTCATTCTTCCAACAGGCAAAGGCATTTTTATCTAGACAGGCCTTTGGCTGAGGAGGAAGGACATTTCTATGGTGGGTGAATATTAGATCTCTTTTTTTGTTGTGTTTTCGAAAGGGCTTTTAGATTGTATTATTTCTATGCTGTTCTAATGTGGTAAGTCATTAGATAGTATTCTACTGTAATTAATTGTGTTTTTAAAGTTTTGTCTTTATTTTATTTTATTCCATTGCTATTAGTTTCTGCAAGGGAGAAAGGGAGGATATAAATAAACAAATACTATAGCATGGGAGAGGGTGGTCAGACACCAGTCTTCATTTTATCACACAGATGCTAACAAGGTCCAAAGGACCATTAATTTTGAGGATCTACTTTGAGAATTCTTGGGAATAAGTTAGTTTGGAGTTCTAGCTTGTATGTTGCATTTAGCTCTAAGCTCTGCAGATGGCTTGGAAGCAGTAAGAGGCCTATAAAATCATAAAGGCAGTGGTGGCCATGGCTTATACCATTTCTTGTCAGAAAGGCCATTCTGGATTTTGCTCATCTGTATAGAGAAGTCATCGCTTTTTCTTTAACTCTGTAACAGATGGCAAGTGCAGCGCAAAGTGGTCGTCATTCCCAAGAGTGTTACCCCTGCACGCATACTGCAAAACCTCCAGGTAAGAGAGACCATCAAGAAACAGAAGAAGAATATTACCTGGCTTTCAGGAATCAGAGCAGCTTCAGTTTTGTCTTTTTCCTTAGTAACTGCATAATTAATAATCTAGTCATGTACTCTAGCCATGTACAGTATATTTCACTAGAGCCTGTACAAATGCACATGCATGTGCTTTTTGTTTAATGTTTTTAGCATAGACCAATGGTTTCCAAACTTGTAGCCCCAGATGTTCTTAGACTACAACTCCTAGAAGCCCTAACCATCACTAACAACTGGTCAAGGGTCCTGGCATATGTAGTCCAAGGACATCTAGGATCCACTTAGGGAATTATTGGGACAGACTCCAAAATTGTCTGGACAGCTCTGATTTTTAGAGGCTGGAGCATGTTACTCATGTTCTTACAAACCACATGTTTAGTCTGATAGAGGTGATCTTCATTTGTGAGCATTCATTAATAACTGCTTTAGCTTTCAGTGCTTTAAAGAGATTTTCACTTCTAGTTTTGATCTCAGTGACTTTCAATAGGACCCAAATTCTCCATATGCTCTCATTTTAATATATTATTTTAAAAATACATTTCAAAGACTGTTTTAATCTTGCATAATCCTTTCAGATTTAAATGAGATAATCATAGTCCCTTTAATATTTCTCTAAGGCTTTTCAGGCAAAAATCAATATATTCTGCTTGCAGCTCCTCCCTTTATTAAAAACCATTCTTGAAAAGCTATTTTATTTTATCTTTTGTATTAATTAGCAGGTGCATGGCTGTTCAGGTCTATTATGGTGACTCCTAATGGCAATAGTAAACAGTCCTCTAGCATATTCTTCCAAATGAATTTATTTGATAGTGGGGTTATGTTTATGTGTAACTTGGAGCAGGGCTGCACATGTGAATGACTGGGAAATTGCATTATCTGGGATAACAGAAGGCAGGCTTTAGATCAGTTACTGTAGTTCATTTTAAGGGAAGGACTTGTTTGTTTGTTTTGCCTCTTAAAAGATGAGGAGGGGATTGTTTTGACCAGAAAAAGAAGTTGAAAGAAAAAAAACTACTGAAGAACAATTCTGTCATTCTACTCATTCCCATTTTCTTCTTAGTGCAGCCTCTCTGCCAGTGGCTTTAAGTTGAGCAGCAGTGCTCTTTCCAAAGAAGTTCATTCTATGGAACTTCTCCCTGTTCTTTATTACCATGGCTTAGCTTTTGACTAGTTCTTAACTTAGAAAAGCTGATGAATGAGGCCTCCTGATAAAATGTGGAAGTTTTTCATTAATCATAAGATATTCCTTCTATCTCTATATCCTAGCAGAAAAAGCATGCATATTCTAGACGCTGGGACCAAACTCAGATACCGTGTAGAATATAATAAATAATTATGTGCTATCAAGCTGACTGCAACTTAAGGCAATCCCCACCCCAGGTTTTCTAGGTATAAAGTACTCAAGAGTGGTTTACGAGTCTCTCCATCTGGCAGTACTCTTAAGCTCTATATCTTGCCCAAGGCTGCGCAACTGGCAGGGCACATAACCCTGTTAGCCACACACATCAGTGATCTTGGCTACCCCTCTCCAAGGAAGCAGAGTGGAAATTCACACTCCTAGCCCTTCAGCTGCATGACCTATCTCACTGAGTTATACCAACCCAGGATTTTATTCGGACAAACTCTGTTAATATCTTTCCAAAGTAATCATAGGGGGAAAATTTGAAATTCCATGTCATCTTGATCCACTGCTTACAAGAGCTTCTGCTTTGGTATGCCTACAGTTTCTGCAACCCATTTTGGTTCTAAAAACGACCACTCAGGGGTTACATATGCCATGGAAAGACTTCTGTAGAACCATTTGTGGCGTTTACCCCGTGGCCCCTGTTTGTTTTACCAAACACAGAGCTTATTAAGGTATCTCAACACGCCCTTTAACATGCTGCCACCAGTTGATCTCTTTATCAACTTATATTTCCTATGAAAGACTAAGGTCCATTCAGTACTGAACTTTTAAACAGAAACAGGTTTATTGATTACAAGTTGTTTCAGGAATAATTCTTAAGCACATTCTGAAAGTTACACAAAGCTTCTGTATTTTACTTTAACCTCTTCTATCTTAATTAATACAGGTCACACTCTGACTAATCACTATTTAAACACTCTCTCTGCCTCAAACTCCAAACTCTCTTTCTCTCTTCTCTGTCTCTCACTGAACTCCACTGACTAGACTCTGACTCACTCCTCCCTTCTAGTTTCTCTGGCTCCGCCTCCCAACAGCTCTCATTGGTACATGCCAATAATCTTCTAACTGAGCCAAAGCAGGGTGATCGCTACACCATTGGATGGTCACTGACTCTGTCCTTGACCAGATACTGTGAAGACAGTTTAAGCATCTGAAACTGGTCTTTGGGATGAGCGGTTTCCAGGAATATTCAAACTACAGTGCTAACAATATGGACCCTTCCTGGGAAGTTGGGCATTTTTATGTGGTAAAGAGTGATACCTCGGTAATAGAATATATAGTATGCTTTGCATATAACAGATCTTATGCTGGCTACAGAGTTGTAGGCTGGGTCACAATTACACACCTCTACAGCTGTTGTCCCTCTCCAGACGGAATAAGATTTACAGAGAACAAACAAAGAACAAGTTTTACTTCTTTACATTTAGCCTTATCTATAATTTAAAGTGGAGACCAGAAAAGGAAGAACACGTGCTTTGTACTTGGCTTATAACTTCTTAGATTTGTCAAACTCTGCTTCTTTTTCTATATATATAAAAGTAAAATAAACATTTATATTGTCTAGCTCATGTACCTTATAGATTTGTATCAACATGCACAGTATAAATGGAATTTATTTTAGTAGAGAAACAGGGCTGAGGGGCTCATAGACTTACAAGGGTGAAAAGCCTTGTCCTGAATACGTAGTAAAGTATCTGCTTCTGGTTTTAGTTGTTTGACTTCAGTCTGACAGCTGAAGAAATTAACTTTATTGGGAGCCTGAATAAGAACTGGCGATACATTGTGCCAATGGTTACCGTAAGTACTATAGCTTTTATTTTGTGTGTAAGGCATGTTCACCATAATTGAAACTTTGTATCATAAGCCTTCTATGAGTGTGTTCAGCCTTTTACCCTTTGAGCCAGATCCATACTTTCGTTGAGTTCCTCTGTTAGTCCCTTATATTCAAATATTTAAGCAACAATGGTTAGAGCAGAACACAAGCTGTCCTGCGGTATAGTTGATAAGTTAAGTAGCATGATTAGCTGTTGTGAGTGCTGTTGACTAGTAGCGATGCAGCATTTGATTTAATGTTCAACATGGATGTTTATAAATTTATAAAACTGGTTGAAATCTATCCCTAACCCATCAGATGTAATTGTAAGTTGTATGGTTCCAACCATAAATGCACTTCTTCATGATAAGAGGCAGGTCACAACATTTGTAAGTCACTTGCCATGTAGATAGGAATGATTTTATTTCCCATGCAACCAGGTTGATCCAAGTGATGAACTACATTAAATTGATGGGGCCCTTGCATGGAGCCCTAGAAATTATTTTTGGACATTTTCGATTGCATGATCTTAAGTGATGCTGAGAAATGTATTTCTTAACCAGTATTTCTTAAGCTGTGCTTTTTCACATAGCAAAACATAAACACCCCATTCTCTTTTCAAAATTCCCATACTGGGGTGTACAAAGGAGTTAAGGATGGATGGAAGTATGAGTTTTTCAGGATACGAAGACTATATGGTAGAGAGTTAAGATTCCTTCTGAGTTATGAGCATAACTTCTGAGCTTTTGTCCTTGATTTTTTGTGCTTTTTTCACTCAGTTCTGCAATGCAACCTTTGAAAACTTCAGATTTGTTTATATTTTAGATTGATTTGTTTTTATGATTACATCGGCTATGCCATTGGTGCTGTATGCCCCCTAGTGGTGCCTGGGATGCAGAGGAAAATTATAAAAATCAGGAAACGGCCACGCAATCCTCTTCCCACCCCAGCCTCCTGAAAAAAACAATGTAGAAGTAACATACTTTTATTATAGTGTCAATTTAATATTTTTAGCCTGTAATGTATAGCTAGAAAACTAAAAAGGTTTGCTGTAGGTTGGAACTGACTTGATAGCATATTTAAAAAAAGTCATGGGTCAAGGCTTTCCATGAAAGCAACAGGCTGCTTTTCCATTCTTTTAAGATGTTATCACAGTCACAACACTAAAGGTTTTACCACTTTCAGTATATTTTTTATTTGTCTCCATCAAAGATTTTAAAAAATTTAAAAATAAACATTGTACCCATGTTGCCAAATGTACATCCATGTCAGAACCTTTGCAGTTTGAATGGGGCTCTTGCTTGCTTCTAATTTTGAAATGTCATGTTTGTTATTGTTGTTGTTTTAACTCCAGCTGGGAGCAATTTTGTCTCATAAGAGATATTAACCATGTGTTATGTGCTGTCAAGTCATTTCTGAATTATGGCAATTTCATGAATTAATAACCTCTTAAAAGGTCTTACTATTAACAGCACTGCTAAGATCTTACTTAAACCAGACTCTGAAAAATTCTTCCTTTTACCCTGCTGATTTAACTAGCACACTGTACGTTTAACTGTTGCAGCAGGATTGCTTTTAGAAATTACCAGAGGAATAGGGATGATAGTTGTGCTAATAGATCTGTCCTTACCATTGTGAAATTCCACTTCCTATCAAGCATAAACATTACGGCAGTACTTCCTTTTAACCAACATGCTCCTTATCTTTCATAGGTGGAGGGCAAAATGGTACCACGAGATGCTGGACACCCTCTCTATCCCTTCAACGAACCGTACTAATCCTGGAAGCTTATAAAAGAGAAGATGATTTCATTCAAGATTATGATTGCCATCAGTTATTAGGTTAAAAGAATCCAAAATAAAATGTTTTATTTTTGTTGGAATTTTTAAAATCTTTATTAATTAGCACATCTTTAAAGAAATTAGAGAAACCATATACTTTTTTATATTACATAACTTTACATTTTTTGGAGGACTTTTATAAGTAAACATACCTGTCCTCATCTTTCTCTACAAATGTGGGCCAAGGTCCTCGCTGAAAATGTAATGCCCATGCACGGAAAAGAAATAAGTTGGATGCTAAAAAATAAAAAAGCACCACAAATGTGCACTTCCTGTATCGACCCAGAATTAATGGAGTTATGCTTAGCAGTGTTAGTTATTTCAACTCTGAATGTGTTCAGCAGCACAGGACTGTTTGCAGTGACAACCATCTGATGTAGAAAATTGCACTTGATATTGCTGCCTTTAGTGTTAGATCAAAATTGTTTACTCACTAGTTCTATATTCTGATTCTGTTTTAGGGCAGTGCTAGAACCCTCAATAAGATAATCTGCTAAAGTGCCTGTTCACTCTTCCTTGTCACAATGTTTTCCAATATAGCCTTCTATGTGTCTAGGTGCTCTAGAGTTGGGTAGCAGTATTTGTAAGCTACTCCTTTTTCTAATAGCTGCAGGAGAAACCTAATTGATCTGAAGCATTTTAAATTAAATGCAAGCACATCCAGTATCTTTAGAAATCAATTTAAAAAATATGAACTACAGTTCTATTTTTAGCATTCTTTATCAAAATTTTCAGCAGGCTACAGTATTGAAAAGCTTATATTATTTTTTGGCCAATAAGCACAGGTTTGCTTGTAATGGCAAAGTGTGATTGGGTCCGTTTGAATCCCTTGGCAGTTCCTCATTTTTGGCGGGAATAAAGTCGGAGACATGTTTACTGAACTCATGATTTGGTTTTTATTTATCTCTGATTTCTCTGTAACTCTTTCAATTGGATCAAAACAAGACAACTCAGGCAACAGGCCATAACTGGGAGGTGTAAACTCTTGTCCAAAGTCCGGACAGCTTATTGGGGTGCTGGGCCAAACCGTTCTTTGTCGGTGGGTTTCCGAAGTGGTGCGCTCCTCACCGCACAGATTGTCCTGCAACATGGGTGCCTAGCCCAGTCACCTTCCTTTGGTGGTTGATTGTAGGTGGAATTGGGACGGATCACTCTCTTTCCTCTCCCTTGCCCACGCGGGAACACGATGACGGTCCACTCCTGGGTTTCCACCACCGTCTCTCTCTCTCTCTTCGGTTCCGGATCTGGTAACAGTCCTCCCACTCTCAAGTTTGGGAAATCCTTCAGCAAATCCCGCGCCTTTTCATAATCACTGCCCTGCTTGTTTTCTTCCCTCTGTCTCATTCTCTCTCCTTCCAGCTTACTCCTGAACCATTGCTCTCCCCTCACATTTATACCGTCCTCCTCCCAGACTGACATCCTTTGCTCCTCCCCTTTTCCTTTCTCCCCCTCCTCCACCAGACATATTTCAACCTTCCCCTTGTTCTCTTCCACCTTCTCTGTCTTTCCCGGCACACTGCTTTTTCCCTCATGCATCTTTGAATCATCACCTTCTCCCTCCTCAATTACAGCCTCTATTACTAAGGACGGCTCACTTTCCTTTATCTCTCCTTCACACAAACACATATACCTGATGCAGTTTTTCAAGGGACTGTTGTCTATTTTACAACATGCATAGTCTGGTACACTCTGTGTCTTTGGCCTTATTGGTTGAGCAAGAATCTCAACCTGCTTTAGTTCAGCAGAAAGAGCATATTCTTTTTTGGGGATGGCATTGTGTAGGCAAATGACACTACAGCCTGATCCACAGAATCTTCTTATTCTGTAGCTTCTGCTGCAGATACTCACATCTCCTGAAATCTTGTATATACATGCAGTATAAAATAGCATCAAGCTGGCTGTTGCTTAACCACAAACTCCAGTCTGGATAAATAAATTTGTTAATTCCAATAATTACTAGTGGGGGTGATGTTTTATCTTTTAAAATGTGTTATGTATACATTTCTATTGGGAACTGGTATGGCTAGATGTTGTCATGGGTACAGCTTAAGAACTTTTGATAGAGCAGGATATGTGTATTGAGTCACTGGAAGCAAGACCAGATCACAGATAGGGAGGTTTTACACTTGCAGATTCTGCCTTATTTTTCACTAGCACACTGAGGGCCACTAATCAGAAGCAGGTGCTAAATAGTGGCTCATGAGGATGGGGATATACTGTTAAGGATAGGGGTCTTTGGGGCACATGTTGTGCAAAGAAAGTCTCATGCTGGTTGTCCCATCTTGTTTCAGCAGCTTAACTTAGGGTTGGTGATGGGAGCCTTTTAATTGCTATTCTGGACAACTGAAAGTCAGAACCCTTTGGCAATCCACTGGTAAACCAGAATCTACTTTCTTGCTCTCACACACTAGACAAGGTTCATTGGGATTTGTGAACAGGCTTATCCCATTTTATCCATGTAATGGGGTGGTTATACTAAGGTAGGAAAAAGAACATATCACCTTCTGCATGTTGTTGGATTGCAAATCCCATCAACCATAGCTAGCTAAGAGTTCTCCTGTTGGTTGGTGTTTAGGGAATGTCACTATGAGGTGATCTTCTCCATTCCCTGATCACAATATTAATTCAGCCAAATGAAATGCCATCTGAGCACTAAATAGTGTTAGACTAAAAGAACAGAACATGTTTGGGGAGCAATCCCATTGGTCATGCTGGCTGGGGCATTTGGGAGTTGAGAGTCAAGATTTCCACTGTGGTTTAATACAATCCTATCTGTATTTTTCAGAGGTAAGTCACATTGATTAAAATCCTATTGTTTTTCTGTGCATGCAAGGGTAACATTTTTTATTTCCAAGGCTGCCTGTTGCACGACCAGGCATGCACAGGGAAGTGCACAGCAAATTGTGCAATCGGGGAAAGGACTCGGTGTATGACAAGCAGCCCAGGGAACAGGTCAGATATGTATGCAATTGCCCTTACATGATAGTGTGTGGCAATAAGATTCTGGCCATTGAGTTCATTGGACCTTACTCCAAAATTAAGTGGGTATGGGATTATAGTCTAAAGTTTAAAGGAATTAGGCATCAAGGCTTGTATTAAGTGTTTAGGAAATACACTTATATGATGAAAACAGAAATAGTGGAATCTGGTTTACCAAAATACCACATTTCCAGCCTCAGAGGCTCTATAAATCTTTTTTCTAAATCAAGATGAGTAACTAGCTCTAAAAAAAATTTGACCTACAGCTCTCATCAACTCTGGGCTAAGATAACTAGTGGTAATTGGTTATAAGACATATAGTCCAAAAAACAAACATTTGAAGAGTCTCAGTTTCCTTGTCCTTGGCTCATGCTGTCATTATGGTGTTCTTCAAAGGAGAATAATAATTAGTACTTATGTAAAAATTGACCCCATCATTGAAGCTTCTATACTAAACTCAGTTTTGAAAACATATTTTAACTGGAAAAGATAAAAGAATTAATGTAACAGAAGTACACAGACAAATCAGCACAGCTAGCATAAAGTTCTAGAATGACTAATTTATTCATATCAGCCTCACAATCAACAGATTATTGGGTTACTTATTTGAGTATTCATTTCTGTAAAAATACAAACTACAACCCAAAATGTAGTCGAGCTATATTAGATGAGATTGTATTGATACCAATAATACTGG
The DNA here is from genome assembly GCA_037013535.1 of Intellagama lesueurii. Lineage (NCBI taxonomy): Eukaryota > Metazoa > Chordata > Lepidosauria > Squamata > Agamidae > Intellagama > Intellagama lesueurii. The sequence continues at coordinate 181,322,772 of JBAJHW010000004.1, forward strand.
TACTTGGCTTGTTTGGCAAATATTACAGTCCAATAGACATTGCTGAGACACAGCCAGGGGTGTGCATTTATTGCTTTCAGCTTTTTCAGGGATACTGTAAATCATAACAATTTTTGAGAATTAAGATAAAAGTGAGTGTTTCAAAGGAGTAAAACTCCATCCATGCTTGCCCACAATTAGGAGCAGATACTTTCAGGATTTGCTAGAAAGTCTACAGTGTTGTCAATCTGCATTTACCCAGGGCTACAGTTTTGTGTGCAACAAATACAATCAAGTCTAATATACCTAAGGCAAATTAATAAATACATTTAGCCATGCCTAATTACACAGGTAAGGAGAACTGCATGTGGTATAGTGGATAGAATGATGGACTAGGACCCAGAAGGTCAGGATTCAAATGCCTGCATTATCATGGGAACTCGTGGGGTGCCAGGGTTGGCAACAGCAAAACTACTTTTAAAATATATACATGCCTTGAAAGCCTTATTAGGATTGCTGTAAGTCACATATGACTTGATGGCACATGGTGAAAAACTGTACAGGTTCATGTTGCATCTTGGAAATATGTAGAAGAGAATGCAGTGGCGCTTTTTTTTTTAGAAGATTTGATTGCACCAGGGGAAAGGACTCTCCATTCAGCCACAGTTCTCTTATTGACAGCAAGCATGATATAGTTTAATGTCAGAGTAGAATTACATAATAGATTTGATTCTGAACTCAGGCATGGAAGTTCACTGAGTGACTTCAGCCAAGTTACTTCCTCTTAGCCCAACCTACCTAACAGGATTTTTGTGAAAATAAAATGGATAATGGAAGGAAGATGGGTAGAAAATGGAACAAATATGTATTATGACAAATACAGGTATGTGTGAGAATGGCAGTGCCTGTAAATCACCTACTCTCCTTGAGACATAAAAATCTGCAAAGATGTAACTCATATATACCTGTACTTTAGAAAAAGAGACCAGTTAAAGTAACAGAAGGAGTGTTAAGAAAATACCGTGTTTCCCCAAAAATAAGACAGAGTCTTATATTAATTTTTGCTCCAAAAACGCATTAGGGCTTCATGTACAATCTATGTTTATTCAAATACAGTCATGTCATCATCTTCTGGTTGTTATACAATGGTGGAGGGCGGGCTTTCACTTAACTAGGGCTTATTTTTGGGGTAGGGCTTATATTACGAGCATCCTGAAAAATCATACTAGGGCTTATTTTCAGGTTACGTCTTATTTTCAGGGAAACAGGGTACTTGTTCTCTTAGTGTAGTTGTCTCCTTCCCAGTCCTTCACGTTTCTTCCTTTGAGTTGGTTTTTTTTTTTTAATTTGTAGAAAATAGATGCATTGGAGCATAGGTGGGTGAGGGAGGGGAGCTAGCTTAACTGTATTTGCTTTGACTTCTGTTCTAATGCTTTGCCCTGTGACAGCAGTGGTTCACAACCCTTGGGTCCCCAGGTGTTTTTGGACTAAAACTCCCAGAAGCCTTCACCACTAGCTGTGCTGGCCAGGTTTTCTGGGAATTGTAGTACAAGAACATTTGGGGAACCAAGGTTGGGAAGCGCTGTGCTAGAGCATAAGTGGTGACATCTAGAACCCCGTGATTATATATTCCTGTGCACGAGCATCCACATCCTCTACCAGTGTATATATGAGGGGCTCTCAGGTTGTAGCCGATTTATAATTATCCTCATCGGGCTTTCCAGGTTGTGACAATATTTAAGAACTGGTTTTACTAGTTCCACCCCCATCCAGTAAGTTTCCAGAGACCAGCGGGAGCTGCAAATCCAGATTTTCTAAATCCTACAGTCCGTCACACTGTCCCCTAGAGTCTAGACCGCATTGGGTAGGTTATAGATCCAGGGTGGCACAAAAGCAAGTATCTGTGGAAGTGGATTGTAATGCAGGAAATCTCAGGTTGAAATCAATCCCTTAATCTTTAAAGTGGGACAGTGCCTTTTCTTTTGGTTTTGTTGTACATGCTGAAACAACAGGGCTACCTTTTCGAAAAGTTTTGTCGGACTCTTATACGGTGGCTACCGATCTTTGGTCCGCCAGATGTTTTGCCCTTCAGTTCCCATAAGCCTCAGTCAGCGGGGCCAACTTTCAGGCATCCTGGGAGTTGGTGTCCTGACGGAGGGCGCGTAAGCCAGAGTGAATAATCCTGCACAAAGTATTAAGAAGATGAGAGCGGCGAAACGCAGGGAAGCTGCAAGATCATTGAACCTTGGCGTTCAAAGCTATTTTTGACCATTTTCATCAGTCTCCTATGGAATTAGCACAGCGTTACTAGAGTTCTGCGTAAGTGACATTTCTTTTAAAGCCCTTCAGAGTATGCCTTACGCTTTGCGATTCACCAGCATACTCCGGTTCTAAAACGACATTTTCCATTTTCTAGGGCGCTCTGCGTTAGTGAACTGATGCTTACTCCGACTTCTTGGACTACGTTTCTAAGAAATGCCAGTCGCCCTGTAGGGTAACTCTCATTTTCCTGGGTAGTGGAATGTTGGAAATTGGCATTGGCCGGAAAACTACTATTCCAGTCAGGCTTTGGAACCCGTTGTGATTCGCCGAGAATGTAGTTGGGCGGCCGCAAAGCATGCTGGGGATTGTAGTTTCTTGTTCTCGGAGCGTGCCTCGCGCCGCTGGGGCGTGTCCTCAGGGGGGTATATAACCATTCGGAGGGGCGGTGGGCTGCGTTTGTCTGCCGAGTGGTGTCTTTCCTTAGGGGTTTGGAGCGGTGGGTCGTGGGTCAGCCTTTCCCTTCGACGCTACAGGCGGTTCCAGTCAGGTTTTGTCTCTTCAGGAACTGGGTAAGAAAGGAAGGGATGCTGAGTTTCTGGTTCGTGTAAGAGGAGGCGGCGGTCGCGGCGCAGGTCTCGCTTCTCCGGCTTGACCAATTCGCTCTTCCCTCCTTTCGGTGAGCCCTCTGTGGAGGTTCCATGCTGCTCAGGGATCTCCTTCACCTCTTTGCCTTTCCAGCTTTCTCTCCCCGGCTCTTTTCTTTCTTCCCTCTTGCCCCCCCCCCGGCTTGGTACGTGCCGTTTTCTTTCGGTGTTGGGGAGAAGGAGGCGGGTCTGCTTAAAACCGAGACGCCACGTGACCTAACTTGCATCGAGGCCGCCATTTTTAATGCCCATCGACTCGGCGCGCGCAAAAACGAGAGACGGAGGTGGGGGGGGGAGAGAGAGGGGAAGGAGGACAGCCCCCGTCACGTGGTACGCGGTCTCGCCCTGTCAAAAGTGGCCGTTGAGATTTGGCGCCAAAAGGTCGCTGGGAGGGAAGGGAAGAGGCGGGGGAAAGAGGGCCTATTGTCTGCTGAAGTAAACCTCTTTCTTCCTTGAGAGTGCTCGTTCTTCTTCCTCTGGTTGGATAGTTAACAGGGGCTGCTAGGGGACCCCTGAGCAACTATATGAAGAAGCCTTAGTTCTCTGTTGGAGCTTTTTTCCCTCCCACAAGTAAATGGTTTTACAACTGCTTTATCCATTGGAAGATTCCTGCCTCGCTTTTGTGCTTGGGGAGAACTAGTACTTTAGGCAGCTTATTATTGTGTCAGCTGTGGGTAGGGAATGGTTAGCACAAAAGACGACTCAAAACACGGTTTCTCTACATTCTGAAAACTTTTAATTTCCATGTTCAGAGATATTTTCAGAATGATGGGTGCCTATCCCAAACAGAACAATATATAACCAAAACACCTGCCCCTCTTAGAACATATAACAAGCCTAAAGGGGTTGTTGTTAGTCTATTTCCAGTATTTACTATGCTTGCTTCTTTGTTATGCCAAGAAGATCTGGGTAGTGTATGTGGCTTTCTCTTTTCAGTAGTCTTGTGAATGGTGTTTTGTTGGGAGTGTATTGTTAGAAGGAGGCCTGCAACTAATTTGAGAGGTTGCACTTGTGTTCATCTTAATGAATGGGCTAGACTAGAGAGTATGTTTTTATTTATGGCTCTGTAGTTAAATGCATAGTAGATTATATTTCAAAAACTACTGAGAGACTAGGATGTATTTAAAGTTCCTTTAAAGCAGTACTGAAACTCCTGGTTTCTTTCAAGGATTTGATGGCTTGATATTTTGGTGTAAGTGCACAAGCTGGTGTATGTGGTCCTTTTATGAGTCCATTTGGCAAGGAGATGGGATATGTCTGGAAGCTGGCTAGTACTTGGACATCAGCAGCAACAGTAGATCCAACAGTCAACCCTCGACTTACGAACTTAATCCGTTCCGGAAGGACGTTCTTAAGTCGAAAAGTTCGTAAGTCGAATTGGCATTTCCCATAGGAATGCATTGAAAACCAATTAATCCGTTCCGGCTGTTTTTGGTTCTTAGGTCGAGGGGCGGTTTGTAAGTCGAAGCATTAGTTCCCATTGGAACTAATGCAAAGCCGGTTAATCCGTTCCTACCACTAGGGGCAGAATTTTTTAATTTTTTCCCTTTTAACCTAAGATGACTTTTTCGGTTCGTAACTCGAAGCAAAGTTAGCAAGTCGAGGCTATATTTTTCTATCAGAGCGGTTCGTAAGTCGAGGGTTGACTGTACCTGAAAGCTAATGTGGCTACTATTCTGAAAAGGTTATATTGTGGAGATCTAGAAAGACTATTTTGAGCTTTTCTAACTTCAGATTTTTCAGTTTCAGAATGGCAGAAGAACCTGCTGCACCTTCCACTTCTGCTGACAAAATTGAGAGGTAAGGTAGAAATTGGAGAAATAGTGCCTGTGGTAGAAATAGGGTAGTATAACTGACTTGTAACAAAGTCAGAAGTTCCATGTTTTCTATTCCTTGAAAAGGATACAAAAGAACGGATTCTGAGCATTTTTACTGTACTTAATTGTGGTAGTCAGGTGAACAGTGACAAAAATGAGTATTTTTTAACTGTTAATTTCTTCAAATTGGCTATAGTAATTTATTTAACAAATTTGTTTTTGTGTTTTATATTGCCGATGTGGATTTCCAGTATGGATGTGGATGGAGAAGCCAAGAAGCTACTTGGACTGGGGCAGAAAAATCTAGTAATGGGGGATATTCCAGCTGCTGTTAATGCATTCCAGGAGGCTGCTAGCTTGTTGTAAGTAATGAGATATGTTCCATTTCTATTAAGTTAATATTGAGGTGGGAATTCAGGGGTAGGTACTCTACTTGTTTTAGCCTACAACTCCTGTCAACATCAGGTTATATATCCAGGAGTAACATTTTAACATTATGGAAAATGTGAAGGAAATGCTAACTAATTTATATCAAGGGAAGTGGTTTTAATCTATAGAAGTTTAAAGTAATAACAGAAATAATTAAATTCTCCTTTTCCCCCCACACCAGAATGGTATAATGCTCTAATTTTCTGATGCAAGCTTCTTGAAGGTGTATTCTGAATGGATTTTTGCATTGCAGCTCTAACAGGGCTGTCTTGATGATGATATCATGGATAATGAGGAGGAGGGATAGTGTTATATATATTGTTTGGAAATAAATTATGTTCTTCCACACAGGATTTAGATTTTATGGAGGGTTGATGTAAATTTACCAGTACCCTTTGGTTAGTAGTGGAAAAATAAAACTCAACCCTTTAGGTTGAGTGAAAGGAAAGCAGAAGCAAAGTGTGCTACTTATATGCCACCCTATAATACTTAAAGCAGTCTCTGGGCAGTTTACAATTGGATTACGCAGGCTACACATTGTCCCCCGCCAAGTTGGGTACTCAATTTACCAACCGTGGAAGGATTGAAGGCTAAGTGAACCTTGAGCCAGATACCTGGGATTGAGCCGAGGTGGTGAGCAGAGTTTTGGCTGCAGTACTGTAGTTTAACTACTGTGCCAGGAGGCTCCATGAGTACAGCTGGCTGGCAGACTTCACTGAAGACCTGGTATGTGAATATTAGGAGTATAATTAGTTGTTAAATCCTTTGTCATTAGTTCTGCTGAGCAATACCTTGATATACTTACTGACCTATTGACCTGTATGGCAACATGTTACAAGATATAAACTTACCAGAGCCAGTTTTGAATTGCTTCAGAAAATTAGAACTTGTATGGTAAGATAAATTGTGTATAATGAATTAAGAAGAGATGAAAAACAAAAATTCTAAGCTGTGTCTTTCTTTTAGGGGTGAGAAATATGGTGAAACAGCAAATGAGTGTGCAGAAGCTTTCTTTTTCTATGGCAAATCTCTTCTTGAGTTGGCAAGGTAAACTGATTTGTCCTGTTCCTAGGCCAGTTAGTATTTGGTAGTTTTACTTTGTATCTTGTATCTTTGAATTTTTTCAAAATATAGGCAGATAAGGGAATAACTAGCAATCACTGTGTAATAATATTGTGCTAATTATATTAGCCCAGAGTAGTCAAAATGACTAGATGGGCGGGATAGAAATATAATAAATAAATAAATAAATAAATAATTTAGATGGTAAGCTGTCTAGTGGTGCCTTAAAAGCCAAACACAGGTTATTAATGTCTTTTATTCTCAATTATGTTTCTTAAGATATATCTGTACTCTGTTAAAGTTTGGGCCAGAAAATGTGGCCCTGCCAGACAAGTTGTCTCTCTCTCTCTTTGCACAAAGTCTTGTCATTTAAAATTCATAGATTGTTGTCTCAGTTCTTAAGTCTGGGATTGGAGGAAGGAAGTAAATTCTTGTTAAGTCTCTGTACTTGTACCTCAGAAATACAGAGCCATAACAATTCTTAGACATCAGCTGAACTTCAGCACTAATGAAGAATGGAGTTCATTACCACTTCTCTGCCCCTTGATTTTGGAGCAAGTACCAAGCTTATTTTGTTTGCCAGAACCTAGCTCCCCTTTCACCATATGAGGATGACAAAAAAGATTTTCAGACTCTTTTTAATGAATGAATGAATTTTGACTTATTGCCACTTACATCTCTAAATGCTGAGTTTGTGGAACAAGATAGCAAGATTATCATAAAGCCAGTTCAGAGTTTTGCAGTTCTTAAATCTGGGATTACATCAGCTTGCATTAAGTTCTTTGTTTTGTTTTTTGTAGCAAATGTAAAATTGTCCAAATTGGGTGAATGCTTTAGAGACTTGTTACCCATGTCCCCATCCTGTACCATAGCAATCTTCTATTTCTTAAAAGCACTTTGGGTGCAGTTCATCGCTTTCAGACTTCTTGGGTACTGAACAGTTGGAATGAAACATAACACCAGTTCTTACTGTTCTTTTCTAGAATGGAAAATGGGGTTCTAGGGAATGCTTTGGAAGGTGTGCAGGTGGAAGAAGAGGAAGAAAAAGAAGAGAAGACAGAAGACTCAATGGTGGAAAGTGCTGATAATATAGATGGTATGCATACCTGTCTTAATAAATAATTGAGATGCCAAGCTGTATTTGCTCTAAGTAAATACAGAGCATTTGATGCCACTTTGTCTTCTATGGCGACTATGTTCTTCAAAATAAAATCTAAAAGAATTAGTAAAGTTTTCTATGTCAGTAATTTGAACCAGATTTGTAGAGTGGTTGTACAAAACCATTGGGTGAACTACTTTTCAACTCTGCTGTTTGATCTAACCTATAAAACATAGAAAAATAGCTCTTAATAAAAACATTCATTTGTGCATTTAATAGTTTAAGGAACAATTGGCTGATTATATGAATCTAAAGGAGCAGATCTTGTGCAGGTAACTTGGAACAGAAACTGTAAGACTGCTCCTTAGAACACAATCTAATATGTGGCAAAATACAGCCAAGATTTTTATGGTGCAGTGGCATCTAATTTGCCTACAAAAGATATGATGCTGCTGCGTGGACTGTTTTATCAGTAGGTCAGCTTAACTTAAAGGAGTTATAGTTTATTCTCATCCTTCAGATGCCTCCCACTTGCTTAATGTGTAGTAGATTCCTTTGTAATATAACGTGATGTCTCATCTAGACAAAGCTTGGCATCTCCTGCTTGGCTGTAATTCTTGCTGGCTTATAACTCATTGCTTAAACATAGCTTCTTGCAAGCTCACAGTATTATGGCAGTGTATTTGTTGTCAGGTTAAGTGCCCCAAACAGTTGGATTCTGATCCAATGTTGTAAGTTTCCAAAAAGGTGTCAGTGGGATTGAGGGAAGGATATGAAGATCATGAATGCTTATCACTAAATGCAAAGGTTTGTTTGTGCTTGATCTTCCTTAATCATGTAGAAGAAGAAAGGGAGGAATTAAGAGAGCAGGTATATAATGCCATGGGGGAAAAAGATGAATCTAGAAGAACTGCTGAAGAGTCTACAGTACAGACTGAAGTAGAGATGCAGTTGAAAAACAAGGACGCAGAAATGGAACAAGTTAAGGAGGAAAAAAAAGAACAAGTTACAAGCATAGAGGACCTAACTCTTGGAGAGAAGGAGGAAGAGGCAATTGTACAGGAAAAAGATGGACACAATGAAGTATCTTCTGGTGATCTACTAGAAGATGATGCTGGACAAGAGGAAAAGTATATGGTTGCTGAAAGGGCTGCTGGAGGAGAGAAGCCAGTGGTGGCAGAAGAGGTTGCTGAAGACATTACCGTAAGGAAAGCAGTGGTTGAAGATGAGGCAGCTCGGGAAGCAAACACAGTATCAGAAGAGATTAAAGAAGCAGCTGGGGAAGACATTTTGGAACATGATGTGCCTGCAGAAAAGGAAGAGAAGTTAGTTCTAGAGAAGACAGAAGAAGAGGCAGGAAAGGTGGTAGTTTCAGCTGCTGAAAAGCAGGGAGACAAAATAGAAAAAAAATTGGTAATAGAAAAATTGGTAAAAACGTCAGGTGAGGAAGTAAGCAAAACAGAATTGGTAACAGCTGTTGAAAAAATGGAACACCAGGTAGAAAAAACAAAAGAACAGAAAGAGAAAGCAAGTGATGATAATGCAGAGAAACTAGATACTGTGGAACAAGTTGTGAATTTGAAAGAAAAAGAATTGAAAGAACCATCAGCCTCAGAAGATGCATGTTCTTCAACTCCAAATGAAACTATTCCTGCTGGATCCATTGAACAATCACGCGAAGCACAAACTGAAGAAAAAGCTGAAGTTGCTGCTAAGGTAGAAAAGGAGGAAGAAAAAGATGAAGAGATGGGAGAGGGAGAAGGTAACAGGGATAGAGGATAAATGTGGGTAAATTACTTTAGAGAGCTAACCCTTAGTGAAACAACAATCCATTCAGAATTCTCTCTGTCTCAAACTAACGGACAAACCTAGCTGGGGAACAGTTTGGAAGCTGCAAAAAAAGCCTATGGTTAAAACAACAAAAAAGTGCACTTGATTTGTTTAGGAAACATTTTGGCTCTTTGGAGGATGACCAGCATGAGCAAATAAATATAGAGAGCAGTGGCTGATAAGAGGACGCTGAATGGATGTTCATTGCATGCTCTGATGTTGCAATATTAACTTGATAGATTAAAGCACAGTTTTGATTTATCTTCTCTTCTGATATACCTTGGTTCACCAAACACAGTAATGTTAAGTGGTGATTTATAGACAAGTATTAAATGGAACTTCACATTTAGTTCACTTTCAGGCCTATAGCTAGATAACTAGTGCTCATAGCAGACTACGTGGCTTTCATGTCTGACTTTCTTGCTTCAGCATTGCTGTTAAACTATCACATAACCTTTTTGAAAGTTTACATCTGTAACTTGAGATTCTAGGTTATAAAATACTGTAAGCTGTAATTAGTGTAAACTTTTAACATAATACAGCTGTTCGATATATTAGAAAGACTTAAATAAGGAAAGACTTTTTTAAAAAAGCAAAGCATGCTGCTTATATACTGCTTGATAGCGCTTAAAGCACTCTGGGTGGTTTACAATTTAATTGTGCAGGCTACACATTGCCGGGCCTTCCCCCCCAAGCTAGCTGGGTACTCAGTTTACCGATCTTGGAAGGGTGGGAGGTTCAGTGAACCTCGAGTTGGCTACCAAGGATTGAGCCCAGGTCATGAGCAGAGTTTTGGCTGCAATACTGCAGTTTAACCACTGTGCCATGAGGCTCCTGTTTAGTGCTTGTGTGGGTTTATCTGATATCTTGATTATACTTATAAACAAATGAGATTGTAAGATTCCTGATAAAGGAGCAAGTAGGCGATAGAATTATCATTTCTAATCTACAAGGTGTATGTAGTTTACAAAGTATAAGGGTTTAAGAATTATCTGTAGATTAAGAGATCCAAAGTTTAAGATTCCATGTTGAGTTGAGGCTTTTATTTTCAGTACTAAAATTTACTATTTGCACAACACTCCTTAACAGAGGGCTGTACTGTTTTTGAAATACAATTCACAGAATCAACATAGCAGCATAGCCAGTCCCTGGTATCGTTCGCACATGATTTAAATTTGGTGTACCTCTTAAGGCTAGATCGATAGTGTCATTAAGGACTATAATGTAATTTCCATCTATCAGGGGAAAAGGAGAGAAAGATTAGAACATTCTAAATGACAATGGTAAAAGAATGACACAGTTGACTCAAGCAGAAAGAACCAGGTCAAGTGAGTTTACATAACAATGTACAACTGAGTATATATTAATGAGAAATGTTTCTTGTAGAGACAGAAGGGTCAGAAGAGGAAGATAAAGCTGAGGATGATAAAGAAAATGAAAGTACAGTAGAAGAGAAGGTAAATACGTGAAATGAGTTTTCGTGCCTGTTAATGAGTTGGTAGATCCTTTTAATCATCAATTGAAAAGTATTGCAAGTGCTGATATAGCTCTACACCTGGCTGCGTAGTTGGGACCAGGAGTTCAAATCCCTGCTGCCCTTCCAAGAAATATACCACTTGGAGCATGTGTGGCTGATGGCATTACATACTGTGCTACTTGTGCAGTAGTGAGCAAGCTGCAGGTTCACAGAGTGCCACCAGTAAACTGGTTCTGATTACTTTATATCTGGAAAGCTCTGGGGAGGCCACCTTAGATTGGAATTAGTTTGATGGCACATAATTGTTATCTTAAAGACTGCTGCAGTAGAAAATTGTTTCCAGTTTATAATGTGGTTGGCAGAAGATAATGGATATTGAAAGATGTTTAGTTCTGTCCTAAATCTACAGGATTATAATAGGGTACAGCATTTGAGTGGTCTTTCTGTTGGAAGTACCTAACATACTTATGAAGTCTGCTCAGTAGCCCTGAATATGACAAAGATAACTATAGTTATGATTAAATCAAATGAACCATATGCTGATTATATGTATATTGTCATAAGTATATTTATTTCTGAACTATTTTTTTTAAACTGTTAAACTATCCTAGAGCTTGGTGTCAAAATGTATTATCAGGTGAACGCAGTTAAAGTCAACTTGAACCTTAACGTCAATAGTAATTACTACTAAAAAATATTCAGAATTACAGTGTAAAGGAAGTCTGTTGAATTTATGCATAATAATTATTACAACCTTAAAACACTTCTAGTATTAGTATATACATAATTATTGAGGTGTAGGTTTTACTATTTTTCAAGTCTACATAGAGTTGTAGTAGAAGTGGACCTTCACAGAAGTAAGCCAGACCCAATCTATGGTGAGAATAAATTGAAAGCAGCATTTGCAGTTCAAATATTATAGATTGCCAAGATTCTGGTTGGTTGTGTAGAGAAAGAAGAGAAGTTATTGTATGCTCTTTTTTTTTGCAGTATATAAACTCTTCTTAATGCAATGTGTCCAACAAGCTCCCTTGCATTCCAGCCAGTGACTGTCTCTAACATGATGAATCTATTTATACATTTATTGTAATGTAGATGTATTTGATTTTTAAAATGTTTCTTTTTAAATAGGCATGTGTAGCATTACAGACATTCTCTTGCTTTGCTTTTTCTCGGTGTCTGTCACTCTATCTAGCAAAGTAGCTGGAGATTTCACTGTTGCTAGAGGTCTGAACTGAAAGTTTGATTACTTTAAATTAGGTGATAGCTTTGGTTTGAAGGCCACCCTCTTAAAAAGAAAGTGGGTTACAGCAATTCTTAGTGTGCATTTTGTCATTTTCTGCCATAGTTATTAAGCTTTTAAAGCAGAAGCATATAAGCCCTTTCCTGAGTTCAGTAAGCTGTGGAGAAGTTGGAAGGTATATATACGTATTACTGGACTACTTATGTACTGTAGGGCTGACCATGGTTTTCTTAACTTGATCAGTTTGCTTCCTGTGAAGATGGTGGTAGTATATCTTCTCTTAAGAGAAAGAAAGTTAATTATATCTGGCCCATGTTTGACTCTTTCAAATAACTTTGTTTCAGGAAAGTGAAGAAGATGAAGTTGGAAACTTAGAATTGGCCTGGGATATGCTCGAATTGGCAAAAGTAATATATAAAAGGTATGTTGTGAGAGCTTTATTGTTTAATATTGTTAATGACCAATTAAAAGCATTACATTAATCTTACTGACTCTGCCTATTTTATTTAGACAGGACACTAAAGAAGCTCAGCTCCATGCTGCTCAAGCTCACCTAAAACTTGGAGAAGTTAGCATCGAATCTGGTAACTATAGGAGACTAATGTTTAATAGCCTTGTGTTCTCCCTGCGCATAACAGCTGAAATCCTGTTACTTGGCATAATAAGGTGCAAACAGAGTAGGTTCATAGGATCAGTGAAATTTACAGAGGAGTTTACTCACCAAATCCCCACTGATTCAATGGGTTTACTCTGGTTGCAATTTTACTATACCAAGCAAAATTTCAACCAATCTTTGTAGTGTTCTGCCTTAGTAAAAATCACAACTGTTGCCATTTTAGTCATTTTACCCTAATTTGTTTTCTTCACACTGCAGTAGGTACCCACATTTGAGCTTTAACTAAGCCATATGTTAGATACTACTATGTTTTGGCATAATGTCCTGTTCTTTGAGCTGCATCGGGAGGAAACAGAAGGATAGACTTGTGATTTTCATTTGTCTTGCAGTCTGAGTACAGACATTCAGGCACAACATCCCTAGTTTGCCAAGTCATAGGTTCCACAGCTGGGAACAATCAAAGACCTTCATTACTCCTTTCCTCAGTGATCATATATTGATTTAATTCAATCAGATATAATCACCCAAAAAGTGAGGAGACATGGAATCTGTGGTTGCTTCTGACAGCAAAACTATGGTTTATCAGACCAGGAAGTGTGCGTCCAAACTGAGTTGCTCATTGTAGCTGTCAAAATGCTATGTTGAATGTATGAGGTGGTATATTCCTTTCCAAAATTTGTACTGGATTCATCATGTATTTATACAACTAATGCTGTGAACATTTTTCTGTATTATTCTATGAAGCAAATGATTCCAGTATCTAACTATACCATTGTATGAAGCAGAATTCATTCTGAAAGGCTGCTTTGAGGTGAAAGTCTTATTTTAATTTTCCTATATCTTGTGTAGAAAATTACCTTCAAGCTATAGAAGAGTTCCACTCCTGCTTGGCTCTTCAGCAGAAGTATTTGGAGGCCCATGACCGCTTGCTTGCAGAAACTCACTACCATCTGGGGTTGGCCTATCACTATAATAACCAGTATGATGAAGCAGTGCAACAGTTCAGTAAATCAGTGGAAGTCATTGACAAAAGACTGGGTAAGTGAAAGTCTACTCTGCCTTTTTATTGAACCCTGAATGTCACCAACTATCAAAAGGGCATTCAGTTAAAATAATTATTTAAGGAATTTGATTTGAGAACCAGACTTGAAGACAGCTCAGCATCTGCAGAAAAATCTATTTAATTTCAACAGAATCATTGCTGCAGACGATATTCATTGCTGCTGCTGTTAAACAGTTGAGAGATGGAAATCAATGGGTGATTTACAGTAGACCAGCTGAGATCTTTCAGATAGATCCAGATATATCTTCTGCTTAACCTGGTCTATATAATCAGAAGTTTGAGGCAGAACTGATGTTTTATGAAGCTGACTAAGGGAAAAATGGGAATGAGATTTTGCTGGTCCTTGAGAATTCATTTTCACAAATACTGTATAATTTTGAGCAGAAGTCACTTGCTCAAACAGCGCTAATGACTTCCACCATGTTTAACTGTTCTTAGTTATGTTGGCTGAGCGGCTAAAAGCAAAAGGGGAGGGATCCATTGATGATGAGAAGGAAATTGAGGAACTCAAGGAACTGCTTCCTGAAATTAAAGAGAAGATAGAGGATTCAAAGGAGTCTCAAAAAAGTGCAAGAGTCGCTGAACTGGCTCTGAAAGCAACACTGGTACGTTTCTAGCTTATTCAAATTATTCTGGTGGTGTTAGAGTGGAACAGATTGTCACGATTTTCAGCTTGGATCTAAAACCTGTAATAGTAAGTTCTTCGTGGTTTCTCTGCGCAGAGAAACCTCGGAATATTCTAGAGCTTAAGCACATGGTGCCGGGACCTCCCACACGCTGCCCTGGCACTGAGTGCCTCAGTTCCTTTCTTGCCACCGCTGCAGCAGCACCTCGGTTAGGAGCTTACCATTTCTCTTTCAAAAAAAAAAATTATTTTTTTTTTTTTTTTTTTTTTTGGGACCTCCCGGATCTGTGACTCGGACTGTTCGACAATTCATCCTGTGAGTTTGAAAAGAAAAAAACCCGGACTATTTGTTTGTGTGAGAGAGCTGTGACTTTGTTTATGGCCGCTCCAGGCCTCTTCAAGAGGTGTGAGACATGCTGCAACAAAATAGCCCTCTTGGATGGGCATTCCCGCTGTTTGTTTTGCTTGGGGGAGGAACACCAACCCGCTCTCTGTGTGGCTTGCAAGAACTTTATGAAGCCGGCTCTTAAGTTGAGACTTCAGCGTCTCCGTTCCTTTTTGTGGGAGAAGTCCCTGTCTCCGTCTCAAGGGTCCCCATGGAATCTGCCCAAGCTTCGGAGCGTTCTCCAATCTCAGGCTCTTCACCTCCTAAGGCACCGAAAGGACCTAAGATGTCGAAGCCCCATGTGTCCTCCTTGAGCTCAAGGTCGACGGCTACGGTATCGACACCGAAACCTCCCTCGGTATCGATGCCGAAGAAAAAGAAGAAGCTGGCAGCTGCACAGAAGCCTGGGCGCACAGCAGAAAAGACCACGCCATTGCCGCCGGCCACTGATAGATCCTGGCGGGAATTGGTATGCCTTAGCATACCTTCAGGGGATGAGGATTTCCCGCCCCTGATGCCGGAGGCTGCGCCATCCCCACAGTTTAGTTAGTCATCTGACTGGGGACATACCTCGGCTGAGGTTCAGTTGGCGCAGGCTAGCCCTTGGTCTCATCCGGGCTCGTTTTCTTGGCATGCCTCGATGTCTCTGCCAGAGTAGGTCCTGTTGGAGGCCCCTAGGAAGAGAACACAAAAGACTCTACATTTGGAGCCACCTATTGAGCCTGAGACTTCCCGGCATCGGCCTATGCCTCCTGACGATGGCTATCAATATGAGGCTAAGAGGTTGCGGTACTTTGAACGCCCTCGTTTCTTCGAGCCCGAGGAGTTCGAGTCCAATCCTCGCCTCTATTCCAGACCTCATAAGCTTAGGCCCTACTATAGATATTGGCCAGCATATGGATTCTACGGGCCGTATTCTCCCTCGCCACCGCGTTATCGGTTCTACACCGACCGCTACCCTGAGGAGGATTTATACCCTGGGCCGCCATGGCAATCTTACTGAAAGAGGCCCTTGCCGGCTGAGTACTTGAGGTGAAAAGGCAGCACCGCCTGCTATTGGTGCCACAAGGAGCTTCTCGCTCGGACTCGGGCCCAGGACACCAGCCGTCTCCGGATCAACCGGCTCCTCGGTATGAGGGGGAAGGGAGAAGAGTTAGTCATGTTGAGGCTGGAGGCTATCATCCAGCACCATTGTGCGGCAATCTCGCCCTCCCTGGACCACATCGACCTCAATAAAGACTCAGAGGCCTCTGAGATCGATGGGCAGAAGGAGTCACCACCGACCATTCCCACCCTGGATTTTGATGTGGCAGAGAATCATCCTCCTTCTCCATCCAAGGACTATACTTTGTATTCTCAGCTGATATTGACAACTGCGAAGGTGATGGACTTGGCTGTCGATCAGCCTGTATCGGAGGTAGACAAATTATATGAGGACATTATGCAAGATCAGAGTCCTCCCCTCTGCCACACCTTCATTTCATCCCTGCTGAAGCTAGTGAGAGAGTCATGGGTGAAACCATCTACGGCTCATCATATCCCCAGAAGGGTGGAGAATCTTATTAAAACTCAGAGAACACGGATTTTCTATCAAAGCATCTGTTTCCTAACTCCTTTGTTGTCGACACCATGCAAAACAGAAACCTCTCTGCGACGACTCCAAATAACAAAGAGGGTAGAAAGCTCTGTTATCGGCCGTTGAGTTTACTCTTTGGCTTCCTTTGTGCTGAGGGTGGCCAATTATATTGCTGCCATGGGTACATACCATCGGCACCTATGGAATAGGGCTTTGCCTGCCCTTAAGGCTGCTCCAGAGGAGGTCTGAGCCCTTGGCCTCTCATGTCACCAGGAAGCGATGGGCCTAGCACAGCAAGAGCGCATAGCAGTGCGACATATCGTCGATGCTGCCTCCAAACAGGTTGCCACGGCAGTTACTTTGCGCCGCCATGCCTGGCTATGGTCTGCGGGTATTTCTGAGGACGTGAGGTCAAGGATTGAGGACCTTCCCTTTGATGGTGTGGGTCTGTTTGATGACAAGACAGATGAAATCCTAGACAACTGAAGCTGAGGAAGATGGCTAAGTCATATTCCTCACAGCAGTACCGTCCTCGGAGTACCTGATGCCGTACCTATCCTTATAGGCCTTTTCAGGACCGACAGAGGCCTCAGGATTCCCTCCGGCCCCCTTTCACCAACAGGCAAGCAGACAGCGCCATTGTCAACAGGCATGTTGCCCAGACCGCAAGACCAGACAGAACCTTTGACATGCCCCATCCACCAGCAGCCGCTGACCCTTCTATTCACCTCGCCCCCTTGTTCAACATCTGGCAGAGCATCACTTCAGACTCCTGGGTCCTCACCATCATAGCCAGGGGCTATGCCATAGAGTTTGATGCTCTTCCCGTGACGGGATTACTCAAGACCACCAATTTCTCTCCTCCGTTGGAAGACAAGATTTGTTCTTTACTTCAGAAACATGCCATACAGGTTCACAACCCAGATATAACATTTGGCTTCTATTCCCGGTACTTCATGATCCCAAAGAAGGACGGGTGTCTACGCCCCATCTTAGACCTCCATCACCTCAACTTTTATATCACTCCTCGGCGTTTCCGTACGATCTCCCTCGAGGGTACCATCCAGATGCTCAGGCAGAACAGTTGGTTCACGGTCATAGACCTCAAAGACGCCTACTTTCACATCACATCTGGATCATTGTTGCCGCTTTCTCAGATTCTCTATCAAAGGAGTGACCTACGAATTCAAGGCTCTTCCCTTCAGGTTGTCAACCGCCATTCAAGTGTTCACAAAGTGCTTAGCCCCGGTGGCAGCACATCTCCGTTTACAGGGCATCACGGTGTTCCCTTACCTGGACGATTGGCTGCTGGTGGCGCTGTCTTGCACCCAGGCCGAGCGAGACACTGCATTGACTCTCTTTTATTGGCCCTAGGTCTCCAAGTCAATCTGGAGAAGTTCACCCTACAACCTACTCAACAGGTGCCTTACATCGGAGTGGTGCTTGACTCCTCCCTAGGCCGACCCTACCTGCCAGAGGACAGGATAGCAAAGATCCAGCTCATGTTGAAGTATTTTCTCCCGGGAGCTATGGTATCCGCCCATCAGACTCAGCGTCTTTTGGGTCTCATGGCATCTACCATAGCTGTGGTCCAGCACGCCCGCCTGAAAATGAGATCCCTACAGGCGTGGTACCTCTCCCTCTTCAATGCTGTGCTCGATCCCCCATCCAAGCTACTAGAGGTCACTGTCAAGCTGGCGTCCTAGTTGACCTGGTGGGGTCGTCTGTTGAACCTCCTGGTGGGAAGGTCGTTCAGCCCTCTGGCTCCTACAGTGCAACTGACCACGGATACCAGCCCGACTGGCTGGGGCGCACACTCGGGAGACTTGACTGTACACGTCTGCGAGCGAGGCTTGACTCCACATCAGTCACCTGGAGCTGCTTGCAGTTATCAAGGCTTTTCGAGCATTTGAACGGCTAATTGCAGGCCGGACGGTTCAGGTGACTTCAGACAATACAATGGCCGTCTTCTATATCAACAAACAGGGAGGCACTCATTCCCTTCCCCTTCTCTAACTGGCTGTCCAGCTGTGGGAATGGTGTTATGCCCACCACATTTACCCTGTAGCAGTTCTTGTGGCGTCAGAAGACTGCCTTCCTCCTTGCCATTACCTCTGCACGTCGGGCAGGAGAGCTGGCTCCTCTTAGAGTGGACCCTCCTTTCCTTTCAGTTCCACCCGGACAAGGTGACACTCTGTCCAGACCTTTCCTTTGTACGTAAGGTGGCCACCTATTTTCATTTAAGACAGCCTATTGTACTCCCTACATTTTTCCCTGCACCGACGTCACGTCTTGAACATTCTTTGCACTCCTTGGATGTCAAGCGGGCACACTCCTACTATGTGTCTCGCTCCTCATCCTTCCGCACTTCAAATAGGTTGTCAGCTGTCAAGGTCATTCCAGGGGAGCACCAGTCACATCCCAGATGATCTCTAGGTGGATTGTTTAGACTATCCGACTGGCGTATGAGCTGGCCCAGACGCCTCTGCCACACACCGCGAAGGCCCATTCGACCAGGGCTGTGGTTTCCTCCACGGCGTTCCTAACAGGGGTGGACCTCTCTGACATCTGCAAGGCAGCCACGTGGGCTACGCCATCTACTTTTGCGACCCATTATTGACTGGATGGCGTTCTGGCCTCTGTGCTCTTGTGACGTCCCTCTTCCGGGTAATTCAGCTTGCTAGTCACTCATTAGTGTGCATTCAGAGACCACAAAGAAGAAGAGGAGGTTACGTGTAACTCTGGTTCTTCGAGTGGTCATCTGAATTCACACTTACCGCCCGTCCTCCCCTCTGCCCATCACGTATGCCTTTTGCATCCTGGGCAGCGGCGGACTGTTCTACGGAACACTCGTTGTTGGGCCTGGCTTAAGGGCAGCGTGTGGGAGGTCCCGGCACCATGTGCTTAAGCTCTAGAATATTCCGAGGTTTTTCTGTGCAGGTGCACTAAACCCATTAGTGTGAATTCACAGATGACCACTTGAAGAACCAGAGTTACAGGTAAGTAACCTCTTTTTCCTTGAGGTTTAAGAAAAAAAGATACTGGAAGCTAGCAAGTTGACTGCTGCAGTTTATACGATTTAACTCTGTTAAGTCTTAAGGTATACAAATAATGCTTTAAGAATAGTGAGTAATTTATTGCAAATATTAATATTTAAATTGCTTACAGTAGAGAAAAAAGCTAATGATCAAAAAGTCTTATTTTCCAGCCAACACTTTAGTAGTATTTCAACACTTCTATAGTTTCTGTGTCTTTAGTGGTCAAAGTCATTTAATAAGAACTTCTGGATTTTCTGTTTTTAGGTTGGTGGCTCATCTTCTAGCTTTTCACAGGGGACTGACAGTGGTTTGGCTTCAGCTGTAAGTTCTGATCTAAGAATAAGCAGTTTAAAAGTACTGTAGTGTAATATTTCATAAACATTTTAATTTTATTTTTGTAATAGATTCCAGTCAGACAAGCAGCTGATGGAGCATCTCCATGTATTACAGACATCTCCCACCTTGTTAGAAAAAAGGTGTGTGTCCCAACAAATGTAACAAATCTAGTGATCACTGGCTTACTATAGTTAGTTTCTTAATTACAAGTTTAGATCATCCTCTCACTACAGATTGGTACAGATCACTGCATAGGATCCTTTCCACTGGGAGCCAATCAGTCTGGGAACCATCCAGCTTCCTTGGTAGCATTTAGATAGTTACGTGCTGTGCAGCACCCACCTCACTCAACCTGGTTTGGTTTCAAAGCTTAATTGTGTGGGTCCTGCAGGCACTTGAAAACGTGGCTGTATAAAGGACCTGCAGAATAATTGCCTGTGGTTGAGTTTCAGAGGTAATATGAAAGCCATTGAAACAACTTCACAGCCGAACAGCCAGGCTGAGCTGGGTTCCCTTATTTCCAGTGGAAATGGAGAATTGGTTAAAATGGCAAAGCCAGTCTGAAACAAGCCATTTGTGCACTTGTACAACTGCATTTGTATTGTGGGATTATTACAGTAAATTGCTGATTAGTCCATCCATTATGATTCTCTTATTCACATCTCTGTGTAGTATGTTAAATGTTTATTTGTTTTGTAGACTGCCTGCCTAGTCTTTGGTTTCCAGTCCTGGCAAATAACTAAAGCTTCTGATCTTCTGAGCTGTATGTAATCTGTTAGCTAACTTGGAGCTAGATGGCCTTTCTGTACCAAAGCAAGACATTTTTCTGACAGTTGAAAGATAACCAAAGAGAAACGGTATACACCTTGTAGCTCCTCCTCTGGCCCAGACCAGTACTTGATAGTTAGTAACTCATGCCCAGTGACACTAGGTACTCTTTATAAAGGTTTACATTTGAAGTTGTACTTGGTGAAGACTAAACAATTTTGTCTTCAGAGGAAACCAGAGGAAGAAACTCAACAGGGAGACAATGAAGCTAAGAAATCTAAACCAGAGCCGGCTGTCAATGGTGGTGGTGATGCTGCCCCCAGTGGAAATGAGGTTGCAGAGAAAATGGAAGAGGAGGTGGGCAGTTGAGTCAGGAGTCTGTGTATACTTTCCCCTTTCCAGGCATATCTTTCCTGCCTGTTGTTAATTGCTTGCTGATCTTGTTCTTGGACTGCTTCACGTTGAGAATTCGCCCATGTGAGAATGCATGTTGGAGTTTGTATTCAAACTAAGCAAGAAGCCTGGCTGCTACATTACTTCTATATATTTGTGGATAGCAGCACACACATCTTGAGAATACTTTAAAATGGCAATCTTAAATTCTGTTCTGCAGAAGTTGCATAATATCTGAACTGCAGCAAGATACACGGATTATTTAAGCATACTTTTCTTAATGGCTTCCATCAAGATGCAGCCACACTGAGTTCAGAAACTTGATTTGTTGGAGTTATTGCATGAATTAATTGTCCTAATAGAAAAGTGGATACACATGCTAAAGTAAACCTTTTTTTTCCTCTTTGCAGACAGAGGGAAGGCCACACATTGGAACTGTTCAGAGTGCTGTATGATAGTTCTTTAATACTGGACACTCCTCCCAAGGACAGTGGGTTTTGTATATAATGTATTTTTTCACTTTTGGCAACTTTTTTATTCAATAAAGATTGTACCAAACATTAACATTGTCTTTTGATATGATGTAGTAAAAATGAATGCTTAATCTGTTGTCTCAATTACTTGATCTAAAAGTGTTTCACTTAAATCCTAGCTAGTCATGATACTAGCAGCGTAACAAGCTGGTTAGTTGGGTTTATTTGCCAAGTAAAGAAAGTCAGAATGCTGTTGGATCCTGTCCTGATAGTATAGCTACATCGTTAGAATAGAGTGTGTGAAAGCTTTTCTTAGCAGAGTATTCTACAACTGAAATGTCACTAGTAAGGTAATGGCCCATCAATTTTCAGGTTTGAGCCCCCACAAGTCATTCTGATGCCATAACATCTATTAGCATAAATTTCCTGGAAGTGTGCAGATTTGAGGAGCAAGATTGTACTGCAAATTGCACGAAATTCTGGAAACTAGTACCAAAACCACAAATTTACATGCCTCTAATCTCTACCTACTGTACATGAGTTTTACCAAGAACTTGCTACTCAGCAGGGTTATTCTGCTTTTTAGGCACATGCATTGTATCTTTCTGCTTCTATTAGCATGTGTAGCCTGCACCTTCTCACACTTAAGGAAGAGGGTTTTACAAAACAGAAAGCTGCTCCTTCATGAGACTGATGTCCTGCATGGCTTTCAACAGATTAAGCATGAGTTTATAGTACTTGATTGGAGAACAAACTTGCTCCTTCCTCCTCAAGTCAGTCTTGACTTGTCCACTTCATGGCATAAAGTGGCTCTTTCTTCCCCAACTCTGATGCAGCACCATTTGCAATAAACATTTTTCAACAATAGTCTTTATAATTGTCACTATGACCTTTTGCCTCAAAATCCACTCTGAATGTCTTCCCTTCCTGACTGCAGTTCTGTTTACATGTTAGACTAGGGCTGTTCTTTAATCAAGCTTGCAAGCTGGTACAAAATTGGGGTGGGGTGGGATTAGGTATGTTTGCATTCCGCTGTATGGGACACTAGAGAGGGTAGAAGTGGACCAGGTTTGGAGTAGAGATTGAGGTACAAACAAGACACAGAAGGTAAGAGTACAGTATGTATAGAAGCCAGAAGAAGCAACTTTGCATATAAAGAAAGTTTAGAAAATGTTCCTAACTTCTAATTAGATTATTGGAGAGATGCAACAAGATTAATGATAGTATCAGAGAGATGCATGGTGGTATAATTCAACTGCTAAGAGGGGAAATAGGGTTTCTTAAAAACAATACTGTGGAAGGCAGCACCAGCATTTACTGACAATATTCTTGGTTGTGATAGCTTTTGTGATTGTAGTTTCTTGGATATAGCAAAATAGTAACATTCACTTTAGTCAGTATGATAGATGTTCTAAGGATAATGCATTCTTGTAATTACTTGTGGTTCTGATACACGACCGACATGTCTTTTGGCTTAAATCTGTTCCAAAGCCAAGTGCTTTACCTGAAATAAAGTGAAGGAAATACATAATTAAAGTTGGCAGTCTTCATGGAAGATCTGGAAGGATGCTGCTCCTGAGCTAAAGCATACATTGAATGCATCATTTCCTATCAAATGGGGGGTGGGGAAAGTATCTAGCATGGCAGTGTAGCAGGGATAGGTTTTTCAATGATCTGATACTGGTACAGAAAAAGTTTTTTTTTTAATTGTTTATTTGATAGCAGTGATTTTAAGTTGTCTGCCTTCGTTCCTTAAACTGTTGTAATTACCCTTTGTTGGTTGATTTGCTTGTTTAGAAAAGTTTTGTGTAATGGTCAAAGGGGTTTTCTGTTGGGCATGGAATCCCTTTCTGCTTAGCTGTCACTGAGATGCCAGCATGAAATTCTCAGGAAAAGATAGTTACACCTTTTAAAAAGAAGTGATTTTTATTTTAGCAGAAGAGCAGGGTTGATATTTTCTCAGCTCAGAAGGCAACCTTGAAAATTCACTTAAAATTTTATTTGGAAAAAAATGCCAAAATATAATAATGAAAACCCTGGATTATACAATACAAGAGGTTTTGTGGAAACGACCTCTGGTTCATTAAAATTACAGATATCCTTTCAATCTGCTCTTGCCATCAAGATACATAAATCAGATTTCGTTATGGGGACATGTTATAGGACAACTGCTCTTGGTGTGATCTCATTGCAAACTGGGATTCAAAAACAAAGATACAGATCAATCTACCTGTCTGTGTGATTTCTCCTGTGGTATTAATTCTGCAATTTTTATTCCAGAGATTTCCTTGTTGTACAGATCTAGTGCTTGCTTTGGCAGAAATGATTGATCAATGTCCTGAAGCAGGAAAAGATAGGCCAATTAAGATGTGAAGGCCAGATTAGAATATGGTTAGATTTTGGTCTAAAATATTCTCAGTACATACCACTAGAGTATTACAACCATACTGCAGTGATTTTGCTGTTCGGCAACTTCTGGACTTTAATCTAGCCTCAATTTTATGCCCTCCTAGTACTTCCCAAGAACAGGGTTAATACTTTTCCAAATGTAAGTGGATGGCTAGGTAGTGACATTATGAAAATATGATCACTAACTTTGGCCTTTTTCCTGGGAGGGTGGAGAAGACATCCGTATAGTTGGTTGTCCTGCCCACTCACTTTGATAGATGGGAGCTTAAAGCCAATGTTTTTTGAGCTTCCAGCTCCCTCTGGTGATAAGGACAGCCTGGGAATTCAGTCTAGTTCCTGTCTCCACCTTGATAGCAGCTCATTCCTTGTCTCTTTTATGTTTTTTAAAAGCCTTTTCCTCCTTCCTTCGCTGTCTTCTTTCCTCCCACCTCTGAGACAGACTTCTTCCATGTTGCTGGAGATGTGCTGCATCAAGAGAACAGCCTGGATCCACTGACCCCCATGAGGCAATGTACAGCTGAGCCCAAGGCAATGCCTCTGTCTGCCATACCAGAAAAGAGCGGGAGCCCTGTTGGATTGCTTCCTGTGCAAATAGGTGTTTATAGAGGCTTCACGGGGGCTAAGGGGTGAAACCAAAGCGCCTCCAAAGTACCAGTCAGCAAAAAAAACTTTGCCTCTGCCAACATCGTTGGAAACATGCTCTGTATTCAAGTTCCACTCCAAGAAATTCCTGATATCTTGAGTGTCTCAGCTTTCCATCCAGCAGTATCCCATGGGGGGGGGGACAGAGACCCTCACAATATGAGGAGTCCCCCCGGTTCCCCCATCATTTCAGCTTGGTGGAATAAAAAGCCTTGTAACAAGGAAGAGAGCCATGTTCCACCACCTCTGGTCCCTGTGGACCTGCCAAGAAAGAGTAGCATGGCTCACATGTGCCTCTTCCTACATCAGGGGTGGGCAATTAATTTCTATAGGGGGCCACATAAAAAATCTGAACTGTGTTCGGGGGCCGAACCAACTTTACTTAAAAATAAAATGAAACAGTGATGTTATGATTGTTTTTATTTTAAACTTGTTAATCTTCACAAATACTAAAGAGGTTTTTTGCGGTATGTTAAAGATAAGCAACTGGCGGCAGGCCGGGCAGGAGCGGCCCGCGGGCCACACTTTGCCCAGGTCTGTCCTACATGATGGCCATTTTGAGAGTCCTTGGTGGGAGGAGCTGGCAAGGACTGATGCTGTTTTGAAGTGTGTGACCTCCAACAGCATGGGAGATGCTCCCCGCTCATTGCTGGAAGAACTAAATGGGCTATATAATCCCTCAGTTAACTGCCCTGGAGATAGAGATCTCGCTGCTGCTGCTGCTGCTGCTGGGGTGCTGGACTCTGGGCGGGGGGAGGCAATTTCCTCTCAGAGACAGAAAGGAGAGCTCTCTGAGGAGGGGAAGGATTGGAAGGCTTCTCTATTCTCCCATATGCAGTTCCAGGTGGAGGATCTTGTCCTTCCAGAAATCCTTCAGGACATAGATTAGAAAGGCCTGGAAATCCCAGCCAGGTCCTTGAGCCAAGCCTTCCTGAGGGCTTGGGAAAAGTCTTTGAGAAGGTTCCCCCTCCTTCTTAGAGTTCCAATTTTCTTGTGCCTTCCTGATGACGAATGGGAGGAACCTGCAGCCTCCTGAGGAAATTCCCCAAGGTTAAAAAATGTTGTATAACTGGCCATATTCTGTTAGTAGCAGACCTTGGGCCCCCTGGTGGATGTCACCTGTAGGGACTCCATTTTTTTCAATGAATGGAGGAGATGCCCCCAAAAGTCAAAATGACAAAAGGGGATTTCTGCTTTCAAAAGATTCTCGAGGCCCTATCTGCAGGCTTTAGGCTTGTTCAGAGGTTTTCCATTATGCAAAAGCAGTTTATCTGTGGGCCAGAGATGTGCTGTGCTGTCCCCCTTAAGTGTGCTATGAAGCTTAGCCAGGTACTGAATAAAGTTATTAAAGCAATTTTCCTTGCAGCAGATGCCACTCTGGACTCCATTCAGTTTAGTGCCAGAGCACAGATGGCTGCTTCTTCAGTACATTATCACTTATAGCTCAAACATTGGCAGGCTGACTAGAGAGCAAAAATAAAGATACAAATGTGACCATTTGAGAATTCCAAATTATTTTAGGAGTTCTTCAATCCACTGAAACTTAAACTTCAATCCACTTTTTAATTTAAACTTAATCTTTAGACTAAGAAGAAACAAGAGGAGAAAAAGTTCTGACTTCAGCAGCAGAGAAACAAAAGGCACCAGACTAGGATCTTTCCCTTCATAGCAACAGACTATAGTTCATACACAGCGAGTATAGAGGGCTCCAGATCCCTTGGGAGATCACAGCCAATCCAGACAGAATTCACAGAACAGCCAGAAATCATTCAGTCCTTTCCATCCTAAGTCCCAGATCAAGTAGCTAAAGTTTGCATGGTGGCAGCCCACCTACTCCCATAGGAGAGAGAGAACAGCAGCCACATAGCCTGAGAAGAGTCCACCACTGACAAATGCTTGTCGTGCACTGTCAGGGTGGAGTATAAATAAAGTTAAAGCATGCTGCACATATACCACCCATGGGCGGTTTAAAATTTAAGTATGCAGACTACACATTGCCCCCCCCCCCCCCCCCAGCGTGCTGGGTACTCATTTTACAGACCTTGGGAGGATGAGTCAACCTTGAGTCAGCTACCTGAGATTGAGCCCAGATTGTGAGCAGAGTTTTTACTGCAGCTTAACCACTGTGCCATGAGTTAACATTTCCTTCCACCAGACAGAACTAGGAGCTCAAAAAATATTGTCTATAAGCTCTTGCCCATCAAGGAGAATGGATGGGGAAAACCCACTGTAAGGATGTGCTCCTCCTTGTATAAAAGAAACATCTCACGGTAAGTGCCAGTGTTACATTCTCCAGTGAACCATTATTGAGTATGCTTATGTTCTATGTTCACGGAAGGTTTAAATAAGCTTACGTGCCCTAGCATTAGCTTCAGCTAGCTAGTACGCATACCCATAATGTATATCTCATTTCTTCATTCCATCTTCCATCCGCAATGCGTACAATTACAGATGCACCTGGCACTAACTCAATCTGGAAGAAAAACATTTTTATTTAGGGTTAGATTATAAGTGCAGAATCACTTCTCTAAAATAATGGTGTGTGGAGAAATACGGTGTGCTAATTGACAGGTTTCATCCAGACAGATCCCAATGAGTTTATGTGCTTTAAGTTTCAATGAGGACAGAAATCCCCTGCCATCATAGAAGTTTTTATTGTATATGTTTATCTGTATACCTGATGCAGCAAGAAAAAATATAGCAAAAGGAAATAGACTTCTCCACACACTGGCAACCCCTCCTAGGTCCTGCTAGGTATCCTTTGAGGTGTGTTGTTGTACAGATTACTACAGTCCCTCCCTTCTACAGCAGACAAGCTATCCAAACTCGGGCACCCTGAAGGGTCTTAGCCTTCCTATATTGCTGATAGAGATGGCAGACACTTCCGTTACAAAGGGGACAGTATCTGTCACAAGAGGCATAAACTGGCCAAGTCTGCTTGTTTATCACCTTGATAAGCATAGACCTTTGGTCTAGATGGGCGGGGTAGAAATCTAATAAAATAAATAAATAAATAAGCTGCCCTTATAACAATAGATTTGTAAATAAAAGATGCCATGTAAAGTATCAGTCTACAACATCTGAAGAGCACATTCTCAGTCTATGAGAAGGAGCCATCCAGGAATGGGTTAATCCCTTCCTCGGCCCACTCCAGGTAGGAAGAATGAACTTGAGAAGGCTTAACAGTCATGCTCCACAAGCTCCTCTCAGTTTTCTTCTCCTGCCTTTGCCCAGAATAGGCCTAAGTTCTTGCTCTCTCCTCTTTCTGGCCTTTGATATCTAATTTCTTCATTCCTTTCGTTCACATTTCTCATTTTCTTCTTTAAAAAAAAAGAAAAAGAAAGGTCTTCTCCTATACTTTCCCTCTATATTCCTTTGAGCCTTTCTTGCTGTTGTTTTTTCTTCCTTTTGCCTCAATGGGTAAATCTGGCAAAGTCTCTTTAAAAATTAAATTATACGTACAAGTCCCTTGCCTATATTGCTGATGCTTCTGAGGATTCCCCAACCTTGCTGCCAGCTCTACAGTCATGGCCAAAAATATTGGCACCCTTGCAATTCTGTCAGAAAATGCAACCCTTCTCTCAGAAAATTGTTGCAGTTGCAAATGTTTTGGTACTCACATGTTCATTTTTTTGGTTTGCGTTGGAACAACACAAAAAAACAGAGAAGAAAAGTCAAATCTGATACAATCCCACACAGAAACCCAAAAATGCACGGGCCAAAATTATTGGCACCCTGTCTACATTGTAAGAAATAATTGCTTTTCAAGCATGTGATGCTCCTTTAATTTGTATTTAGACACACCTGTGACAAGTAAGAGGTGTGGGCAATATAGCAATCACACTTGCAACCAGTTCAGATGGAGAAAAGTTAACTCAACCTTTGTGTTGTGTGTGACACTGAGCATGGAGAAAAGAATGAAGTGTAAAGAGTTGTCTGTGGATTTGAGAGAAACAATTGTGGAAAAACATCAACAATCTCAAGGCTACAAGTCCATCTCCAGAGATCTTAATATTCCTCTGTGCACTGTGCGCAATATCATCAAGAGATTGACAGCCCATGGCACTGTAGCTATCCTCCCTGGACGTGGATGGAAGAGCAAAACTACTGAAAAATTACATCAAATGGTGGATACAGAACCCAGATTAACTTCCCAACAAATTCAAGCTGATCTGCAGACACAGGGTACAACAGTGTCAGCTTGCATTATCCGTCACCATCTGAATGAAAAGGGACGCTATGGAAGGAGACCCAGAAGGACACCACTGCTGACACAAAGGCATAAAAAAGCAAGACTGGAGTATACCAAAACTTATGCGACAAAACCACAATCCTTCTGGGAGAACATACTGTGGACAGATGAGACAAAAGTAGAGCTTTTTGGTAAAGGACATCATGGCACTGTTTACAGAAAAAGAAATGAGGCATTCAAAGAAAAGAACACAGTCCTTACAGTCAAACATGGTGGAGGTTCAAAGATGTTTTGGGGTTGCTTTGCTGCTTCTGGCACTGGATGCCTTGACTGTGTGAATGGTATCATGAAATCTGATGATTACCAAAGAATTTGGGGGCGCAACGTAGTGGCCAGTGTCCAAAAGCTGCGTCTCCACCAGAGGTCATGGGTCTTCCAGCAGGACAATGACCCGAAACACACTTCAAAAAGCACTCAGAAATGGTTACAAACAAAGCACTGGAGAGTTCTGAAATGGCCAGCAATGCGTCCAGCTCTGAATCCCATAGAAGACCTGTGGAGAGATCTCAAAACAGCAGTTGGGAGAAGGCATCCTTCAAATCTGAAGGTCTTGGAGCAGTTTGCAAAAGAAGAGTGGTCCAAAATTCCAGGAGAGAGGTGTAAGAAACTCATTCACAGTTACAGGAAGCGACTGATTTTTTCCAAAGGGGGTGCTACCAAATATTAGGTTAAGGGTGCCAATAATTTTGGCCAGTGCATTTTTGGGTTTCTGTGTGGGATTGTATCAGATTTGACTTTTCTTCTCTGTTTTTTTGTGTTGTTCCAATGCAAACCAAAGAAATGAACATGTGAGTACCAAAACATTTGCAACTGCAACCATTTTCTGAGAGAAGGGTTGCATTTTCTGACAGAATTGCAAGGGTGCCAATATTTTTGGCCTTGACTGTATACCATCTTCGATTTCAGAGGCATTATGCCTTCTGTTTCTAGGGATGAGGAGAGTACTCATGCCCTGCTTGTATACTTTTAGTGGGCAGTCAGTTGGCTGTTGTGTGAACAAAATGCCAGATGAAATAAGCCTTTTATTTTAGAGCATTATCACTGACAAACCTTTTCAGTAAAAAAAAGGTCTTATGGAATCAGGCATTGGTTCATTTAGTTCAATGTTGTTTAACTGTAATGCTTCATCTTTTCAGATACTGGGTGCCTCTCAATGGAATTTGGGTACCATTTTGTTTTATTTTTACTATATTTTGAATAGTTGGTAGTGTTGATACTGCAATCCACTTGATATTAAGCAGGAGATATCGCCCCACCAGTTGAAAAATATTGATTTGGCCAACAAATCCCCAAGGTCTTTGCTGGCCCTGCTGCTTGGATTCTTTGTTGTTCTGCCCTCATAGCACAGTTCTGAGTAATTAAGATTTGTGTGGCCAAGCCTTTGCCTAGGGGCAGTCGGGGTTTCTTTACCATCCTGCACACCAGGGATGCAGAAACTTTCAATCCACAAGCAGCCTGTGCTCTAAAAATGTGGGAGATCCCATCTAAGTTGGAATTTCCTAGTTCAGAACTGTTATCCATCCCTTTTCCACACTACAGCTGTTTCTAAATACAGTATTGCAAGTAAAACAGTACTTTCAGTAGAGTCTGTTTTATGAATAGGTTTAAATGATCACAAGAGCATAATGTGCATTTTTGCTTTGCACTCTTTAGAAGCTGTTTTCTAAATCTAATCACTTACCATTTTCTTATGGAGCATGCTGTTCATAACAGTGCTGCATTTCCCTTGGGATAAGGAAGTCAGGGCAACCTGCTCGGGAAAGAACAATTACACTTTGAAGATCAAATTCAAGTATTGTGAATTATTTGTAAAGTATTTGGGCCCTATACGGCTTCATTTCAGTTGAAAGGAGGATAAATGTGTGGGTCTTTGGGCGATCATTATTGACCTCAAATCTGTAGTAGGTTTATAGACTAGAATTTAGGATTATCCCTTCCCCTGTAATCTCTGAAGAAAAAAATTGGGTTGCTGATTGGTAAGTTATGGTAGTGAGAAAATACAAGGGTTAGCAACTGGTAAAACTGGTTAAACATCCATTTCTAACCAAGTCATGACAAAAGATTGGAAGAATAGTAGATATTGCACCAATATGGTGTGTGTGTGTGTGAATATATGAAAACTTTCTGGGTTAATCCACTATTGTGCCTCAAAAACATGACACAGTTGCCATTTTTATCTCTTAATTGCTAATAAGATGGTATTTGTAGGCAACATGTGTACACATAGAGACTTGGAGAGAATGCTGGGGAGTACACTGGATTTTGAATGGTAAGTTGGGTTCTTTGAGTTTTGCCATCACCTTGGCTTTGCAGATTCTCAAGATACCCCTTGGCTCAAACTGGATTGGTAATTAAGAATGATAATAAAATCTCACTCATACCTGGCTGGGAGCTCCCTGGTATAAGGGCAGCTGATAAATGCCTGTGATGCAGTAGCCTCTAGAGAATACATGAAGAGCAGTCCATGCCTCACTTTCTAGAGTGCAATGTAGCTGATCTTCCTTCAGTGTAATTCTCTGTGCTATTAGAGCATTTTTCTTTGCACCCAAAGCCTCCTGAGTTACATTCACCACATTTTCATGTAAGTGGATAATAATTGTTGAATATTCATGGTAGACTCTGTGGGGACAGGACTGAAAAACAAATGTTATGGATCATCTTAGAATAGACAGCTACTGTAGGAAGTCTACAGTGGAACCCATAAATGAAATTCTTGTGATTCACAGAAAGAAAAAAACCTCACTACATTTCACCATAAGAATAATAAAATGCTGGCAGCATACAACATCTGCTGTGCTTTTGTTTTAAAACCTTTTACAAGACATTACAAAAGGTAAGCATACATTTATCTTAATGCAAGAATGCTAAGTTCCAGTATGAAATTCAGCAAATATGTATGGATCCTTGTTAGGTTTCCAGTATAGAAGCCTACACATTCAATGTACATGGGTGGTAGAGTACTATCAAGCCTAATTATAGTGCTTGCCTAATGACTGTTTCAACTTTGCTTAACTTTTCTAGGCCTTATCTTCAGACTCCAACTTACTATCCTCCATATAACTCAGTTTAGTTGATGA
The DNA here is from genome assembly GCA_037013535.1 of Intellagama lesueurii. NCBI lineage: Eukaryota > Metazoa > Chordata > Lepidosauria > Squamata > Agamidae > Intellagama > Intellagama lesueurii. The sequence goes on from JBAJHW010000004.1 coordinate 181,354,267, forward strand.
GGTTACCAGACTTGAGAGACTTTCAAGCAGCTTTGCTAAACCTTGCCATTGTGACTGGAAATGACGCATACTGTAAGTGAACACAGCTGGCGGGCATGAACATAGGGGAAATGGAGGAAGCAAAATATTATATGGAAATCTCATCCACCAGTTTTTAAATACAGATGGGCTCACTCCTACAATTGTGGGAAATAGCCATTCTCAATGTTTTGAAAAGTTACATTTCCAAGCTCTGCTTTCAATAAGATAGGACCTATTTGTGCTTCAGTGAAAGGAAGGATCTGTTTTGTTTTTAGGACTGCACTCTATCTAGGAGAACTCCAGTGTTGCACTAGCATTTGCAACAGAATTTTCTTCTCTTGTTCCTTCTGCAGCTCTTTTGTACTACCTGAAAACCAGGTCCAGAAGGTTTCCTAGCCCTCCAAAGCTGGGTTGGGGTGGCACATGGAGGGCCTGCAATGTCAAGTGGGAAGGCCTCTGTCTTGGATGCCATTATTCTGCCAAACAGAGCATATCTCCTGTTTTTAAACTGCATAGTGTTCTCAGAGTGAATAAGTATGTATGTGGTACCTTGAAGCCATCAAGCCATGCAGGACATTTCTGGTAGCTGTTTACATCAAGCTCCTCAATGAAGATGGGGTAATCATGCTTCTGCCATTGTCTCCCATAATAAAATGCTCCAGGTGGATTGAAGCAGAAATGGGCCATTGTCAAACCTGACCAGGGTAAATTAATGGCTCTGTCCAAAGCAAACTGGAACACAACAGAAGTAGAGATCAGTCTGAATCAGTGGTTCCCAACCTTTGGTAACCCAGGCATTTTTGGACTACAACTCTTAGAAACCCCAGCCAGCACAACTAGTGGTGAAGGCGTTGGGAATTGCAGCCCAAAACACCTGGGTTACCCAAGGTTGGGAACCACTGGTCTGGATAATAACAGAATCTATACAACATAAGCTTCTAATGCTTAGTTAACTCAAGCATCAGGCGAAGTTATAAATGTTTCTTAACTGTACCTCTCTTGTCTGTTCTCTAACACAACAATTTTATTGCAGTCTGAAATAGTACAGTTAAGCAGATTTATCATACTCTAAAAATATTGCTTTAGATAACACTAGAGAAGTTGTTTATGTGGGACTTGTATTTTTTAATCAACAATACTTCTGTACAAATTTAAGGATTTGGGTGAGGGTGTACATACCCTTTTGCTCACCATCATAAGACACTCATGCATCATTGACTACTTACTTTTTTTGAACTCTACTCTTTTAATACCTGAGATACCAATTCTGGCAAGGGATCAGCAACTGGCAGTCCCAAGGCATGTGGCCGAAGGCTTTTTTCTTTCTTTCAGATGTGCTGTTTCGTTGATTCTGACTTATTGCCTGTGTTTCCTAGATATAAAGTACTCAAAAGTTGTTTGCCTGTCCCTTTTTGTTGGGTCATTCTGGGACAGTTCAGCTTGCCCAAGGATACACAAGCTGGCTTTTGTGGGAGGCACAATAGGGAATTGAACTCTGGACTCCTCCAACTCACTGAGCTATCAAGGTTGCTTGGCTTACCAATTGGCAATCTAGAGTTGAAAATATTATGGGAACAAGATATTTCGTTCCTAAAAGGAAGAGTGGCAAAATCTAATTGCTTCCACCCAACAACTTAACTTTTTCATTTCTCTCTTTACCCAGATATTCAAGTTATCATCCACCTGTATGAAAATGCAGTAAATCCATTCCAAGAGCCTGGGTATGTTCTCAGAGTGGTTTTGACAAAGTCTGACCTAGAGCCCCCAGGCCATGTGCCCCCACCTGTTGTCCCCCCAAACATAACTTTCCATCTCCTGTTTTCATAGAATCATAGACGAAGAAGATAGGAAGAGACCTCAGGGGTTACCAGATGAAGCCCCCTGCTAAAGCAGGAAGTCCCTACCTAAGGTATGCCTAACAGGTAGTCATTCAACATCTGTTTAAACACCTCCAGTGTACTGGAGAATCCACCACCCTACAAGGCAGTCTACTTTATTGTCGAAGCAGCTCAAGACTTTCTTAATGTTGAGGCAAAATCTCCTTTCCTGTAATTTAAATCCATTACTTTGGATTGTGCCCTGTAGAACTGCAGAAAACAAGCTTGTTCTATCTTCCATGTGATAGCTCTACAAATATTTGAAGATGGCTATCATATCACCTTTCAGTCTTTCTTCACTGAACTAGACATGCCCAACTCCCTCAACTGTTCCTCATATGTCTCGGCTTCCAAATCCTTTATCACCCTGGTTGTCCTCCTCTGGACATGTTCCAACATCCTGATATCCTTAAACGGTGGTGTCCAGAACTGGACACAGTATTCCAGGTCAGCTTGATCAACACATAATAGGGTGATAATATTGCTTCCTTTGATTTCAAAATTATAGTTCTGTTGATTCAGTCAAGTGTCACGTTAGCCTTTTTGTTACTGCATTACTCTGTTGACTTGTGTTTAGTTTGTGGTCTATAAGACCCCTAGATCCTTTTCACACATACTGTTGTTTTTTCTTGCAGAATTAGGCACTGATGAAGCTAAGGTTCTAAGATAAGAGTTCCTATTGATATGTTTATGTAAACTTTCTCTTTGCTGTTGCTGTTATATTTTGCATCACATACCACTAGTATCAAAGTGCTTAATGACCTTTACCTTTGTACTAAGGCAGTGAGAATCAGCTTGCCCTATGGCTGATTTTCCTTATTTCCTATGGATAATGCTTACAATACAGTATATAAGTTCTGTCCCATTTTTAATAAGAACTGTGTGGCAACAAAGCTGACCAGACTGATGTGCAATTGTCTGGGGCAAGGATACGTGCAAGTAGAGTTGCCAACTTTTCATCTTACCCCAGGAGCATTACCTCTATCATTAAGAAGCTATTAGCCTTTGATTCAATGCTATGAAAGACTAACCAGCTAATTCTTCCACATCAGGCTGCAGTAAAGTCTCAAATGGAGACACAGGTTTAAAAGCTGGCAACTCATTTTTCAAGTGCAAACTTTATTAAGGCTCGTTATATAGACTCATTATATAGTTGTGGTTATAACCCAAGGTAGACAACATGAAACTTCTAGGGACACAAATATGGCCCCCAGCCGCCCCCAAATATTTAAAGTTCCTTTTTACAAAAATCCCATATTGTTCTCTAGAGGGAGTAGGTGAACAATTCTGCCATGTTTTCAGGGCATATTCTTTTTTTTTCTTTAAATAAAAAAAATTGGGGAGGTCAGGAGATAAACTGCCACACCTCTGGAAGCTGCCCATCTCTGAAGTAATCATTTAGGAACTTACCCAAAATATACTATATTTAGAACTTGATCTTATGCATATTTGTTTAATCAGAAGTTCTTCACTCCTTAATCCCAGACCTACGTTTGCATAATTACCCAATACGGTATAAAACATCAAATACTGTGCAGAGCATTTCTGCAAGTATGACTGCAATTCACCTTGACACCATAGGCTGGGATATATCTGGAGATGTAGGTGAGGTTGAAGGCCTGCGGACTGCTGCCTGGCACCCGGGTTAGTTTCTTCTGGATCCAGGTGGTGATTTCCTCATCTGTGCTCAGGTTTGTCTTGTGTCCAGCAAGCTGATGAACAATTTCCCGAACTGAAACAACTGATCTACATGGATCAAAAGCTGTGAATATTAATGTGGCACAGACTGAGGAAACCTGTTGTACAGACATTCAACCTTATAGTCATGTAATTCTCTGTAGCCCAGATGAGTTCATGTATGAAAAAAGCATGTCTCATATTACTTCTATTCATGTAATTTCAGTGCAAAATCAGATTCAAATTAAATATATTTTGTAATGTTGCTTCTGTTTTTTGATAATAGAATCTCATTTCTAATCAAGACAAGAGGGCATTTGCTAATTTTGTTTATACCCTACCTTTCTCCTAATAAAACCACCAAGATGGTGATATCTCTGATAATTCCATTACGCCTTTCTTGCAATTGGGCTGATTAGGGCACTAATCAAAGCCTTATATTATTTAGATATTCTTTCCAGATCTTTCTTACAAAAATAATTGCTTGCCACCTGCCTTACATGCATCAAGTCATTCTGTTTTGTTTTCTGGGAGTCACTTTCTTACTAGGCTTAAAGAAGGCTTTGTGTTTCCGGGCTCAGTTCAAAGTGCTGGTTTAAACCTATAAAGCACCAAATGGCTTGGGTCCAAACTATCTCAAAGACCATATCTTCCTTTATGAGCCTACCCAGGTATTAAGATCTTCCAGAGAGGCTTTTCTCTCTATCCCACCACCCTCACAGGTGTGTTTGGTGGGGGCACGGAAGAGGGCCTTCTCTGTTGCTTCCCCCAGACTCTGGAACTCCCTCCCACAGGAGGCCAGGTTGGCTATCCTTCTGCAAACAAGCAAATGCATTTCTCTTCAGTCAGGCTTTTCCTTAGTGACTGGCTGCCTAAGAGAGGCTTTAAAATGTGATGGTTCGTATTTTTATTGCTTTTAAATCTGTTTTAGTAATGTACTTACCTAACATTTTAATGTAATGTTTATCAGTCTATGTTGTGAATGCCGCAATGGAAAAGTGCTTTCCTGCAACTGTGCTTCAGAGGGTGGCAGTACACATAAATGGGGCTCTCTTGTTATTTTTACCAAGTGGATAGAATCCATATTTTACTGCAGTCTCGGTCCTAAATTATATAACTGTATATAGCTTTCAATCGGAGTAACTAGCATTTGATGACATTTTAAGCAGACCTCCCTCACCAGCTAATCTTTAAATATGGGGAGAATAAGCTTAGGGAAATACACTGGAGGCAGACCACATAGAGTTTGAAAACCAAATATTTACAGGGCAGTGCTCTGATCCACAAGATGATCCATCAGTGCAAGGACAATAACCTTCAATGGTGATTCTTCCACCGTGGGCTTTCATGAACATGCATGTTACCACCATAAAAAAGCTTGTAGATGAGAACAGCCCACATATAAAAAATATACAACATGAAGATTTCTCATAAAGGATATTGACAGTTATCTCTTATTGATAAGATGGCATTTTATTTCCATTAATCCTATAAAACATTCGTAGAAACATCCGAAACAGCTCACCTGTTCATCATGGCTTCATAGAAGTAAATTTCTCCTCCACCAGGCTTGGCTGAATCTGAGTAATATACTTCCTCAGAATAATCTGGCCTAGGTTGGAAGAGACCCATATTGACCCAGTGTGCCTGGGGGACCATGTTCCTCTGCAAAGTTTGGTGTCTGAAATCTGTAGGAGCCTTGAAAACCCTCACCAGCAGGGTTGCACAGGGCACATACCTGCAGGAAAAGTGTTAAAATGGATATTAAAGAGACTGATGAAGAGAAGGAAGAGATGAAAAATATACATATGTGGGGCGGGGCTTACCGTCCTACCGAAGTCAGAGAACTGGCAGAGAAGGGCTGATCTGGGCAAGGATTGTTGTGAAAAATTCGGAGCTGGTGTGCACCATCATTTAAAGAAACCTGAGAGAAACAGAAATCAGCTGTAATCAACAGACTACTTTCACACATCCTATGTGTTATAATAGTTTTGCTCCAGCAGTGGGAAATGGGCCAATCACTAATGGAGCTTGGAAAAGTTACCTTCTGGGACTACAGCTCCCAGAATCCTCAAACAAGATGGCTGGTATTGTAATCCAAACTACTAACTTTTACAGATGTTATTTAATGTCATTCTTAGCACATGAGATGGAAATGTTTTGTGTTCGCCTCAAAACTCAACTGTGAATCTGTGAATTGAGAATAACTTTCATAGCACATAAAAGTTACTTTAATGACTTCTGCTTTGAGCCTTATACAGATTCTCATGTCTAATGGTGCCATTACAAAAACTTGTGCGATTCAGTGAGATTATGCGGCATGATGCTTCTGGCATTCTGGTTTTTAGCAGGAGAATGATACTTCTCTAAGATTAGAACTGCTAATGGCTAAACAGATGCTTCTGAGGCATTTGGAGGAGGTAAGGAGTTTTCTCACAATATGTTCTTTATCAGTTTTGTATACTTTGATTCAACACATGCTCTAGCTTTATGTTCAAAATTCAGATTACTTCCCTAACCTCCATCCTCCACTTCAGTTAACTCACCTGGATCCCCTTGGCCCCTGGTTCAGGGGCTCTGTGTGTGCCAGATTCCACAAACAGATTGAGAGCTGACCAGCCAATCTGGATGAGCCTGGAGCTCAAACTATCAATGGAATAAACCTATAAAAGAACAGGGGACATTATTTCACATTTTTGATGCAGTTGTTCCATTTTTAAGTATCAGCATTCAATAGTACCAGCCTTTGCTTATCTATCTCCCAGACTGTGGCTATGCTACATTAGTGACAGGAAGGGATCTGGATCACTTTGGAACAATGGGGCTTGATTCGATTGCTCCTTTTGTTCACATGGAAATAACTCCGGTAGCCCCTGTAGTTGCGATCTAGTCAACCACATGTTGGTGTTAGATTGCTCCATTTTGGTTTATTGGGTCACAATGCATCCCCCCCTTCTCACTCCCCACCTTCTGCCTTCCTTTTTGCAATAGCTGTCAGCTGGTTGGGAAACAGCCTGTTTCCGTTTGCTTGCAGGTGAGCATTAATGCTGGGTTTTTAGGCACAAAAGAGGGTGGGGGTATGGACTGCTATGTTTTAGTTCTGTCTTTCTGCTTTTCTCCTTTTTTAAATTAAGTTTTGATAAGTGGCATAGCATATAAGTGATGAAGTGAAATAATAGAAAAGTGTGTTTTTTTTAAATAAAAAATTAAATTAAAACAAAAATGCCTTTGTTCACTTTCAAATAGGATGGAGGGTGCCATCCACAGTCATGGCCAGACTACACCTACTTCTGCAATCATCACTGACATGTAGGAAGACACACACACACCCCAACTCCACTGGAGCCATCTAGACTATCACGCAGCAAGAAAAGCATGTTTGTTTGGACTGTCCTAATTATTTCAGATTAACAGTAGGCTTTAACCCTAGACCAGTCTGGGATGGATTAGGGGGATGGGTTGAAACGCTCTAACAAGAACATTGTGTAGTTGATGTTTTTTTGAGCAACCCCAACCGTTCCAACAGGGGGCTGCAGAGCCAGATAAATGCCTGTGTAGTCAGCCTCCGTTTGTGTTATTGTCAGGTTGGAACTGACTTATAGCACTCCTAATAGGGTGTTCAGGATAAGTAAGGTATTTAAGGAGTAGTTTTACCAGTTTCACCCACACACCCAGTGAATTTCCATGGCTAAGAAATTATTTGAACCCAAGTTTTCTAAGTCCTAGTCTATCACTCTATCCACTAAAGCACACTGGCTATAATCACCCAGAGATCCAGACCCAGTACAAACCTTCAATAGCAGTGTTGCACAAGGTGCTATGGCTGGCTCTCTGATTTCAACAGAGTAACTGTAAACTGGGTCAAAGATGTTGCTATTTAAGTCAATCCCAGTGAAAATGTCTGGACCAATTCTGAAAAGGAAAAAGCAGAGCATTTCCTCAAGAGTGATCATTATCAAGGTACATTGGTGCTGTAGATGCTTTGGGATGAAATATACAATTTTGTTGAGGCTAGAATGCATGAACAGAGATAATAAACATCAAAAGAAATGAAGTCTGGATCAATGATTTCACACTGGGCCGTGTCAAAACAGCCACAAGTAAGAATTGCCTTTAAAATTGCACAGATCTTTGCTGAATGTGTTCTGTGAATCTGCTGTATGAATCCATATAATCTTGAGTAGCTTCCTATAAACCAGTGAGCCCATGATGATCTGTGAGGTTTTATTTTCTGGTGTCTTTCCTCATCATGCTATGATTCCAACAATTCTTTTGTGATTGATATATTAGTGTTCCACCTTTTCTGATAGAAAAACATACGGAAACTAGACAAAAAAGTGAAGTACAGATTATTCAAAATAGACACACAAATATTTACATTATGTGGGGGTGGGGTGGATTGCTTATGCAGGTTGAAAGGAACTCGGGCTGGAAAGGGTTGCTTTGCCAGGAGTGATCTCCCTTGAAATGACCCTGCCATCCATTGGGAAATGGCTCCACCCCAGCCCCAAAAAATAGTAGACCTACTGCTGGACCAAAAATGTCCAACTTGATCATGGATCAGGGTCAGGCTGGATCGCTATTGCCAATAAGTCATGTGGCTGCTGGGGAAGAGTTTGCACCGGACCACACCACAAATGGTCCAAAATGCAATGTACATGCCCACATGATCACACCCTCAATGGCTGGCCATGCAAATCTACATATATTATTGAGTTGATTCCTATCTGGCTGAGGATGCAAGGTGGGATGGCCCACAACATTTTGCTAGTGGTGATGAAGGACAAGATGTCATATTTCTTCCCATTCTATGAATGTAAGTTAACCTGTCTGACATCTGACACTTACTTCAGCACTGCCAATCAGACAGGATCCTCTGCTGTCCTTGAGTGTAGCAGGCTAGATTAAGAGGCTCAGGGCAATCCACGTAGCACATATGGATCTGTCCTCCAAGACCTTACTACCACTTTCTGCCACTTATCATCTGCTGCCTGAGGTAGCTCTCTCATTGCTCACCTTCCATTTGATTATGTTTCTTCACCTAGTAGACTATAAAAGAAGGAATCTCTGCAATTGTATGAGGGACTAATGTTGTCAAATGCCATAATACAGAACTGCATGCTCAGTGGCTGGCCATTCTCTGCACACCAATCTTTTTTGTCCTAACATAATACTTCACATACATTATGTTTGGTTTAGTTTCTCGAAATAGCCATATGACATTATGTAATTTCATAGATGGCAATACCTCAGACCATAAGTGAGCAATCACATGACATAACCCTGCTACATACAGTAATTGTTTTTTAAACCCTCAATTGTAACAGAAAACTACATTTCAGAAAGGCGAGTTCTTTCTTAATTCTTCCCTTTTGAGCAAGTTTAGCATTTTCCCTGCATGGCATAAGCATCACTTAGCCACAGATCCATGCCAACATTATCTTTACAGCATGGAAACCAGTTCACTATGATTCCTATTTTTTGCCACTTAGATAAATGTCAGAAGCGATATACCACATGTAAAAATACCATGGCACAAAATCTTCTGACACCAGCATCTTGAAGCTAGCATAACACTGGCACAGAAAGATTTGTCATGGGCTTCTTTCAAATTATCTGGGACTTCCAGCTTTTATCTAAGCAACTCTAGTCCTCTGAAAGTTAAGTATCAGAACAGGTCCTAAAACCAAATGCAACAGAATGGAAAAAAACAGGGCGAAACTGGCATTTTAGAAACTGGGGGCAGGAAAGGAAAAAAAAACCTATCCCTCCTTACTGTTTGAATGTGCTGGTGAAGATGCGAGCAGCCACCCTGGTAACAGTGACACCATCAGGAAGGACGCGGGCTCCATCAATGTACAGGTCAAAGCCATCTCTGGCCTCAAAAGATTCCACAGGCGGCATCTCCCGGACATGATGAATAAAAGCTTCCTGCAGGAACAAGTCCCAAACCATAAAGCTTTAGGACACATGCTGTGCAAATTGATTTTGTGATGTGAACTAGAAGGCTACCATGAGCAAGGGCTTATTTTTATGGCAGTGAACCTTCTCAAGTCAAGAAACACAACAGTCATATATATATATTTGTTGTGATCTTGTGTGTACACACATATGTTGTGATATGCCTGCCTTAAAAATATCCCTTAGGGTTTCCTCTTCAATGTCTAACAAAAAGGGCATAACTACATATTACATTATTTCAACAAACCTATTTCTAAAATTACATGCAAGGAGAACAGGAATGGGAAGATGGGTCACCTTCTTATCCAGTGCACAGGAGGTGAAATGCTTTATCTCTCCTGATTCTCTAATCCCTCTTCCGAATGTCTTTTTCCCTCCTCTACCCATGTTTTGGGGCCATTTTTCCTTTCTTACTTTTAGCTTCACAGCCATGCTAAAGTGGCAAATGTTACTTGAAACTGAATGGGAAGATTTGTAAGGGAGTGTTATGAAGTGGAAGGGCTAAGCTGTCTCATGATTCTTCCCTTTAAACACCTCTTGTTCCTATAAGGCCATTATCAAGGAAACTGGGCTTGGAAAGCACATACTTTTCTTGTAATGTACTGTATAACTACACCCTAAGTAATGACGACTGAGCACTACTGGCTTGCCTAAGAACTTTCAGAGAGGTATCTGTCAGCTTGTTGCAATAGCTACAACAAAACAGACAGAAAGACTTAAGGACTAACTGGTTTATCAATTAGCAGCTTATGCAGCATAAGCTAAAGCAGACTAGTGTCTATTGCCTAGAGTTATAGTGTGTAAGCTGAGCTGAGTGGAGACTGAAACCAAGATTTCCAACTCATAGCTCATGTTATTAATCACCATGCAGGAGTGCAACACCAACTTCTGTATTTGTTAGAACCTACTCAGGCAACAGAGTGTGAACTCAACGATAATGGTGGAAAGACGATAGAAAGAGATACCTACATCCTGCTAGTTTCTGACACTTCTACCAATCCTTTTTTTTTGCGGGAGGTGTACCCCAGTCATTCCAATCTCCAAAATGCAAAATGCACCTTGACCAGTACTCACGTGGGGCCAGGGTTTTGTAAGGTCAATTGGAGGTGGTGACTCTGGTGGAAAAGGCTGTTCAGTTTTCTGGGTGCTAAAGATGTGTAGTCTCAAAGTAGCATCACCATAGGTCTTTAAGTATTTCTGTTGTGTTGACTGGAGGATACATCATCCAGGCACATATGTGGACAAAACAGGAGGAAAGTATGAGATGCTGCAAGTTAGAAACAAGTAGTCCACATACAGGAGAAAGAAAACTCAGCGGTTTCCCTGATCCCTCATGATCCCTCATGAAATATTGCTCCATTAAAATACATTGAAAATTCTCAACTACAGCTGTCAGAAAAGAGCTATCTCCCCTGCCTGTGTTCTGCTGCTCTATTTACAGCCTTTTTTTTACAGCTGAAGATTTATTCAAGGTTGCAGTTTCCTTGTGGTGGTACTGCAGTGGACCTACAGAACTACTGGAGCAGGTGGACATTTAATGAAAATGTTTACCCATTAGTTATAACTCCATGTCACTACAAACGCCTGCTCATATTTACTGTTGGAATGGCTGTAGGATGAAGGAGAGATGCCAAAGGTGTTCTGTCTCACCAAAAAATGGGAATGCTCAGCTTTGCTTGAACAGCCCAGAATTGACTCTTTTTAGCAGTTCCGAAAAAAGCATCGTTACAAGAAACTAAGCCATTCCCTGCTTTGTTGCTGGACAGTACATTTCCTCCTCCTTCCTTGAATGTGCTCCAAATCGACTGTTAGGTAGAAATATGTATGCCTTCTCTTTGGCCATAACAACATGTTTGCCTCAAATCAGTGTCAATGAAAATGACACTCAACTTCAAAACTGTGTTTTAATACAATGCGCATTGGGTGCCATTTTAAAGCTCAATGACGTTTCAGCTGAGTTTGAGGTTCCTTCTTCTTCTGGAGGACTCGCTTGTCTGGTTATTCTGGCAGGCAACTGGATGGTGGCAATAACTGGGTAGTATAGTGGCAGCAGCAGTGGCAGGGAGACCCTCATTGTTGCTGCCGCTGCTAATGTACACTCCCCAAACAGTGCTTTTTGGCCACCTACCAGACAAGCAAGCCCTGGAGAGATGGAAGGGCAGGCTGCTTCATGGGTAGTGAACACGGAGCAGCTGAAGTTGACTCCCTGGGCAAAAATAATGTTGCTGGGTGTCCAATGCTGGCTGGCAAGCGTTGTTCCTCTGGAGGTCGGGGGCAACTAGTCATCACATACATTAAAACATGCATATGATGTAAGCATTTTCACTCCAGATTACAGATAGCCTTCAGTAAAAAGGCTTACTGAAGGTTACCTGCAATGTGTAATTCCAGCCTTAATAATAGGGAAATTTCATAATAATCATGGCATTCTTACTCCAGCCATTAAATCAGCTCAGACTTCTGAGGCTCTTGACTCTTTTGCCGCAATGTCGTCATAAGGCTGTCTCTGGATAGGGCGGCAGAGTATATTTTTGTTGTTAAAAAAAGATTCAGCACTCTGTTAAATTTTGGTAAAAACGGGAAATATCTAATGAGGGATAGACAGGAAAAGGAGAATTTAAGATTCCACAATCATTGTTAAGAGACTAGTTGTGTTACAGACTCCTATCAGTTTGATGAAACCCAGAAGGGACAGTTCCCCCCACTCCATGATGCTTTAGCTTTGGTGTTGTTAAAACAAGTGCAGCAATGTTATTGAGAGAGGGGGCATGATAGCCAGATAGTTAGGTAATATTGAATTATCTTGGCTTCTCTGGGTTTTCTGGAAGTGGCCACGTGCAGATATTCTCCACAGGCCCCTTCTTTCTGCATTGCCTTCTCCTTCCTTAAGGAAATAGTCAATTCCTTTGTTCTTTTATTTTCTGCAATAGTGGGTTTGCCACAATGTTGATTCCATGTTGGCTTTAGAAATGAGCACTAGTGGTTTTGCTCTCAAGTCTAGGTTTTATCCCAAATAAGTTTCTTGGGACCATAAATATGTACGTTTTCCCTTTCATCTTCTCATGTGCATCCTGAACAGTTACTCCTAATTTGTAGCCATAAGCTCAACATCTTACCAGCCTGTTACTGATATGATCATTACTACTTCCTAGAGGTGTGTTCTGTGTTTTTATCCAATCTTGCACTGTCCAGGGGAGGACTTACCATCAGTGGGAGGGCTGCTAGAGGTGGCACAGGGCCATGATACAGAGCCAATATGTGGGTCCCTGTGTTCCATATTGGCATTCCAGACTCCTGTTCCTTTACTGCAGCTGCAAAAGTAAAATGGAGATAATTTTATCGTTACAGACTGACTGGTACTATGACATCTTTAATTCCTGGAGACAGAATCCTAGAACCAGGCCAGATAAAATACTGATAACATACCCGAAAGCATCACTTTAGAGGACTCAAACATGTTAGTCAGTCTGAGCATAGCCCAGGCAGCCAGCCATTTTTCACTTTCTAGCAATGGCTGATGTTGAGGCTTTAATCCTTCATCCCATGGAGCAACTACCATCCTCCCACTGGGCCAGTGATAAAAACGAGCAATAAGGATCATATCCTCCTGTGGCATAACATCCCAGAAGGTTACCTGAAGAAGACAAACAGAAAGAAGTCCAAAGCAGCCATAATGTAAGATAGCATGCCAGGAAGTAGACATAGTACTAGTTACCCTTTCCTTTCATACATTCTCTAATGAACCACAGGAAAAAAAAATATGTCATTTCCCCCACTGATTAGCAATTGAGGCTCAGCATTGCCTTTATAGTGCTTTGCTAGGAGAGAATAAAGTCAAGATTTTATAAAGAAAATGGCAGAAACAGACATTATAGGTAGCTTATAATTAGAAGAAGGAATTATCTAACTGCTGAAAGCATCTGAACACACAGCAAGACCTTTTCTCATCTCACACAATCAAAAAGGTTGCCTTATTTCATTTGTAACCTCACAGTGAACTTATGAGGTAGGTTGGATGGAGAGATAGTAACTAAGGACTCCTAGTGAACTCAACAACTGAACAAAGGTGTAAACCTGAATGCTCTCACTTCAAATATAATATTCTCTGTTCAAGTTACCACTCTGTAGTACCTCCTGTTCTCCAAAGATGAAGTAGCCATCTTTGATGTTGGATCTGACAGAATCAGTGCAGTAATTCATTCCTGCGTCCTGGGTGCCGACCACCTGGAGGAGAGTTTTGTTGTTTTTAAATGTGCCACATGACGCAGTTTCTTGCTTAATAACCTAGATGGGTTTTACTAAATGGACCCCTTTTGTCTGGAAAAAAACTAGTACGTCTCCCTCAACTTTCCTTATGTTGTCGTCTAAACAATATGGTCTGCAGACTTTTGAAGAGCAGAGATAATACAGTCCTAGTATTGTAGGCTATGGGTTCTGGATACCCATTCCAGATGTCCCAAATTAATCCACACACACTATTGTTAATCAGTTAAGAGGCTGTGATCTGTAAAGAAGGCTCTGTTACGGGTACAATGGTATACAAAATTTTCCCTCAGCTCTCTCCCAGTCAGCATATACCGTAATCCTTCTACAACGCATAAACTCTTACCTAACTTGGCTGGTGGAATGTAGGAAGCGGCCTTATACCATGTGAGATCATTCGTCTACCTAGCCCTGTAATGTATGACTCTCACTCAAAACTAGCTGGCCAAAATAGGAGTCACTTTTGAAGTTTCCAAGAAAGAAAAATGGAGGCTCTTGTTTTGTGTTTTTGTGTATGACTTCTTCAAAACCAGAAGCAAACTTCCTAGAGCCCTCTTAAACCCTGCGGGCAGTTCCAAGTGGTCTTGTGTATGTCAACTGAGTTATGAGACATTACGGTCTGGGGAGAGTCTCAGGGGACTGGCACTGCAGTGGCTGGCAGTAGTTCTGTAAGATTTCAGACACAAGTCTTTTCCAGGCCTGTCTGGATGTTCCAGTGATAGAGCCTAACACCTTTAGTGCTCTAACTTAAATATATATTTTACCACTAAGCCAAGGTGGTTGTGAAATTTGAGCAAATTGCGGAGACTGCAAAACCACTGAAACTAACACAAGTAAGCAGAGCCTGGAAAAATTACAAAGCATGTTGGACACAGATATCCAAGTTCCTGATCTGGGACTCTAGCTATTACCTGTTGGCTTTAAGGAGACAGGCACACATTTATTTCCTACCTGACCAGTCTTCTGATGGTAACCCGTCAACCGGATGGCCCCATCTCCAAAAGGGGCACCTTTCACTCTGTCAATTATGAATCCCAACTGTCCTTTTTTCTGCTGCCTGAAATTCCCCTCCTGCTGTTGTGGTTTCAGTAGTGCTGTTTCACCCCCACTAGAAAAAACAACAACTAATTAACATAGTCCTCTTTTTTCCATCTCCTTTGAAACTACACACAGTACGCTTCAGCTCAGGTAACAAATGGCACTTTCCTAACCAAAAACAGAGAAGCAATGCACATATTTAAGCTGAACAATAGCTATGTCAACCCAGATTCCTCCTCTGTGACCATTACATTTGAAGCAGTGTGCCTTCTAGATAAATTGACCTGTAGGACCAGCCCTATCATGAGGCAGAGTGAGGCAGCCACCCCAGGCAGTAGTGCAAAAACATCCCCTGGCCCTTCTCCCACTGGAGGACAAAGTAGTGTGTGTTGGGCAGCCGCTAGACTAGCCTACAGCTAGAAAGATTTAAATATCAGTCTAGCTTTACCTTTTTAAAATAAAAAAATGTAGAATTGGAGTGGGATATCATTGCTTCAGGCAGCCAAAACAGTCTGGGCAAAGGCAGTGCTAGATCAAGGTTGCATCCCTAAATCTATTTTTGAAGGACCCAGATCAATTGTCACACATATTGTAGAATAAGCATAGACAAACATCATGCAGATTCATGTTTTATAAGTCTAGACCATACTTCCAAACACCTAAGGCTGGCATCCTGGTGCCTAAATATAGAATGGAAGGGAAATCCCATAAACGCACCATCCACTCCCACCAGGCTCCTGATCATGTGCCCATTCTGAGACTGGTTGCAAGAGCTGTGGGGGACAGAATTTCTTTTCTGCCCTGCTTTTATGAAAGATACCAGGCTTGGTCTTGAGGCAGGTCAGGCTGTGTTTATGTCATCCAGGATATAGAAAGCTAGCTCTTTCTGCGGCTAACAGGAGGTTCTTCTTCGTGGCCTCTGTGAATGCACACTAATGGGTTAATCTGTGCATGCGCAGAGGCCTCGGAATATTCTAGAGCTAAAATAACCATTTAGGACCTCCCCCCAAGCCCTCGTGGTCCGCCCGCCCTGACGGTTACCTCAGTTCCATTTTTTCCGCTGCAGAGGACCACTCGAAGAACCAAAGTTACAGGTAAGTAACCTCTCTTTTTTGTTTGTTTGTTTGTTTGTTTGCTTGCTTGCTTGCTTGCTTGCTTGCTTGCTTGCTTGCTTGCTTGCTTGCTTGCAACATTGGGGACTGCTTTTGTGACTTTTGAGATGACAAAGTAAGGCAGTGCTAGAACAGCTGTGCAGGGAGGGATGAGAGATAATCTTCCCATGAATGCACAGAGAAAAAGACAAACTGAAGGCTAAACTGTGTTTTGTTTTACCTGGAAGGGCATGGAGAAGGTTTTCAATCTTGATTTCCGGATACTGGCAATGCCACAGCAAAGGGAAAGATGGGAGGAAGGAATGAAGTGGGGAAGATTGCTATGTGTAAGCAGGTTGCAATACAAAGACCAGAAGGGTGTTTCTTTAAGAAGCCCAGCACACTAGCTACTGCCCACTAAAAGAAACCCATGTGGGTGTTAGGAAACAGGGAAGAAAGGTTAGAAGCAACTGATCATACAAGTGTATGGGACATGGTGAACAGTAAAGGACAGAGAAAGGAAAAATGTTACTATGATTAATTTTCATATATTCAAAGACTTCACATGATTAGGGTGAATCAATCACTGTATTTCATTAGCAAGCTGTCTGATAACTGCATAACATGCTAAGCAAGGTCATATGAAATAGTCAATAATAAGAAACTACTGTATAAAGTGACATGTGATTGCCTAAAGTGAACAGAAACCTGAATAGAATTGGCCTAATGAATGGTGTAATTCTACCTTAAAGTTAAAGCAATTCAATTCCACTTTAGCTGCTATAGCTCCATACTACAGACTCTTAGGATCTGTAGTTTGATGGGGTACTTAGACAACCCTATGGGGTTGTGTACAATTAAAACTCCCCCTGCTATCAGCTGTGATGTCAGCTGTGGGAGTGTTCTCCTCAGAATGGAACAGGGCTGCCTTTGGCTGTCAAAAGGGGAGTGGGTTTTCTTGCAAGCACATCTGACTCTCACTCTTTGCTTCATGCCTGGCATGATCAATGTAACATGCTCTTTTATGGGGGGTGGGGGAAAGAGCAAATGGCCCTAAAGTTTCCTTCAAATTCTGCAGGCTTTTCTCCATCTGAAGAAGAAACTAAGACTTCCTTCTTCACAAAGACAGAAACTTTCACTACCAAATCTGGCTACGTACATCAAGGGAGGAAAACAGACAAGAGGTGGAGAATTGGAAGGTCATGAAAGGAGAGAGAGGGGGAAAGGTGGGAGGAGGAAACATGTTATGGTGTGCAAACTCTTTATCTGGATTGTGTGCGTTTGTGTGTGTGTGTGTTCTGTGCCCTCAAGTCAGAACTTGCCTATAGCAACCCTAATAGCTTTCAAAGAAAGTGAGATATTTGGGGAGCGGTTTTGCCAGTTCCAGTAAATTCGGATGAATGAAGGAAAGGGACCAGAGTTCCAAAACAACAATTTATCTGGATGGGTCCGTAGTGTAGATACACTCCAAGTACAGCAACCTTCCTCCCTTTCATATATGGACTATTGACGCTGTGCCTCCCATTTTCAATCATATATATATATAAAATCATATATATACACCTGAGTCACATATCTGGTGGACATGGTATGGAACGGTTCACAGAATGTATGGTTGTGAATGAAAAAGAACAAGAGATAACAAAGTACAGAGACAAAAGGGAGGGAGGCAGCTGATTGTCTGCTTCTCTTACACTAGTGGAGAGAGGACCACGCAAGGACACCTCTCATTCTCCACATGCTGATTTGAGTGTGCAGCTTACCTGCCCCAAATGGTCTTGTAGTCTAATACATGGGGAAAGCACTGAGCTGGGAAGGCTGTTCCAGGTGGTGTAACTTTATAAAAATACTAACGCAGCCAATGTTATCAAGATCCCAGCTGAGCACTTTCTGGAAATTGAGCCTTGGTTAATATGCAAAAAAAGGTTATTCCATAGTGATGCCTTAAAAGAATAAGGCTACAAACCTGTCTCTACCCACCTGGCATGAAGACTCATTGAATTCAGTGGGACTTATTTCTGAGTGTCATGTAAAGGATTGTGCTGAAAAGTACAAGTAAGTACCAGGTTTGTTTGTTTTCTTTTTATATGGTTTTAATAATATTTTGTAAGCCGCCCAGAGTAGTGGCATGTTCACTAAATGGGCGGGGTATAAATCTAAATAAATAAATAAATAAAATAGATAAAAATACAAAGCCTTCCAGCAATTGTTGAACTATAACTCCCTTGGTCGTACATCATTAAGTATACAGACAAGAACTGACAGGAGCTGCCTCCTCTGGAACCTCTGAAAGGCCACACAACACCACTACTCATTTAAGGAATCTCGATTTGCAGAATATATCCCTTCAAGGGGTAGCTGAGTCATTAGGGTAAGAGAAAGATAGATGTACCAGCAAAATAGGTTTGCCATCATTTGATGGCACTTCAAGCAAGTGGCTTCCAGCCTGTAGGAAATGTGTATCTGAGAATAAACAGTTGCTAGAAAAAGTCATTCAATGTATAAAATGCAAGAAGCTGGAATATTTCTGCCACATAATGTGAAACAGAAAGTCAGACTATTACAGCTGGTCAATCAGGGTAAAATCAAATGCAGAAAGAAGTGTAGAAAGGAAAATAATCTTTTGGCTGAAAAGCCTTAAAGACTGCTTTGGTTGCAATGCAATATACTCATTTAGAGTAGCCAAAGCCAAAGCCAAAAATGTCCATGATATTGTCCAGCCTCCAGAAGGAGAGGAACAAGGTGGAGGAGGAGCATCAATAATTAGAGACCTGCCAACCTCTGTTAATGGAGACTGATTGATTTCATTTAATTTTTTTTAACTAAAACTAAATTAAAAGAGTAGTTGCACTACATTCACTGCAACACATAAGTGAGGTGTGCAGTGAAAAACAGCAAGAGTGGCTACATACGTAGAGCACTTGATAATCTGAGAAGCTGCTGTCTCTGGAAACGAGAGATTCAATTTTTATTAATAGCCCTGATCTCTAAGGCACTAAGAGAGAGTGTGTGTGATGGATTAGTGATGGGGGCATGTAAACAGTAAGGAAGAAGCTGGAAAAATAATTATCTAACAGCTGTGTTGGAAATCCACCTCCTACTCTGCTGCACAAATTGCTACACTGTTGTGATGTGACACTGGATCAATATTTTGCCATAGAGGACTGTGGTCAATTGTAGTCAAGAGCTGAATGTTATCTCCTCCTGTAATGTAGATGGGCCAGCACAGATTGAGTTGATTGTGTATACTGTTTGCAGAGGTGATGGATGAGCTTTATGCATGCTGATAAATGCTTAAAAGTAGCTTTCAAGGTTATTGAAAGGTTAATTTTCCTCTGTAAATGCCAGAAAAATGAGTGGTATGCCATAGCATATAGTAAATCATTTGAACACAAAGCACACAGAGATGGACACAGAGTAGTAGATACCAGCGTCGTTTCTATGCTGATTGGTTTTAATCAGAAGGAAAATCTTGAAGGGGAGGGAGGGAGGGAGGCAGGCTGTCTTCCTCTATCCTCACCTTGCGTTAGATTTGTGCTGGAGAGGCTGCTCCTCATTAGGAGGAGGGTCAACAAAGCCAGTGTAAGGGACAGAAAAGGACAGGCTGGTGTGGGCAGGGTGAAAAGAATGCTGGGCTGGAAGGAAGTCTGTAGGCAGGACTGTGGAACTGGATGCCTGCAGCTGAGAGAAGAAAACAACAGCATGAAACACGTAGGGAATGGGTCGCACGGGCAGGAGGATCACTAGGGGTGGGTCAAGTGAAGTTCTGTTCTCTTGATCCTACCTCTTAAGGTGCTACAAGAGACTATGGTTTTTTTTGTTGTTGTTGCAAAACACTCAAGCCCAAAATGTATGTTATAGATATATCAAATATTTCTCACTGTAAGGAACTGTCAGCCATCTTCTGTGATTTGCACAAGCTGTCTTCCTTCTTTTCACTATCTTATGAATTAAACACTTTCACCTATCATTCAACTCCATTAACCTTTCATTGCTTGAAAAGTGAGACAGAGATAGAAGGTTTCTGACAGCAGCCTTGCCCAAGTTGGTGACCTCCAGGTATAAGCATTGGAAGGGCATCAGTTTGGGAAGACTGCCTCACAGAAGAGACGCGTCCAAGAGGTTTTCCTGTTGCTGAAAACAACCACATTGTGGCAGCAGAGTAGAAATTTAAACATGGAATATCATATAAGCAACATTCAATGCCCAGCTAAGTTTCAGTTCAATAATTAGAATCATAGAATTATAGAATAATTGAGTTGGAGGGGGCCTATCAGGCCATCGAGTCTAACCCCCTGCTCGATGCAGGAATCCAAATCAAAGCAGATCTGACAGAAGGTGGTCTAATTTTCCCTTGAATGCCTCCAGCGTTGGAGCACTCACCACCTCCTGAAGTAATTGATTTCATTGTCACAGTTATGAAGCAAGGCTATTTCATGAAATCTACACTGGTCCTCATTAGACACCCCTTTTCCCTCCTGGTTAAACTTCTATCTTTTTAACAGCTTCAGGACAGACACAAGCCATGTGGTCATTCCATATTGTTCATATATAACCATCCACCTAATAATTTCACTCAAAAATGGAGGCTGAAGGGATTGAATTAAAAAAAAAATCTTTTTTGCTCAACATTTCCCTTGTGTCCTCTATTGGTGTAAGGGGCAATTTTGCCTGATTAGAGGGTCTCCCAGTACCCTTGGACCTTCCAAATTTTTAAAACCATTTGACCACTAGATGGCAGGAGGGGGCTTTATCAGTTAAAAAACACCAATGTCTGCAAGAAAAAAATGGCTGTGATGTTGGGGGTATGGTCTGGTAAGAGATGGGAGTGTGCAAGCCCTTGACTTCTGGCCATTGCCTACCCCGTGATGTTCACATGTAGAAATATTTAGCATGGGGAGGGGATTGGAAGTTGACTCCCTATTCATTAAGACTGATCAGACTAAGGCTTCTTCTAGATCTTCAACCAAATGTTCCATGGTATTTCTATCCGAACCTTTCCCACTTCTGTAACCAGACATATGTGATTTGTGAATTATCCCCTCTTTAAACTAAAATGCATTACACTTGCCAATTGTCAATCAGCTTCAGGATTTGAGGGGTAGGTGGAAGATGCCTAAGTCACTTTGGCTTTTTTATGGCCCCAGTTCTTTATGCTATCCAGTGAGAAAAAGCAAAACCTGGAGCAAGGCACAAAACTTGTTGTGCCTTGCTCCATTCACTTCTTGTTTATTTGCTGAGACAGTATATGTGAAAATGACAAGTTGGCAGCTTGATGGCTAGCCATGAATCAGAAAACAACATTACAAAATTGTACAGCTGGATCATGTTTAGCCATCAAGCTCTTCGCCAGACATTGTCACAGGACAGGTGAACAGCCAGCAAAGGCAAACAGGAGGGCCAGGATGCTCTGGGGATTAGTAGTGGGTCACCTGCTGGAACTTGTGTCTGAGCAAGTGCTAATCTCTTGCCTCAGTTGCAGGTATGACTGCCATAGGTTCCTAAAATCAAAATGTCCCTTATAGCAATTAATAACACTCAATAATACTTTCTGCAAGGAGAGTCCACTTATACCCCTTATGAACCCAGTTCGGGGAAGAAAGAAGGAAGGATAGCAAGAGAGATTTAAAAAATGACAGCTGATGGAGAAACTTACTGTGGGAGGGTATTTGTACAGGGAGGCTTTGGCAGGATGTATCTCAGCCAGTGACTGCATGTCAGCATCTCTTGCGTTCACCAGTCGCAAGTAAAGCTCAGCTTTGCCAGCCTATGAAATTTAAAAAAGAACTTCTCTGGTTAAAATTAAAATGGATGAAAGTTGAATTCCATGAGAGGTTGAAATAATACATCTTGTAGGTTTGGTTAAGGATCAGATGTTTTCAGAATTGCCCTGAGAAAATATCTGCATATAACGCTCTTACTGGAACAGACTAGCAGGGCCATCCCCTTTGGGCATGGTCATGTTGGGAAAGTTTCTATTGAGTTAATGAAATCCGGGAAGAAATCTGTCTTCAGTCACATTGAATGGGTCGGTCAGAGAAAGGATGTATTCAGTGTTAGGAACTGAATTTAATTGTTCAGTAAAAGCCTTTTGAGAGGTCCAGCGAGCGGAACAACATATTCATGGCAGATAGAGAAAAGCCATATGTGCAAGAAATCTCACCTGAGGCACACTATTCAACTGTTCTCCAGTAAGGCCTGGCTTCACAGGAAGCACCCGGATAGGGACCTTCCAATGCCCACTCATCACCTGATGCAGGTGGTCAAATACTGTGATTTTGGCCCACCCTCTTGGGACCAGATTCTTGATTTCCAGCCCATAAGCATCAAAGCCTCCAGACGCTTGAAGTTCAGTCACAAGAGCAATAGAGGTTGAAGGAAGGGCTCTGAAAAGCAAGTAGAGAAAGAAGTAACATACATAACAACAACATAAATATTAGTACTTTTTTTCTTTCCAAATCCTGTTCCAGGATCCACTGTTTCAGAGATCATTGTGGTACAGTGTGCTAAAGCTTAGATGACATTAATTTGGTGCAAAAACTGGCATAAGAGAGAGAATCTGGCAACATCAAAATTGCAGACGTTTCATGACAAAGCACAGAATGCATTACTCCCCTTGGCAAATATTCCAAGATGGTGCCATATATTCCAAGCTGAGAAACATCACTTGTTGGATATAGCTTTTAGAATGTCACAGCCAGCACGGTTAGGGACACAAAATACAAAGTTTGGCAGAGCTTGGAAACAAAACAAAACCTTTTGGACTGCAACTCCCAGAATCTTCCAGGCTTTGTTTCCAAGTTGGGGGATTCTGATAACTATAGTGCAAAAAAGTAAGAGTTCCAAGTTTGACACACTGGTGAGCTAGAAAAACAGGAAACAACAACAGTAGGTGTACCTTACTTTAGCCCCCCCCCCCCCCCCAACCCTGCTATTTAGAGAAGAATTGTCTATTATTGTATCTGCCTTGAGCACTACCTTGAAGCACCTACAGACCATAAATACATTCTACAAATGAAAACAAAGACACCTGGCAACTGGGAATGGCTGTACAGAAGAGAAGAAACATCAGACATGGACATACCTTGGTACTGGTTGCCTAGCTGCTAAGATGGCACAGCACCCTCTTTGTTTACCCATCACATACTGTGAGGACAGGCCCATATCTGAGGAGACAACTGGCAGTGGGGTGGGCTTGCCCAACCCTTGTTCATTACGATACAGGCCAGAGACCAGGCCAACTTGGTAAAATGTGGGATCCAGGTCCAAAAGAAAATCATAGAATATCACAAAGCCAGACCTGTGGAAAGAGGAGAATTTGTCACACTCATAAAGCACCTGGTACTGCTCATTTGTTATGGCCCGTTGGGATCTGGAATACATAAACTGGTGGGTTCCAAGCAAAGTGCTATATGCTTAGAAGCAATTATAATAGGACAAGAAAAGCATAACATCTTCACTTCATGTGATTGTGGTCATGTGACTGTCAGAACAAACATTCCATGCAAGAGTGAAGTCCAACAGTAACTCTGTTCGAAAGGACTGGTTATGTGTTTCTTTGCACTAGGACAGTAAAGATAAAAGGACAGAACATACGCAGGATCATATGGAGCTGGTCCCAGTGTGTCAGAGGGATCCAGGAAGTAATGGCTGGTAGCTGTGGCAGATAATCTCCTGGAGTCCTAATGGGTAGAAATTAGATGAATTTGGTCAGTGTCCATCATATCCAAGTGAGGAGTCTTGTTATTCCCAGGAAACTACCGCACCCTCAACAACATGATTCAACTGTTTCAGAAAAAAACATTTACTTTTGAGCTGACATAGTTGGTAATGATAGAGCACTTCAGCCTCCCCTGGGTGCATCTTTCTTCAACACAGGGTGCACTGCAGACACATTTTCTCCAGACCTCTCAAGCCTAGCATGAGTGAGTGATTGGATTTTTCACGTGTAACTCAATGCCTCCTAGAGTTCAGTTATCCTAGGCTAACTGAATTCTAGGAGACCTATTCCGAAACGCTGAAGTTGAACACCTTAAGTCCTATTTAACTGACTCTGTGGATGGCAGAAAATTCCTAAGTATGCTCTCTCAGCCTGAGTTATGACATGCCAGAAATGGAATCTTAGCAGGGAATGTTTGTCACTAGTTGGCCACTGGTTCTTAACAAGTGGGGTTCAACATCCAAGCCCAATTAATAGGTCTTGTGGCTCCCTTAATATTCTATAATGTAACTACAGGAGCTTTGCAGCACAGTAGTTAAACTGTAGTACTGCAGCCAAAACTCTGCTCACGACCTGGGTTCAATCTCAGGTAGCCAGCTCGAGGTTCACTCAACCTTCCATCTTTCCGAGGTTGGTAAATTGAGTACCCTGCTTGCTCAAGGAAGGGCAATGTGTAGCCTGGATAATTAAATTGTAAACCACCCAGAGAGTATTTTAAGCACTATGGGGCAGAATATAAGCAGCACACTTTTTGCTTTTAACAGGAGATGCAAAAATGTCCTCTGGTTGCTATAATTAGAAGCATTTGTGTGACTAAGCCCTTAGTTAAAAGAAAAATTAAGGTATGCTGGATTTTGAAGGCTTCAAAACCATAGTCAAGAGTCATAGCAAGATGGGGCAGAAGAATGAAATTAAGGGCAAAAACGTACATGTTGCCACTTACTGGCTAAAATCCTGTTGCTTAGAGTAGTAAATTGCAATAGAGTAGCTTACTGAATCAAAGGATATTTGGTGAGTCTACTCCACTGTAAGTTCCATTGATCCAAATGAGCCTACTCTAACTCCAATTTACCTCAGCATAGTAAGTCACTACTAAAATAGTCCTATTTGGAAGATACGGTGAGGAAGGACATTGGCCCTGCTTGTTTCCCAGTCATATCTTTCCCATACATAGTTGTGGATAATGCAAAGCCACTGGATCTAACACAAAGACGTGGAGCCTGGAAAAATTACTTTGCTGGGCTATAACTCTCAGAATAATTCAGCTGGCATGACCCCATAGTGCATGGCTTCCGATACATGTAGCCCAGAAAAGCAACACTTCTAAAAGTAATACTTGTGCAAATATGGGCACCAGAGATGACAGCTCCAAATTGTGAAAAAGGGACCACTTCTAGACATGAAAACTATTTCAACTTGTTAAGTAGATATTCTGTATGAGCCTTCTTGGAATTGACCATAGAGATAAGGACACTCACCATACTGTTAGCCAGAAAGGTAGGGTCTGGAAGGTGATGTGGGGGAGGTGGTGGTAGAGGAGGAGCAACAGGAGGTGGCAGGAGGGATGGTATTCCTCTCCCGGGCCACTGCGTTTTCATCCTCTCTGTGTCATGTCTTAGCCTGTCAATCTCAGCATGCAGCTGAGCCATCTCTGCCATATGTACCCGCTGTAGCTTGGCCAGCTCTGCATCCAAAGATCCTGGTAAATGGAAGAAGCCATCTCATTAATTCCACACAGTATCCATTTACAGCAGGGCTGCAGGATAGATAGAGTTCAGTCACAAATGCTTGCAGTTCCAAAATTAAACAGAGAATGTGGGAACAAATAGTTACTGAGGCTTAGAGCCTCTTTTTCCATATTTGCTAAACTAGGATGACCTACTATTACCACGGCATCTCCAGAAGTACATAATGACTGCAATAGCACTGACTGCCCTGGGCAAAGATTCGGTGGGAATGTGGTCTCTCCAAGCATTTCAGGGACCCTATTGTGTTCCTAGCAACCTCCAGAAAAAGGAACAAAGGATTTGGGCACAGTGGCGATCAGAAAGCCCAACGATCTTCTTGGACACCTCAGCAGTAGAATGCACATGTGAGATGCATTAAAGATGGCTTAGCTAGTGCATTGTAGCAGAACGCAGAAGCAATTTCTTCCATCTTTCAGGATTTCTTGGAATAACAGGTCAACATGGAAACCAAATTTGTTAATTGTGAAACTGCTCCAGAGTTACTGAGGGAATCTAGGCACTGGGCTTTTGCCTATGTTCTTTAGGTAAAACCTATCTCCACATTGCTGTGCCCCATGGAGATTACTATGCTCTTTAGCTTCCAACTGGCTGTCTCCCTGCTTCACCTGAAGCAATTGGCAAGACTTTCCTGCACTTGCCACATGCATAGTCCTTATGTTTCTCTTGCCTTTTCTCCACCTCCATGTTGCAGTGGCACTAAAAGTTTAAAAAGAAGCTCAGAAGTTACTTTAGTTGACTCAGTTATCTCTATGGGGACACTACGGTCATTTGCTGTGCTAGGAGACATGCACTCTGTGCATGCTTTGAGACTATGCTGATGCTACTCCAGTGTGTAAATGCTAGGTAATTTAATTAGCTTTCTTATTTTCTTGTGTGTTTTCTCTGTATTGCTCCTGCCTCAGACTTCAATTTTTTCCAAAATATTTGGACGCCTTTTTCAAACCTACTGAAACTTTTGTCTTTTTCACTATCTTAAAAAAATACAAAAATTTCTCCATTCAATTGTCTGGATTTTTGGCTAAGAGGGTTTGTAGTACTTAAAACCAGGTCTTGCCTTGACCACCTACTGGGAGTTAGTAAATGTGGTTTTGGTGGCAGTTCTACCATGCAGGATTGGCATGAGAGTCAAAGACGCTTAACCTTGTGGATTTTATGGGACTCTCTGATAGCACTGCTTAGTTAGGTCAGACTATAATGTTGGGAAGTATTGGGAAGAGACAGGTTCCCTTAGCCATCAACACAATTAACTCTGCTGGGCTCATCCATTCCAGGATTACCAGAGTAGTGTGGCTAAGTAGTTAGAGCAGGACTCCCTGAACCCGGTAGTCCATCACATTATCTAGAAAACTATGAAAAGTGTCACCGTAAGTCAGAATTGACTCAATGATGTAAAATTATTATTTAAATGGGTAGAACACCCAATGCAGTAATCCTAATTTGTCCTGTGTTACAAATGTAACCCTTCCAGTACAGTCCCCCTTGATGGTCAAGTTTACAGCAGTAAGTTTTCTATACTCTGTCTGATGAGAAAGACTCTTTGTTGCAGGCTCATGTCTAGACCTGAAAGGGGTATTCTGTTGCCAGTGGTGGGAGAACACTATACCACCTAAGTAACACAGTGGTATGTTTACTCAGTGGCAACACAGCATCAACTGTGTGGCCCACTGTACACTCTAATTTGTTGCCAGCGGTTTAGACATTAATGGTTGTGTGTTGCGTTATTTTGAGGGGACAGCACATTTACACTGTTATACAAGCTGTATACTCACTGCTTTACATTGTAGCCAAGTGTCATTTCTTCACTGTTGTCACATGAAAAGATATACTAAAATATTTATGAAATGTGAGGGGGTGTACTCACTTCTGTGATATACCGTATATACTAAGGCCCTTGATTATAGAAGTAGCTGCCTGGATATTATGAACACAACTTTCCCACTGCAACATTATTGTGTATAATTACAAAAATAATCCCTGGCTTCCTTCACTATTATCTGTCTCAACTTTAGTAAAGGAGGATGAGGGCCTACCAACTTCATTTCTTCTTCTGTCCTTCAGGACCCTTAACTTTAGTATTTCATCTTCCAGCCGCTGATTCTCCAGCTGAACAGATAGGAGTTCAGCATCCATGCCCCATGGGTAGGTACTGGGGTTACCTTCATGTTCTGCAGTGGAAGGATGGAGAACCAATGAACAATAAGAATTATTGAATTTATATAATTGAAAAATAGCTTTTTTATAGTCTGAGGTTTCATAAACAAGACCTTATCGCACAATGGGAACACATTCTCCTATAACAGAGCAGTGGTCATGGTGGCAGCGAGAATCTGGGAATGACTCTCCCAAAAAGTAGCTTTTGTGAACTCTGGTCTGGCTGGATAGCTCAGTCAGTAAGGTATCTGGTTGTGGAGCCAGAGGTTAGGAGTTCAATTCCCTAATGTGCATCCCTGGAGAAGAGTCAGTCTGTACAGCCTTGGGCAAGTTACACAATCCAGGGTGACCCCAGAAGGGAATGGTAAACCACTTCCAAGCATTTTCTATACCTAGGAAACAAAGGAAAGGGTTGCCATAGGTCGGAATTGACTTGATAGCATCTAATGATTAATTATTAGTCTGTAAACAGTAGTCTTGTTCAGTTCATGAGGGATATGCAAACATTAAGGACCCAAAAATTTCTCTAGACTATGATATAATAGCCAAGTGTGGGGAGGAGAAGGCAGTAAATGTATCTCACTCTTTTTTCTGGCCTTGTGTTCAGGCCTTCCTTTAGTTTTCTCCAGTGCCACAGCCTCCACTTGCAGCTCATACATCTGACGGAGGATGTTGTGGTCACTACCTCCACTCTGCACATATGCCAGGTAGACAGCCCTGCAGGGACACACAAATGCATCACTCAATTCCAGAGAATGTTGCTGCACAGGCACGCATGCGCGCACACACAGAGATGACAAGCCTATTCACTACCTCCATTGAGAAGAGAACTGTTCCTTTCTCATCCAGTGAAAAATCTGTCTTCCATCTACTGTTGCTTTGCTACACAATTTCCTGTAATCCAGCCCTTCCCAAAATGGGGTAGAGAGAAAGTTCCACAAGCAACAGTGAAAAGCAATTAGTTAATATTCATATTAATTCCCAGTTTACCACAGCTCTGGTCTCAGGCAGCCTTGCAGCTTCCTCCAAACTCACTGTATCTCTGAAGAAAGTGGTCCAACAGCTGATGGAAATAGCATAGACTTGAAAGTGGCCTTCTCCTCCACCTTATCGGCAGCACCTTCAGTTTTTACCTTGGGTGGAGGTTCTGGTTTGCTTCTAGAAAGAAACCGAAGAAGGAAGAATAGGTAGGTGTACTAAGGGCTTGCTTGTTCATAAGCAGCCATAAAGAACCGTAAGGAATGTGCAGTTCTACCCCTAGAAGCCTTACCTGCTTGCTGCTGCTACCTGCAGAAGGCCCACCTGTTCCCGCAGGGTATCCAAAGCCAGTTGGTTCTTTTCCTCCTGGGCATTCAGTTCAACCAGCAGCTGTTCTATGTGAGTTGTGGATGAATTCCCTTGTTTAACATCCGACAAGCGCTTGTGGATCTCTAGATAAATGCAAAATTGAACAAATTGCATTGGAATATCTGCCCCAAATCAAAGGATTTCCAGAGGTTATCTGAATTGCATTCCTGCTTAAAATATGGACACATCATCCCTCCCTTGGTTATACTGTACTAGAGCATAGATCCATCCAGCTAGGAGCCCTTCACCCCAGTGGATATGTATTGCATGCCTCTTTTTCAGACAACAAATCAGACAAGTAAACCTGTGCCCTAACTCTCCACTAAAGCCTCCAGGTAAGTCCTTACATATGAAAAGATTCCTGCAAAATGCAGCATCTTAGGGAGAAAGCGTGCATGGAACTCGTGAACCTAAAATGCTAGCTGTTATATATACAGATGAATAGCTTGAGATGGAGTCTAGATATATGCATAGTATTTTCATAAGACATCAAAGATTATTATTGAGTCTAGACATACATTTCTTACTAATTTAACATATTTTTGTCTTTTCACCCACACAAACATCCTGAGTTATTTACAAATCTAAGAAATGAGATAGTTCTTCCCAACAGATGAAGGCCAGTTTTACCATTAGGCAGAAGGAAGCAGTGGCCTCAGATAGCTGATCTGGGATGTCATGAAAAGACAGAACACTGTTAAATAATCAACTTCCTTTACCTAAATTCTGATTGACACAAAAGAGTAAGTTGTTTGTTTCATGTGTCAGAATCATGTGACTGTTTCTGGGTACAATATAAATGTATGGCTGCTATTTACTGCTTTGCTTTGCAAAGGAAAATAACAAATGTTTGGCCTTGCAGCACATTTAATCCCTCTCCTCTGCCAAAAGACACACACACACACACACACACACACGACTGGAAAAGAAGAAGAAAAAAATCACAAACAGGCACTTCATCTCATTCTTCAGCTATTTACCCTTTTACCTGCTGTTTGTGAGAATCAAGTTCCCTCTGCCTTCTTCAAACCCACCCAATGGCTGAGAAATCCTCTAAATACAAAATTGACTGTTAGGTGTACTTACAGATGGAGTCTCTGTCTAGTTTTTTTCCTGGAACCAGTGACAAGATGGGACCTATTTGCCAGCCCTATCCAGCGGCACCCACGGGAACTGGATGCATGAAGGCCATTTGTCTGACCTTTCCTACTTAATTCTACAGCGCAGGCCATTCCCTTAACCTCAACTGGCAAGAAAAGGCAGTCACAGGAGGACAACCATCAGGAATGTGCCCTAGCTTTCTCTTACCATCCTTCTGCTGCTCTAGATGCTGGCTTCTGGCTTGGATAACAGCTAACTGGCGCTCATGTGCTTCTGCCATTTGTTGCTGGCGCTGCCAATATTCCCACTGGTGCAGGCTTTGGTAGCTGTTGTCATCCTAGGGTTCAGGGAAATGTGACAAGTCAAGATGCTCCTTACTTCCATAATCAATAATGCAACTCTTAAGTGCCATTGAACAAGGTTTGTTTCAGTGTGATTTGGACACAGATGGAGAAATTTTTTTCCCATGCGTAGATGGCCATGCATAGATGGAGAAATAGAGGAAAAATGTGATAAGCTATGGATACCTGTATATTAAGAATGCCTGGCAGTGTCATGCAACATGATTTCCAGCTGCATATTTTGTGTCTAACTGCATGCTAAAAAAGCCCTGTCATTGAACGGTGGCATGAAGAGAGCTGATTGTGAATTCCAGAACATGTCAACTCAGCATATCCTCTACTGTATGCTTGTACTTCCCACAGCTAGAGTGCTGGGTGTGAATGCAGATCCAGGTTCAAATCCTCTTTCAGTTATGAAGCTCCCTGTGATTCATTCAATTTATCGAAATCTAGAAAACTGTTCAGGCTGGTGAGCTGAAGAGAAAGGGACCTCTCAATGGTGGCCCCACTGATACGGAACTGCTTCCAGCTGGTTTTAGCTTAGCGTCCCCTTCAATATAGATTTTCAAGAAAGACATGAAAATGTATCTTTTTACACCAACCTATCTTAAAGCTTTTAAGTAACTGTACACTTTTCTGATTTGCCCACTTGTATCATACAATGTTCTTTCTTGTTAATCACTTTGTAAGAGTCTGGCCAAAAAGTTGGCTTATAAATACTTAGAATAAACAAATATTTCTTAGGGCCTTCCTGAATATTTAATTTATGTATAATAAACGTGTATTTATTTTTAACTGTTGCACACACTATTCTTTCAAGTTTATATCTTTATTGTTAGATTTCTGCATTTTCTGAGTATTTAAAGTGCAATGCTTTGTCTGTGAGATGATATTATATTTTCCTTAGTCAACACACTAACTGAAGTTATGACTTCTGATTCATAGTGTTACTAACACATCTCAACTCTCATATTCACCTCCATCATGCAAACAATTTGCTTTCGGATCCTATGAGACATGGCTCTAAATATGCAGCCACCTAGTTACCTGCAAATGGAACTGCACAGGAAAGAGCTTCCATTTGTGTGAAGTTCTTTCCAACACAGTTCAGGCCATCTAAAGCATATCAATTAAATCCAAAATTAACATCTCTAGAACCATCACAGGAAGAACTGCAGTCCCAACATGCATTGCTGGAGACATGTTGAAGCAGGGGTGAGGCTGCTTCAAAGGCCAAAATAGGGATGGCTTTCTCACATGAGCAGAACAAAATGAATTGCCCCTCTGCACTGAGGTGGGCAAGCTTTCTGGTTGCAAGAGCTGCATGGGATTTTGTCTCCAAAGCAGAGACGAAGTAAGGAAACAGGTTTTGAATGAACTACAGAATAGAAGGTGGGACCACAGAGCGAAAGAGAGTTAAAAGAGCACATAGTGAAGATTACGCTGAAGAACAAGAACAGGATGTTAAGAACAGAAGGCAGAAGATTATACAGAAAAAGTATTGCAATAATCAATATAGGAAATTGTAATTTTATGCTTCATTACGTTCCGCACTATTCAAACCCTTTCCATATGGCTGTATATTTTTAAATATCTTGTAGCCTCTGCAACAAGGTTTGTTTGTTTGTTTGTTTTAAAAATCCTTGAACAGTTTTACCTCGGTCTGGAAGTTCCTGAATGTTGAGTGTGTATTTTCCAATGACTTTCTCAGTTTCTGGAACTGCGGAGGGAAAGACTTTATTTAGTACCATTTAGACACCACTTCTGGGTTAGAACGGCAAGTGTATCTTCTGGTTATACTCAAACTGAAGCATTAGCAATTTGATGAGAAGACCCTGAACTTGGAACTGGGAAATAAGAGCTTACTTAGTCATTCCCAGCCCAAAATATATTTTAAAAACTCTGCTTAGTCTGGAACAATTTGATCTAGACTAAGGTCT
Source organism: Intellagama lesueurii (assembly GCA_037013535.1). NCBI lineage: Eukaryota > Metazoa > Chordata > Lepidosauria > Squamata > Agamidae > Intellagama > Intellagama lesueurii. The sequence goes on from JBAJHW010000004.1 coordinate 181,386,543, forward strand.
AGGAATTCTGAGATATCAGGATGGGAAATATGTGTGAGTAGAGTTGTCAAGCCAGCAGTATTCCATTCCTTGAGGTTTCAGGATCAAAACTAAAGACATAGAAGACAGGAAAGGGAAATGAAGGGCTGGAACTACTGGGACAACTGATTAAGGAAACAGGCATGGAGGAAAGCCCGGTAAATCAGAATAGAAGCCATGTAAACATTGCAGGTATTATGGCAACCCAGAGCAAGGAGGAAAATATTTGGGGGCAGTTGGACACTTGGCACAAACACACAGCAGCTACAGTGGCTACTGCCATTCTTGCTAGGGAGTTCACATCCCATGCTGACAGCATGCATGGCCAGTGAGGAGTTTATTTAGATCCCTCTGTGCTGCTGGAGCATTTGAAAGGCTCCCTACCATCCACAGGGAATTCTGTTTTCCCAAGCCTTGTACAACTGCTGCCAAGGCTCATGCAACAAGAATGTCCGTGAGTTGTAGTGCTGGTGCTCCATTCCCAGCCTTGCTGGCTCTAAGTGGCACAACAAGTCCAAGTGCATGCACCCACTGGCTCCCTCCTCAATCTCCTCCTCACTTTGGTTTTTTTTGGTGCCCCAACACTGCACAGACATCACACCCATAAAAACATATTTGCAGAGAGCCAGGGAGTCCTGGTGCCAGCTTGGAATGAGTGAGGATGAATGCCCAGGTTTTAAAGCAGTCCTCAAGCTCTTTTTAAAGACTTCTACTGCCTCATAGTGTCCCACAGTGAGAGTGTTATGTGCTGTCAAGTCACATTCCACTTATAGTGGCCCTAATAGGGTTTCTAAGTATGTGAGATATTTAAGGAGTGGTTTTACCATTGCCACCTTGCCCCCACATTGAGTTTCCATGGACAAGCAGGGATTTGAACCTGGTCTCTGGAGTCCTAGTCTGTCACTTTATCCATTAAACCCACTGGCTCTCATAGGTGTCTCACAGTACTCCCCAGAAAAATGAGGGGGGAAGTTGATGGCATTCCAGATACTATAAATACAGTATATAGAGGAATTTCAATATGGCAGGAAGAAGCCTTTCTATTGGCAGTAAACCTTCAATGTCTGCCCTGTTCTCAAGTATTTCCTCAGCACCTCTCTTTCTTAAACATTGATTGTTGACTGTAGAGGATTAAGCTTTTTAGTTATTTAAGAACTTAACTGTTACTTTTTTAATTAGGAGGCTTAAATCTATCCACCACCACAGAATCACAGGCTCTGCTGATGTTGCCTTAGGAAAGGGAATGTGAATAAATATGTAAAGGTAGAAACTAGTAAATGAACTCTATTTAATAAATTATTACTTAATACATTAGTTTAAAGGAATAAATTTTGCTTTCACAGAATGAATGTTTTATGGCAGGGAATTAATTTTTAATTTTTTAAATGATTGTTTATCAAGAGTTGAAATACTGTAACCTCTTTAAAAAATTAAAGATAAAAAATGAATGAGCTAAATAACCATTTTAGCAACACATCTTTGGCACAGTTCCTGAGCAACCAGCCGATCTGAAACAGACCCTTGGCCCTGTCAAAGTTGCCCACCTAAGAGACTTTTATCTCTTCCAGTATCAGTCACCTGAGATTTATTTCCCCACCTCAACAAACAACAATTCCCTAAGATTTCAGCTGGTACTCTGAAGCATGGTAATTCTATCTGTGGAGGAGACAAAGCAGAACAGTAAAGAAAGCATGGAAGTCTCACTGCCAAAGGAATCAATGTGTTGCCACTATTTTCCGCCGTACCTCTTCAGTCAATTTCTTCAAGGCCTGGCTGTCGGAAACACTTCCTGCATAGTCAAGGCTCCTCAACTGAGCTGGTTGTTGCCTGTATTCCTCTTCTTCAAAGTGTCTAGGTTGGTGCCTCTTTGGTTTTGGTGCTTGTTGCTCATGATACTGCTCCATAGAAACCAAGAGCCAGGACAGAAATAAAACAATGAATTGTCTGGAAAATAAATTGTGACTGAAGATGTGTTTCATGGAAGTTGGAATGTCTTAATTAACTCCTTCAGGGAGCAGCTGCAAGGTTTGCTTAACATCCCTACCTTCCAGCTGATAAAGGAACCATTTTGAAAGGCAAAATAAGCTAGGCCTCTCTCACAAACCCCCCCCCCCCAAATAAATAAAATTATTAAGTAATACAAGGAGAGACAGGAAAAAAACACCTCAAACCATAAGGGGAACCCTTTGATTTCAGGTGTTCACTAATATACTTCTTGTACAATATTAACTGCATAGCTATTACTCAGTTGTTGGTAGAATCCATGTTTTCCATTAAAGAAGGGCTTGTGTTGTAAAAAAAATTTTTTTAAACATTTCCCCAGAATTCAAACTACAAAAGTGAATAAGAAAGTGTGACAGAAGTCCATACTCCCTCATATCTAGTGAATTTCTTAACAGAGATAGGGAACGCCATGCAAAAGTTGGCTGTGCAAATGTCATGGGCAAGCAATGTCCATGATATTGCAATTAATGAGTAAAGACACTCATGTCCATTTCATGTTTAACCTATAAAATAACAAAATTATGAAGCCTCTTGGGATACAGAACTCTCCTATTCAGACACATTAACATACTATATTATATGTGCACCTGTTAGGATACCTTTGGCAACATCTCATTTGTTTCTGACTCTTTGGAGGTCATGAGGCTTTCTGCACAGTACAGGAGCAATAGAAGCTCCAGGCAGGGGCTTTGCATCTAAAGGCCAGAGCTTAGAAAAGTTATGTTCTTGGATTGTTGTTTAGTCGTTAAGTCGTGTCTGACTCTTCGTGACCCCATGGACCAGAGCATGCCAGGCCCTCCTGTCTTCCACTGCCTCCCGAGTTGTTCTTGGATTACAACTCCCCAAATCCCACAGCAACAGCAACAGCCATGTTAGTCAAGGGATTCCAAAGAAGTAATTTGTTAAAGCTTTGCCCAGGATGGGTCCAAATTATTCCAATTATAGATTTTGACACGAAGCTGGAAAGGAAGTGGCAATAAAAAGAAGAAATACAAGTAAATACATCTAGTTTTTAAACAAGAATCCAACTCCAGTCTCTGTAGGAAGGGTTTGCAGTCCTGCCAAAGAGGGACAGAAACAATGTTCTTGTATATGGGACTAATCCAACATCATTGGGCATGATCAGAAGCAACAGGTTGTTTTAATATTCTACCTCTTACTAGTTATGTCTTTTATTATATAGTATCTTCTCATATTTCTGCATAGACTGTAGCAGATATTCCATGTATAGTTGATAAAATGTGGTAGAGGATTACTGAAAAATTCATGTCATTTAATAATAATAATAATAATAATAATAATAATAATAATAATAGTGTGCCGTTGATTTCGACTTGTGGCAACCCTCTCCAGAGTTTTCTAGGTAAAAAATACACAGAAGTGGTTTACCATTCCCTTCTTCTAGGGACACCCTGGGATTGTGCAGCTTGCCCATGATGACGTAGGCTGGCTCCTTTCCCAGGAAGTACAGTGGAGAATTGAACTCACTGAGCTATCCAGGCAGCTCATCTGCTAGTTACTGCAAGGCAATTTTATTTGTTCTTCCTGCCTCTTTCTTTTGTTATATACACCCTCAGGATCAGGAAATAATAATAATAATAATAAATATAATGGCTTTTATATATCTCGAAGCCTTATACACCTAATAGTGTCATTAAAACTGAGGCACTTACATTTCGCCCTCCCAATACTTATGTTAAATTGTTCCCAAATATTAGGAATCTAGGCCATATACTTTTTTGACCAGTCATGAGTCCAAGAAAGGGTGCCTCTCTTACCAAGCTGTCTGGTGTCTCTGCTTTCTTGGGCTCTTTCCTCTTATGCATTGCTTGCCTGTTTTGGTGTTTAGCACCAGTCGCAGTTGTTGTTTCTTGTCCAATGCAGAATTTATCCATGTGTTTCTCTAATAGTCGCCTGGAGCGGAAGCTCATCTCACAGTTCGGACAGTGGAAAACCACTGGATCTGTCATTACGAAGAGTATTCCACAAAAGATTATGCTTATCTGGAGGTTGATGGTCACTTATGCTTCCTTGAAGGAGACAACTAAACTAGGCATCTGGAGTTTTCAGTTGCTATGTTGGTAACTCAGGGGTGGTGCCAGTCTGACAAAAATAATAGAGCAAAGTAGCCAGATCTCCAAGTGGCTGAGTCCATTGCTATGGCAGTGGCTACTGTTTATGTTAGCAGGAGTGGGTTGAGATTAGTAATGCCTAGGACTTGTAAGGGAGGAGTTTGTTTTTTAAGGGCTATTATCAGAAGGAGGTTGCCCTGTGTGCCAGGGTATGGAATTTTCAGTTTTCCATGTATTTTGTACCAGCTCTCTCTCAATTGCTTACCATTGACCACCTGGAGAAGTTCAACGACCACCAAGAGTGGGTGGGAAGGTTCTTCATTCTGCTGTACATGTAGAAGTACGAACCTCTCTTCACTGTCAATTTTTTTGAAAGTAAGATGAACTCTTGTAGTGTTACCATCCCAGCCACCATGCCCTCCCACCATGGAGGCAGTTAGCACAGAACACAGGTGGATATATTGAAATAATAACCAAAAGTAAATGCGAGGCCCATTTGGGTGTGTGCTGTCAAGTCAATTCTCACTTATGATGACACTTTCCAGGCTTTTCTAGGTAGGGAGTACTCAGGAGAAGCCCTGGGACTGTGCAGTGTGCCCAAGGCCACACAGGCTGGCTCTTCTACCTGGAGGACAGCTCTGCAGCCAAAAACCTAACTCATTGCGAAGGCTAAGATGAACTAAATCTACAAGAACCATTATTGGAAACCTCTCTGTGCAGCCTAAGAATCTGTGGAGGGTGTATACCATCTATATATGTTCCTTTGTTTATATGCTAGAGTAGATCAGAAATGGGATTAGCTTATTGGCCCAAACATCAAGATAAATGTCAGTTAGCTGGCTGCAAGTATTATGCAACTGATGCATCAAAATATATTCATAATTTCAATAACTACATTTCTTTTACCTTCAACTTTTGAAATGTATCTTTTGAAAGATGATGTAGATACCAGAACAAAAAAAAAGATGGACTGACTCCCTAAAGAAAGCCACAGACTTGAGCCGAGCAGGACAGCTGAGGATAGGATATGTTGGAGATCACTCATTCATAGGGTCGCCACAAGTTGGAGGCGACTTGATGTCATGTAACGACTCTGGCTATCAGGTAGCATTCCAGTGCATTTCTAATTAAGCATCGGCAGCCTGCCACCATTGAGCTACAGTAGGGAATTGGGCACTGAAGACCAAGTAACCTTATCATTTGGGCTGCAGTTTTGTGTACATTTCTAATCTGATGTATTGGAATACTGTTAAGATCCTGCTCCCCTGTATTGCCAGGGGATGTGGACCTTTCCCATGGTGTGCCCCTCATTATTCCTGCTGTTCTGTTGCCAGTGTGATTCTTTGCCCCAGCCTCTATATCTCATTTTTTCCTTCCTCTTGCACCCCATTCATCTGTATAACATCCCCTGTACTTGGAAATAACAAGTGCAGCTTCCAATAATGCCCTCCTAACCATTATTGTTTGGAACAAACAGGACTGCTATCCTACACCATGGACACGACATTTTGTTTGCTTGTGGGGTGCCTGTCCTGTAGCGTGCAGGACATGGGGGTGAGCGAGTGGCACACTCACACTCAGAAGCCACTGCTATAGCACTTACCCCCTTCTTTCAGCATGGGACCAGTGACACAAGTAGACGCTTGTATTACCCTCAGCAATCAGCCAACAATTAGGAAGCATTAGCAATTGTAATGTGGCTCAAGCAAGCCTCGTTCCTGTTTCCAAGGGGAGACCAGTCATGCGACTTTAAATTTTACAAAGGCCCTCCCTTTCCCACCGACAGGATCGCTACTCTGCTGTTGGGGGTTGAAGTCCAACTGCCCATGCAAATACCGCGTTGCGGCCTCCCTGGGACCCCGGGTGAGGGGGTAGATGCACTGGGACCATGACCCTTGGACCCCGATCCTCTGCTTTTCATTGTCGGACACGTACCTACACACTGCACGGAAGGAACACAAGAATGCATGATCAAATTTGGAAAAAAGAAAGTTCCCATTTATTAAATATAACATTAGCGTCTTACAAAAACACTACGAAAAGAGTCAGATCTTTACAAAGGCTACATGAACTGCGGTCCTCTTACCTCGGCTCCTCAAATGTGCCTTGAGCGGAGACGGGCAGAGAACGGGCCCGCCTCCACCTGCATCGTCTGCAAGAACAACGGGGCCCTGAGCGAGCGTCCGTCCGTCCACCGTATAAGGGAAAACAGGCACATTTTTGTGTTGGAAGAAGAGACTACATTGCCTCGCACCAAAGTCTGCCCCTGGGAAAAGGCGATCCCGGTCAACCCCGCCGGCTCGCCCGCCTTTCTTTCCGCCGGAACACAGGAGAAGTAGGACGGCTGGGGCTTGGTGTCTGGTTCAGCAGCCAGCAGAACCCTACCGTTTGAAGCATCGCGCGTTTAAACTGATATCTTATATACTTAGCACTTCAGTTAACATACTGATCACGGCTCGGTACAGCCGTGTAGGTTACACACGTGACCACACCTGTACACAGAGGCACCCGAACACCACAAATGCATCGCTTCCCCATTCCTTGAAAAGAAGCGGGGGCGGGGCTCAAAGCAGGAGGAGTCAGTGACATGATTTGTTTTTAGTTGCAACCATGATGCATTGCGCGGAGGAAATCATTTTCCCACAGTTTCTACTTACTTTATATGTTAATATTAATTACGATAGTTATAAAAATAGGTTGAGTTTTATTCCCTATATATTCTATTATGCTAAACAAAACTGACACAGGCAGGAGCAGTCACTCATTGTTACCTTACTAGCAGGCGCAGACCGCCTGGAACTCTCTCCTAGAGGAGCGTTTTTTATCTGTCGTCAAGTCGTCTCCGACTCTTCGTAGCACGCTAACAATTAGAAGATCTAAAGTTGTTGTTGTTTACAATTTTTGGAGGTCCCGAAGCAGGGACTGGTTTTTTATGTGTAAAAAAAATGGAAAAGGCATAAGGTTGCTTGTGTATTATACCTGTTAGTGAGAGTCAGAGATGAGAGACTCGAGGAGAAATGAGTCTGTGTGTTAGGTAGGGTGGCGGAGTTAAAGCAGGCGGTTAAGAGTGAGGCATTTATATAGCAGTAATCCCTAACTTCTTCCCAACGGCGTACTGGTTGGGGATGTGGGGGGCAGTGCATATTGCACTCTGCAGCGGCACAGTGTGCTCACAGGGCTATAACGCGCATGCGTGTGATGGCGTTTGTAAGGGAGCACTTGCGCAGAAGAAGCGTGCTGACGCTCGTGCTGGGGGAGGGGTTAGGAGATCTGTGTTCGTGGTCCGGTCCTGAATAGGCTGCGCACGGAGAGGGTTGGGGGACCTCTGTTACAGAAAACTGAGAAAGTTAAGAATGAACTAAGTTATTACTAATCTAATGAATACATTAAAGCCTGGGAAGAACTTGTTTAAGCAAACTGTAATCAATAAACCTGTGTTGTTCAAATTTATACTCAGCTTGGACCTCATTCTTTCTAATTAAAGGGTGTTGACAGAGGTCAACTGCTGGCAGCGTAAGGAGAGAATGTGCCGTGGGCCTCAGGCTAGTGAAACAACCTGAGGACAGGTGAGGGGCGATGTTGATGGTACAGTACACCCTCTGGTTTTGAAGAAAGCTGACTCCAATAAGCTTTCAAAAATACTGTGTGAGATCCCACAGTCAGATAAACTCAAAAAGAGAATTCACAATGAATGGAGTGTCTTGAATGTAAGGTACAGTAAAGAAGGCAGTGGGTGGTCTGGTGCCAAAGAGCTGAAGAGGAGGTATGGCAACATTTAACCCCTCTACTTGAATTCAAGTCTCCAGGACTAGAGGAATGACATCTGAGATCCCTGAAGACTACAAAGGGGGCATATGTTGTCCCCTTCTTTGAGAAGTGGAAGAAGAGGATCCAGACAACTACTGATCAATCAGTTTGGCAATAAGACCAAGAGAGGTTTTAGATCATTAAACATTTGGTCTATGTTTCCATTTTAATTTAATTTTATTATGTTTGTTACTGTGTATTTTTACCGTTATTCATTTTGTATTTTTAATATTTTATTTGGTTTGTTTATATCCTTGTCACTATTGGTACTGTTTACTTTGTTGTAAACCGCTCAGAGTGGCCTTGGGTGGTATAACAATTAAATAAATAAATAAATAGTTTGAAATCAGAGTTGTAGGGGAAAAGTTAAGTGTAAATGACTTGTAAAGGGATAGAGAACAGATATGAAGAAGACCCAGCAGAGCATGGGGTTTTCGAAGTGATATGGGAAAGGTGGTATTTTTAAGCATACTGCTAAGAACATACGAAGTAACCAAGAGACAAGTAACTTTTTATGTTAATTCATTTTTTTCAGGCTATGTACCAAGTTTTTCTGGGTAGTTTGGGAAACTATATGCTTTTATTAGTCTCAAGGCTGTTTTTGTTGCCATCGCTTGTCCCAACTCCTGCCAACCTAGCAGTTCGAAAGCATGTTAAATGCGAGTAGATAAATAGGTATCACTACGGTGGGAACCCCTTCATGGATTGCTGCCTTGTCATGGTGAAGGGGCTTGATTCAGATAAGCTATGGGCTATGCTGTGCAGGGCCACCCAAGACAGACAGGTCATAGTGGAGAGTTCTGACTGAACACAATCCACCTGAAGCAGGAACTGGCAAGCCACTCCAGTATCCCTGCCAAGAAAACTCCATGGACAGAAACAAAATCCTCCAAGGTAGGCTTCAGCAGTATGTGGACCGAGAACTCCCAGAAGCTGGATTTCGAAGGGGCAGAGGAACTAGAGACCAAATTGCTAACATGCGCTGGATTATGGAGAAAGCCAGAGAGTTCCAGAAAAACATCTACCGTATATACTCGAGTATAAACCGAGTTTTTCAGCACATTTTTTTTTGCTAAAAAAGCACCCCCTCGGCTTATTCTTGTGTCAGTGTCAAAATTACATGTTCGATGACCCGGGTTAAGTACACTGCATTTTTCAGACTCCGCAGGCAGACACCATGCTGGGAGGATAATAGCAGTCTATGTCCAAATGAAGGAGCTGTAGATGAAAACTTTTTCCCGGCAGGACAGCGTGTCAGTATTTCAAAGACCACTCTGAACAGAGGTCACAGTGAGGGCATCTTTGTTTACAAGCCCAGGGAAGCCCATTCACCCCCCTTCTTCCCTGTCAGCTATGTCTCTTAAAGATCTTTACGGGAGTGTCCGCTTCCAGGACACTCCTATCCTCCTCCTCCTGCATATTCTATGTACCCACCTTCCTCCTCCATCCTCCGTCTCCCTCCATCTTGTTACGCAGCAGTAGAGCAGTAGATAAGTGCAGCATCCAGTATGAGTCCTCCCTCCGCAGGCAGTGAAGTGTGTCTCGCAGCTCAAAAATTGTGCTGAAAAACTCGGCTTATACTCGAGTATATACGGAATTTTTTATTTTTGAAATTTACCAGTAGCTGCTGCATTTTCCACCCTCGGCTTATACTCGAATCAATAAGTTTCCCAGTTTTTGTGGTAAAATTGGGTGCCTCGGCTTATATTTGGGTCAGCTTATACTCGAGTATATACGGTACTTCTGCTTCATTGACAACACAAAAGCCTTTGACTGTGTCGACCACAGCAAACTATGGCAAGTTCTTAAAGAAATGGGAGTGCCTGACCACCTTATCTATCTCCTGAGAAATCTATATGTGGGACAGGAAGCAACAGTTAGAACTGGATATGGAAGAACTGATTGGTTCAAAATTGGGAAAGGAGTACGACAAGGCTGTATATTTTCCCCCTGCTTATTTAACTTATATGCAGAATACATCATGCAAAAGGCCGGACTGGAGGAATCCGAAGCCGGAATTAAAATTGCCGGAAGAAATATCAACAACCTCAGATATGCAGATGATACCACTCTGATGGCAGAAAGTGAGGAGGAATTAAAGAACCTCTTAATGAGGGTGAAAGAGGAGAGCGCCAAAAATGGTCTGAAGCTCAACATCAAAAAAACTAAGATCATGGCCACTGGCCCCATCACCTCCTGGCAAATAGAAGGGGAAGATATGGAGGCAGTGACAGATTTTACTTTCTTGGGCTCCATGATCACTGCAGATGGTGACAGCAGCCACTAAATTAAAAGACGCCTGCTTCTTGGGAGGAAAGCGATGACAAACCTAGATAGCATCTTAAAAAGCAGAGACATCACCTTGCCGACAAAGGTCCACATAGTCAAAGCTATGGTTTTTCCAGTAGCGATGTATGGAAGTGAGGGCTGGACCATAAAGAAGGCTGACCGCCGAAGAATTGATGCTTTTGAATTGTGGTGCTGGAGGAGACTCTTGAGAGTCCCCTGGACTGCAAGGAGAACAAACCTATCAATTCTGAAGGAAATCAACCCTGAGTGCTCACTGGAAGGACAGATCCTGAAGCTGAGGCTCCAATACTTTGGCCATCTCATGAGAAGAGAAGACTCCCTGGAAAAGACCCTGATGTTGGGAAAGTGTGAAGGCAAGAGGAGAAGGGGACGACAGAGGACGAGATGGATGGACAGTGTCATTGAAGCTACCAACGTGAATTTGACCCAACTCCAGGAGGCAGTGGAAGACAGGAGGGCCTGGCGTGCTCTGGTCCATGGGGTCACGAAGAGTCGGACACGACTAAACAACAACAATTGTGGGAAGGTAATAAATAAGTACCACCACGGTGGGAAGGTAACAGCTTTCCGTGTCTAGTCGCGCTGGCCACGTGACCACGGAAACTGTCTACGGACAAATGCTGGCTCTATGGCTTGGAAACGGGGATGAGCACCGTCCCCTAGAGTCGGACACGACTGGACAAATTGTCAAGGGGAACCTTTACCGTAGCTTCTTGAAATGGGTACTGATGCAGTCTTCAAAAGGTTTCTGGGGGGAGAGTGGATTTAAATTCCTTCTCAGCCAGAAGTTTGGTATTTATCACTGGAATCTTTAAACAAAAGGCCACCAGGCACTGTGCATCCCCCTCATCATCCCCTTGGCCTTCTTTTTGAAATTCAAATAAATTCTTATTTGTCTAGGGAAAGTAATATAACAGAGATATAGAAAGCTGCCATCAGAGTTGGAATTAAAATTTAGTTCAACCCCCAGGAATAGCCAAATCAAAGCCACATAAATAATTTTACCTGGTGGATTATTTCCTTAACATGCTGTACAGCTTGGCTGGTGTCAAGAGTCCATGATGTTAAGGAATCCACGTTGTTCTTCAGTTGGTGCCCTGAGGGGCTATTTTATGGTCTTGCATAGTTCACTTCTGTTGGAACTGCAACAGAAGGCATCTATCTCCAGACTAGATCAGATGGAAAGCTCTTTAATCTCTCTAGATTGAGAGCAAAGACCAAAGTCCAGGTGAAATGCATGCGGGACTTCCTCTTCACCGATGATGTAGCTGTTGTTGCCCATTCTGCCGAAGATCTCCAACAACTTATGAATCATTTTAGCAAGGCCTGCCAAGATTTTGGATTAACAATCAACCTGAAGTAAACACAAGACATGGGCCAGGGTGGGGACTCACCTCCCTCTATTACCATCTCTACACAAGAATTGGAGGTTGTTCTTTATTTAGTGTACCTTGGCTCAAAGATCTCTGACACTCTATTTCTAGATGTTGAGCTGGATAAACGCATTGGCAAAGCAGCTACCATGTTCTCTAGACTCACAAAGAGAGTATGGCTTAACAAAAAGCTGACGGCATATATCAAGATCCAGGTCTATAAAGCTTGTGTCCTGAGTACACTCCTGTACTGCAGTGAGTCCTGGACCCTTTGTGCACGGCAGGAGAGGAAGTTGAACACGTTCCATATGCGTTGTCTCCAACGCATTTTTGGCATCACCTGGCAGGACAAAGTTCCAAATAGAGTAGTCCTAGAACGAGCTGGAATTGTTAGCATGTACACATTACTGAAACAGCGATGTCTACGTTGGCTTGGGCATGTTGTGAGAATGGCTGATGGTCGGATTCCAAAAGATCTCCTGTATGGAGAATTAATGCAGGGAAATCGCCCCAGAGGGAGACCACAGCTGCGATACAAGGAGATCTGCAAGCGGGATCTGAAGGCCTTAGGAATGGACCTCAACAGATGGGAAACCTTGACATCTGAGCGTTCAGCCTGGAGGCAGGCGGTGCATCATGGCCTCTCCCAATTTGAAGAGACACTTGTTCAGCAGGCCGAGGCAAAGAGGCAGTCCCGAAACCAGCAAAATCAGGGAGCTGGACAGGGGACAGATTGTATTTGTCTTCAGTGTGGAAGGGATTGTCACTCTCGAATTGGCCTTCTCAGCCACACTAGACACTGTTCCAAGACCTCTATTCAGAGCACGTTACCATAGTCTCTCGAGACTGAAGGATGCCTACAGTTCAGAAAAAATCCAGAAAGGGCCATGAGGTCTCAGAAACAATACAAACATCAAGCAAACAACAGACAGCTAGCTGTTCAGGACCCGTGTGTATTACTGTTTGAAATTAGAGTTAGCTGTAGGGGAAAAGCTAAGTGTAAATGACTTGTAAAGTGAGGGAGAACCGATGAGTGTGGTGGTTTCCGAAGTGATGTAGGAAAGGTGGTATTTTTTTAATAACATACTACTAAGAACATATGAAGTAACCAAGAGACAAGTAGCTTTTGATGTTAATTCGTTTTTTTCCAGGCTGTTTACCAAGTTTTTCTGGGTAGTTTATTCCACTGTGAGTGCAGGATCAGCAGGTGCTTAAAACTAGTGAGTGTAGTTCTGGAGTAGGTAGCTTGGGGCTTACCTGGGCTTAGGGCAACTCTGATTTAAACAAGTTACTGTGAGTGTAAAACAATGTGATATTTTAAAACAGAGTTACTGACCAAGAATTGTCACTGTAGTCTTCTTTGGACCTACAGTATATCCATTTGATATCTTTTTAATGGGTCAAAAGGTGACGAGAAGAGAGCGAACAATTAAAATAACATGTCTATATTATTAAAGCGATTCACAGCACAAAACCCTGTGAAACAATTTTTGTTACAAAAGAAACAAACATGGAAAGACTACTTTTTGGATTAGCACTTCCAGAATCCCCAACCAGGATTCTGAGAGCTGTAGTTAAAAAAAAAAAAAAGCTTCTCCAGGGTGTGGGACAAACTAATCCTTTAAAAAATGCATTTTTATTAGTTTTATGAAAGACTATAAAAATAAATATGGAGAAACCGTTAAAAAAAGGGAGGGCATTATATCAGAATTAATAGATCATACTAAAATGACGTAATTACATATCTGTTCAGTCAATTCCAGAATTACTTTCCACAGGTTCCTATGAGAATGCAGAGAAGAGAGAAAGTCTTTGTTGATTAGCGTATCAGGCAAAAACTAAAGAAAATAAAAAAAAAATAAAGAAGACAATATGCCACACATCTGAAGAAGTGGTCTTCAGTGCATAAAAGCTAATGTCAAATAAAATGTGCTTGTTTTAAAGGTGCCATCAGATTCTTTGTTGTTTTTTGTCACAATAGACTGGCACAGAGAGCTCCTTGAAATCTCCCCCCCCCCCCCCGGAAAGTAAATGCTTGCAGTCTTGAAAAGCAATAGCATGGGCTTCAATACGTTTTAAATTAGCAATTAAAGACCAGGTTACAGAATTGTTTTTGACGTCACATTTGTATATTCCTTAAATTTAGGCTACTGTGATAGCTGCATTAAATTAATATTACAATGGGTAATCATCATGATATTTCTAGAAAAGAACAAGATTAAAAAACTAGAACACGAGGATATAAACAAGAGAGGAAGTAGACGATAGGGAGGAAGGCAAAAAGGGCTATCAAGGACCAAAAGGCATGTATTTGGAGGCGGTGTTATGTTTACACGTTGCTGAAAATCAGGACTAGGGCACCTTCAGGCCGACGAGATACGTTTCGCTGTCACCTCTCCTGGATTAGAGTCCATTGCCTCGGACGCGCTACGAGAGGACAACGCAGGAGTTAATCTGACATAAATGCAAGACTGGGTGATGCCTTTTATTGGACCACTAAAAATCGAACAAATTGCAAGCTTTCGTGGAGAAAATTCCACTTCTTCAGGCTTAGCGCAACCCCTCCATGGGGTCCATACTGCCCACAAAAATTGTACACAAGAGTCCAATAATTGGTGGAGCATCTCTTTGGGAGTTGTCTTCTGAGGCGACGCTCAATCCTCTTTGCAACACGGCGCGCTTTGGAATTTGTTCACCCCTTTCCTAGGACCCAAAGACTCTGCAAACTCTCCACCCCCACCCAACGATTCCCAGAAGGCTTTATGTGAAATGTACGGATCCTAGCAGTGTGAGCGTGCAGGGCATTCTGGGAAATGTAGTTCCTCGGTGAACAAGGCCCCCACGACTAGGGGATGGCGGGCCCGTGCCGCGGAGCATGCTAGGGAATGTAGTTCTGGCAGAGTTCCACGCGTAGTTTCCCGGCAGGCTTTGCGGCGCGCCCCGTTCAAAACAGAGGCCGTTGGTTCCATCCCCGCTTGCGGGACCGGTTCCTGAAGGGAAGGCATCGCTTTATTGAGGACGCGCCGGGTTTTCTAGTAGCATGGAGTCAAGTGTTTACCGGTGCCTTCAGCCTGGGCTGTCCATTAATATTCCCCGTAGCAACGGTAAGCCCGTATCCAGGAACGAGGAAGGAACAGGGGCCGCGTGGAAAGGGCTTCCCCACGACCAGCACCTCGTTCGGGGGCAGGGACTGAGGCGCGGAGGGGCTCCTCTACTGCGCAGACCTTTACCACGGAAGGGTCTTCACGTGAACTGGGGGCGGGCGAGTGGGCTGGCTTCTCTCTCTCTCTCTCTCTCTCTCCCCCCCCCCCCCGCGCCCTCCTTTCCCGTCTCTTTTTGGGTCTGGGCTTCTTAAGGAAGAAAGGCCTTCCTTCCGGATGGCAAGTCCTGAGTTTTTCCAGCCCTGGCTAATTGCTGTGTTCGTGTGCGCGTGCTTTTTCAGCCCAAGAAGTTTGTGTTCCGGCCCCTCTAACCCCGGGTGTGGGTGTGCCAAGGACTCCCCACGTGTCCTGTAATCAACTTGTATTTATTTATTCCCTTTATATCATCCCACCTTTCTGCTTCGAATTATTGCTCAGGATGACTGACAGTGAAATATGTATATAGTAATAAAACTGTAATTAAAATGTGAACGTGGGTCAAATAAAATTATATGTACCAATAAAACACCAGATGGAAATATATAAATAGGGAGAGGGGGGAGCACTCAACATATTAAAATCTGTTTCAGGAACATCCTAAGCTAAGATGATAACTTTTGTTTGATTTGTTATTATGCACCATCAAGTCTCCTCTGAGTCATGGCGACCCCATGGTAGAGTAATCCCCCAAATGTCCTGCCCCCAGCCACTCTGCTCAGCTCTGGCAGACTCTAGCCTGTGGTTTCTTTGGGGAGTAAGTTCATCTTTTAATTGGTCATCTTCTTTTCCTGCTGCCTTCCATATTTCCCAGCGTTATTGTCTTTTCCAAAAAAAATCCTGGCTTCTCATGATGTGCTCAAAGTAGCCTCAGTTTCATCATTTTTGCCTCCAAAGAAATACCAGGCTTGATTTGATCTAGGACCCACTTGTTTGTCTTTCTGGCAGTCCAGGTTGTCTGCAAAGCTCTCATCCAGTACAATTCAAATGAATAATTTCGCCCCCAGTTAGCTTTCTTAGCCGTTCAGCTTTCACACCCCACCCATACATGGTGATTACATCACAAATAAGAGTCCTGGATGGCCTTGGTCTTCAGTGGCACATCCTTTCACTTGATGATCTTTTATAGTTCCTTCATTGCAGTGTTCCCTAGTCTCAGTCGTCTTCTGATTTCTTAGCTTGTTTTTTTTAAATTTTTATTTATTTATTTAATTTTTGCTATGCCCAATATTCTCTTGCTGGTCCTATCTGAAGAGCATTAAGCATTATTTTGAAACTGAAAATTGCATTTAAACCTCATGTTGTCTGTCAAGGTTAAAGCATCAGTAACTTCAACAACAGCAATTTCTTAATTTTCCCATCACTGGGATGAATGTTTTTCCCTCTTATGGCTAAGCTTACATAGTATGAACAATATTCAGTAAAATGATGTTGGATCTTCATGACTATGAAGTGGATTAATGATCTGTCTAGGCACACAATTTTTCTGGTGATCTATTTTTGATTGAAACAACTGATTGGTTCAAAATTGGGAAAGGAGTACGACAAGGCTGTATATTGTCTCCCTGCTTATTTAACTTATATGCAGAATACATCATGCAAAAGGCTGGACTGGATGAATCCCAAACTGGAATTAAGATTGCCGGAAGAAATATCAACAACCTCAGATATGCAGATGATACCACTCTGATGGCAGAAAGTGAGGAGGAATTAAAGAACCTCTTAATGAGGGTGAAAGAGGAGAGCGCCAAAAATGGTCTGAAGCTCAACATCAAAAAAACTAAGATCAAGGCCACTGGTCCCATCACCTCCTGGCAAATAGAAGGGGAAGATATGGAGGCGGTGACAGATTTTACTTTCTTGGGCTCCATGATCACTGCAGATGGTGACAGCAGCCATGAAATTAAAAGACTCCTGCTTCTTGGGAGGAAAGCGATGACAAACCTAGACAGCATCTTAAAAAGCAGAGACATCACCTTGCCGACAAAGGTCCGCATAGTCAAAGCTATGGTTTTTCCAGTAGCGATGTATGGAAGTGAGGGCTGGATCATAAAGGCTGACCGCCGAAGAATTGATGCTTTTGAATTGTGGTGCTGGAGGAGACTCTTGAGAGTCCCCTGGACTGCAAGGAGAACAAACCTATCCATTTTGAAGGAAATCAACCCTGAGTGTTCACTGGAAGGACAGATCCTGAAGCTGAGGCTCCAATACTTTGGCCATCTCATGAGAAGAGAAGACTCCCTGGAAAAGACCCTGATGTTGGGAAAGAGTGAAGGCAAGAGGAGAAGGGGACGACAGAGAACGAGATGGTTGGACAGTGTCACTGAAGCTACCAACATGAATTTGACCCAACTCCGGGAGGCAGTGGAAGACAGGAGGGCCTGGCGTGTTCTGGTCCATGGGGTCACGAAGAGTCGGACACGACTTAACGACTAAACAACAACATTTTTTATCTTTAAAGCTTCAAAATAAAGTAGCCATAACCATAGAGTAGGCTCTGTTGTATTTTCCTCATACAGTAGACCTGCCACAAAAAGCTGTTCATCCATGAAATATTATTGGAAAAATATTTTGAATGCTAATCTTATCCTCTCTTGTACCCTCCAGCAGCTCACGACTATTTAGACTTTTATCTCAAACAAACAAACAAACAAAATTTCAATTAAAATATGTGGGTTTATATGCTGATCACTTGGCTTTGATTTTATTTCTTTCCCTATATATATATTGGAAAATTTGTGTCCCACACTCAGAATGAATTACTCTCTAGGCAATTTATAATTGATTTCCATGAGAGCTGCCCACAGTGTTATGAAACTCACCACCCAGCTCTGGGGAGAAAAGTATGCTCCTCAGCTCTGCAGTCTTGAAGTAACTAATTTTAGGAATACAGTGTTCTTTCTAGCAAGGAGGAGGAGTGAGCATTTGGCAAGCAAAGCAAAACTGGAATGGCAGATTTCACACTTTTTCTTTGCAGTTTTGGCAGCCACTAACAAATGAATGGAATGCGTTTTATTTGTTCTTCTGTTGATACACACATCTCAGAAAAGTATCATTGTGTTTTCCTTGCTTTGTTTCTGTTTGATGATAATATTTGGTGGCTCAGCCTACCAGACTAATTTCTAGTTTCTTTTTAAGTTTTTGGGAGTTATTAATTCTATAGAATGGTTTGAAGGCCTTTTTACAGAGAGCCCTTTCTAAAATAGGCACTGAGTCCTAGATGCAATAGTCACTTTCTTTTTTACAGTTGTATTCTCAAGACTTTGAAACCATTTATAGCTTGAAAGGTACTGCTTGGAAACCACTGGGACGGCTAGCTAAGGCATAACTGATCCTGTTTGTTTAGATAGGTCCTCTCACGAAATGACTTACTGGCTGCATCAAAAAATATATCTAGACCACTGCCTGGTAGAACATGCTTTTGTCCCAAACAGTGTGCTACTGTGAATAGTCCTAATTATGCACAATAAATTTATAAGACCATTAAGAAAGTGATCCAGAAGAAAATAATATTGAAAGGAGTTAAGCTTCTTAAGACTATCAGTCATAAGAGGAAAGCTAAATATCTATGATATTCCATTAATCCTTTGTCCTTTAATTTGAGGTGAGTGTCACTGTAGTTTCCATTTCTGTATAGATAAGTGTCACATCCTTCTAATTTCTTTGTAGATAAGTGTCACATCCTTCTAATATATGTTTCAGATTAGGTGGCAATTCAATGTACTTGATTTGATAAATTAACACCCACCCAAAATGGCATAAGCAGACATTGGCTCTTTTTCTTTTATTTAGGTGCAGTTCATGGTGCTACTATCAAGACAGTGAATTTGGAAAAAATGACTGTATCAGTAGAATGGACCGAAGATCAAAGTATCAAAGGGAAAGAGGTGAAATATTATTTTCCTGTTCTCTACCAGTGTGTTTAAGCAGTTGAAACATAGGCTACAATGCAATAGACAAGCTATCCCCCAGATTTATTGGATTGCAGTTTGCAAAATCCCCAGCCTGTGTGAATTTGCTGGGTGGTGATTGTGGAAATTGTAGTCAGCACATCCACAGTATACCTAGTTGGGGAAAGTTGTTCTCATTTACCTAAGACTAAGTCACCATGACAAGAGGGGACTCTACACATGGACATCACCAGATGGGCAATACCGAAATCAGATTGATTATATTCTCTGCAGCCAAAGATGGAGAAGCTCTATACAGTCAGCAAAAACAAGACCTGGAGCTGATTGTGGCTCTGATCATCAGCTTCGTATAGCAAAACTCAAGCTTAAACTGAAGAAAGTAGGAAAAACCACTGGGCTAGTCAGGTATAATCTAAACCAAATCCCTTATGAATACACAGTGGAAGTGAAGAACAGATTTAAGGAACTAGATTTGGTGGACAGAGTGCCTGAAGAACTATGGATGGAGGCTCGTAACATTGTACAGGAGGCAGCAACAAAAACCATCCCAAAGAAAAGGTAATGCAAGAAAGCAAAGTGGCTGTCCAACGAGGCCTTACAAATAGCAGAGAAGAGAAGGGAAACAAAATGCAAGGGAGATAGGGAAAGTTATAGAAAATGGAATGCAGACTTCCAAAGAATAGCAAGGAGAGACAAGAGGGCCTTCTTAAATGAACAGTGCAAAGATATAGAGGAAAATAATAGAAAGGGAAAAACCAGAGATCTGTTCAAGAAAATTGGAGATCTTAAAGGAACATTTTGTGCAAAGATGGACATGATAAAGGACAAAAATGGGAGGGACCTTACAAAAGCAGAAGACATCAAGAAGTGGTGGCAAGAATACACAGAGGAATTATACCAGAAAGATCTGGATGTCCCGGACAACCCAGATAGTGTGGTTGCTGACCTTGAGCCAGACATCCTGGAGAGTGAAGTCAAGTGGGCCTTAGAAAGCAGGGCTAACAACAAGGCCAGTGGAGGTGATGGCATTCCAGTTGAACTATTTAAAATCTTAAAAGATGACGCTGTTAAGGTGCTACACTTAATATGCCAGCAAGTTTGGAGAACTCAGCAATGGCCAGAGGATTGGAAAAGATCAGTCTACATCCCAATCCCAAAGAAGGGCAGCACCAAAGAATGCTCCAACTACCGTACAATTGCACTCATTTCACACGCTAGCAAGGTTATGCTCAAAATCCTCCAAGGTAGGCTTCAACAGTATGTGGACCGAGAACTCTCTGAAGTACAAGCTGAATTTTGAAGGGGCAGAGGCAGAGACCAAATTGCTAACATGCGCTGGATTATGGAGAAAGCCAGAGAGTTCTAGAAAAACATCTACTTCTGCTTAATTGACTTAATTGACAAAAGCCTTTGACTGTGTGAACCACAGCAAACTATGGCAAGTTCTTAAAGAAATGGGAGTGCCTGACCACCTTATCTATCTCCTGAGAAATCTATATGTGGGACAGGAAGCAACAGTTAAAACTGGATATGGAACAACTGATTGGTTCAAAATTGGGAAAGGAGTACGACAAGGCTGTATATTGTCTCCCTGCTTATTTAACATATGCAGAATACATCATGCGAAAGGCTGGTCTGGATGAATCCCAAACCGGAATTAAGATTGCCGGAAGAAATATCAACAACCTCAGATATGCAGATGATACCACTCTGATGGCAGAAAGTGAGGAGGAATTAAAGAACCTCTTAATGAGGGTGAAAGAGGAGAGCGCCAAAAATGGTCTGAAGCTCAACATCAAAAAAACTAAGATCATGGCCACTGGCCCCATCACCTCCTGGCAAATAGAAGGGGAAGATATGGAGGCAGTGACAGATTTTACTTTCTTGGGCTCCATGATCACTGCAGATGGTGACAGCAGCCACAAAATTAAAAGACTCCTGCTTCTTGGGAGGAAAGCGATGACAACCCTAGACAGCATCTTAAAAAGCAGAGACAAAGGTCCGCATAGTCAAAGCTATGGTTTTTCCAGTAGCGATGTATGGAAGTGAGGGCTGGACCATAAAGAAGGCTGACCGCCGAAGAATTGATGTTTTTGAATTGTGGTGCTGGAGGAGACTCTTGAGAGTCCCCTGAACTGCAAGGAGAACAAACCTATCCATTTTGAAGGAAATCAACCCTGAGTGCTCACTGGAAGGACAGATCCTGAAGCTGAGGCTCCAATACTTTGGCCATCTCATGAGAAGAGAAGACTCCCTGGAAAAGACCCTGATGTTGGGAAAGTGTGAAGGCAAGAGGAAAAGGGGACGACAGAGGACGAGATGGTTGGACAGTGTCATCGAAGCTACCAACATGAATTTGACCCAACTCCGGGAGGCAGTGGAAGACAGGAGGGCCTGGCGTGTTCTGGTCCATGGGGTCACGAAGAGTCGGACATGACTTAACGACTAAACAACAACAAAGTCACCATGAATTCAGTAGGGTTTATATCTGAGAGATCATGTATAGCATTGCACTTCTAATATAAGCTGCTTACCTGGATTTCCTCCCCCCACCCAAGTAAGGCACACAGCACTTTGTTTAGAATTAGTAAGAGGATTCCATCTCTAACCTCTTGTACATCTTTAAAGATTTGTTTATCAGCAATCATTGCTTTCAAACTTCACAATAGATGGAGCTTTTTCAGATTCGTTCTTCTTCCTTTTTGTGAGTCCTAGTCAAATAAAGTGTAAGATAAATAGCTTACCTGTGGCAGAGACAGGCTATTAGAATCCTTTATCCCATCAGTATGTTTGTAAATACAACACCTAATGCAGCAGCAAAACCTAAAGCATCAGTAATCTGTATTATGCCCTGAATGTATATTTTAAAGGGGTGAGCAAATTCCAGGGCTAATTTTCTGCATCCAGGATGCATTGTAGGCTGTGCTGCTCCCCAATATGAAAACCAGACATGGTCAGAAGTCTGCTTCTAGTTTCCACACGCCTCTTTTGGGCTTGTAGTTAAATCAGCATATAGGGATCTTCAGCTTGTTTTGAGAGAAACTGGCTCGTCTTTGGAGATTATAGGAGTGGGCACTCTATTTTTTTGATCAAGATATTTTTGAAGTTGCAAAGTGGTCCAAAAGGTTTATTCTTAACTCAGTAAATCAAGACTGCACACTTGTGTATTTTCCTCCCTTGTTTTAAAGGGATAATTAGAAGAACTAGGTGGTCTACGATTGGGATGTGGTGGCGCTGCGGGTTAAACCGCAGAAGCCTCTGTGCTGCAGGGTCAGAAGACCAGCAGTCGTAAGATCGAATCCACGCGACGGAGTGAGCTCCCGTCGCTTGTCCCAGCTCCTGCCAACATAGCAGTTCGAAAGCATGTAAATGCGAGTAGATAAATAGGTACCACCACAGTGGGAAGGTAATGGCGTTCCGTGTCTAGTCGTGCTGGCCACGTGACCACGGAAACTGTCTACGGACAAACACTGGCTCTATGGCTTGGAGACGGGGATGAGCACCGTGCCCTAGAGTTGGACACGACTGGACTAAAAATGTCAAGGGGAACCTTTACCTTTACCTAGGTGGTCTACTCAAAATTCTCTGCTGCATTATAGTCCACTTTCTTTCTGCCCTGGTAAATGGCATGTGATGTAGAAAGAGCCTTAAAAGCAACGGGGCTCTTTGGAGTATAAAACTGGATAACTGAGACTACAGTCCTATTTGATTTTTGAGTACACACAGCTAGGGTAGAGTTGCATGCCATATAATATTTGTGTATTAAACAAAATTTAAACAAAGAAAGTTGTTAAACTTTCATATGACATATAATAAAATAGACATGTATTGTTGTGTGAATGAATAAGAAGCTATGTTTCCTAATTTGTTATGTGTTAATGTGTGTTGCTTTCTGTATGGGTGCCTTTGTAGCTCAGGAAAATGTCTGTTGGAATATTGCAGCACTAGCAATAGGATTATGATGTCACTCTAAGGTCAAGTGGGTGGACTAAGGGGGCATGACTTGTTCAGTTTACATCTGCATTGCAGAAAAGTAAGGGAACAGTCAGTTGCATAGTGCAGCTGATTGATTCTAGATTCAACAGTAAATATTTTACATTTCACACTGACAATTGTTAGATTCTGTTTCAGTAAGTTGTAACACGTGGAGCTCTTATAACAGAAATCGGAATGACTGGGATGTACTAAGATTAGCTGCTGGAGATTAAAGCATTTGTAGCAAATGTGCTTTGCTAGGTCTCTGAAATACTGTACAGACCATGGAACTGTATGGTGTAGGATAGAGCTTATAGGCAGATTGTTTTAAGAAGCATCTTAAATTTTAGGCCAAAGAAACAGTGACCACACTCTCATCCTTTCAACTTGTCATGATAAATCATTGACATAGATCTGCTGATGTCTGAGGTGATGCTTAAATATGAGTTACTCTTTTTTATTCTGTTTTGTATGTATTTGGTCTCCCTCCTGCACCCTTTATAGATTGACCTTGATGATGTGGTAGCAATAAACCCTGAGCTGTTCACAACTCCGGTTGTTGCTGATGTGAAAGAGAGCTTTCCTATCCAGGAGAATGTAACCACAAAGGTAGGTGATCTT
Organism: Intellagama lesueurii; assembly: GCA_037013535.1. Classification (NCBI taxonomy): domain Eukaryota; kingdom Metazoa; phylum Chordata; class Lepidosauria; order Squamata; family Agamidae; genus Intellagama; species Intellagama lesueurii. Next base: position 181,409,771 of record JBAJHW010000004.1, read on the forward strand.
AGTGGTTGATATTGACTCATGCAGTAAAATGCCTGAAACATGATTGTAAACATGGTTCAAACTTAATGAGTGCTTTTTCAGCTTTAAGGATTTTGTTGTTTCATGCTTGTCTCTATTACCTTCATTTGTTAAATTCTTTATTCATGTGCTAGCTCAGCATAATTAGTTATAATTTCTTAATATAAATAAGAGAAAACAGCAACAACACATTCCTTGATTTACCATTAGCCAGATATGCAATGAATTGAATAATAAGCTGTTTAAAATACAGCACTGACAGTAGCTCTGTTCATGAATCATCCTAGTGGTAAGTTCTACTGCACAAAATACAGTAACAGAATGACTGTATTGTACTGTAGAAGTATGGATTGCAGCTTTTCTATGCGAAGGTCTTAATGTAAATTGCCTGCACTGAGTGGTATCTCTCCGCTTTCAGTCTGTAGAAAGGTGAGGGAAGTGGAAGCCAGGAATTCAGTCGAGGGGGCTATATGTGCACAGCCTGGGAGAAACAAGAATGTGACAATGGCAATTCAGAGGAAAAGTCTGGTGATAGTTGGGGCAAAGGAGAGAAATGGCAGGTTAGATATGTAGAAAGAGCACCTTGGAAGAACAATGGTGTCTGTGGGGCATAGCTTAGACCAGGAATGGGGAACCTCAGGCCCTGATGTTCAGTCCCATTTTCCTGAGGTCCAAATTGAATCCTCTGTATTTCCCAAGATGATCACACCCCTTGCCCATGACTGTATGGTGGTGTTTGGTATGTATTTTCCACTGTATGAGTCTGAAACATCTCTCCTGAAGAAAAAAAAAGGGGGGATCAGGGCAAGCAAAAAAAAAAAGTGTCCTTCTTGGGCTCCCAATGCAGTACCCCAGATGGTGACACCCATTGGCTAAAATTCTGTTTGTAGAGCTGCACTGTGTAAAGTTGATGATTTCATCAGCTGGGGTGATTTTTTTGGTAAATAAAACATTTCTGATTGACCTCCCTGTCAAGGTCGCAAGGTGCCCATAGAATCCTTTTTGTTGTGGGGAAGCCCCTGTGGTGGGGGGAGACTTCAGTTTCTGAAACTTGCCACCAGCTGTAAAGTCATCCTATTTGTCTTACGTTAAAGATGGAAGGCCACTGCCTGCAGAGAAACACATTGGAGGACAAACAAATGTAGGAATCTCTGATATTGTGAATAGCATGCATTGTTAGGTCTAGAAATAATATTACCAGACTAGACATAGGTACAAATTTGGCATCTCTTGTTCTATTCAACTGTCTGTATCTCTGTTGCAAGATCTGTTCTTGCTAGTATTTCCAGGCTGAATTGTAAGCAAATACAGGCCTGTGAGGAAGAACTAGCTTTGTCCAGATCTACACCACTGGTGATATCTTTGAGTGGTTCATTTGGGAACTGTGAATAGTAAGAAGTGGCATTACATTGGCTGCTGTTGTTGCTGCTGCTGTTGTTGTTCTGGGTTTGTTTAATAGAATATTGATTATCTGTACAAGTACAGTCCTGCTGATTTGTTTTTTTCACTTTTCTGTGGTGGATATTCTACTCTAAGAAATCTCTGATTTAGATTTTTGTGAATCTGCCTCAGAGGCCTGACCAGATGCTGCCGCATCATAGGGCTTGGCTGTAGAAAATGGATTTTTTGGCATGCTCTGACTAAAAAGGTAGCTGTCTTCTAGCTTTCTTCCTTTCCCTGGTAGTCACAGAGGAAGGGAAGTCTCTTCCTCTACAGCGACTTGATGACATGTAACACACACAGCTTCTGTGGGCTTCCTTACAATGCTGATACACTTTATTGCTCTCGACAATACAGTATTCAGAAATCAGTAGCTACTGATCCTAACTGAAACAGCTCTAGAAATACTGTAAGTTTATGTATTACATGGTTAAAACTTCGTTGATGTTCTCATTACTGAAACATTCTTTTCACTTCAGAGGCAAAACCGCAGGACAACGCTCTCAAAAATTCCTGCTCCAAGAGAAGGTAGAAACAAATTTGCACGGCTCTAGCCTTTTGCACTAAAAATAAAGACCTGTGTTGCATCTAATTTTAGGCCATTTAGTGCTACCATTTCTGGTGGTATTGAATTTGTCGGTTTTTAAGTAGAAGCTGTTTTCCAATTTATATAGTGCTATTCATTTTTTCATTTCTTTCACTTATTTAAACAAAAGCCTATATCCCATCCATTTGGTCTTTACACAGAGCTGAGGTTAGCTAACAACAAAATAAAACAAATGAAAATAAAATAAAATGATTGAAACACCAATATATACCCAATTGAAATTCCTGATAGCAATGCTTAGGTTACTGAGCTAAATCTAGAAAAGTTCAGCTTCCATTTGGAAACGTGGAGAATTGTCAAGATTTTGTGACCTGATGGCTATTTTGAAAGGGAATTTTGTTAGAAATTCGGATATACCACTTGGTTGAATAATAAGTGTTTGGAGTTTGTGGGAAATAGAATATTTGGCATCTGGAATGCCCGCCGCTCTGACTTCAGAACAGTCCATTCTTAAACTGTATTTCACTGTACTTAATGCTAGCTCTGTGTTTTCTGAAATTTTCCTAAAAGGGTTTCTGTAGTATTCTGTACTGTTTATTATTTGTAAAAGTAAACAAATATTATTCAGGTAACTCTGCTGCTATAGAGTTAGCCACTAGTAATATTTTGTCTTGCTTTCTTAGCTCCACGATTCCAATCTAGCAAAATGTCTGTCATAGCAGAATCACAGAATAGTCCTCTCGAAAATGAGATGGAAATAGAATCGCCTGCTTCTGTACCAACACGAAGCCATTCTGCTGTTCCTGGTGAGTTAGGACAGGTGAAGTGTGATATGACGTTATAGTAATTGTGCACAAGTACCTGTAAAGAAGTGATATTGTTCACTCTGTGCTCTAAAAGAAACTGTCAATTTACATTTTTCTTTGAATGGCCCCAAACTTGGACTGTTTTTTCAGCAAAAGACAAATTCTATCCTCTAGCATTTTAATTACAAAATTGAACATTGAAATTAATTGCAATGTTCAGCTGTCTGACAGCTCAGTCCTATGCTAGAATCATTTTAATTGTAGTGGGATGCCTCCAGAATGCTGGTGGAGTGGTAGTCATTATTGTGGTAGAAGTGGCATATGATATATAGATTCATTAAAGTAAACCAGAAACCAAACAAATTTTGGTTTTGGAGGTGATCTTAAATGTGTCATCACCACCAGCTTTGTTTTTTGAAATCATACTGGTGGATTGTTTCAGCGCTCCAGTTTATTGATGCATATTCAGCATACTGTAGTTTAGGATCAAGCTCCTGGGGAATCTCACTAAATAAAAGCAGCAGTCATAAGCATATTTCTCGACATTTGCTTGGCTAGCTTTGCCTTGTCTGTTTTTCAACAAATATAAATTTCCTGAATGCTTTGGAGATCACAGAAGGTTGGAATACAATTGTAGGCCCAGTTTTTACCTGATTAATGATTGCTTTTTTCCTGTAAACCAGCAAGTATGGGTCATGCAAGACTTAATGAGAAATTAAAGTGATTTTATTATTTACGTTCCAAATTTGGATTTGTCACTGTGTTCAGAAATGTGCACCTGTTGGATCAAATCTGTAGTAGAATCACACCTTAATGTTTGTTTCTTTTCTTCTGAATGAAGTGTAGTAGGACCCTTGTATCCTCAGGATCAGTATCCATGGTTTCACTTATCCACAGTATGAAGATATTAAATGAAAGAAAATCCAGAAATATTAATTTCCATGATGTAATTACTACAATTGGCTACTTGAAGGAACCAGAGACAATGCTATATATATAACCAGAGACAATTATCAGTGGTTTTTCACATCTGCGGGGAAGGGGTTTGGAACTGATCCTGTGTGAATACTGTGGTCCAACAGTAGTACAAACCATCCTGCTATTTCTTGTGTTTCCTTGGGTAGTGTTTAATTTTAGTTTCCTGTTCAAACAGTTGTACGTGCTCGATCTAGGAGTAGTTATTCTTCTGATAAATGTAACGTGCAACCAAATGGCAATGAAATGACTGAAGAACCTCCACAGTCTCTCAGAATTGTTTCTGCTGCAATTCAAGGTAGAAGATGATGGATAGCTTTATTTCATGAACCTTTACAGCCGTCTTTTAATTGTGTTATATCTGACAGAAGGTTTCCTACTCCCATCCTGTTGATGGAGTTGGTGAATCAGTGGAATAGAGGATGAATGGATGAATGCTAAAGCCTAGTTAAGCTGGGCTTCCACTCTGCAACTAAGTTGAGATCAACTATAAACACAAATAGTGGTGGTACAAGTATGTCTTGGAATTGGTGGTGCTCTCTGTTCTTGATCAAGTAACCACAATCAGTTTCTTGGTATCTGTTTATTGATGGCAGAGTTTTAGGCCGTTTCAAACCCAAACATTTCTTTCATAGAAGTAAACCATGTTTGTGGATAGTTTTACTTAAGAGCAATAAATAAATTATTTATTTATAAATTATTAGACTGCTTTTCTGGCGAGGGGGGCAAGCATAACAGATCTATGGATGTAGGTTATTTCATTTCTATTCTATTGATAGCACACTTTTCCCTCTAGCTCGAAGGAAATCTAACATTGTGAAAGAGATGGAAAAAATGAAAAGTAAGAGGGAAGAGAAAAGAGCTCAGTTCACTGAGATAAGAAACAAGCGAGCACAGGTAAGGATGTAATGCGAATTCTTTAAGTGCAAACTTCTGCAAGGCATCAAACTTAATAAATGAATGCTATCAAATATTTTGGATGACACCAACATTTGGAATATTAATCTATGTTGTCCATCTAATCTGGATAAAGTAAGCTAAACACAGTGTGCACAGCTCTTTCAGTATGTAGTGAGTGAGTAGTGCGAAGCATTTCATAAAAACAGTTATTCCATGTTTATAATCCTAGCTTGTCCTGTGCATTATATCAGCTGCCAGAACAGTCTAAGTTCTTCCATTCATCCAAGAAGGCAGTATTATTATCTTATATAGCTTTTCTAAAGAGTAAGGCTTAAATCCAGTTTTTGGTCATAATTAAAGAAGACCTTTTGAATGTGTTGGACCTACATAAGTGTAAAATCTCATTGATATAGTGGACCTACTATAAGTAGTACTAAAATTGGATTTAGGCAACATGGAAAGCATCAGGTTGGAACTTAAAAATGAAGGAACAATTTTTTTCTTTGTATTTATATATTTTAGCCATTAGTAGTATTGAAAATTTATCTAAGAAAGATCTTATGCTTATTATTTGACCCTCACATGCTTCATACATTGTTTTTTTACAGATGCTTTACAATTTTATGAGGGAGAAATCCTCAATGACCTTTGTTCTCACTGCAGCAAGTCTATAAGCTATTTACTATTTTGTCTTGTAGGAATATGACAGTAGTTGTCCAAACTGGGACTTTGCACGCATGGTGAAGGAATACAGAGCCACTCTAAACTGTCAGTCAATATCAATGAATGACCCTGTGAGTAAATACTTCCAACTAGGTTTATGCTGTATTCCCAAGTACTTCCCTCATTTAGTATTCAGATAAATGCTATCCTTGGTATCTGCCAGCTATTTTTAAAGGGACAACAAATAACAGCCTCTGTAAATATCTAGAACAGATAACTAGAATAAAAAATAGAGATGGGAACTTGTCACTGATTCTAAATGTATTATACTGAATTATTCACATACAAGGAACATATAGGTAGCACTAAACAAAGATCTAGAGTAGCTCAGGTATATGATATGGTTATTGAATAAAATCAGTGGGATGTTAACTGAAATGAACGGTTGAAGATCAAATTTTGATGTGCTGGGCAAAAAACTTTGTTTTTTCCTGCACATACAAGCAAAATCATGTCAGACACAGTAGCTAGTTGGAGCAAATTAATGACGTGTTGGTTCTGTGATTGTCAGGCAAACCAAGCATACAACTAGCATATTGTTAATCAGCTTCAATTAACTATTGTGGACTCCACAATTTTGCTTGTGTATCCAGAGAAAACTAACAGAGTTTTGACCACTTACTGTTAATATTTCTTATTAATTTAAGGAGATGGTTACTATTGGCAATTAAGTACTGTTGCAACATTGTCCAGATAACTTAAGTCATTTGAATTATGTTCTTGCTTGTTGTCAAGTCACTTCAGAATTATGGTGACTGTAGCTCCCTTTATTGAGTCAGTCCAAATCGAGTGAAATCCTCCTCTTTTTCTGCATTCAACCTTTATCTAGAATCCACTTATTTATCTTTCTAGTAGTCCATGGCATACATACAGCTCTCCTCCAATATCCCATTTGAATGAATTAATTTTAATCATTTTTTTATTCAACCAGTTTTCTTCTTTGTCTACCTTTCATGTCCATATCTAGTAACTGGGAGTACAATACAGTGGATAATTTTAGCCTTGGTCTCCAGTGTTCCATCCTTGTACATAGGAATCTTTTCGAATATCTTAATTGTTGGCCTTCCAAGTCTGGATCTTCTACTAATTTCTTGGTTGTAGTCTCCATTTGGAGTGATGATTGAACCAAGATGCAGGAAACTTTTTCATTTTTTTATTGTCAAAATTAAAGTTATGTATTTTTCCTCTAGTTATTATTTTTGTCATCTTAACATTTAGCTATAGTCTTGTTTTTGGCATTTTCTTTAACCTGCTTCAGTAATTTCAGCTCATATAATCTGTACATCAAAGGTTATTGATTTCCCCCCCCCCCCCCATCAATTTTTGTTTTACCTATGTCTGAATTTAAGTAGCTTTTTATATATGTTCTACATTTAGATTGAACCTATAGGGATGTAAAATACACTTTTGCTTCTGATGCTTTTGTCATTCTGATTCTCTGAATTCTGGAGGATCCATAACTTCCAGAGTATAGGTTAGGCATCAGGATAATCAAATTATTGTGGCACACTCATTTCTTTCAGAATGATCTATAGCAGTGATGGCGAACCTATGGCACGCGTGCCACAGCTGGCATGCGGAGCCGTTTCTTCTGGCACGCGAGCCGTAGGTCGCTACTCCCCCCCCCCCGCAGCCAAACCTCATGAGGCGGCTGCAGCCGGGATTCCCCCTTCCGCCGCCACTTCCGGGTCCTCCGGGTCCGTCGCCATGATTCCCCCTTAAACTGCCACTTCCGGTTCTGGGTCCTCCGGGTCCGTCGGCATGATTCCCCCTTAAACCACCACTTCCGGTTCCGGTCTTCCGGGTCTGGGTTGGGTGGTGGCAGCAAGCCACCCGCTGTTTTTTTTCCCCTCCCATTTTGGGCACACGAGCCCAAAAAGGTTCGCCACCACTGATCTATAGCTTTCCACAAAGGCTTTACTGTAATCTGTAAAACAAAAAATATGAATTTCTTTGGTATGTTCCAGTGCCAAAAGTATATACAGTAAGACCTCTGGTGCCATTTCTTTTCTGAATCCAGTTGGAACATCTAGTATTTCTTACTCCATACATAGTAAAAATCTTCAGCATTGCTTTATTTGCATGGGAAATGAATGCAATGGCCCTATAGTTTCTGCAATCTTTGACAGCTCCTTTCTTCAGAATTGCAGTGTATATTAACAGTTACAGTTTCTGTGCCATTGTTTTGTTTTCCATATTTATTGACATACTTTTGTTTAGATATTGGTAGTCTTTATCATTTGAAATAGTTTTATTGGTATCGCATCCATTCTTCCTAATTTACCGTGTTTCCCCGAAAATAAGACAGGGTCTTATATTAATTTTTGCTCCAAAAAACGCATTAGGGCTTATTTTCAGGGGATGTTTTATTTTTTTCAGGTACAACAATCTACATTTATTCAAATACAGTTATGTCATCTTCTTCTGGTTGCTACACAATGGTGGAGGGTGGGGTTTCACTTAACTAGGGCTTATTTTGGGGGTAGAGCTTATATTACAAGCATCCTGAAAAATCATACTAGGTCTTATTTTCAGGTTAGGTCTTATTTTCAGGGAAACAGGGTATTTCTCCCAGTTGTTTTGAGAGCAGTTTTAGCATCACTTCTTAAACTTTCAGGTTCTGTATCAGAATTATTTGAATGAACCCATCTTCCTTGTATCTCTTTTGTATAGATCTTTAGTATATTGCCTCCATCTTTTCTTTATTTCATTGTGATCACTTTTTATTTTATCATGGTTTGATAATATATTTCCTGGTTTACCTTTCAGCATCCCTAATCTAAGTTTAAATTTCTCTTTGTTTTTTTGGATATCATGCAAAGAATCTCTCTTTGTTGCTGTCCTTTTCTGTTTTTTTTCTGCAGTAATTACTGTGATAGTTCTCTTGGTTGCTACATGGCAGTTGTGAAAAATTGCATTTAGGATTGTGAACCTATTTGGTCACCATTTCCTTTTGCTTCTTATCTGTCTTCAGCAATTTTAAGTGTTCCATCAGTCATCCATCAAGGTTTTTATTTTCTTTTGACTACAGAAATAATCTTTTTGTGTTCTTTCCTGGTAACATCTCTGATTTCAGTCCTCAGTTGTCTGCTTGATTGCCTACAATATATGTCTGCAATGAGCACATTGTTGGCTTCACAGAATTCAATGAATCACTCTCCTACTTCATTGCTGACTCATAGGACAAATTCTCCAATGATATTTAATTCTGCTTTGTTTTCTACTTTTGCATTCTGTTCGCTCCTGAATATCAGTGCGTCCTGTTTCAGTGTGTGATCAGTTTCTTCCTGGACACTTGCATAAATGCTTCTTTGTCAGCATCTGTAGTGGAGTGTACACTTGAATGATGGTTATTTTGATAAGCTTTCCGTAAAGCCATATTGATATTATCTGGCCTAACTTTTTGTTATAGCCCTAACTGCTTATGCTGCAGCATGCCTTGCTATTAGATCCACACTGTTTCTTCTCAGTTTGTTATATCATGTCAGTGATGACAACATGAATTTCCTTGATTTACTTGTGAGGGTTTGATTTTTGACTCCTTCCTTCTTTCAAATAAATCAGGAGATTTTTGTAACTTTGAAACAGGGGTGAGGTTTATTCGACTATTTAACAAATAACCGGTATCAACGAAATTGTCCCATTGTTCCTCTCCTGCCGACAACGGGTCAGTCAGGGGCTTCCATCCTTCAACTAGGAACGGGTTCCCCTCACCAGCGTTCCACGGACTCGGCCAATCTGTCGAGGTGTTCAGATTCATCGCCTGTCCTGTCTCTCCATCCAGTAGGGGTACGGTGTCATCATCCCGGTCGTCGCCCCACCCGGCATGTCCGACCAATATGGGGGTCACCCAGGGTCCTCTCTGTACCCCTTCCTCCTCATCTCGCTCACCCTCCATTCTATTCTCTCTCTCCTTTCTCTTTCCACTCTCTCTTTCTCCTCTTTTAGCTTCCTCCGCCACTCCCTGGCTTCAGCTTCCCCACAGTAAGAGGGTCTCGGGGGAAATCTCTCTCCTTCGCCTGTAGTCAGCCTCTTCTTTCGGGACCCTTAATCTTTCCCATGCGCTAGTCCAAGGATCCTCCATCCAGACCCATTCCCATCCTGGAGGTAACTGGCCCTCTTCCCTTTTTATCTCTGCTGTCCCCGCCTCTATCTCCACCCTTTTCTTCCGTTCTGTTCCTGCCAATCTCTCTTGAGTTCCCTCAACCGTTAACCGTATCTCTCTTTCTAGTTCTCGAGTATCTGTCCCTCGCTGTTCTGTTTTCTTAGAGGGTGAAGTAGGTAGAGTCTGCACCTCCTTCTCGACAGTGTGGGGAAGGGATGGCACTCCAGCGAGAGGGCTACTACTCTCGCCCCTCGTCTCACATTGCTGTATACACATAGCTTGGCCTGCAGTATTAGATTTGACAAAACTTTTGTTAGAGCTTAAATTCACATGTATAAAGGGCATAATCAGAGGACAATGCTGCATATGAAGGCTGATGCCATGTATAATAAAAATGGAAACCAATTTTGAATAGTACAACCTGTTATGCCTTTTGTTTTTTTGTTATTGGGTTTTGTTTGTTAACAGATGTGTCACATGTAGATTAAAGAATAAAGATCTTAAGCTTCCAATCTTAATGTGGCTTGTGTTTTTCTTTTCTTTTTTTAAGATAGAAGAGCACAGAATTTGTGTCTGTGTCAGGAAACGGCCCTTAAATAAACAAGGTAAGATGATTGCTGCAGAGTTTAGGACTTTCCCAGTTATTCTTCATGCTGGGTTCTATAGATTCTGTAACTGCAGAAATTGTGATAGTGCTGCCAAGTTGCTTTAGGAAATTATTTTATGGAAAAGGAAGGAGGGATAGGATACATTCAGAATGATCTGGCAAACCTTCTAGAGTTCTAGCAAGTAAAATGTGTCAGCTTCTAATTCTTAAACTTGTTCTTCTAATTTTAAGTTGTTTCTTCATTTCCATTCTTCCAGACAGCATTTTACATCTGCCCGCTGCGGTTCTCTGTAATAGCCGTTTCTTGTACAAAAAAAGTCTATGCCAAGTTACTCAGTTTCTGTAGGAGTAGTTTTGCCTTCCTTACATGGGCTGTCATGATAAAAAATGTTAGATTTCATGATGTCCTGCTTCATAGTGCACATGACTTTTCTTCTCAACAGAACTTGCAAAGAAGGAATGTGATATAATCACGGTTGTCAGCAAGAATAGCATCCTAGTGCATGAACCAAAGGTTAAGGTGGATCTGACGAAATATCTTGAAAACCAGCCTTTTCGATTTGACTTCTCATTTGATGAAAAAGCTTCTAATGAAATGGTTTATTGGTAATGTATGTCTTTCCTTCTACAGACACTGAGTAGAGACAGTTGGTGCGGTAACAGCAGCCAGTAGGCGGTGAGGACAAATTTACATGTAATATGACTTGTGTACAGTCCTGCCAAAAAAAAAAAAAAAAGACTGGTGTCCATTCAGTTGTTTTATGCAATAGCCACCACACTTTAAAATAGAGTAGGTAAGCTCTGGAAGGGGTTAAAGATGAATTTTCTTCACCATGACTCTCCCTCATGCTGCACCCACTAAGCTGAAACTTAACTAGTTAATTAGTGCTTTAAAATATTTTATGTTCTTCAGTATTTTTCACTTGCAAGAAATACCATCAGTCTTTTATGAAACCACCTGAGTGAGATAGGAGGGTTTTTAATAGCTCCCAAAGCAAGGGGTTAGACATATGGGTAGCTGTTATGTTTCTATTTGAAGCTGGTGGAGACATTTTCCACTGTTGTGTTAGAGAAGCCTTGAGCCTTGGTCCTTCATGTGGAGAGGGAGACCTGCAACCTCTGATGGCTCCTTGGCTGCTTTTCCATGGAGCACAGATTCCTTTCCCAATTTACAAAAGCAGCTGCTGAGATTTGACTGAAATTACTAAATTCTTCATCTTACACTGCACTTGTAGCTATGCAGATTTTTAAACTTCCTTATCTTTGACAGGAGATTTTGACAGGAGATTTAAACTGTAACTATGCATTTTGTATGGTGCTCTTTATAGTTGGGCTGTATGAAAATCTGAATTCTGTAGATGTACTTGAATCGAAATAGTCTCACTGATTCATTTACCTTCATTTACATATGTTCTCCTTATGCTCCTCTAGGTTCACTGCTAGACCACTTGTGCAGACCATCTTTGAGGGAGGAAAGGCAACATGTTTTGCCTATGGTCAGACTGGCAGTGGAAAAACCCACGTGAGTGTCTTGTTCCTTCAGCTTTCAGACTGCAGTTTTACTAAACTTAATACTTGGTTGTACTGTTGGTGTTCTGGGCTACAGTACCACAATTCCCTACCATTTTAGATGGGGCTAGGAGGATTCGTAGAACCCTGTCCTATGTTGTTATCTGGATTGAGTCAGCACAGTTTTTACCATTTCTGAAGTGTTGGTTAGCTGAAGAGTTTTAGCTTTTTAAAATGCACACATTTTCTCATCAGTACAGAAGTTAACGTTCTAACTAGTATCTAACATCTACCTTGCATCTTATTTATTATGTTTTCTGTAAGAGGGCAGTGCAGGCATCACTGATCATTGCTGAAGTCAAGGCTTCAGTGCCTGTCCATGTTTGTCTTCACCTCTGAGAGACAGCACACGACTCATACATGTCCTCCTCTGCTCTTGTAGCGTGGAAGGTTTGAAAAATCTCAATTTGATCTTGCACTCTGGGTTTCTAAAATATATCTATAGTAAATAGAGCTAGGGAGGGTACATCCAAGCCAGAGTTTCATAGGGTATAATTTTGAGGGTCAAGAACAAACTAACAATGACTCAGCTGTGAATATTTTTAGTTCAAAGCTATTTCCTTACTTTCTACTGTCCCTACCCAATAGTGGCACTGTTTTAGTGGTGTTGATGTGTTATTTTAAGCCCTTGTGTGTTTCAGACAATATGCATCATTTGAACTATGATTCAGTGCCTCAGCATGAAAACTGATTATTGAATCTGTCTGCATATTCAGAGCTGGTGTAATTACATTTTTTAAATAAGACGTTTTATTGGCTATAGGTTGCTCTTCCATGATCTTGCAGGGACTAGGTTCCATTGGCATGGAAAGCCTGGTTTCCTTGGTTTAAAATAACCTGAGTGGCAGATAGTGGAATTCTCCTGTAGTTGTCAAGCCCTTGCCTTCTAATGTATGTATTCTTTCCAGACTATGGGCGGAGACTTCTCTGGGAAAGTACAAAAGGCCTCCAAAGGAATATATGCTTTTGCATGTATGTACTATTTTCATTCAAACCTTCTTTAAAAGTTGAAAAAATATTGGGAAGTGCTCTTGTCCTAATGAAATAACTAGTTAAATGGTGTGTTAATGTATAACATTCATAAGAAATGTTTCGAATACAGTGATTTAAAGACATCACAAGCTGAGCAAAAGCTTGTGAAAAAGACCTGGAAAGCCCATGAATACTACTGATGAATAGCTTTTGTTTTGTGCTTTTCTTTCCCCTACTAGCACAGGATGTCTTCCTCCTTTTGAACCAGTCGCGATACAAAACTCAGGGTTTGGAAGTTTATGTGACCTTCTTTGAAATATACAATGGAAAGGTGAGGCAGTGTGTATTGAGGGTGCTGCTGGGGAGTCGGTTTTTCTAATACATATAATGCGGTGTTAGAAGGAAATATTGAACAGACACCCCTCACTTGCATGTGTGCTTAATAGTGTACTTGTTTGATCCTGACCGCTTAGTAAATGGAACTTGGCCTTGGACACACAGTTTTCTCACAATTTGCCCCCAGCCAGATATGCTTCACAACCAATGGGGTAAATCTCTGCATGGCTCAAATGTAATGCACTCTTGTTGATTAACAAGCTTTATGGTAAGACCTTTGGGGTGCTTTTTTGAAGCAGCGTATATAAAAGTTATTGATTTAAAATGTGACAGTTCTAGTACTAGCTCTTTTTGCAACTGTTTATTCTTAATCTAGTTATTTGACCTCTTGAACAAAAAAGCAAAGCTGAGAGTGTTGGAGGATGGCAAACAGCAGGTCCAGGTGGTTGGCCTGCAAGAAATACGAGTGAATTGTGCTGAGGACGTCATCCGGATGATTGAAATAGGTAGTGCCTGCAGGTATGTTGCTTTCTCTGTCATGATTTTGGCTTATGGCTCACACAGCATGCAACATCTGGCATTTTCTCAAGACCCTTGTAGCTGATTAGGGAGAAATGACACTTACTGATGTATAATCTGCCTCAGAGACAGAGTGGGAGCTACCCATAACCTTTAGTCTCTCAAAGGTAATATGTAGCCGGGAGGAGTCATATAGGGACTTAACATTTTTTAAAACTCTGCTAAGGAAATCGAAAGGCTCTGTGTGTCTATACCAAACTTGTTAGCTGGGCCTGTACAATATTTGGAATGTTGGCCATTTTATTTTATATTGCTTTTGTTGTTACAAAAATCAATTACAGCAGGAAACAGAGTGATGGGTAGATATAGAGTGGTGGGGAGATTTATGGGGGACCATGAAGAAATTCAATTATTCAGGCCATGGAAGCATCAGATATGGAACACTTAAGAGCCTTTGACAAATGTTATAAAGATTGATGTCTGTCTTGATGCATTAACTTTTACACTCCGACTTGTAAATGGAAGTGCTAATTGGAAGACAAGATGGGACGTGATAGACTGCAGATGCTATTTTTGGGGAGGCCAAGAAGATGTAGAGTTTTTGTTGTAGTCATATATGTTTATATTCAGAGTTTAGTCATTTTATTTGTCACATGGTAAGTCAGGAACCAGATGGGTTAGAGAGATGAGCCCAGCTCTGGAGTTATGGACAAAAGGGAACTAATGTGATTCTGCCTCCCTCTGTCAGGTTAGAGTCTAAAGTGTGCAGCCCTTCCTGTGTGTGGGGTGGGCTGTTTGAATTTAGGACACACCTCTAGCAGAGAGGCCAAGCAAGCCTCTCACCTTGCCTCAGATAAGCTAATGGGCAGTGGAGGCTTATTTTGTGTTCCCCTCACCCTTGTTAGCTTACAGCTAGAAAGCAAAGCAGGTTTTCCCTAACCACTGGCTACACTTGTAGTATGAGGTGTATGGTAGCACGCTGTCTAGATGTAGCATGAGGTGAATGGTAGCACACTGTCTTGTGGGGAATTTTGTTGTCAACATTTGATGACAACAATTTTTTGGTTGACCAATAAGTTAAGCCCTAATTTGTGGGCTCCTTTTAATTCATGATCCAGTGAATACTTCTATTATCTTTGCAGGACATCTGGGCATACATTTGCGAACTCTAGCTCTTCGCGCTCCCATGCTTGCTTTCAAATTATTCTGCGCAGAAAAGGAAAACTTCATGGCAAGTTCTCCTTGGTGGACTTAGCTGGGAATGAAAGAGGTGCTGATACATCTAGTGCAGATCGGCAAACACGGATGGAAGCAGCAGAAATAAACAAAAGTTTGCTGGCACTGAAGGTACAGAGTAGAGCCTAAGTGGCACAGATATCAAGTTTGTGGAGTGTCTGACAAGAGAGGCTGTCTTGTTGGCACACAGATTGGATTAAGTCAGACCTATGTTGCTGCCTGCATCTCTAGCACTGGCTGCTGCTCAAGCTCTGTAGAGATACGAGACAACTGAACTTCACATTTAGTGTGGGAGGTAGCAAAATAGCACTGCCACATTGTAACTGAACTTGAGTATAATGAGTATGGCTTATTTATGTCTGGGCAGATGTTAATTAATGGCGACACCGCCCAGTTTTGATGTCTGTACCTAATGGTGACATGCGGTGATGCATATTCTTCAGAATGGCTTCCTCAGAATTTTGGTCTTAAAGCAGAGCAAGAAGATCTAACTACCATGTTACTCCTAGACTCTTCTGAATACTAATTGAGAAGAGTAGAAGCCTTAGGAGATTAGCTTTGCATGCTTGCCAACATCTAAAGGATTTTTCAAGCAAAGCCCTGAGACCTGGAAGCTTCCTGGACAGAAAGGCTGTGTAGTAGCTAATAGAGCCTAATACTTTACCTCGTGTAACTTTTCAGTGCAGTTCTAACTTCATGATTACTTCTTGTGCTTTCCTATAGTTAAGTTTAGGATGACAGCCTAAGGTTATAACTGAACTATGCGGAGATGACCTTTCTCTCCCTGTCCCTCAGGAATGTATCCGTGCCCTAGGGCAGAATAAACAACATACACCTTTTCGGGAGAGCAAACTTACTCAGGTGCTGAGGGATTCCTTCATTGGAGCAAATTCCAGAACTTGTATGGTAAGTTAAAGAGCTAGCTAGCTTATTACAGACAGTTAAGATAAGAATTTGCTGAGGTTACTGTTTAATCCTATCATGGTTTATCTTGGTAATACAGTCATGTGAAAAAGAAAGTACACCTTCTTTGAATTCTGAAGTTTTACATATCAGGACATAATAAAAATCACTGGTCCTTAGCAGGTCTGAAAATTAGGAAAATACAAACTCAGATGAACAACAATACATGATGTATTATACCATGTCATGATTTATTTAACAAAAATAAAGCCAAAATGGAGAAGCCATGTGTGAAAAACTAAGTACACCTTATGATTCAATAGCTTGTAGAACCACCTTTAGCAGCAATAACTTGAAGTAATCATTGTTATGAAGGAATTTTGGCTCATTCTTCTTTACAGTGTTGCTTCAGTTCATTGAAGTTTGTGGGTATTTATTTATGCACAGCTTTCTTAAGGTCCCGCCAGCATTTCAATTGGGTTGAGGTCTGGATTTTGACTGGGCCATTGTAACATCTTGATTCTTTTCTTTTTCAGCCATTTTGTTGTAGATTTGTTGAGAATTTTGGTTAAATATGTATTCTCAGGACATAAGCAGAGTTAGGAGATATCAGGTTGCAAAGACACTATAACACTGAGAGAGTAAAATACCAACTTAGTCTATTAACATATATACAGAGAGAATAGACATTCATCTGGCAGCATAACATGACATGGTACAACACATAGCATAGAAATAAGTGATCTGACTTACAGCAGATAAAATGTCCCCTTTACACATGACTTGTATACATTCTTGGGACCAATCAGAAAATACATTACTTCATTTTCTACTTACATAAGATTCAATCAATCAATGTTTATTTGCATTAGCCATATGCCATAGCAAAGTATAAAATCTACAAAGATACAGAATCAACGCATCTGAGTCAAAATAACAGATGAATACATATGCAACATAAGATTACATCATGTACAACAGCTGTACAACATCAAGTCCTTAACCTTGGTACCCACACCTGAATACACTCAGTACATGATTCAGGTAAAATCAGCCATTTTACTTTCAACTATACAACATTTATATTTAATACATTTTGAGATCAAAACCTCAACAAGATTTGCTGGTGTGGTTGGGTTTCGGCCAAGCTTTAGCTGTCAGACAGATGGCCTCACATTTGACTCTAAAATACTTTGGTTTACAGAGGAGTTCATGGTTGACTCAATGACTGCAAGGTGCCCAGCTCCTGTGGCTCCAAAACAAACTCAAATCATCACCCCTCCACCACTGTGCTTGATAGTTGGTATGAGGTGTTTGTGCTGATATGCTGTGTTTGGTTTTCGCCAAACGTGGCGCTGTGCATTATGGACAAACATCTTCACTTTGGTCTTGTCTGTCCAAAGGACATTGTTCCAGAAGTCTTGTGGTTTGTCCAGATGCAACTTTGCAAACTGTGCTGCCATGTTCTTTTTAGAGAGAAGAGTCTTTCTCCTGATAACCCTTCTGAACAAACTGTACTTGTTCAGTCATTTTCTAATTTTACTGTCATTAATTTTAACATTTAACATGCTAATTGAGGCCTGTAGAGTCTGAGATGTAACTCTTGGTTTTTTCGCAATTTCTCTGAGCATTGTACGGCCTGACCTTTGGGTGAATTTGCTTGGGTGTCCATTCCTGGGAAAATTGGCAACTGTCTTAAATGTTTTCCACTTATGACTAATCTTCCTCACTGTAGAATGAGGGATTTTAAATTATTTGGAAATGGCCTTATAACCCTTCCCAGATTGATGGACAGCAACAATTGGTTCTCTGTGATCATTTCTGATGTGTTTCCTTCTTGGCATTGAGTTAATACACACCTGAATGCTCCAGACCAGCAAACTGGATTGGATTTATATTTTGATATATGGCATTAGACAGAGATACTAGAAATACTGCCCTTAGAGCTCTTCTTGCTGAGTTAGGATATAAGCTTGAGCACACTTGATGGCAAGAAGTTTAAGATGTGTTGTTCTTAAGTCCAGTTAAGCAGAGCTGGCAGAAATACAGGAAGACTAGGTGGAAGTGACTATAGTAGCACAGAAAGCAAGGTCTGGGTTATATAGACTACTATTTTATTTATTTTTTTGCATACTTTCAGATTTCAATGATCTCCCCAGGCATGAATTCCTGTGAATATACCCTAAATACTCTGCGTTATGCTGATAGGTGAGTGATTTCTGCACTTGCAAAAGTTGCCTGTAACATTTTGGTAAACTTGACTATAAAAGGGAAATTCAAATATAGTATATCTGTAAAAAGCAAGAAGAAAAGCAGTTGTGTAAGTTTTCTATTTATAAATGGCCTTAGCCTTGAAAAACATATGCACCATGATAACTGATGCAAAGAATTGAATGGGGTTTTCTTTTGCACGTTCAAAAGGCAGGCTGGAACTGTTTGCAGACAATGCTTTATTTGCTTAGAGCCAGGGTCTCCAAACTACAGGCCGCGGGCCACATCCGACCTGCCTTGCCTTTTTTATCCGGCCCGGCTAATGCCGCAGGCTCAGGTCCGTTCCCTTCAGCCCGTGTGTGCGTACACGTGTGTGTATGTTTATTTGGCCCTCAAAAATGTGTAAAATATATGATGTGACCCACATGCTGAAAAGTTTGGAGACCCCTGGCTTAGAGTGTGTCTCAGGTACAGGCTGAATTCCTGTCGTGTGAAACTATGCCAGTGGAAGCATGCTGGGCATTATATCCAGACAATCAACATTGCTCAATTTGATTGTGCAATTGGTTGTGTGCTCCCCATTATGACCATTGTGCGACACACATGCAGAAGCAAAGTGTGCTGCTTATATACCTCCCCATAATGCTTAAAGCACTATGTGGTAGAACAAATTGGTGTGTTCATATATAACTGAGTGAGAAAAAAACAGGCTGAAGCAGACATTGATTAAACACCCCTCAGCTTTAGTGTGTTTAATATTACCAAGTGTATCATTATGGCAGTTTTCATGTCAACCCTCTTTGCTCTGTTTTCAGAGTAAAAGAACTCCCTCACAATGGAACTGCCAGAGAAACACAGAACTGTATGGAAACTGAGAATGAAGAGCTGGAGATCAGTGAGGAAGAATCAGACCACCTTCATGAGGTACACATCTAGGTAGCTAGGGACAACCTTTTGGGAGAAGCAGAATTTGGTGTGTTTGTGCTAATACCTTCCCTTGTGAACAACAGCTTTCTGAAGATGAGCTGTCTCCTCATCTGTCCAGTTTTCGTGAAGCTGTCACTCGGATTAGGGAGCTTGAGGAGAAGGCAATAGAGGAACTTAAGGAAGTCAGGGAGGTATGTCTTCATGGGTGATGTATTAAACTTACATATTGGGTTCTGTTTACTGGTGTGGTTTGTATTAGTAAGAAATTATAACTGTGCTGCAAATAAGAAGATAGCTGCTTATGGCTCTTTAGTAACACTTGCCTTAGTTCAGGATTTAGTTTCCTGCAGTGTTTTTTGGACCAAATGTTAACAATCTTTTCAGTTATATGAGTGCACGTGTGAAAGCCACTTTATAGGAAAAGTACACCCAGTTCCCTAACTCTCCTTACTTCTGCATTCAGAAAATGAATGATTGTAACTATCTGCTGGACATTGCGGAACAACCAGAATATGACTTGGAGGCATTTGTGTACCAAGCCCAGTGCTTCATAAACGAAGGATCCAAAAGTTTCCTCAGTCTGAAAGGTACATAGGGGGCTGCATTTGTTAACTTGGTACAGAAGATATTCCAGATGTCAAAGTGCTAGCTGATTGTAGGGGATGACCTTTCTGTTTTGTTGTGAATGTTCTGAAGCATTTTTCCAATCACATATTTAAACACCATATAGGAGTTATGAAATTGCTATGCAGAAGCTATGCAATTTATATTAGCCACCAAAGTTGGGGAAGGATGGGGTGACATCTTGGGCTTTGCAGTGAATAATGATGTGTACTGGATGTATTAGTTTTTTAGTAGATAGTGCCAGTTACACTTGTGGTGGTACTATGCAAACTAACAAATGAATCTCCACGCTGCCAGGACTGTGGAAATTTTACTTATGTGTAGGATAGCTTCCTTAAGACAGCCTAGTAGCATTGTCAATCTCCCATTTTTATCTTGTTCTACCCAGTTAATGCTACTACTGCCCCAACCTGCCAGTAATTCACTTCTCTCAGTAGAATCCTTTATGTCACAAAGTCACTTTTCTTCTCATAGCAGTGGATTAAAGAGCTACCCTATGTCTTTATGTCTCTGTCTTCTAGTTTTTCTCCACTGACAATTCTAATGTGTTTGTGAGACTCTGTAAGAACACTTTATACTGACCATTCCACTCTAGCAAAAAGACAGAAATAAGACACTGGGTGCTTGTAGCTCTGCATATATTTCAGATATCCTGGGTTCCTGCTTTCTCAATTTTTGTGTTTTACATCATCATGTTATGTACACCTCAAGCTAACTTCTATGTTTTGCTCTTTCTCTTCCCTACACAGACACACTGGAAGAATTGACCCTTGCTATGCAGGTAGAAGAGCAGGCCAGCAAACACCTAAATAAGAGGCAACTTTAACATCCACCCAATTGTTAAATGAATGTTTCTTCTCTCCAGTTGTCTGTCACTTCTTTGGTTTGGTGTTGTATTTTACATGCAAATGCAAGGTTCAGACTATCTGATTTGAGTTTTTTTTCCCTTGCTGGTGATACTTTCCTTGAGGCAGGCAAGAGATAGTGCTCTTCCAGAATGTGGCATTTCTGTCCCTTTCTCGGTACTGAAAGTTACAGAGAAGAAGGTGCTTTAGTATCACTTGGTAAGCATGTGTATATTTCTAGTGTACATAATATTTCTGGCAAAATATGCTTTGAATGTTACCACTGAGTGTAATCCAGTGACTCAACTGGATTTGCTATTTTGTAAACTTTAAAATAGGGAAGAAGGAGTAGCTAAAGTTTAAATAAATGTTTCTGAATTCATTAAGTTTTGTCTTACAAGGGCACTGAAGTTTTTCCTGCAAGTCTGTACATTATCTGCTGTTCTGATGGTAATTTAGTTGTGGAAGTGTGAAGAACATAGTAGGATGAGTACTCCCTGTGCAAAGAGATCCAGTAGAACATTTATTAGCTGGAAATATTTACACAGGGAGGTGTGTAAATATTTCCAGCTAATAAATAGTAGCACTCTTTTGGCCAGCAGAACAAGTTTACTTGTCTTCCAGCCTACCTATGGCATGAGGAAGCCTAGGAACCTTCCATTTCTTTCTGTTTCCAAATTACAATTTCTTAGCAGCTTCTCTTAAGTAGTTCTTGCTTTGTCTTTTGTGTTCCCTTCACCCAGCTCACTGTTACAAAGGTTTTAAAAGAACAGGCTGGTCCTGCTCAAAGCAATCTCCTGTTAGTTATAAAAGAAGGCAGAGAAAACATCCTTCTTTCCTTCTCAGTGTCGGCGTCTATTTTGGAATTCCTTTACGTAAGCTTTTCCAATAAAACATCTTGCCAGATACTATGCATGCTTTAACAGACAGCGTAGTCTTGTGCAACAGTGCATATTGGGATGCGCAAGTGCACATGTTGTTCAGTGTAGCCTTTGTGCTAACTCACAGGACAGAAGAACGAACACATTTGCAGAACAGCCTTCCCAACCCTGATGCCCACCAAATTATTTGGACTATGTGTCCAAAATCAGCAAATTCCAGACATTGACACTGTAGAATCAATTCTCAATGCAACCTAGCAACATTCATTTAGCTGCCCTTCTCTTTCCACAGGCAAGTAAGGTCTTTGTGCAGGTTTGTTGTTCCACTAGCATGCCAGTACAGATGAGGGAGGTGAGCTGTTCACTCTCCTGACATGCTCCCTGGAGTTTTACCTCCACTACATTGGAATGTGTTACAGTTATTTCCCCTCCTGTTTTAACACTGGAAGGGGGAACTCTGGCAGGGCTTTGGAGGTAGTGTTTTTTGTCTACAGACTCTGTCTACCACCTCTGCATAGATTTCTTTTGTTGACTCCTGGTGCACATCCAGGAATGCAAGTAGAAACTTGTTAATGAGTGATCATTGCCTTTCTAGTTTACACAATTAAACTTATACTGGTATAAATCTACAGAAGGATTTTGGTGACTGGATTTAAGCACGGAATAGCATCCTCAGTTGCTTTATATAATCATGTTTTTTTCAAGTCTGTATACAACACTAAACAGCCACTAAGTATTTCAGTGTCAGAGTTTTGTGTGAAATGCAAGTCTTTCTAACAGAGGAAAACATTAGTGCTTTCTCAGTAGTGCTGCTAGAGAATGGTGGATGATACTTTGGATTCTTTTCAGATCATGTCTCCCATCTGTTATGAACATTTCTATGGAAAAGCACAGCAAATTCAGGGTCTATTTGTTTTTGGTTATGCTTTTTTTGCTATGCTACAGTACAAGAGAAAGGGGGGATGAAGTATTGATTTATTTGAATGTCAGAACAGCTGAACCTGCAAATTACAAATATTACAAGAGGTCAATGTGATTTTAAAATATAGACTTAATATATTAATTCAGTACTATTTGTATGTATGAGATGTGTATCCTATCTTCTCAGAAGTCAAGCAGCTGTACAAGGTTTTTAAAAATATATCTTCCCGTGATGTAGATAAATAAGGCTGGGACTGGTGTTGGAAAAGCTGACCGCCTGTATTGCAAGGGACATTTGTGTGTGTGTGTCTGTAATTTGATACATTTCTTATTCGAGAAGGACGATGGGGAATGAGACTATAGGACTCTCAGGTGATGAATTATTGTGTGTTGCAGCTATAGACCTCCATCTGTTTCTTATTGGGATAGATAGAAGACCTAGAAAAGAGTAGGAAATAAGCATAAAATACTAATGGGAAAATAGGAAGAAAATGAAAATGGATAGCAGAGTCCAATACTTGAGCTGGGTGTCAGGAGGTTGCTTCTTGGCGAGATATATTATCTTCACTTTGTAGTTCTTCTTCAGGGTTTGATTCTGTTTCTGGGAGAGAAAAAGAGTCCAAAAATGCATGTCAGCAACAGGTGTGATGGCCTGTTTTTAAAATATGTTCTCTTGAACATTGGGCAGAGTACTGCACTGGAACACAGTCAAGCAACTATTCAGATTTGATAACAAAGTATTTGGAAGAATAAAGTGAAATAAAAACTTGAAAAACACATTGCACAGTGGTATAAAAGTTTTAATTAAGAGATTGTCACAGCTCAGCTATATAGCATTAATATATTTAGGACTGTTTTTTGCTTTCAAATAAGACTATCATCCAAAGGCATGATCATACCTTTAGATAATTTTTTTGTCTGATACCTAACCAGTATTTACTTCCACAAATAATATATGTGAGTATATTTAAAGTAAAAGTTATAGAACAATAATAGCTATTTTTCTGGTGAATCTGCTGGAATTAAGCTGTGTGGCTTCTTAATTTAGATTAGGCATCCTTCAGTCTCGAGAGACTATGGTAATGTGCTCTGTATGGAGGACTTGGAACAGCGTCTAGTGTGGCTGAGAAGGCCAATTCGAGAGTGACAATCCCTTCCACACTGAAGACAAATACAATCTGTCCCCTGTCCAGCTCCCTGATTTTGCTGGTTTCGGGACTGCCTCTTTGCCTCGGCCTGCTGGACAAGTGTCTCTTCAAAATGCGAGAGGCCATGATGCACTGCCTGCCTCCAGGCTGAACACTCAGATGTCAAGGTTTCCCATCTGTTGAGGTCCATTCCTTCTTAATAGTGCTGTGAATTAACAGATAGGTCTATTATAAGGGACGTGGTGGCGCTGCGGGTTAAACCGCAGAAGCCTCTGTGCTGTAAGGTCTATAGATCTGCAGCTGTAAGATCGAATCCACGCGACGGAGTGAGCGCCCGTCGCTTGTCCCAGCTCCCGCCAACCTAGTGGTTCGAAAGCATGCAAATGCAAATAGATAAATAGGGACCACCTCGGTGGGAAGGTAACAGCGTTCCGTGTCTAAGTCGCACTGGCCATGTGACCACGGAAGATTGTCTTTGGGCAAACGCTGGCTCTATGGTTTGGAAACGGGGATGAGCACCGCCCC
This sequence comes from Intellagama lesueurii, assembly GCA_037013535.1. Taxonomy (NCBI): domain Eukaryota; kingdom Metazoa; phylum Chordata; class Lepidosauria; order Squamata; family Agamidae; genus Intellagama; species Intellagama lesueurii. The sequence continues at coordinate 181,433,509 of JBAJHW010000004.1, forward strand.
CTAGAGTCGAACACGACTGGACAAATTGTCAAGGGGAACCTTTACCTTTACCTATTATCACTATTTTTCATCCATTCACAGAAGTCCTTAGGTCCTCTTGGAAAGAAAAATGGCGTATAAATATTTTTATACCGCACTCGATATGTGGCGGAACGCCTACTCCCACCAAGGTCTACCCGGATCACCCGTGCGAGTCAGGAGGTGAGGCTGAGGAGCTTGACGCCGAGGGAGGCCCGTAGGGAAAGAACAAGAAATCGGGCCTTCTCGGCGGTGGCTCCTCGCCTCTGGAATAATCTTCCTCCGGAGATTCGTGCCGCCCCTACGCTGGGTAGCTTTAAAAATCAATTAAAAACATGGATGTTTGTACAGGCCTTCCCTCCAGTCAATACCTGATCTTTTTACCTTTTCTATTTATCTTTATTTTTTGTTTTATAATTGTTATGGAAATTGTTTTTGCAATAATTTTGTGACTTTGTCTGTTGTTTTATGTTGTTTGGAAGCCGCCTAGAGTGGTCACAAGACCAGATAGGCGGGGTATAAATGAAATAAATAATAATAATAAAATAATAATAATAATAATAATAATAACAACAAAAATAATGTTAGTGCTAGAGAAAACGGCAGCCCACAATTCCTTGTCATTTCTGTATTTGTCAGCATTATGTCAATGGATTCACACTTCTGTTATTTTGTCCAACGCTACCTGTGAACATACCTGTGAGTCCCTCTTCTGCTTTAGCCAAAAAATCTCCTGGAATATTAACTATATTGGTAGCCAGGATATCAGCCTGCACAGCATCCATGTTCAAGTACAAATTTGTAGCATCTTGCTAGAGGGAAGAAAAAAGCTAGGTATTTAGCAATGTAACAGTTCCTTGGCAACTGTTTTGGAAAGATGGAGATACATACAAAGAGCTCTTTTGTGTATCTGTCCTCTTGCTAAATTTACCCTATGGATGCTAGAAGATGTCATCATCTGGGTCAGTAAAATTTAACTTAAATTAACTGAATACTTCCTATACTGCACATTCAGGTTCCAAGGCTCTCTTTTTGCCCTTGGGAAACCTTTGGGAGCCTTGGGATTGGGGATGGGGGGCCCCGGATGCCTTTAATAGTAGAAAATTGCCACCAGATCATGATTGCTAATCCGGTGGTGAATGTTGGCTATTAAAGGCTCTGCCTCCATTCTGAGGCTTCCCAATGCTTCCGCAGGGCAAAAGGGAGCTTTGGAACCCGAAAGAGGCATAAGAAGCTTTCAGTTAATTTAAATCATTATTTTACTGGCCCAGATTTCACAGGGTAAATTTACACCTGTGGGATTTTGGCCGTTGGCACTGGATTCACATAGTATACAAGATACAATCTGTTTATACATGAAAATTGTTATTGGATGCTAGAATTGTATTAACAACAGGCATTAAACGGGCACTGTAGTCATAATCAGGGTTGGGCAGTACTTTTCTTGGACAACTAAAATAGACAACAGGAGTGAGCTTTGGACTCCTTGGGACTTATTGCAATGCTCAAGGGAGAAAGAAAGATTGAAATATCATGATGGCTAGATTTTACATAGAGGTTTTAGGCTACAGAGTTATTTGGGTTAGCCAATTTGCAAATAATTGATGGGTTCAATTACCAGACACATTGCTTTCAACTTATTTACTAGAAGCAGAAAGGTACAAGGGTCTAGGCCAGTGGTAAAGAATCTTTGGATTTCTCAGTGTCCTGAACTTCCAGTTGTCAGAAGTGACAAACTCCAGTGGTAAAGGATTATGAGAGTTGCAGTATAACACATCTAGATCCAATTCAGTTTTGGCCCATTTAGCTTAGTATTGTTAGTTTTACAATAACTGTCAGGGACTTTCCAGGGATTATGTCCTGGAGATGTCAGAGGTTAAACTAATGACCTTTTGCCTGCAAAGCATGTGTTCTTGTAAGCTATGGTCCTCCCCTTCAAGATGAGAGAACAGAGGATCTTACAGGTTAGATACAGAGTGAAAAAGAGATGGTAGATAGTAATTGTCATAATGAAGTGAATAATAAGATAATTTCAACTTTTTTTCTGAACTCTGGGCCCTTTGTTGGGCTCTGAAACATGTCTGTCTTTTAGGTATTTGTCTAAACTGAGCTGTATTAGTGGGGAGAATAGATTAATTTTTGTATGGGCATGGGCAGATGGAAAATGGAATCTAGCTTGGATGTTTTTTTTTAATCATGGCAAAGAAACAGTAGAAGACAAACAACATACCATGAATAGCTGGAACAATTTTTCTCCCATGGCTCTCTCTACGTAATTCTCGACCACTATGAACCTCTGTACAAAATACTGCAAAAACAACAACAACAAAACAGTCAATCCATGGTAAATAGTGTAATGGTCTTTTTGTGTGCCCTCTCATAGCCAAGGGGCATAAGATTCCACAATCAAGGATTTTAAAAATTCAGTTACACCAGTATTCTCTGCCCTTCTTTTCATTAAGTTCCTCTCAAAGTCTTTAGGTGTGGAAGTTCCCTGAGGCCTCCCCAGATCTCCACCCTCATATTCTATTTCACAGCAGCCAGTACTTTCAAGTGAAAAGTGCCTTTGTGAAATAAACTATACTGTTGCAGAAATGTACGTTGTGGTTTCAATATGGATACTATTCCTTGTATTATAAACTGTTTTCAGCATTACTAAGCCGTACGTGTAAAACTGTAACATCACCTTACCACAGCTTGATCTTGATACTTCCATTTTGCTTCTGCCACTAATCTTCCTTAATCCCATTCAATCTACCCAGCACTGTAATTTATTCGTTTTAGTTAATGCTTTCAGGAGGAAAGAAAATCAACACCCCATTCCACAGCCACTTACCTCTAGTGTGATGCTGGCCTGTCTCTGGCAGTTGGTGTGATCTTTGTTGCCCATGGCACACATGAGGCCATGTACTACATTCAAGAAGATCAGTTCCTCAGCTACCTCTCTTGAATCTTGAGCCAGAATACTATGAGGAGAGTTGCAGTCATATTGGTATGTTAAGCAGTGGGGGAAGAAATGTATTTTAGGGGACAGAGAATCCAAAATATTTATAGCCAAGACTTAGGTACTTTTAGTGCCTTAATAGTTGTCAATAGACAGCAGCTTTCCTAGTTACTGCACTGTCTCAATGCAGCTGTGAAAAGGCAGAATGTCTCAGGAAACTAAGGTGGCTGGAGCCAGACCAACCATATATGTAAAGAAGCAACCTGCTATGAAAGAAAATCTGCCTTTACTGGCTGTACTTTTGGAGGTGTGCAGAAGTAGCTCAATAGCTATTATTTGCTTGCTTCCTTATACTCCAAGCAGCTCAGGGCAGTATTTTACCCTTATAACAGCTACCTTGGGTGCCAGTTACAGGGAAAGGTTGGACAGTCAATCAAATAAAACAGAGGTCTGGCTAAGAGTGGTGTCTATTGCACATTAACTGAGCAGGTCTTTGGACTTAAACATTTGTAAATCTAAATGCCACCACAAAGTGGCTTTTGAGACTTTGAATCCATGCCTGCTGCTTTCATAAAAATACCAATTGCTAGGAATTATGCCATACAATTTAAAGTTGCCAACATCAGATGGAACTGCCTGGCTCCAGAGAACCCTTCAGACATGAATTACCTGTATAGTCTGGCCATTCCTCTCTGCCGAACTGGTAATATAAACTAGGATGTCAGGAGTGTGCCAGTCTTCCCTTCTTAAGATATCAATGCAACCAAGCTTAAAATAATATGAGCACAGCCTAGAGCTCAATTTGTTGTTCAGCATTACTACAGAATTAGGATTTACACTATTCTTTTTGCCTTTCCAAATTGCTACTGGTTTGAGTTATTTATGTTTGGAATAGGATGAGTACTCTGTAATCTCAGCTGTATCTTCAGAATCAGTTCAAGCTTCTCTGCTAGTGTAGGCAATGTGAAATTTTGTCATCCCTTTTGTCTTCCCATATACTCAGCACTAGTACCACATATCAGTCATATTATAAGAAGCATTCTTGAATATACACAGATCAATGATCTACCACCTCCTTATTTTCCTTTTATAACTGACCATGTAAATGATACTGGAGGATTTGTCCTCTGTGATACAGCATCAAGCAGTGAGCATGTAAAGCATGACTACAAGAGTGAGCAGCAGTTGAAGGGCAATACAGAGCTTGCTCCTGTCCAGACTAGACTAGTGGCAATCTTCTACAATGTTAAGTACTTTGTAGAGTCTATCTGCTTGCCCCCAAGACAAACTAACAATACTGGACATCATTTTTTTAGTGTCTTAACAATAGTTTCCACAATGAATCATGATCTCTTACCCAATGGCTTTGGCTGCTGCTGCTTGCTGAATATAAGCTGGCAAGGACTCCATGAGTTGTAATGTGCCTGCTTCTGAATGTGGGAAACAATACAAGAATAAAGTATCATCACTCATAGCCTTCCAATACTTTAGCTTTTGCCCTAAAATACTGGCCAGGAGATCTGAAGAAAATGTAGAATTCCAAAGAAAATCCATATAAATTCTCCACTGTCCTAGTGGTGCTGTCTGACTTAGCCTACTGTCTTCCAATTATCACTGTGTAAGTAAGACAGTGAATTAGATCTGGGCCTCAGTGTTGGGATGTTTCCTGTGATAGGGAAGAGATTCCCTTTCCCCACATGCTGAGGATGCAAATCCAGCCAAATTGCTCCAGAAATGAGAAGATGGTCTGGAACACCGCCTATTCCCAATGGTAGCATTTGAGGATCTCACCTTCCAGGAGTTTGGCCCGCATTTTGGCAGTCTCTTGTCTTGATGGCTCTAACAATGCAACCAATCCTTTCAGCACTGCTGGACGCACATCATAAGCCATGAGATCTTTGATCAGTTGAATTGCTGGAAAAAGAAAGATTGGTAACAGAGTTTACAAAAGAGCCCTGCCCTTATTTACAGGGATTGGCAACTTGTGGTTGTCCAGATGTTGGATTGCAGCTACCACCAGCTATAGCCAGCACAACTAATGAGGAAGGATGATGGGAACTACAGTTCAACGACACCTGGTGATCTCTTCCCTGTCAGATGAGTGGCTTCTTGGAGGTCTCATCCTTAGTCTGGAGTCTCTTGTTGCCAGGAAAGAAACAGAGGAGCAAGTGCAGCAGCGTTATGTTTTGAAACGGCATAATGATAAGGAGAATCCCTTGGTCATTGGTCCTATATACATATCCATGGCAAAACAGAAAACATGCATGTAAATTTTGAAGTGGATGAGCTATCTTTTTTACACAGAAAAGCAGCTCCAAATGCTAATTACAGACTAAAAGATGTTCCTCTGTGGAATTCTGCAAGAAAATATATTAGACTATGAAAACTGTTAGGTCACCAGCCCCTAAAGCCCCAATGCTAAACCAACTCTTGAATCAACTCTTTCTGGAGAAATGACTAGTAATACAGATTTAGTTCTAAAGCTGGATGTGGCCTTTTTAAAGAACAAAGATCTCTAATATTTCTTAAACTACTTCAACATCATGGTAGTCACCATGTAAATTAGCCTTTCAGAGCCATCCAGCTTTGCTGCTAGCCAGTCACCAGTGTATCTACTGTAGTATCAGCCCTAGGGAGATCTGAGCAGTTGCTTTTGCCCAGCTAGAGGAACCTAGGTTGGGAGAGGCTGAAGCAGATATGAAACTTTTTGTTTTGTGCTGTATTTTATATAACATTTGCTTTGGGCTGGATTGTACACAGGGCTGTCTCAAACAACAGTTTTGAACTTTTAATTGATTTGAATTCTCCCTGCCCCAGTATTTTGTGAGGCAGTGAAGTGGAAGGTTGTGAGGGGGGAGTCTTACCTTCATATTGCACCTCCAAATGCAAAGAACGGAGTACACTCAGCACAGAATCTACAATGCTTGGATGGGCTTTCCCCACAATTATCTGGCAAAGTAGAGGAGAAGAATTAGATATTATTCCCTGGATTCGATTTCGTAAATATGAGATGTCCTCTAGGACTACTATGAATGTAAAACAGGTTTGGAAAATATCAGTCATAACCAAGAGATTACAAGGAAAATAATGTCTGCATGGTCCAGCGGACAACAGTTCATGCTTTAACTTGCAAAGTGAATTCCAAATTCCTTTTCAGCTGTCGACTGCCTACACAAGACAGTGTCATAGCACTTTGTTGTGTTTCTACTGTCTGTGAGGGAGACAAAACTTGTTTGGGAAGAACAATATGAGTGTTAAGTGTGGAAAGACAGATTAAAGCAATTGGCTGGGGCAACTTGCTGCCTGTATGTATCTTGAAGACAATGCATTTGTCTTCCAGAATACATCCCTTCGTGTCAGTTCTTAAACTGAAAACAGAAACAACAATTAATAATTACAGGATCATTGTGAGGTCAAATAAAGATTGTAAACTTGAGGCAAATTAAAGGAGTATACGAGAAGTGTCCCCAAACAAGGAAATCTCACACTAGCGTTATAGCTAAACTTATACACAGTCCAGCACAAGTTTATAAAAAATAAACACACAGTATCCTGACTTCCTCTAGTTTTCCACTTGCCCAATGGTAGGATAATCAATAGGACCTTGCCAGAAGTAGGCTATATTTTACAATTATTGAAGTTGCCACCATGATAGACAGAGACAGAGTAGCATTTTATCCTTACTACAAATTTAAGCTAAAAAAAAACAGTGACTGACTGAAAGCCACCCAGTGAACTTTATAGCTGAGCAGAGAGTTAAACCCAAGATTCTCTTCAGGCCCATTGGCAATAGAGGTTTAGCAAGGGATGCTTATTCGTATGTCTTCCTTTTTTGGAATCTTTTTGCCTTAAAGACAAGAAGTGTTAGGGAAAGCATTACTTTCCCTCATTCCTTGTTTTAAGACAGCATGCAAGTATTTTTCAGAAGCATCTGTGCTTGTAGCCTATCTTGGTTCAACAAACTGAGTATATATTGCTACAAATAGTGAAGTACTAAGAATATGTGCCTAATACACAAACTGCTAGTCTGGGTGACCAATTGTTACAAGTTTGATTGGTACAATAAACAGAAAAAAAAAGCAATCCAATTTTTTCCCTTAAAATACCCTTCTGCAGAAACAAAGGATTATGTACACATTAAAGACTATGCAATTTATTATGGAATACTCTTGTAGATTAAACTTAACTTTATTAGATTAATGAACATCATAAATTACCATGTATTTATAAAGTATGAAATGAGAGGTCAGAGGGAAATAAAGTAAAATGCACAGACTGCCCATTAGGTAGAAGCCTACATGTATACAGCACTTTGTCAGTTAGTACAATGATTTTCCATACATTTACGTAGGCTTTTGTATAATTTGTTATGGTCTGTGCCTTTTAACTTCAATCTCTCCCTGTTCTCATTTCCCCATCCTCATATGTGTATCTGCCTGTCAACTTAGGATAACTCCTCTTGTATCTCATGAAGTGTCTCTTGTCTGATATAGTTATGTGCCGTCAAGTCTGAACCAACTTATAGTGACCTTAATAGGGCTTTCAAGATAAGTGAGATATTTAAGGTATTATCAGTTCCACTCTCCCACAGTGAGTTTCCATGGCCAAGTGGAGATTTGATCCCTGGTCTCCAGAGTCCTAGTCTGCCAATCCATCCACTACACCACACTGGGTACCCTGTCTGATATATGCCATCTTATTTTTTTTTTTTTAATATTCAAGGAGCCACAAGATTCCTTGCTACTGGTTACAATTTAATTTGGACTATATTCAATAATGCTTCTTTCAACCTTCTATTGAAATCCTTTTCCTTTCCACAGCACTAAAAAGGCTGCCGCTCAGCTGCCATATTTGACTAGTCACCATCCAGCTTCATTATTCATTCCCAAATATGGGTGCATCTAGGGATTTTTGGATACTTGGAATGTAAGGACACATGTTCTGATCATGCTATGCAATCATAATTGTTGTTTTTCCCTGTGCTTGTGAGCCTAGTCAGCATTATTGAGATCCCTTAGAAAATGAGGTTTCGTATGTTGGATGAAAGAGATATTGCCCTGCCTGCCTCTCTCTTTTGCTTTGCTAACCTGTATTGTCCTCAGTGTTTGTAGAGACAGTTGCTGGGCCTTAGGGGAGGCACACTTTAGAAGAGCAATGAGGCCTTTGTACACCTGCATTTGATATTTTGGGTTACCGTGCCCTAAGGAATCCAGTAGAATCTGCACTTGCTCTTGAGTTTCTTCTGACTTAGAAGTGGCCAAAAACTCAGCAATTGATCGCACACCTGTGTAGAAAAAAATTGTTTCTGAACAGCTAGGCTAAAAAGAGCCAGCTAAGTAGTTTCAGCTTTCGACTTATACGAGAACAATAGAACAATAAGGAAGTTTTAATATAATATTTTATAAGTAATAATGGATGCTCACATAAAACAATGCTAGCTAGGCAGAGTACTGTTGGCATGGCAGGGACTCCCTCCCTCTAATAGTGTATTATGCTGCTGAATTCTAACAACATTGCTGCCAAACAAGGACCTCTAAGACACTTGAGGGAGTATCAGCTTGTTTAGGAGAACCCTAAGGTATGCAGAAATAAAACAAATCTTTTAGCCCCACTCCTAAAAATTGTTTGCTCTGTTTAGAGGGAATAGCTGTATAAAATCCTGAAGAAGACCACTCATCTTAACAGGGATAACATACCATGATATGCTGATGCATGTCCCACTGCCACATTTTTCAGTGACAGTCTGGAGGTCAGGACTGGCACTAAATTCTGAGCATTCCTCCCATCTTCCAGGCTTGGAGAAGGAAAAGTAATGCTTATATCAAACCCTGGATTACTATTGAATAGTTGACATGCTTCACCCTTTCCGCCAGCTACAAATGTCATGAAAGCATTGGTGATCAAAATTCAGTTCAGCGAAGGACAAAACAAAATGCAATGTTACACCTTAACACTTATTGTGCACATTTTGAAAAATGAAAAATAGCACCAGCTAGGAGGAACTGATAATGACATGTTTCCCATCAGGTAAGGAGGGGAATTTAATCCTTTCCACTATCCTTAACCTTTTTCCTTTCCAAAGTGTAGTCTCACTCTGTCATTTCTAGGTGAGGCTTCTTCCTGCTCCAGTCATGAACTGCCTATAGATGCAAAAATATCATGGTTGCCACAAACTGCAATGAATGCCACCCCCAGCAGATACTTTGAAGTCAACTTCAAAGACTTAGGAAGGTTTTATCCACAGAAGGTGGCCCCTGAATGATACACAAAGAGAGCAAGGCTTTTCTATCAATGGGACTCACTGGGATGGGAAAAAAATAGGCCTAGCTCTGTGGGAAATACCCTGAGGTGAGAAAACTACTTAATTTAAACATCTGACAGTATATCTGATTTGTCATAATTTACCTACCGTAACTTTCACAAATAAGCTCTTTGAATTTTCTGCCAGAGCTAGCGACTAACTGAAGAAGCTTTATAGATTCCTTTTTGTCCTCCTCTTTCACTTGCTTGAGACCAAGTATTTCCAGCAGAGTAAGAATACCACCAATTTCCAAGAATTCAATAATGTACCGTTGGCTGCAAATGTTTAGAGAACAAAGCAAAAATTTTAAGTTTGTTGGGAACGATCTTTATCCCCTCACCCCTACATAATGACGGTAGATTATTCTTTAACAGATGTTAACTATATCTGCAATCTACAACTCTATTGCTTCAGTGTCTTTCTAAAATCCATTTTGGGATCCATTTACCAAACCAATGAAGTTGTCAAGGGAAACACCTTTTCATAGTCCTCTAAGTTCCCAGTGTTCCATTCAGTGCAGGAACACAAGTTACTGAATTAAAATAATTTCAGTCTTACCATATAAGGGGAAGGCATTGGTTGGTATTTACTACATCAGAAATAGGGAGTATATGTTCCCAAATTCAACTTGCCATTTAATCAAGGAGATAATATCCACCCAAAGCAAGAGAAACACAGTGCTTACCCAGGTAACCAAATAAAAACCTATGCAGGAATTATTCACAGTAATTATATACAGTGGTGCCTTGACTTACGAACACCCCGATGTACAAACATTTCGACTTACGAACAGCTCCGTTCGCAAAATTTTGCTTTGACTTGCGAACGGAGCTTTGACTTACGAACAAAAAAAACCGCGGGGAAAGCGGGAAATGGACTTTGGACTGCCTGGTACTGTAATTTTAAAATGTAAAAATTGGTTTAAAAGGTGCTTGGTTTGGTTTAAAGCTGCTTGGTTTTAAAGGTGTTCTATTTAAAAGGTGTTCCCTCCCTCCCTCCCTTCCCTTTTTTTTAACCTAAGTCATCTTAGGTTAAAAAAAAAAATTCTCCCCCTAGTGGTAGAGGACAGATTAACCGGCTTTGCATTAGTTCCTATGGGAACTAATGCTTTGACTTACAAACGGCGCCTCGACATAAGAACAAAAAACAGCCGGAACGGATTAATCGGTTTTCAATGCATTCCTATGGGAAATGCTGATTTGACTTACGAACGTTTTGACTTACGAACATCTTCTGGGACGGATTAAGTTCGTAAGTCAAGGCACCACTGTATTCTTAAAGTACCATACTGTGAATAATTCATATTTAGTCAGTCTGCACGGATTTTTCTTTGGTTACCTGTGTAATCAAGGAGAGGCAGTAGGTTCGGTTTTCCTTGGAATACTCTCTATCACTAGAATAATACCTACCCCTTGAAGCTATGCCAGTCTGAATATTGCATAACTTCAATATGGATAAATCAACTGCATCATAAAATTGCACAATATTTCTCTAGTTTCAGCTAGCTCTTTTAAGCACTGTGTGAGTGTATACTTCCTACTGCTGAAGAGTGATTAAGACATTCATCTGTGGGTCCATGGGCATCTGTAAATAATTTTTTTCCATGCAAGGGAGTTGGAAGATGTGAGTTAATTAGACAAAACTGGCATACATGTCAGACAGCAGAGCTTCCTATTCTTGTCATTTTCTTGTATAACATAATTGGATTATGCCAAAGACCAGGTCCTTATTCCCTCTTTTAACAATCTGGAATGCTGAAAATCTCAAGGTCCCAGCCAGCTCTCCTGGAAATGAAACATGTTTTACTTACTTTCCTGGAAATTAAACATGTTTTACTTACCCACTTGCAGCTGAGAAGAAGATGCCAACTGACTTCAATTGTTGCTCTAGGCATGTTCCATACATATATCTATGGTAAATTTGTTAAGACTTTTATTTAAAGGCATTGTGAACCTTGTACCTCAACTGAATTTGAACATCTGCAGCCCATATCTGCCCTTTTCAGGAACTCATGTTTTCTACTAATTAAAAGAATGTTGTACCTGAACTAGGATTTGTGAAATGCGTGTGTATGTTAGAAGTTGGAAGATTTTGGAAGACAAGCCTGATTGGAAAATTCTGCTTATAACTGAAGTAAAGTTGCTTTCGGATGTTATATTTTCAAACTCTGCTCAACACAGAAATATACACCCGATCCTGGTAATTTCTACTGGAAAATGCTGCCTCTTTTCTAGCTTGCCCTTCTTCCACCTGAGCACCAACTCTCCAAGAATCTGGATACGTCAGCCTCAGCCACGCTGTTATGCGGGCCAGAAACAAACTGGCACCCTGAGAGAATTCCATCTCCAATTCCGGACCGGTCTTGCCTTGGTTTGTTAGGATGAAATTTTCCAGAATGCGGCATCGAGCAACTTTGCCAGCGCTGTCCCATTCTTGTAGGAAGCTTATTAATCTGCTGATAGCTGCCTGCTCCTTTATGGAAGTCATGGTTTCTAATGTTCTTCTATTGCTGAAAGAGAAAATAATGAATGTTTCAAAAGTCCTTAGAGTTAATGAGTGTCTTTAGGGTAATACAGTTTGCATCAAAAAATGTGTAAGAGAAAACTGACACCAATTGCATGCAAGTTGCTGTAGTTGAACTAAAGTCAGAAACAATTCCTCTTATTTCTCTAGGTCAGAAATGTCCGGCAGAAAAGCTGGTTGGGATTGGTTAAGTAAAATTCTGTTTCATTAGGGGTTTGGCAATTTTTTACCATGTCTCTAACATTGGTGTTATTTCTCAAAGGCATCACAAAAGAGTATTGTAACATTGGTTAAAAAGAAAAGAGGCCATCCCAGATGTGCATAGGGATGCAGAGGAAATACCAAGAGAATCAAAAGAGAAGCTTTAGGAGCTCTATAATAAATGTTTCAACATAATATAGATTAATAAACGCACTGGCCAGAATCCTATTTACTGTATGTTCACTGGCATAAGTTCATCAGCGTAAATTTCAGTGGTGAACTGTTTCTAGTTAAGAAGTTGGCAGCATGTATTTCACATGACTTGGTATAAGACAACAATACAGACTTTGATTTCTTAAACTAGTGGCAATTCACTAAAATGTATGGTTACATTTCATGAAGCTAACTTCATTCCATTTGTGGTGAAACTAACATTATAGTAGCTTTTATAATTAAGTGTGTTGGCTTCACTAAATTATGGGCAGAAAGATCACATGATTCAAGTGCTGGCTCATCCAGTGCTTTCTGCTCTATCTTGGGTGTTAAACCAATATGAAGATGGATGGGAAAAGAGTATGTTTTGACAGATCATAGTGTTCAGATGTTTTGTTCCCAAACTAAAGTAACTCTTTTAATTAATTCTGAGCCATCTGAAGGAAAAGACATCAGAAATATAACTAACTACAGTACTTTTAAAAAATAACTTCCCAAGCTGTGCATGCAGATTCTGGAAATGGTGGTAAAACAATCATGTACGTATTACAGTTTTCTTCCAAAAATCAACAACTTTCTTCAAGATGCTCTTAAATGAAAGGTAGTTGATAAAAACATTCTGAAAACTGGGATTAGAAACTAGAATAATAATTTTCACCATGGATTTACTCCATAAACTAATCTCAACCGGGAAGAACTCAGCAATTTATGGGTATGGTTAGGCAATTATACTTCTTAAACACTAACATTTCACGTTGTTCCTTACTTAGATACTGAATTGTATGTTTATATTATATTTGATTGATGGGGACAATTCTTTCACGTTAGGATTGAGTTATATTTTACATAAAATGTGGGGAGAGTTCTATACATAGATGACTTTGAGAATATCATGGGAGTAGCTACACTGGTTTCCAGAAAATAAAAGTATATAATGAACAATTGAACCTAAGATTCCACAGATAAAAAGAAAATCTTTACTAAGCAAAATCTAGTGTGTGTGAGAAGAACCTAAAGGTTTCCTAAAACTGAAGGGGAACAAGATTAAATTTGAAGAGTACAAATAGAGCATTATAAGATATGCTTCAAAAAAGAACTATAGGAAAGGGCTAAGGAGGTAGAGGTTTGTATCATTTATGTTCTCCCTCTACAAAATCCAGCTATAGGTACAAATCAAGGCATATGAAATCTTGAATGTCAGTGAAGGAAACAAAGTTATTAACAACTAGTTACACAAAAGACAGTTGAAAATTTCATGCAGAATCTGAACATATAACCTAATACTCTTGGGACCTAAGATGGTGGTCTGCTGGGGATGGATGTCAGACAGAGTACTAGGAAAAAGCCAAACATAATTTTGCCTTTGCCAGAAGCACTTAATTAGCCTTCATGACAATGCACTCTGCTATGCTCAGGCGACCAATCATCTCCTGAGGAGGAATGCTAGTTAAATATTTGAGAAGTGACAGGTTTGCAATACATTCTACATAGTCTTCAACACGTTTGAGCAGAATTTGTAAAATTTAAGTTTTGTTTTTATTATCATTTTATTAAATTGTATGTTGGTCATGCTTTATAATTTAAGAAGCTGCCTCCTTTAATTAGAGAAAAGCTACTGCATTTTTCTTATGAGCTAAAAGAAAAGCATCAGCAGTATTTTGTCAGCTTCCCTAAGCCTTTTTTGTGAGGGAATACTAAGCAGCTCTCTGACAGAGTTATAGCAGACACATTCTGAAATACTGATATCCTAAACTGTTGCAATTTAAAACTTGAAGAAATTCTTTTATGCTTACCAATGGAGTTTCCTGACCTAGAAAGAAAACTATGAACGACTAGGAAAAGGAAAACAAAGACTATGTGCCCCTTTTGTTCAAAGTGCCTCTAAACAGGGCCACAAACTATATAATAGTGGTCCCCAACCTTTTTAACACTGTGGACCGGTTGGGGAAGGCGGGGCACCCCCCTGCACTCACGCGCATGCACGAAGGCGGGGGGCACTTGGGGGGGCACTCGGGCGCATGCACAAAGGGGTGGGGGCGCAGGCGCATGCACAAGGGCTGTGCGGGGGGGAGTGTGTGCGGGGGGTGGGTGGGAGATCTGTCTCCACGGCCTGGTCCGGTTGGGGACCCCTGCTATATAAAACCTTCAAAGTCTCCTCCTTTCATGCACATTCAGTTCTCCCACAAACCTACTTGTGTGTGCAGTGCTAAATATGGAAAGTGTGCATCAGAGTTCATATGCTTTTTTTCTAGATATAAGACCATGTTAAATGCTACGCTTGCTGTTTCCTGGCTTTCTTATTCTGTTATCTCAATTATTCTGATTGTTCCTTAGTTGAATTCAGCATGTTACATCAAATCTGACATCTTTCCAAAGAGCAAAGACTTCAAATTTATCTTCAAACTTATCAGCCCCTTCAGTCTGAGCTGAGCCTCTTAATGAAGTGAAGGCAATCATCTTACTGTTGTACTTGACATCCAATAATGATAGTTCAGAACAAGATGCCTTGAAATAAAGTAGGTTTGCCAACTAATGCTCTGATTCCTTGGTCTTCGAATTTTATATAGTAGATGGCCCCTCCAAGTGAAATAGATTCTGCTGGTATTTTAGGAGAAGAAAAGCTCTATGTAGCCATTTTGGCAGTGATGTCAACACTTCACTGGTCACCTTTTTTCCTAGCCTGGGGTGGGCCAAGTGACTGTCCAGATGTTATTGGAACATCAACTTCTATAATCTCTTACCATTGCCTATGCTGGCTAAGGCTATTGAGAGCTGTAGTCCAAAAATGTCTAGAGGATCATGTATTCTCTATCCTTGTTCTGGGGATATACAACCTCGGTTTTCTCATTCTCCATCTTTTCCTTTTTTTGCTTGAAAATTTATGAACATTCAATAAGAACCATTGAACTACATATGTATGTTCTACAGATGTGACACAGAAATCAAGATTTGATTCACACAAATCTGCGCAGATAACGTTTGCAGAATTGTGATGACTGATGCAACATTAAATCTATGGTAGAGCTATGTATCTCTTATTTTTTATTTCTAACAGCCCTTTCAAAATTATATAAAGCAGCCGTGCTGAGAAATACATAGGAATCCATCAGGAAATTAACAACCTGTAGTCTGTAGGAGCTTTTGTCCTTGGCAGAGTATTTTCAGTATAGGAAACAAGGTTCAAAATAAATCAGGTTTCCCCAGACAGTTGTGAGTGAATGTGTTATTAACCATACCAAATGTTAGCGCTAAGAAAGGAGAAACTATATCAGCCTTTTACAGGAAAGATGTGAAACATGAAATCTCATTCACCTGATTTACAAAAAAATAATAATTGAGTTTTACTTGTGAAACTTGTAGTTGATATTTTTGGGAGAAACAGTTTTTCACTTAAGCCACCCATGTTAAATTTTTAGTTTTATATGAACAATGCTCTCCTCAGGTGTGTGTGGGTTACTGTGATGACACAGATGAAATGGCTGCTTTTACTGTTGTTTCAACTTATGTATCGTCCCATAGTGCTATAGCACTCTTTGGTAGTTTGCAACGTAATTATGCAACGAACACTTTTGCCTGATCTTCCGAGATTCAACATCAAAAACTTTATAATTAAACTAAGAAAGGCAAATGACTAAAACTTCTAACAGTAACTAACTGTTTAAGATGAGAGTCAGGAATCCACAGGAATAAAAGAACCTTCATTAGAGTCATTAGAGTTATACCAGTCATTGACAAGCCTCTTATGTGAAAAAATAAATAATATACAGATGGGGGCATCCAACAAAACTGATTATTAATCATGATGGAAAAATACCCATTCTCAATTTACCCTCTGAGGCACAGGATTACCTCCTCTTTGCATATAATCCCTCCTGGAGAAAAATTCCCACCTTGCTAGAAAAGGAATATTTTGGCTAATTGATGCTACCTCCTATGGAGTAACAAGGTAAAAAGCAAGCCAGACACAATTGTGTCTAACCCATATAGCAATAAGATAAGTGGTTGTTAATTCTGTGAAAATGTTTATCTAATTAGAATTCTTCTGACTCAGTTCTCCTTTGTGTATTTTGCAAATAATGGTCTAACAAGGTTTATTAGTATTGCAGAAGACATATTAAAAGAATGTTGTATATTAAAAGAATGTTACTGTTGTTCCATCTACATTCCCCCAATTTTCACTCTCTCGTTACTGTTGTCCTTTAGATCAGTGGTCCCCAACCTTTTTGACACTGCGGGAAGGGGTGGGGGCACTCGTGTGGCATGCGCACACTCGCACACATGCGCAAAGGGGCTGTGTGTGTGGGAGTGCGTGGGGGACGAGAGATCTGTCTCTGTGGCCCGGTCCGGCCAAGGCCACGGACTGGCACGGGGCCGCGGACCGGGGGTTGGGGACCCCTGCTTTACATTACAGCCTGGAACTCTCTACTTAAAAGAGCTGTTTCATCTTTGCCTTCATCATTGTCTGGACTTTTGATTGGTTTTCTATGGTGTCCAAATTATAGCCATTCTCAGGTCAACTCAAGCAAACTTCCTATTTTAAATTAGTAAGCCAGATCTGAAACTGACATCTTCCAATGTTAATAGAATGTGATCCCCAATTAAATGAAGGTGAATCCAGAGCATAATAAAACACAACCCTGACGTATTAATGATGCCAGAAACTGGTCACAAAGGGGATCCATCCGTCCTTATAGCACAAGCTAGATTAAGTTCATGTCATTCAGGTGCAGGTTTTTCTAAATCACATGGAGTACTGATCACCTTCTCCCCAGGGATAAATTTCCAATGTGAAGGAGAGTTTAAAGACCTTAATGGCAGGTTCGTCTTTGTAAAGGGATCTATTAGTAATGTTAAATTAACAGTAGGATCCATATATAGTCCAAACACACAGTGTTGTCCTCTGCAAGGTATTATGTTTACACTCGTAGAGGTAGCAGTCTAAGAAAATATATAACCAATTCTGGTTTAATGCTCATGGGTTAAATTCAGAACATAGAAATCGGTCACATAACTTACAAAGCAGAAAGAGAGCCATAGGACAGAACACAGGAAAAACCCTCTTTTTCAAAATGTAGACTTTTTGTGATGTAATGCTTGGAAGAACACGAAAGAGAACTGTAGCGTTCACCCTTATTATGTTAAGTAGTCATGCATATTCATGTTGCAGGCTAATGTTGCTGAGGCGGAGCCGAGAGATATGTAATAAAGAGGCGGAGTCAGAGAGTGAGAGGGCAGTCCGTCAGGGTGAGAGAGTCAGGAGGGAGATGAGAGTGGAGAGTGTGGTATTTGGGAGATCTGTGTGATTAGTGAGAAGAGTGAATAAATACTGTTATAACAAATAGAAGGTTGAGATTGATGATATATAAACCTGTAGAAGTTACTTATGATTAATTATCAAACATCTGTAATCAATAAACTTGTTTTATTTAACAGACAGTGAGGTTTGGACCTTCATCTTCATCCTTCCATAAGTAAAGTCTGTTGATTTAGTGATCAACTAATGGCAGCGAGTGAAAAGGAGTATTGGTTTGCCTTTGTGTGCTCTGTGTTTGGGGAGTCAGGCAGGGGCCTCGAGGTGCGAACGCCACAATTGGTGTCCAGCGGTGGGATACGAAGCAATCCAGTAAAGCCTGAGTTTAAAGAGAATTTTTCTTGAGTCAAGGGTACCTTTTAGACAGAGGTCTGTGGTAAAGAAGTTTGGTTACCCACTAGAGCTTTTGGGAAAAGCTTAGTGGTGGGGGCTTCTGAACCCAGATCTGGGGGGGGGGGTCTAAGATAGGGAACGACTCTGAGAGAAAATTCCTGTGTATTTACTTCAAGATTTGAAGACCCAGTGGGCTAGCTTAAGATTCAAGGCTCTGAGAGTTTAGGGAGCGCTTGTGGAAAAAGCAGAAGCCAGGGGTCAGAGCAGATCTGAGGGAAGAGAAGAAAAAGCAAAGGCTTGAAATAGAAATCATTTCAGTGACTGGAAGTAAAAGAAGAAAGACAGGTCCATTATAAAATCAGTATAAACACATTCTAGAATAAGTAACTCAGATAAATATGCCACCCAATGGAACTAAAAGGCCAGTGATAGTGGAAACTGAGTCTCAAGAGGCACAAAGTTTATTACCTCAGGAAATGGAAGGAAATGGTGACCCTTTAACTCCAGAGCAGTTGGAGACTGAGGAAAATGCCTCAGAAAGACCAGGTGTCTTAAGCTCTCAAGAGTTTGAAAAATGGAGGTTACAACAGAAATTCAAGCTTAAAGAATTAGAAATTAGAGAAAAAGCTGAGCAAGAGGCCAGACAAATGGCATTTGAACACGAAAATAGACAAAGAGAAAGGGAATTCCAAATACAGATGAAACAATTAGAAATAACCTCTCAAAATAACAACAGCTCCAATAAAGGAATTCTGGCTAAAATTGATCTTAAGAAATTTCCCCAATATAAGAAAGGGGACTGTCCTGAATCTTTTCTTATCGCTTTTGAGCGCGCGTGTTGGGACTTTAATATCAGAGATAGTGAACGGATGATTGTTCTGAGGTCACAAATAAGTGAAGAATTGCTTGAGATTTATTCTCAAATTCCCCTAGAACAGGCGAGAGATTTTGAAGCCTATAGAAAAATGGTATTTTCCAGATATTGCATAAATGCAGAACACCTCAGGCGAAAATTTTGTGCCCTTACTAAAAGACCTGAAGAATCGTATGCTCAGTTGGTGTCTAAGTTACACCAGTATCTGGACAAATGGATGACACGTGAAAAAGTTACTTCTCTAGAAGAGATGAAAATTGTGATAGGCTTAGAACAATTTTACTCTATTTTACCTGGGGAATTGCGCTATCTAGTTAGGGACAAAAATCCTAGAACTCTAATAGAAGCTGGTGAACAGGCTGATCATATTAGGGAGTACAAAGACCCCAGATTCTCTGAGGTAAAGGTTAACAAGCCAACCTGGGACAACCATAAGAAATCCTTCAACCAACCTTTCAACAAACAGTACCACAGTAAAACATCAGGGAATGAAGGCCAGGGTGGTGCCTCATCTAAATTAGCACGGCCTAGTCCTCAGAACCAAATGAACTCTGAGGAAAAGTTTACCAAATCTCCTCAGAATGAGAGAAGGAATTATAAATGTTACAACTGCGGCCAGTCTGGACATTTACAGTTCCAGTGTATGAGAAATAAACTTAATACTGGGAAGAATGACAAACCAAAAAAGTATACTGTTTAAAACAAGTTGAATCCCCTGAGGGAAGCAGTAACCAGAGTCCTGTTTCCATGGCAACCACAGCTTCTACTGATTTTGAGGAGGACATTCCTGAAGCCTCTATAGTACATTGTTATTATATCAAAAATGACAATACCCTTCTCAAAAACGCTGGTGAAGAAATATTAGTGGGAGGAAAGAAATACATTGCTATAAGGGACACAGGATCTCAAATTTCTATAGTACAGTACATTCTGATTTGATAGCCCAGGATGACATAATTCCAGGCAGAACTATGACCCTAAAAGGAATTGGGAAAGAAACTGTAGTGCTGAAAGTGGCAGAGGTTCAGATAAACTATGGGAATTGGTCTGGAAAGTGGCAGGTGGCAATTTCAGATGAAATACCAGCTGCTTTTCTAATCGGTTGGGACTTAATAGAGCATGTCAAGAGTGCTTTTGTACTTACATGCTCAAAGGGGGCCCAAACATCACCCACTGCAGCAGAATTGGATACAGTAGCAGAGGGAGGCCTGGAGAGAGAAAGTCCCTTGAATAACCAGATTAATAGTGGTGCTGAAGCTGATCTCATGCTTCTGAAGAATCCCAATAAACATTATTTTGCCCAGGAGCAGAAGGAGGACATTAGCTTGGGGGTTTGCTTTGAAGCAGCCAGAATACCCACTGTATTGTCTCCTGAATGCCCTGAGAGATTTTGCATGTATAAAGACCTTTTGTATAGGGAAACTTTAGCCACCCCATACAGAGGAAAAGGAGAACCCCAAAAGCAACTATTGGTCCCAAGTAAATACAGGGAGAAAATCATAAATCAAGCTCACAGTAGTTTGTTTGGGGCACACATGGGGATCACACGTACCAAAAGAAGGGTTGCCCAGAACTTCTTTTGGCCAAGTATGGGTAAACAGATTACATATTATTGCAGAACTTGTGATGTCTGTCAGAGACGAGGGACAGGGCAGGACAGAACTAAAGCCAAATTATGTCCTTTGCCAGTCATCTCTACCCCATTCCAAAGGCTGGGGATCGATCTGGTAGGTCCTTTGCCTAAGGCCACCAGACAGGGGAATAAGTACATTTTGACCATTATGGACTTTGCCACAAGATATCCTGAGGCAATTCCATTACGTAACATGGAAACTGACACGGTGGCAGATGCCTTAATCAATTACATGAGCCGATTGGGATTTGCTAGTGAAATAGTCAGTGATTTGGGAACTAGCTTCACCTCCAAACTTATAAACAGGTTATGGAAGGCCTGTGGAATAACCCAAATCAACTCTGCTCCGTATCATCCCAAGACTAATGGACTAATTGAAAAATTTAATGGCACTTTAGTGCGCATGATTAAGGCCTATGTGCCAGAGAACCCAAATGATTGGGACTGCAAAATACAACCCCTATTATACGCCTATAGGAGCATTCTGCAAGAAAGTACTGGATTCAGTCCTTTTGAGTTGTTACTAGGACGGGGGGTGCGCGGACCTTTAGATTTGCTCCGCATGAACTGGGAAGACCATAGTGAGAGTGACCCAGAGTCAGTAATCGAATATATGAACAGGTTGCAAAACACCCTGCAAAGGTCTCTGGAGATAGCCGGAGAGAACCTAAGGGCTGCCCAGACCAAGCAGAAGACCTGGTATGACAGGAAAGCCCGGGAAAGAACTTTTGGGCCTGAAGATGAAGTTCTTTTACTTAGGCCAGCCAAGGGTCACAAGCTACAATTAGCTTGGGAGGGTCCCTA
This sequence comes from Intellagama lesueurii, assembly GCA_037013535.1. NCBI lineage: Eukaryota > Metazoa > Chordata > Lepidosauria > Squamata > Agamidae > Intellagama > Intellagama lesueurii. The sequence goes on from JBAJHW010000004.1 coordinate 181,454,664, forward strand.
TAAAGTAGTTTCAAAAATGAACAATGTCAATTATGTAATTCAGAAGGAGGAGGAGGGTCGCAAGGTTGTGCATGTCAACATGCTCAAACCTTACTATCGAAGAAATCTCTGGACCCTATATGCTATTAGAGAGGACCCAAGTGATAACGAAGAACTCATGTGCTGGGAAGGGAGAGGGGAACTACGTTTTAATCCAGAGGAGGTAAATCTAGGACACTCCCTTACCACACAACAGAGAAAAGAAGTAGTGGAGATCATGCAAAAATACCAAACCATCTTCACTAATAAACCCGGGAAAGCCAAAGGGGTAGTCCACCGAATTGACACCGGGGATGCCAGCCCCATAGCTGTTACCCCATATAGGATCACTGGGGAGTATGTCGAGAAAGTACGACGGGAGGTCCAGGAGATGCTAAAGGCAGGGATAATCACCCCATCTGAGAGTCCCTGGGCTGCACCCATAGTACTTATAGACAAGCCCGACGGTAGCATTAGATTTTTTGCAGACGACATCCAGTGGACAACCGAGTGGCCGATGACCGCCAGTCGACGGAAAAGGTTGCGGAAGAAGGAGCCAGTGATCAACAGAGGGACTCCTGAGTGCCAGCAGACGTGTGTCCAGCTGAAGGAGGTGATAACGACCAGACCAGTCCACAGCGCGCCTGACTACAACAGGAAGGTGAAAGACTTGGACTTTGCTAATTTGGACTTTGCAACAGAGACTCAGATCGTGCCTCGAAAGCCCACTACATTGTCGCGGATGCACTTTCCAGGAGGCTAGGTGAATGAGGCAAGAACTTACAAAAGAAACTGGAATGGACTATGATTTACTAGTTAATTATTTTATGTAAAATAAAATAAATTTATGTAAAAGTTTCCTGATAGTGATTTCTGTAAGGTTGGTAATGTTAAATGTAAAATAATAAGTGTCACTGATAAGGTAAAGTATATTATTGAATAGTAGTGAAATGTTTAATGTATAAGGTATAGTAATTGTTATATTAAATGTGGTATTGCCTATAGAATTGTGTTATATGGTAAGTAAAGTTTAATGCAATTGTGCCTGTTTGTTTAGGAGGAAAAACGCGTTTCCCCTCCCAAACAAACATATTTAAGGGGGGAGGTATGTAGCGTTCACCCTTATTATGTTAAGTAGTCATGCATATTCATGTTGCAGGCTAATGCTGCTGAGAGGCGGAGCTGAGAGATATGTAATAAAGAGGCGGAGTCAGAGTGAGAGGGCAGTCCGTCAGGGTGAGAGAGTCAGGAGGGAGATGAGAGTGGAGAGTGTGGTATTTGGGAGATCTGAGGTGTGATTAGTGAGAAGAGTGAATAAATACTGTTATAACAAATAGAAGGTTGAGATTGATATATAAACCTGTAGAAGTTACTTATGATTAATTATCAAACATCTGTAATCAATAAACTTGTTTTATTTAAAAGACAGTGAGGTTTGGACCTTCATCTTCATCCTTCCATAAGTAAAGTATGTTGATTTAGTGATCAACTGGTGGCAGCGGGTGAAAAGGAGTATTGGTTTGCCTTCGTGTGCTCTGTGTTTGGGGAGTCAGGCAGGGGCCTCGAGGTGCGAACGCCACAAGAACAAATTTTGATGATTTAGGAACTGCTCTTAGCAATTTTGTTGGGTCCTTCTGATAACATTATAGAAACAGTACCTTGCATAAAAATATGTGATTTGATAAGGAACATGCTACTTTAAAAAGGGCTACAAATGAAGTCTACTCTAAGGAAACTTGCTTTAGAAATAAAATGGACATACTTTCCAAGATGAGCAGAGGCACTCTGAAAAAAAACTACTAATTAGAATCGTAGAATAATTGAGTTGGAAGGGGTCTATAAGGCCATCGAGTCCAACCCCCTATTCAAGGCTGGAATTCAAATCAAAGTAGATCTGACAGAAGGTTTCCAGTTTTCTTTTGAATGCCTCCAGTGTTGGAATGCTCACCATCTCCTGAGGTAATTGGTTCCATTGTTGTACTGCTCTAACAGTTAAGAGGTTTTTCCTGATATTCAGCCTAAATCCAGCTTCCTGTAGCTTGAGCTCATTACGTGTCCTGCATTTTGCGATGATCGAGAACAGATCCTGCTCCTCTTCTGTATGACTACCTTTCAAGTATTTGAAAAGTCCTATCATTGCTCCCCTCAAGTCTTCTTTTCTCAAGGCTAAACATGGCTAAACATGCCCAGTTCTTTCAGTCTTTCCTCATAGGGCTTTGTTTTCAGTCTCCTGGTCATCCAAGATGCTCTCCTCTGAAATAGTTTGGTGGCATCCTTAAAGTGTGGTATCCAGAACTGGACACAGTACTCTAAATGAGGCCTAACCAGTGCTGAATAGAGGGGGACTAAGTACCTCATGGGAGTTGGAGACTATACTTCTGTTAATGCATCCTAAACTCGTATTTGCCTTTTTTGCAGCCACATCACACTGTTGGCTCATATTCAGCTTGTGATCTACAACAATTCCAAGATCCTTCTCACTTGCAGTACTACTGAGCCAAGTATCCCCCACCTTGTAACTGTGTATTTGTTCCCCCCCCCTCCCCAGGTATAGAACTTTGCACTTATCCCTGTTGAATTTCATTTTGTTGTTTTCAGCCCAGTGCTCAAGCCTAGGTTGCTTCTTTTGTGCCCAGGTTTCTTTACCTTTAAAGCGTAACTGACAGATTATACTTGTCACATCAGTATATTATGGAAATGTTTAATGATTGATTTTCTGCCTCTCAAGCAGTTGAAAGGACAGAAATCCTGTGAGGGGGAAAAACTGGCAAGCCTCATCCTGCTTCTCATACAGAAAAAACATACATCTCCTTTTTATGAACCACACCTAATAATGGATACCCTTAAGAGGTGCAATAGCTGCTTAAAGGCAAAAGACAGACATTTAAGTTTATTTAAGGTATTTTTATACTTTCTACACAATCTGAGCAGAATTAAGAGTATAATCAATATGTCTGATATTGTAATTGTAAGCCTTCAAAATTGGCATCAAAGATGGATTTGTTCCATGTCACTGCTCCTTGAAAATACATTATGCTGATGTAGCTGATCTGGTACTGATTTATTTTAACAACATAATGCAATACTGAAGGTTATTTCCTAATGTTCCTGATTACTGCTATTTTATTGTTCTTGATTCCCATATCTGTATTTCATGATGATTTATAGTGGCTGTGTATTTATGTTTATATGGTGTATGCCATCTTAGATGAGCCTGACTCTGAAAAGAAAGCTTAAAATTACTAAATAGTATTCTCCCCAAATATTAACCAGCACACACAAAATTTTTTTTCATCATTCTATGTCTCTGAGGAAATTTTGACCATTTATATATCTTCTACACAGCACTGAAATATCTTACTAATTTTTCTTCCCTGAGGTATTTAATTATTTTATATTATTTCTCTAGAATTTTTGCCCCTTGATATTAGAATGCTAGCATCAACCTTTAGACATCCTAATCTATTAAAAATAAATCATTCCCCATCTAGTTGTTTTCCCCCCCAGTCTAGCATCCTTCACATTGAAGGAAATGTAATACTTACATTTATGATAGATGTTTCTGTCTTAACCAGTTGGCCATCTCCCGCTCAGGGGGCATATCAGAACTTCAAGGAGGTGTGTAGCTGGAAAAAATATATTCAATATTATATATTTTCTTTATTTAGAACATGGGAAAACAAATTACAGTAAGAGCCCCATATCCACTGGGAATTGGTTCCAAGCCCCCTGTGGATACTGAAAACTGTATAATAGCAAACACTATATATATATATATATATATAGAGAGAGAGAGAGAGAGAGAGAGAGCATGGTAAAAGGAAAACTCAGATAAATTATTTTCACATGCATTACCAGAACTGGCCGCTAGACGGTGCCTGAGACCATGCTATATATTCTTCACTAACAAGTATTCTTAGCATCGTCTCTGGCTGTCTTTAGTGGCCGGTTCTGGTAATGCATGTAAAAATATTTTTTCTGGATTTTTTTCTAATATTTTCAGACCGTGGATAAATGAATCTGTGGATACTGATCCAGCAGATACAGGCGTTCTACTGTATTCCTACTTTCTTAATACACAGCTTATTCAGTAGATGAAATGTAACAATGCACCTATCTTTTCTTTGTACTTCGAGCTGTACTATGGAATTAATTGGCCAGGATCCAATTAGTGTTTGTGTAAAGTTTATGTAACTTGTCAGGGCTGGGACAAGATACTGGCGTGTTTTGGATGAATGC